>CM060925.1:16440000-17082500 GCA_030737875.1 Allium sativum
TAGGGATTATTGTCCATCAGTTAATTCTCATCCTTTGGACCCCCTCATCAAAGGATTACCTTGTCATCTGAGAGTTGTTAGCCACAACATCAGAACTGCGCCTCGCACTGTGTGATTTCAGGTTGCATCAGTTCTGTTATTGAAGTTTTTTTTGGTGAAAGCATCTGAATTTTTTTTCAAGAAAGCCGATCAAGAAGATAAAGAATCAAGATTAATTGATAAGTGAGCCATCCAGAAAGGTTTGTCAGTATTATTTCATCAAGCATTGCATACAAAACTTCATCATTCAAACCTTATAAGGTAGCAATCAAGAATCAGTCAATAAAGTTTCTTTATCTCCACAATTCAAAGGCTTTCTCAATTCAGAAAACTTTTACCTGTGTTTGGGTCTATTTTTCCTTCTGTTTTCTGTCATGGCTGGTCCTGAAGATTCAGCCAGTGCCAATGCATCCAGTGCCAGAGTTTCAACTGGTCAGAATCATCCACCAGATCCCATCCAAGATTTGATGAAATCTATCATCAAACCACAAAGTCAGCTGATCTCGATACAACTTAATGAATCTAACTACCTGTTATGGAAACTACAGGTAGAAACTGCTGTTAGAGGATATTGTCTTGAAGACTACATACATGGAACAAAAATGGTTATGATAATGAAGATAAACTTGTTCAAAATACAGAATTCTTGGCTCATCAAAGAAAAGATAGTCTTATCTGTGCATGGATGATGTCATCCATTGGAGCAACAATATTACCCTAGTTAATTGGTGTAAAGACTGCCAATGAAGTTTGGTCAACTATTGAGAGGAATTTCTCTGCTCAGTCATCAGCTCGTATCATGCATTATAAAAGACAACTCCATAGTGTTAGAAAAGGAGAAGCAAGTATGAACGAGTACTTGTTAAAAGTAAAGAACATTTGTGATCAATTGAATTCTACAGGGCAGAAAATTCCAGAGTCTGAACAAGTGTTATCTATAATAAGTGGATTAGATGATGATTACGAGGCTGTGTCTGCAATAATCTTGTCCATGGAACCTACAACCACTCTACAATATGTATACTCAACCTTGCTGGCACATGAGGGAATAATTGATCACAAAAAGAATATGAATTCAGACCTATCTATCAATTACACTACCTATGGAAGAGGTAAAACTCAAGCAAATACGCAAAGAAATCAACCTAATGTTCAGAGGGGTGGTCAGTCTAATCGAGGCAGAGGCAGGAATAATAATTCAAAAACAAAATGTCAAATTTGTGAAAAATTTGGTCATACAGCAAATAAGTGCTATTTCAGATATAATTCAAGTATTAATCCTGGTCAATCTAGTAATAGTGCAAACATTAATATGGTGAATGTGCAAAAAGATGGTGGTAAAAGTCAGACTGAAGGTAACAATGCAGACTCAATTTTGACAGATGATGCAAATGATGACTGCTGGTATCCAGATTCAGGAGCCACTAATCATGTTACTAATAATCTGAGCAATCTTAATCTGGGAAATAAAGATTACAAAGGTACGCAAAATCTTTTAGTTGGCAATGGTAAGATTGCATATATTACACATACTGGAAATGCAAGTTTAAATGGACCCAAAGAACTTATATTAAAAAATTTGTTAAGGGTTCCTTCTATTAAAAAGAATTTGATGAGTGTTTCCCAATTTGCAAAGGATAACAAAGTTTATTTTGAATTCTATCCAAATTCTTGCATTGTCAAAGATATACTAACTCAAGAAATCATTTTGCAGGGTAAGGAGTATAAGGGGTTATACAGATTTGATATAACCAGTCATAAGAATCCTAAGTATAACAGTAAAGAATGCTTGATGACCCTTGTAAATGATTCTGAGTGTAATAAAAAATTTGACCTATGGCATTGTAAGTTAGGTCATCCCAGTATTAAAATTGTAAAACAAATTATGAATGATATGATGTTGAATACCAATTCTATTTCTGATTCATACATTTGTTCTTCTTGTCAATTGGAAAAATCTCACAAACTTGCATTTACAGATTCTCAAACAAACTATTCTAATCCTCTTGAATTAGTTGCTACTGATCTATGGGGTCCAGCATCCACATGTTCTGTTTATGGCTATAAATATTATATTTCTTTCATTGATGCTTATTCTAGGTTTACTTGGATATACATGTTGAAATCAAAATCTGATGTTGGTAATGTGATTATTCAGTTTATAAATAAGGTTGAAAATATGATTGGGCATAAAGTAAAAACTTTTCAAACAGATGGTGGTAGAGAATTTATACCATTGAAATCATTTTTTGTGAAAAAGGGTATCAATCATAGAACCACATGTCCTTACACTTCAGAACAGAATGGGTTAATTGAAAGAAAACACAGACATATTGTTGAAACTGGTCTAACTTTACTTGCTCAAGCTTCAATGCCTCTAAAATATTGGCCTGAAGCTTTTGATACAGCTGTGCATTTAATAAATTTGTTACCCACAAAGGTTCTAAATTTTAAATGTCCACAAGAAATTCTTTATAAAATCAGACCAGATTATAGTCATTTGAAAGTGTTTGGGTGTGAGTGTTATCCATGTTTAATATCCTATAACACACATAAATTAGAATTTAGATCCACTCCTTGTACTTTTCTAGGATACTGTACCAAACAGAAAGGTTATAAGTGTCTAGATAGGTCTAGTAGGATATATATACTTCTAGACATGTAAAATTCAATGAACAGATATATCCTTTCTGTACTGAAAAAGCAAAGGCAACTGAAAAAGTTGTTGAACCTAGAATTGTTATACCTGAATTACCTGAAGAAATTCAAGTAATAGTGCCACCTCAAAGAAAGATGAAAGATGCTACCACAGACTCTCAGCACACAATGCCTTCAAGAAGGCCAGGACAAGAGAATGTGCTTGAAGAAAACATGGACAATCAAAGTGCATCTGTTCAGGCATCTAATGAGAGAGGTGATCAGTCACCAACCAGTTGTTCATCACCTGTCAGTGAGCAACCTGGAAACAATAACCAAGACAATGATGTCAGAGACAATATTAACATGCATCCTATGCTAATTCGTGCAAAATGTGGTATTTTTAAACCAAAGAATATTAATATTGCTGTCTTACATGATGAACCAGGTTCTTTCTATGAAGCATCAAAGTGTGAGAACTGGAAACAAGCTATGAAAGAAGAGTATGATGCTTTAATTAATAAAGGAACCTGGTCACTGGTTAAAAACCAGAAAATAAAAATATAATTGGTTGCAGATGGGTGTACAAATTAAAGAAAAATTCTGATGGTTCAATTTCTAAGTATAAGGCTAGATTAGTGGCTAAGGGTTATTCACAACAGCTGGGTTTTGATTTTTTAGAAACTTTTTCACCTGTTGCGAAGCCTTCATCCATTAGAATAATTTTAACAATAGCCTTAAGTAGAAATTGGAGCATCAGACAGTTAGATGTTAATAATGCTTTTCTTAATGGTGAATTGCAGGAAGAAGTGTTTATGCAGCAGCCAGAGGGTTTTATTCAAGGCAACAGGTCTGAATGGGTGTGCAAACTCAACAAGGCAATTTATGGATTAAAGCAGGCTCCAAGGGTTTGGTTTGATAAATTAAAATCAACACTTGTCAATTGTGGCTACAAATCCACAAAATCTGATAACTCTGTCTTTATAAAATTCCCTGAAACTGAAATAACCTATATACTGTTTTATGTTGATGATTTTTTAATTACAGGAAGTAGCATGTCTGAAATTGAAAACATTACAAGAAGACCGAATGCAGAATTTTCAATTAAAGACTTGGGAGAAATAAGCTATTTTTTGGGAATAGAGGTTGTTAAAACATCAGGATCAGAAATACATCTTAGTCAGAGAAAATATATATTAGAGATTCTTCATAAAGCAAAAATGGATAAAGCCAACCCTGTGCCAATACCAATGATTATTAACAGTCAACTCTCTAAACATAAGGGTGAAGCTTTTCATGATGCAACTTTCTATAGAAGAATAATTGGAGCTCTACAGTATGCTACAATAACAAGACCAGATATATCCTATTGTTTTAACAAGGCAAGCCAGTACATGCAAAACCCATTAGATACACACTGGAATGCTGTTAAAAGAATTCTTAGGTATCTAAAAGGTACTCTAGATCATGGTCTTGTGTTTAAAGCAAGCAAATCCTTAAACATCAATGCATATGCTGATGCTAATTAGGCAACAGATGTTGATGACAGAAAATCAACTTCAGGATATTGTATCTATCTAGGAAAAAATCCAGTTTCATGGAGTGCTAAGAAACAGAATACAGTTTCAAGATCAAGTACTGAAGCTGAATTTAGATGTGTAGCTAATACTGCAGCAGAAATCTTATGGATTGAGTCGTTGCTAAGTGAGCTCAGAATTAAGTCAGAAAAGAAGGCTGTGATTTGGTGTGATAATGTTAGTGCAATATCCTTAACATCTAATCCAGTTTTGCACTCAAAAACAAAGCATATAGAACTCGATCAATATTTTATTCGTGAACATGTTATGCAAGGAAAATTGAGTGTAGGGTATATACCATCTCAGCACCAAAAGGCAGATATTCTTACCAAACCTCTCTCCAGACAGAATTTCGTCAGATTAAAGGAAGAACTCAATGTCGAATCTGCAGATCCGCACAACAGATCCAACAGAATTGTTTATATACCTGATTGAAGTAGTGAACTTTCCGATTGATGTCAGCTCCGACTTGTTCAGCTAGGGTTTGAACAGATTCAGATCAAATCCTTTCAGACGCCAGTTTAACCTCTCTCAATGAGACTGAAGCATACTTAAGCTTGTAATAAACTTAAGTAATTATCAGAAACATCTGTTTTGGAGGCCTGACAAGTCGATTCAGCCATCACTAAGAATTTCGAGCCGCCATTCTTTTCTCTGGAAACCTAACTAGGGTTTGGTTTCAGGGGGGAGTTAGAAATGAATGGGTATCGTTCATTACCTATTATTACTAACCTCCCCGCTAGGCTAAGGCCTTTTTGTTATTTTTCTTTCTCATGGGCTTGGCCCATTTATCTTTTTCTAACGTTGCTGATTGTATTTATATAAAGAAACATGTACAGCTCATTTTCATTATGTTATTCAGATTACAATTTGTAAACTCTCTTTCTGAAATACAAAAAGACAATTCTCATTTTATCATTTCTCTCAAAATTCAACTTATAGACTTGCTAAATTAATGTTCTTCCTAGAATGGAGCAAATGCAACTACACAATCATAAAGTATAAATATAAAAAAGCGAGCAATCACATGGAATATATGAAGAAGTGTACAACAAGAGTAGGTTTTATATTTTTTATTTTTTGTTTTCATTATGTAGAAGTCAGTCAATAGCTACCTGTATATTCGGTCTAAAATGCTCTTTATCACAGAATTTAGATATATCTTTTACTACATATAACAGATTGTAAAAGTTGAAAAGGAAAATTTGGATATATCTTTCTACTATAACTAATGACAAATAAATGAACACGATAGGAAGTTGGGGTCATGTTAGCATATATTATTCTTAATATAAGAAAGCAAAACGGGGAGAAACAAAAAGTAATAAACCATTAAAAAATCATCATTTTGCAAAATCCTTGGAAAAACATAGTGATTGAAAAAATAATATGGGTACTATGTCAGCTTTCACAATGAGTAAAATCATGGCTTGCATTAACAGTTTATTTGATGAAAAAAGTAGAATATATCTTATTATTTATGGAATTGACCAAGATTGTTTGCTAATTCACTGTACTGTTAATTTCAACCTACTGCGAGCCTAGCTGAATTATTTTGAAATTTATAGGAGTTCAGCTGCTTAAGTATTATTATTTTAGGTGCTAACCACTCCAACGCTAGTTCAATCCATTTTTTTGTTTTAAATTATACACTGGTTGATATCTTGCTAAATAATAATAAAAGTAATAATAAACACTTATTGACGTTGTAATATGTTATCGTCACAACATAACCTATTAAACGATTTTATCAACACTGGTGAATAAGAAAATGTTTTTGTTGCCTTTATTATTTTAAATCGACTACTATGACATATAAATCATGTTGTTAATTTTTTTAAATTAGCAAGTTTGAAATTCGCGTGCTTCTAACTTTTGGAGTACAATGTTTTTTCAAGTTTGAAATTCGATAGAATTTTTTTATATATAATGGTCGTTACAGTCATTGCAGCAGCAGGCTATTAAAGAGCAATAGTGTAAGTACTTTTGGAAAAAGATTGATGAGATTTCCAAGTATGTCTTCAGGATGTCTGCTGTAACAGTTGAATGCTGACCCTATTTTCGTAGAAAATGAAGTTATATTTGCATGTATATTAGCTATCTAATTATTACATAGAAAGCAGCGTTAAAACATGAAATAAAATTATAATACCTTGACATCGTCCTAGATGGTGCCCTTTAGCCCTTGACAAACAAACTTATACATGTATTTATATGAATCGTATTAGAATCGGTCCTGCAAAAAAATGGAAGAGTTAAGTCAGATTTATCAAGCATGTATCCTCAAGATCAAATTCCCAACCAAAGAAAATAAATGTAACAAATTAAAAGTCAAATATGCAAATGTTTTCAAATGGAAGCAAGTTACAATTCAGGAGTAGAACAAAACAACACACTGACTTAACACATCACATAAAAACAAATGCGTGTAAATAATTGAATACACACGCTTTGACTGCATATCAATTTTCCTGCAACGCATATACTCTAAAATTCCGATGTCTTACTTGTTTTTATATTTCATGGTTCCACATTTTCAAATCTTACTTTTATGAAGTGTTGCTCAAACACCTTGGAGTGGTTGTGATTAATTTTTGATTTCAACATTTTTAACGTCCATCATGGGGCCACGTTCACATTCAAGGTAAAGGGCTTTGCGGAGATAGTGAAATTTGAAGTCTGCTTCTACGATAGATTCTCCAAATCTACGATCCAGACCAATTGATAAATTCTCTTTGAAGTTCAAAGCTTTTTCCGAGATAATGGCAAAGTCAAAGAGAACCGCAATTAAAACCGTTGGAGGACCCGACAACGTTACTAATAAGGCTGCACCACTTACCAATCACTTTGAAGTTGGCCAAAGTTCTGTAGGTGGAGCCGGAGTAACTAGAGCTGAGCTAGATGTCATTGTTTCCAACTTAAATCAACGGATGGAGACTTCAAATAAAGCATTATTGGATGCTAATCAGGCTCTGATGGACAAAATGAATGCTCTTCCGAATGCACAAGCGAATCCCACTCCTCCTCAAAAAGTTCACATCAACCTTGAAGAGGACACGAATTCGTCAGCCTATGATCGTCATCGTAATGATAACATGCAAGGGATTGATGGCTGGGAAAGTGGAAAAGGCGACGCTGATGTCCAAGACTCAAAGCTGAAGACTAAGAGTCATTCCGATCGAAATACCCGAAGAGTTGCTAGTCCCGCCAAGGGGAATCTCCCCATAGTGGAGGAAAAAGAACTAGATCCTCTAATCGCGATCGCTCGCCAAGAGGAGCATCTGGAAAAGAGATTGAAGTCCACTATGCGGAACGACATTACTCGAAAGAGTATATCGCGGATATGATAAAGAATATCATGAAAGATGGCATGGTCCGCAATGACAGTGAGAGAGCATGGGACTTGTCCCGTAGCAAAAATAAGTTCAATAAAAGGATTCGCAAAGCAGAGTTACCTAAAAAATTCACTATAGTGATAATATGTACAACCGACTCATGTAATTCTTGTTGGCATTCACAGTAGTATATGTACTATTATTTTCATTTGACCCGTGAACAAAGAAGTAGACTGACCCTTATATCACATGGATGAAATAATGGCCGACCTATTGCAGGCGTGAACTGACAGACCCATATTCTCATATGTGAGAGGAGCCACATTAACATGCCAATGTCTCATATGTTATGAATATCCGACATATACAGGATAATATTCCATGTTGCTTTCTTATACTAATACATGGCATCTTCCTTATATTGATGCATGCGTTAATATATGTTATTGAACCAATCTTTTCTTTGTTAACAGTGGGTAACATGTAGGATTATAGCATGACTGATCCATTCTTATTACCAACATGCCATGCTGCATGCTACATCTTGACACCAAAATCCATATGTCACATGGACACGTTATACACATATTTGAACGTGTCCAGTTTGTATTTTCACAGGCGGTTTCGCTGACCCATAAAGCTATGTTGAACCGACCCATATGCTTGAAACAGTGTCGACAAATCCATAGTTTATAACGTGGTCGACCGATCCATAGTTTATAACGTGGTCGACCGATCTATCGGCAAAGTGGATGGCTGATCCATCACAAATAACGGCGCCCGATCCATCAGTTGATAACCAACCGATCCATGCTACCATTTTATGTCTGACCCATACAAAATTCATACCCGATCCATATTAAAACATGAACCGGTCCATCATGTAAATATAAATGATTTATCACTCTTATGTGCAATAAAACATGATTTTTGGACCATGTTTTATAATGGAGTTAACAATAAGTATACAGCAGTAGTTAAATCACCATCAAATAATACATTATGAAACTCTAAAACATCGTTATCATCGTATTAATACATGCAGATTAGTAAGAAAGGGTTTCATACCTTATGAATGAAAACGACAGGCGAATTCGAAATCCCCAAACAAACTCAAATGATTGAATACTTTCAATGGTAATTGGAAGCGGCAGAAAGTAGACTGTGTATTCGAAATACAAACAATAGGATTCAAGGATAGCAATGATTGAATGAAAACCACAAGCAAACTCGAAATGCACTTAGGGAAGGAAGCGGCAAAAAGCAATTGGTGGTGGGAATCGAAGTAAAAGGAATGTAGACTACAAACTTATTTTAGGGTTGGGAGAAAATATAATAAATTACTTGCATCGATTGGTAGATAGCAGTGAGAAACCAATGCAAACATAATATTTGGTTGTACATATAACCAGTACAAATAAAGGTATTTGCTTCCCCTTATTTGCACTGGTTTGAAAATCAAAGCAACTTACTTTTTTCTTTATTCTATTGCTTTTTCTGTACCAACTGCACCGGTTGTTATCCTAGAACCAGAGCAAAAAAAAGTATTTAATTCGGTTGTTGACACAACTAGTGCAAATAAGGCGAAACAACACATTAGATTTGTAATAGTGGTTGTCTGTTAGTTTGGAAAACAAGTGTACGACTTAAGTGTTTGGCTTGGCTGCATCGATCCCAATTTTGATTGTGGTTGTTCTTGAGAGCTTTAAGTAACAAGTTTGTCTTGTATCGTCACTTATTTAAGAGTATCGGAATTTGTTGTCTCGTTCTTGATGATTCAGGGGACGAAACCCTTTAAGGAGGGAGTGTAACGATTCGTATTTTAGTGATTGGATATTTAATTATCAGTCATTAATTGAGTAATGGTTCCAAAACGTGACTTTTCACGTATGAATGAATCATGACTTGAAACCACTTCCATTGAGTCCATATTGATGGTGGAAAATTTTCAGAGTGTATGCAACGATATGTTTCGACAGTTGAATTTTTTGCTAGTAAATTGGGATTAGTTCATAAATTGATCCAAAAAGCTAACTTCTGCGTATTATATAATTAGGTCCTAAAACCTTTTCCATTGGTCTCAGAATGTTTCTAGAATTCTTTTGAGTATAGGGTTCGATATGTTTGGGCTTCGGGAAATTTCAGGCTTGGTAAATGGTGTTTTGAAGAAGACTATGTGGGCATCTCCTTCTCTTCGCTCCTTAAATCTAGTATGCCTCATTTTCAATCCAAGCCTCCATCTTCCTCATCAATGGCCGAAATCGCCCGATCCGATCCCCCTATAATTTTCCAAAAACTCCAACAAGAAAGTTGTTTGTATCGATGATACGAACTCATCGGCGTTGGCTGTTCACTGGTCAAGCTTTGGAGTTTACTGAAATCGCCAATAACTGAACCTGGGAACGTTTCTGTTTTAGGCAGATAGTTCAGTGTTAATGAACTTTCAGGTGGTGAAACCTGAAGGAAAAATGTGCAAAAGGAGGAGGGATGTCCATGTCCAGTGGAGGAGGTACTGTGGTGGTCTGTGGTGCGAGAAATCAGGTGAAAACCCGATTTTGTTTGTCTTCTTTTCATGGCAGAGGAAGAGGCATTGTAGGTTGTGCTTAGGCACGTGGGTGATGTTCGGAGGAGGTGACATGGTGGTGGCCAAGACGTGTGGTCCGGTGTTCCAGAGGTGGAGTGACAGATGGTAAAAGATGGCGAGAAAGTTGCGTTTGGGAGTACACGGTTTGGGGATGATTAGCGGAATTAATGAAGGTAATTAGCATGAGTTAATTACACTGTTATTAAATTATTTATTTCATTTCATATAAATTGTTGTAACACTTGTGTTTGTTTCATATGAGGTTTGTTTAGACATCGTTTCTTGCGTTAGACTCGTGATGGCGAGCTCTACATTTGGAGTAAGTTTAAACTGATTTGAGTAATATTTGTTTCTCACTATACTGCAGTTGTAGTACAGTATATTATCGAAGTTTAGGTGTTATGTCTGATTTTAAAATGGAATTTCCAGGACAGAGTAATTAGTAAACAAAAGAGAAATTAAAGTGATTTAATTAGATTTGACATGGACATCATGTTTTACCCATATGCATGGTAATACACGCCATCACACGATGTTTTGACACTGTCGCAGACTTAGGGCATTTAGTCCATTTAAATTGCTATAAATAGGTCATATTTATCCTATTGGATGTTTTGGATGCTTGTATGATAGTTTACGGATTTGTATGAATATTGGTTGCATGGTTAAATTGTTACTTAGTTTAGCTTAAAACGTTGCCCATAGGCGATCTAGTATTAGGAAATCTCGTTCGTTATAGTTTGGTGTGTTTATCAATCAAATGCACAGTTGGTGTATATTGATTGAATGCGTAAAAATGATGACTCGAATGGATGAGATAAATTTTTGAAGGAGCTTCAAATCGCATGGATGGATTCAATGATATAGCAGCATTGGAACTTGATGATGGATTTATAGACGGAGCAAATATCTGAGTTTGATGACGGATTTGGCGATGGTAGGGATTTCAGTTTGGTAGACAAAACCAAATTTAGATCAGTGTGTCGATCCGAATCTGGATTGGTGTATGCCGAACCAGATCCGGATCAGTGTATGTCGATCCTAATCCAATTAGTGTTTGCCGATCTGAATCCTAATCGGTAAGCAGAACAAATCCCAGATCAGCAGGTCAGTCCAAACCCAAATCAGTTACATCGATCTGAACCTAAGAGGGTTTTGGGTCGATTGATTCCAAAGGGATTGTTTAGCGTGGTCTCTAAAGCATGGTGATGATATGAATGCAGAGGATGGACTTGAGGATGAGCCGAACTTCAGAAGGAATGTTGGGCGCTTTTCTCTGGATGTGCGTTTAACTAATTTTGGTTATATACATGATCTAGATAGACTTTATTGATTATTATGGAGTGGTCGATATCGACTACTACCGTTATTGGACACTTTGGTCAAGTTAACATGGATGATGTCTGATTTTGAGGAGCAGGATATGACGGTCCATTCAATAGTAATTTCGACATGGTGTCCCTTCGATAAGTGGCTTCGGCAGGAGGTAAGGATATGGTGTTTCTATAGGGGATGAGTTATCACTTATAGTCAGTGACGTTATGACATTGCGATAGAATGGCATAGTTTGTTGATATCATAACCTGTCGCGGACTTGATTAATCAAGAAGATAACTTCAAACGGAAGTGTAACACCCCGTATTTTCTGTAAACATAAAAGTAACAAAACAAAGTATACTTAATTTTTAAGAGAAGAATTAAGGGAAACGGGTTATGCCATTGCGTTCGTATCGGAATTCTTCTTGAGATAGAGTCCGAGTTTGCGTAAATCGGACTACGTATGAAGAAGTTATGGCACTTAGAAGTTTCAGGGATTTAGAATAAAAACCAGCCAGAATTCAAAATTCAAAGTTCGAAATTCAAAACTCACACCCGGGCTGGGCGGGAAATTTATCTCCCAGGACCCAGGTCGACCTGAGGGTCGACCTGGGTCAAATAGATCGACCAGGGGGTCGACCTCCCCTTATTTCCAGATCCGAGGACAGATTCATTTTTCTGCATTTGGACGCCCGCTCTGACCAGATTCGTTGCTCCTAAGCTATTTAAACACCCCCAAACCCCACTTCCTCTCCACACCAAACCATTGTAATGCTATGATTCCCAAATTCATATTAAAATAAATCAATGGCATCGCTACTCTGTTAAAACCTAAGCTAGAACTAGTGCTTCTTCTTCTTCCAATCTGAATTGGATTAAAAGAGAACAACTACAACCCTTTTTCTTTTAGAATCCAACCAAGGTGAGTACAGTTATTTTTAGATATAAAATTTAATTATGATCTTGACATGGTTATAAATCTGAATTGAAGATTATTCATATTCTTGTTTATCAGATCTGTTTTTCTGTGTAGATCTATCTTATTCTTATTTATCAGATCTATTTTTCTGTGTAGATCTATCTTATTAATATTATTGTAACTATTCTGTATCTCTTCCTTCCTTCTGTTCTATAGCCAGGCTACCACGAGCCTGAGCCAAATCTCATAAGAGATTGACGCACGAACGCTAAATTTGGGGAAAATAGTGAATGATGCATAATTAGACATGACTGATTTGTGACTAATTTGAGAAAAGAGCATATGTTGTAATTTAAAATCTAGATCTGGGCACACTATATATGATAATCTGTGATTTGGAAGAAGGAGAATTATTTTGTATATGACTTAGGCATAAAGATCTATATTAAAATATGATAACTATTAAACGTGAACTCGCCTAAATGGGAATTTTTGGACATTTGACATATGCTAAAATAAAAGGCTATAATTTGGCATAATTCGTATTGTATATCGTGATTTGAGTTTTTTGGAGAATATTCTACACTGTGTAAATTTAACTAAAATTTGGGACATATGTTATATTGTGAATTATGACCATAATTTGGGCATGTAAAATTAGGCTTAATTTTATGATTAGGCAAGGTATGTCAATGGAATTTTAAGGGATGATTAAATCGGTTAAATTACTTAATCTGCTAAATCTGTTGAAAACTAAATATGGTAATTTGGGTATGAAAATCTGTAGGTTTAATCTAAAATTGAGCAAAACATGTTAATAGAACTTTGAATAATCCGTTGTAACTTGTAAAGAAGTTAATTTGTTGAATTGGCATAATTAGTCTGATATTGGCATAATCTGTAAATGAATACTTTAGCTAAAAATAAGAACGCTGAGACACTTGGTTAGACTCTGTTTGCGGTAGAAGCCTGCCCGGACCCAACCGGCTTAACCAGCAACCGCAAACTGTCAGTCTAATGTGAGAGGTCGTAGGCATAAAGATGCTTAGACACGAGGTTAGGTCTGGCTTGTGGTAGAAGTCTGCTCGGAACCGCCCGGCACATGTGAGGGGTCCAGGGCACGCTTACCGAACTAATTGTAAGAGGTTCACTCTGATAATGGCAAGGGGTGTTGATGGCGCATTCCAACTGGGTCATGTGCGTGCATGGATCCGGTCTGCTCTGAGGATGTAAGACACCATAACATCTGTAAATAGGTCTGTGTCTAGAGGTAGCCACTTTAGGGAGTGATACACCCTTCTGTGGGGCCGGCACAGGGTATTTATGTATTAGGGAGCCGATCGCTTGCGGTAGAATTTAGGGTACACTTAGTTCTGTCTGTTTCTGTTGGGGTACCGTCTGTTTCTGTCGGGGTGGTAACACCTGTCTGTTTCTATGCGGTACCGTCTGTTGGGGTGGTAAAGGCCCATTACTAGTGTACACCTAATTCTAATATTCAATTTCCGTAGGGATTATTCTATTTCGGTCTCTGATTTCGTTCCTGCTTCTGTTTCTGTACCATCTATCTCTGTTCAGGTGGTAAAGGCCCATTACTACCATTCTATTTATGTATCGTCTGTCTTTGTTCAAGTGGTAAAGGCCCATTACTAGCATTTTGTGTCTGTACCGTTTGTCTCTGTTCGGGTGGTAAAGGCCCATTACTAGCATTTTGAACGTCTATCTCTGTTAGGGTGGTTAAGGCCCATTACTAGCATCGTGTTTCTGAAGAGATCATTATGTTCTGTTTAGACATTAGGACAACACCTAATTCTGTTATATTAGTATTAGTGCAGAGAAGTGAAAAGTAAGTAAGAAGCATAGCTTTGTCTAGGTTATTCTGTTTTGTTCCGTTTACCCTGTTTATACCTATTATTCTTGTTCATGTTATCTCTCGTCTAGTTTTATTTTCATGTCATGATACTATTATCTGTTTATATGCTGAAAGTCACTGGACTTACCAGACTTATGTGTGACCTAGTTTGTTTCGCCTCTTTTCTTCCGTTGCCCCCCCCCCCCCCTCCCCCAGGTACTCAGGTTGGGAACGTAGGAGCATGATTTAGATTTCTCTCTGCTTGAAGTGCTTGAAGTATTGCTTGGCTTTGATTCTTCCTATTTATGGCATTTTCTGTTGGGGATTATGGCTTTAAATTTATGTACCCTGAAGGCTTTTGAACAAGACTGATACTTTATGTACTTGAATTTTGGTATTGTGGTTTTGAAAGATGTAACCAAACTTATTTCTGTTTCCGCTGCAATAAAGTTACAAAAATTTTCAAGTACTACTTTAATATCTATCTTGTGATATTCTGTTCTGTTTAATTATATCTCTCCATGAAAGTTAATGCATTCCCTTAGTAAGTGACATTAACGAACGTGGGGTGTTACATTTGGTATCAGAGCTGAAGGTTACCAAATTAGGTAAGAGTTTTTGAAAACTATTTTCCAAACGGTTTTAGAAAGGAAGTATTTTCAAAAGGAAAGTTATTTTGAAAAACACAGTCCCCAAAGCCATATATCTATCTTTTGATTTTCTATTTAATCCTTATTTCCTTCTTTTCTGAGTCTCCGGGGCACCTAGCTTTCTGGGAGGTAACCTCATTGCGACATGGTTCTGTAGGCATGATGAGACTACGGCGCCTATCGAAGGGCAACGAAGTGCCTAACTTCCATCTATAGTCGCGGTAATTTTACCTATGGTTAATCCTCTTTCGAGCTTCGTAGGGCTTTCCCGCGATGGGGGAAACTTTAGAGAAAGACTTGTTAACATGTAAGAAGACTGGTTGTTTTCAGTGCGGTGAGACAAGGCATCTGTTCAAGGATTGCTCCAGAAGGCAAGGGCAAAGGGAAGCTTTAAAGAAAGACTTGTTAACATGTAAGAAGACTGTTGTTTTCAGTGCGGTGAGACAAGGCATATGTTCAAGGATTGCTCCAGAAGGCAAGGGCAAAGGGCAGAATCTTCTGGAAGGTAGGTGAATGCTCTCGTAGTTGGTGGACAGGATAGAGGTGGAAAATTTTCCGTAGAAAGTTTAATTTCCTTATCTGATCATTCTAGCATTTTAATTTTATAGTTGAGTCTCTACACTTTAATACTAGTATTGTTTCTGATCCCGCTATAGTCTCAAACCCCATAAGAGTTATGGCTCATCTGTTTGTGATAGGTTGGGGTTTGAGGGTATCTGTGTTGGGCGTTATGTTGACTATGACGCATACATTCTAGGTTTTATGGGATATGATGGGGTTTTATCATGCTTAGTTTCCTAAGAATCATTTGATAATCTGATCTGTACCAGTAGTCTGTAAGTATTTGAACATTTCTGATAAGGTTAGGGGTTTTTACTCAAAGCGTGAAGTAGATTTCCAGTTTGATATTTGTTTAATGGGAGTAATTCTCCGAGTGTCAATCTGATGTTGATTTCGGTCTTCGGGATTGATACTTAGATATTTATTCTCTTAACCGATGTCTAATAGGAACAGAACCTTTGTTTTAATTGTACTTGCTTCTATCACTCGGTTGTATCATATCGATCGAGTCTTCGACCTTTCGTTAGAGACTAATGGGTGTAAACATGTGTTTGAGACATGTTATGTTTGATGGTTGCAAGTGGATGCAAGTGGTTGCTAGTGGTTAGTCGTAAATGCATATACACACACTAGGCACTAGATCGGCTCAAAAGCACTCTCATACTGCATATGGATGTGTGCGCATTTTTCAATTTTTGTGGATGCAAAATGATTGACTCATCGTATGGATGTTGCATTTGGATGAATGGTTATGCACTCATATAGAAATGATGTGTATTAAATAGTATTTCTTGCATACATAATTGGACTCATGGCACTAACATAATTCGTATTAAGGAGGTCAACTGAATCAGTAGACCGCCTGATCTTTGCATTAGATAAGAGACATATACACACACTTTTGTCTATATACATACAACATTAGAAGTTTTCTAAGAACAATGGATGCTTGTGGACGATGGTTGAGTAGATGGGTGATTGGATGGTAGGACACATTCTTCTTAACTTGAAGATTTTGGGGACGAAATCCTTTAAGGAGGAGAGAATGTAACACCCTGTATTTTCTGTAAACATAAAAGTAACAAAACAAAGTATACTTAATTTTTAAGAGAAGAATTAAGGCAAACAGGTTACGCCATTGTGTTCGTCTCGGAATTCTGCTTGAGGTAGAGTCCGAGTTTGCGTAAATCGGACTCTGTATGAAGAAGTTATGGCACTTAGAAGTTTCAGGGATTTAAAATAAAAACCAGCCTGAATTCAAAATTCAAAGTTCGAAATTCAAAACTCACACCCGGGCTGGGCGGGAAATTTCCCGCCCAGGACCCAGGTCGACCAAGGGGTCGACCTAGGGATCGACCTGGGTCGAATAGGTTGAACAAAGGGGTCGACCTCCCCCCTATTTCCAGATTCGAGGACAGATTCATTTTTCTGCATTTGGACGCCCGTTCTGACCAGATTCGTTGCTCCTAAGCTAGTTAAACACCCCCAAACCCCATTTCCTCTCCACACCAAACCATTGTAATGCTATGCTGCCTCAATTTATATTAAAATAAATCAATGGCGTCGCTACTCTACTGAAACCTAAGCTAGAACTAGTGCTTCTTCTTCTTCCAATCTGAATAGGATTAAAAGAGAACAACTACAACCCTTTTTCTTTTAGTATCCAACCAAGGTGAGTACAGTTATTTTTAGATATGAAATTTAATTATGATCTTGACATGGTTATAAATCTGAATGGGAGATTATGCATGTTCTTGTTTATCAGACCTGTTTTCTATGTAGATCTATCTTATTCTTGTTTATCAGATCTGTTTTTCTGTGTAGATCTATCTTATTAATATTATTGTAACAATTCTGTATCTCTTCCTTCCTTCTGTTCTATAGCCAGGCTACCACGAGCCTGAGCCAAATCTCATAAAAGATTGACGCACGAACGCTAAATTTGGAGAAAATAGTGGATGATGCATAATTAGACATGACTGATTTGTGACTAATTTGAGAAAAGAGCATAAGTTGTAATTTAAGATCTAGATCTAGGCATACTATATATGATAATCTGTGATTTGGAAGAAGGAGAATTATTTTGTATATGACTTAGGCGTAAAGATCTATATTAAAACATGATAATTATTAAACGCGAACTTGCCTAAATGGGGATTTTTGGACATTTGACATATGCTGAAATAAAAGGCTATAATTTGGCATAATTCGTATTGTATATCGTGATTTGAGGTTTTTGGAGAATATTCTGTACTGTGTAAATTTAACTAAAATTTGGGACATATGTTATATTGTGAATTATGACCATAATTTAGGCATGTAAAATTAGGCTTAATTTTATGACTAGGCGAGGTACGTCAACGGAATTTTAAGGGATGATTAAATCAGTTAAATTGCCTAATCTGCTAAATCTGTTGAAAACTAAATATGGTAATTTGGGGTATGAAAATCTGTAGGCTCGATCTAAAATTGAGCAAAACATGTTAATAGAACTTTGGATAATCTGCTGTAACTTATAAAGAAGTTAATTTGTTGAATTGGCATAATTAGTCTGATATTGGTATAATCTATAAACGAATACTTTAGCTAAAAATAAGAATGCTGAGACATGAGGTTAGACTCTGTTTGCGGTAGAAGCCTGCCCGGACCCAACCGGCTTAACCAGCAACCGCAAACTGTTAGTCTAATGTGAGAGGTCGTAGGCATAAAGATGCTTAGACACGAGGTTAGGTCTGGCTTGTGGCAGAAGTCTGCTCGGAACCGCCCGGCACATCCAGCGACCATAAGCTACTGACCTAATGTGAGAGGTCCATGCATTAATATTTAATTAATGCAAATCTAGGATAAATATGATGCCTAAAATGTGTTGGGTGGATAAGGTTAACTCAATTGGACTGATGAATCTAATAAACCGATTTGAAAATCTATAGGCCCAATACAAAGTTGGGTGAAACAATCTGTAAGTCTATTAATCTGTATATCTGATCCGTTAGTCTGAAAACTTGTTAATCTGTATATTTGATCCGTTAGTCTGAAAACTTTTGATCTTTATATCTGATCCGTTAGTCTAAAAACTTGTTAACCTGTATGTCTAATCTGAGAAATAGTTAATCTGGACTTTGTACATCTGAAATCTATAAGCAAGTTAATCTGAAATCTGTTAGTCTGTGGACACAAGGTTAGGAGGGTAATTGCTTGTGTCATCTATTGTTTGGGACCTATATTAGTCAGTAACCCTTTCTGGTATCAAAATTATGACCAAATACTAGGTAGGGGTCTAGGGCACACTTACTGAACTAATTGTAAGAGGTTCACTCTGATAATGGCAAGGGGTGTTGATGGCGCATTCCAACCGGGTCATGTGCGTGCATGGATCCGATCTGCTCTGAGGATGTAAGACACTGTGACATCTGTAAGTAGGTCTGTGTCTATAGGTTGTCACTTTAGGGAGTGATACACCCTTCTGTGGGGTCGGCACAGGGTATTTATGTATTAAGGAGCCGATCGCTTGGGGTAGAATTTAGGGTACACTTAGTTCTGTCTGTTTCTATTGGGGTACCGTCTGTTTCTGTCGGGGTGGTAACACATGTCTGTTTCTGTGTGGTACCGTTTGTTGGGGTGGTAATGGCCCATTACTAGTGTACACCTAATTCTAATATTCTATTTCCGTAGGGATTATTCTGTTTCTTCCTTGATTTCGTTCTTGCTTCTGTTTTTGTACCGTCTGTCTTTGTTCGGGTGGTAAAGGCCCATTACTAGCATTTTGTTTTTGTACCATCTGTCTCTGTTCAGGTGGTAAAGGCACACTACTAGCATTTTGTTTCTGTACCGTCTGTCTCTGTTCGGGTGGTAAAGGCCCATTACTAGCATTATGAACGTCTGTCTCTATTAGGGTGGTAAAGTCCCATTACTAGCATCGTGTTTCTGAAGAGATCATTCTGTTTTCTGTTTAGGCATTAGGACAACACCTAATTCTGTTATACTAGTATTAGTGTAGAGAAGTGAAAAGTAAGTAAGAAGCATAGCTTTGTCTGGGTTATTCTGTTCTGTTTACCCTATTTATACCTATTATTCTTGTTCCTGTTATCTCCTACCCAGATTTATTTTCATGTCATGATACTATTATCTGTTTATATGCTGAAAGTCACTGGACTCACCAGACTTATGTCTGACCTAGTTTGTTTCGCCTCTTTTCTTCCGTCCCCCCCCCCCCCCCCAGGTACTCAGGTTGGGAACGTAGGGGCTTGATTTAGATTTCTCTCTGCTTGAAGTGCTTGAAGTATTGCTTGCCTTTGATTTTACCTATTTATGGCATTTTCTATTGGGGATTATGGCTTTAAAATTATGTACTCTGAAGGCTTTTAACCAAGACTGATACTTTATGTACTTGAATTTTGGTATTGTGGTTTTGAAAGATGTAACCAAACTTATTTCTGCTTTTGCTACAGTAAAGTTATAAAAAATTTCAAGTACTACTTTAAGTATCTATCTTGTAATATTTTGTTATGTTTACTTATATCGCTCCATGAAAGTTAATGCATTCTCTTATTGAGTGACATTAACGGACGTGGGGTGTTACAGGAAGTCTTATGGATAGTCCAAAGATGGATTTTGCTACGAAGAACGTGTGCAAAGGGATCATGGACACGTGAGGTTTTATTGGTTACTTTAGAAGAGAAGGTAGTGGGTTTGATGCTCATTTGGTACCAGTTCGGGTTCCATATCTTCACGTCTGAAGATTTATGGCACCTACTCCGAACATGTCGGGTCCTTACCTTGGTTTGTGCATGTCGATACAATGTAGTTCCTTGCTTTCTAAATGGCATGGATTCGAGCGTCATGCAAACTGAGCGTTATCGTATGTCTAACGGACTAAGCGAGTGAATGCGAGGGTTAATAATGGATGTTATGGTTGCTTGATATTTTATCACATCAGGGGCATTATGTAACATGGATAACACCTGTTTGAATATCGAGGCACCCCTAGTATCCTGATGTAGGATACACCCGTTATGATTATCATTAAGTAGTACATTTTACATGTGATAATTCTATGAATGTGCGGACATGTTAGGTATGGTTTTACATATTCTTTGTACCACATAATATTACGAATTTTATAGTACTCTGAGATTTGTTTTCACTCACACCAGACTATTGTCTATGCCCAGGTTTTGTTTCCCTCTTATTACCTTGGGTGCTCATCGACGATGTCGATAAGATGACCACGTGGTAGGTATGGGTATTGAAACACCCCACCTTCGTTAAGGTCACTCACAAAGGGAATGCCCTAACTTCGGTGGAGCGCTATAAGTAAAAGATGCAGATAAATTACAAGATAGACAAATAAAGCATCGGAAAATAAAGTCATTTTATAAACAATGTGGTTCAGTCAAGCTTTTACAATAACTGTCTCAATCATACTTAAAAGTAATACATAAAACTTCTGTCTTGATTCAAAAACTTCCAAGTATAAAAGAAGCATAAAAATACCAATGATATTCCCCTATAAAGCATGAACCAGCCATAGCAGTGGAAGAGAGAGTCCAAAGCAATACATCGACTATCTTCGAGCTTGGAAAGAAAACTGAGCTAAGTGGTAACATTTCCTCCCTGTGAACCTGGGGGGGAACGGAAGAAAAGAGGAGAAAACAAACTAGGGCAGACATAAGTCTAGTAAGTCCAGTGACTTTCAGCACGTAAATAGGCAAAAGCATAATGAAATGAATAAACTGAATATAAGACAATACCGTGATAACAAGGATAACAAGATAACATAAGATTAGCACAAGATATCACAAGGCAAGATAAACTGAATGTGTTTCTACTTTTTCTCTGCTTCGCTACTACCTTGTTATTCTGATTTTTATATCTCTGCACCACCTAACTAGTGTCCCAACTAGTAATCTATATAAAATTATCATATTGTAATGTGATCCCAATCCCCGCAACTGTGGTAGCCTTCACGTGTACATCTATCATGAGGATTCCATCTCAATCTGCCTAATTGCCATGAACATGTTAGATGTACCCTTACTACCCTATCAATCGGCTCCTTACTTGTATTAATTTTTCTTTGTATTTGTGTCAATCGGCCCTCTCTTGTGTGTAGATACCGTGTGCTGGTCCCACCATAAGGTGTATCAATCCTTATGATAGCAACCCGACACGATTCAAGATGCACAGTGTATAACTAATGGTACCCAGTGCCTGTTTTTCCCACTCCGGAGTATGTGCACGTCCGTAATCTGTCGGAACCTACACTGACGTACCCCCCGCCATTATTTTGACCGCTTATAATCAGCCCAGTAATCGTGCCCCCCCCCCCCCCGCCTAGTTGAGGGTACCATGATACATCTTTGTGGGTTACTGCTGAAATGGGTCCCCGTTACTAGGGTTTCCTACTGGCTAAGTTTATGGGCCTATATATACAAATATTACCCACCTACACGAGATGTACTTAACCCTCCCACCGATTCAAGCATGTCTATTTAATGGTTAAGTTTTGTGGGCCTATATTTACTAATATTACCTACCAACCCGATATGTACTTAACCCTCCTACTAATTCAAGCATGTTTATATAATGGTTAAGTTTTGTGGGCCTATATTTACTAATATTACCCACGAACCTGATATGTACTTAACCCTCCTACACATTCAAGCATGTTTATTTAACGGTTAAGTTTTGTGAGCCTATATTTACTAATATTACCCACCAACCCGATATGTACTTAACCCTCCTACACATTCAAGCATGTTTATTTAATGGTTAAGTTTTGTCGGCCTATATTTACTAATATTACCCACCAACCCGATACGTACTTAACCCTCCTACTGATTCAAGCATGTTTATTTAATGGTTAAGTTTTATGGGCCTATATTTACTGATATTACGCACCAACCCGATATGTACTTAACCCTCCTACACATTCAAGCATGTTTATTTAATGGTTAAGTTTTGTCCTTTCATGTTAACTTTACCCACTCATTCATCATGTCATGTTGGTTAAGTGTTTCTTGTTAACTTAACCCTCCTCACTTATCATGTTGGATTGGTTAAGTGTTTCTTGTCAACTTAACCCCACGTGTTAATCATGTTGTATTGGATAAGTGTCATTAATCAATTCAAGTTAACTTAACCCACCTACTTATCATATTACTTTGGTTATGTGTTGCCTTCTTGTGTTAACTTAACCCTACCACAAATCAAGTTATATTGGTTAAGTGTTGACCTCTCGTGTTAACTTAACCCTTTCCATTCATCGTGTCATGTTGGTTAAGTGTTTCTTATTAACTTAACCCTAGTCATTTCCTTGTTCAGTAGCATTAATTTATTTATTAATGCACCCACCTTTCCGGTTACTGGATGTGCCGGGCAGTTCCGGGCAGTTTTACACCACAACTCAATCTAACCTCGGGTTTTTCTTGGGCATGATGAACTAACCTCTCACATTAGATAGGTATTGTTGTGGTTACTAGATGTGCTGGATGGTTCCGGATAGTTTTACACCACAACTCAATCTAACCTCGGGTTAGGCTTGTTCATCTTTATTTTACACATTTACCATATATACCCAAATCTAGATTTTACATGCTAATTACCAAATTCATCAAAACTAGTCATGTTCCAGTTCCCAAGTTATGCCCAACAAAGTTCCAATTTCAAGTTATTAATCAAAATTGGCTATACCCAATCTTCCCTAAATTTACAATAATAGTCATGCTCCAAAATCACAATATTCACTATGCTTAGCGTTCCAGCTAACAGTTATGCCCAATCTAGATTTAATATTCTATTTCACAACTTATGCCCAAAACTAGATTTTTCACGCCAAATTACATACTTTGTCGTTCATGCCAATTCTAGGTTCAACATGTCAAATTACATATTCCATAATTCATGTCAAATTACCCCAAATTGCATCTTAACGGTCATGCCATAATACAAGTTCCAAATTATGCCAAATAATGTAAATTTTATGTTATACCCAACTACCCCCACATTCATAACGTACGTATTTTGAGATTCAACTCAAGATTCATAAAATAAGTGGAGAAATAATATGGAACATAAGAGGCACAAGAATATGCATATGACGATAAAAACTATTGGTCTAACAAATTTGATATGCCAAATTGACAAGTTTTGCATTGAATACATTTCAAGCATATAGATATGATATGAATATCATTGTGAACCATCACAGACATATAGGTTTGACAAGAGTTATATCATGAAATTAAACAGGATTACAATTCCGATATACAACATGGATAGATATGATTGGACCAATTCCATAGTCAATAATGATTCCCAAAGGCATATACAAGCACGGATTCAAATGAAAGGATTACTTACATCAGGCATAAATCAAATGGATTAGATTTGAATAGCATTGCAGGCATAAATCTAATAGATTAGATTTGATAAATCTGGGAGGATTATCTCATAATCAAGTATAGCTTGGATCCAGATTATTACATGCCAAGAATTTCAATTAAGAATTCACATCTGAAAGTAACTTGAACTTACAAAAAGAAAATGATTCTTATATTTCTAGAATCTACTTTATGAAATTGAAAAGCAATCCCTTGATGAAGACTATCTAATTTTGATTTGATTCGTAGCTCCTAACTTGCTTTCTAGTTGAAGAAGAAATGGTGGCTAGGCTAGGACGATCATGGACAACATGGTGGCTCCTTGGAATGAATTTGTGTGATTTAGGGTTGAGGACTAGGGTTGCTTTTATAGAAGTTTAAACTTATGTGAGCCGTTAGATCATCCTAGGAGCAATCAAAACCGTCCAGACTAGATAGAGTTATCCAGAATTTCCACCCGTGCCCTAGTGACTCAGCAGCAAGTCAGAAAAGACTCGGCAACAGGTTAGAAAATCTTAATTGTTTGGATCTGGGCGAGGGGGCAGGTCGACCCCCAGGTCGACCTGTGTAGGGAAGGTCGACCTGGCCTTGGTTCTTTGTTTTCGTTTGAATTTTGAATTTAAATCTGAGCTGTTTTAATTTATTTAAATTGCTGAAAATTTTGAGGGCCATAACTTCCTCATACGAAGTCCGATTTACGAAAACTTGGACTCTATTCCAAGCAGAATTTCGAGACGAACGCAATGGCGTAACCCGTTTCCCTTAATTCTCACTTTAAAAATTAAGTATTCTTTAATTCGTTCTTTTAATATTCTCAGAAAATACGGGGTGTTACTGGTATTGCTGGGAGCTGCGCAGGTGGATCAACAGGATGTGACGTTTTGCGTATTTATACTTGTGTCCTTGTTTATTCCATTGTGAGACACTATAGAGCCTTGATAGTGTTATATATTATTTAGAGACAGGCTATCAGTTCGAGTCTATTTATCTCGTGTATGGACTCTATTACTGTTCTATATAACTGTATAAGCATGTGCACTCTAATTATATGATTTTATAGTTATTACTGTCTCTTTTTTGTATATCTGCTATTATTATTGTATGTTACCTGATGCGTTGTGAGATACACGATAGGCTCTATGCTTGAGTTTTATGTTGTCTTCTTTCTCTTCTCTTTTATCTCCTTCTTTTCTTTTACTTTTCCCTTCTTTTCTATCATCTATTTCTTTTGACGATCTTTTTTTCATCGATCGGGTGCTTGTACAATGCGATATTGGGTTTTACAGGCACCAATGGTGTATATCGGTCATCACAATTTATCATTACAAGTGTTACCATTGCTAGATTATCTGTATACCTGCCTTCGTTATACACGTCAATCTGTAACAGTAATGGTGAACAATTTTGGTATACCAGTAAAAACGTTAGCGTAACTGAAATTGTGAAATGGTAATGGTCATCATTACCATAGCAACCCTATTGTAGTTATAGCTGATGTGCGTCGGATGATCTAATGGAGCTAACCCACCAATGGCCCCTTCAGTTTCTTAAATCAAATTTAATCGTGTCCTCTTAAAACTAATTTAATTTAATTTTCTAAAAACAATAACCTGTTCAAATGATGTACGTTTGAAATGTTGTTTTAAGCATTGGAATTATATCGAGGTGCACTATATTGTGAGTATTGTATAAATTTGTTGGTAATGATTGTTCAATTGAACATACATTTTTTGGTCTCGACCATTATATTTGTTTATCTTTTAAATTCAAATTCAAATGACAAAATGGATATATCGTTTTTTGAATGAGGTGCCACCCCTTGAAACCCCCTATGACTTGACTGGTAGGTTGACAATTATTAGCAGAGGGAAGGTGTTGCCATCACACTAGACCTCTTTTCCATGGTGGTTCATTTCACATAATATACAAAATAAAAATCCTACACGGAGTGGATTTGACTAAATCTAAGCAAAATCTTATAATTTATTTTTGTTGCATTAAAGAATAACCCGGTTTACTTTAATGAAAATTTGTTGTTTATTTCTTATTATTCGTAATTATTAAACGCATATTACAAAACTAAAAACAAATAATTAATTAATTGTAAAACAACTAAATTAAAATCATAAATTAAACACCCCGCCCAATAACTTGCTTTATACCGTGCTCAATAACCACAAACGTATATCTCGTTTACCAACTTACATTGCTAAATACACTGTTAAGTACATTGTACAGTACTCCTTTTGCATTCGTTTCGAATGCACTATAATAGTCCTACCTTATTTAGTGTTGCTCCCATGATATTGTAAACAAAACCTTCTCAAGATACTCACTGTTGGTGTT
Source organism: Allium sativum (assembly GCA_030737875.1). Taxonomy (NCBI): domain Eukaryota; kingdom Viridiplantae; phylum Streptophyta; class Magnoliopsida; order Asparagales; family Amaryllidaceae; genus Allium; species Allium sativum. The sequence goes on from CM060925.1 coordinate 16,466,196, forward strand.
GCACTTTTCTAATCTAAAAATCAACTTCAAATACTATACAAATTCAAGCTACATCTTTATTTATTTAATAATCGTTCTTCTATCTTTGGTATGTGTTACCATTCTTTAATGTAAATGTAAACTTTATAAAATGCTTATTGTTGGGAAATACACGGTAAATGCCACAAAATGTCGAGATCCTCGTAGAATTCATAGTTAAGGAGGAGTATCTCGAGATACACCTTTGTAGAATTAATTAATTCCATTGTATTTTCTCGGTTTCGCTTCTTCCTATACTAGTGTTTCCTTACTCCTTAGGAGTGTAATCCTGTTGAAACAAAAGATAGAAGTTAGTTGCATTAGATATTAATCTCGATTTCTCTTAATGTTGAAGGTTCCGACATATGTAGACTAAGTCCCTTTTAGCTCTAGCCTAAGCGTTACGTTGGAAACTTTTACTGTTATGAAGACCCATGTAGATGGACGTTACTTATAAGGCTTCGGAATGAGTCATGAGGGCTTATTCCATCTGCAAATATCTTTCTATAAGAATTTAGGGTATTAGGTTATTTTACAGGTTTCGTACATCTTAGAGAACCTTCGGTGTTGGAATCCAATTCCTTTAGGTGAATTATATATATCTTGTTCCATTTATTGTGACCTTTCGGAGTACTAGAAGCTATTTCGTGAATTGATACCTTACGTTACTTTAAGTGTCCAACCTGCAAAGTTAAAAGATAATAATATAATAATTTGAGTATTACCCATGTATTACCATTACAAATCATAAACGAGCTCTTTATTTATGATTAGAATACGCATAAGGACTTAAGTACCTCAATACCCAAAATTTTCAAATTGATTTAGGAATTAGGTTTTACAACTCAAAATTTTAGATACAAGTGAGAGAATGAAGAATTAGGTCCATATTCTGAACCCCTAAGGTCATATTTATATACGCGAGCTTCCGTCTTTGCCTCAGTGCCTTCGTTTCGATGCCATCTCGAAAGCGAAACCAGAAGCCTAATAAAGGCATATTTAATAACAAGTGGCTTGTGCTTTGGATACATCCTATGATGACATTAAACCTTGTTGAGTGCTTTATGATGAATAATGTTATAGTGCTTTCAAATCATCTGAAGGGAACCCCTCGATTGATAAACTTGGTTTTTGCACATGAAATAAGCTTCAGCAAGTTCCTGGCTTTGAGTTTTTTGAAAGGTTTTTTTTCGAGGTTTTCCCTTATACAATGGGTATCACCTTTAGGATAAGGCTACCAAATTATATCCTTCGAACAAATCGAAGGGTGCATTCATTTCAAAAGGCATGACCTGGCTTTCAGAAATCATTGTGTTATATCGATGGTTGTTCCCTTCGATGTTGACGATGGGACTTGATCTTTTCAGAAGGAGCTTCTTATTCTTTATTGCTCCTTCAAAAGTGTAGTACGACTTATATTCTTTGGTTGCTTTAGAATCTTTCCACTCAAGACATCACTTTACCATGACTATTCTCTCAGCTCTTCCTTGATTATTTTGGTGATAACATGTGCCACCTCCTCCCTTTCCACGCTCCCATGAAGGGATTTCTTGACTTTTCAAGTCAACATCTCTATCTCATGTTCCTAAGAAAATTTCCTGCCTCTTGGTTTTCCCATTCGGACGGTCAGTTCGAATCCAATGGTTGTCTGCATTTTCCTTTTCTTTTCTTATAATTGGCATATCTTATTCATATTCTCTTCTCATCAGCAATCTCATTTTCCAAACATCAAAATCAAAGGTTCTCAATTGTTGACCAACTTTTTAGGAAAAGTCATCACAACTCCAGATCGAGACTCATTCTCGGGTACCAACCTAGCTTCTAGAAAAAACAGGACCGTTCTTCATTATAGATCGATCGACTATGGTTCGACCCAAACCAGTCCCTCAGAAGACAAAGTATCCTCTCCCAGATTGGGCATGAATTCCTGAAGTCAATCCAACCGATCGATCAAGTCATCTCTAGAAGATCGGATCAATCCCGGAATACCGGATCACTATATTAGGACAGATCATATGCTACCAGATGAAGTCCAATTCCCAAGGCTATAGAATCAGTTAGCTTTATCTTGCATTACTTTTCATGCACCAGATTTCAAGCTCTACGTATGCCACAATTTTTGATGAGAACTAATCCTCAGCAGGAGACCGGGTCCCGACACCTACAACTACCTTATGGGATCAAGTTACACATGGCCTACCCCGAAAAAGATGTATGTCACGTTGCACTCAACTCGGCTCACCTTCTCGCCTATAAATACCTCCTTACCATAAATAGAAAGCATCTGGAAAAATCTTGGATTCTCTACATAAAGTGTTCACGTTCGGCTTTCCGAAAATAGGATGTCGCACACTTTAAATATAACACAAGGATTTTGTGTATAAACAACTCCTCTCTCTACTTTCTTTCAATCAAAACAATTGTAATCTGTAATCAACCGTATAAACAGAGATTATAAAGTGGATGTAGGCTTGGTTGAAGCTGATCCACTATAAAAATATTGTGTCTTCTATGTTCACTTTATTTTTCTTGCACTGTGTGATTATAATTGTGTGTGAATAACACACTTTGGGGGTTGACTGTCACTAGGCCAATTTTTGACGTCAATGCTTTGGCGCACCAGGAAGGGGTCCAAATCTACAATAACCTTCGACTGCCTTCAAAAACATACAATGGTAAAGTGGAAGAAGGATGCAACATCTTCCCATGATCAACCCGCTGGTTCAGCAGATGCAGCAGCAACAGAAGTAAGCCATGGGCTTCCTCCTACGAAGACCCATCCCAATACTTTACTCGAGATGAGATGGATAGAGTTCTGGCTGAACTCATCTAGCACACCAGGATGAACTCCTCATAAAGCAGCATGAAATGATGAATGATTTCCTCACTCGGACGGAATGAAGATCAAGCAACCAGGCATCACTTCCTGCACCAGGAGAAGCTGGGGCAACCGCAAATCTTCAATCTAATGAAATCCAAGCCCCAGATCGGCTTACAGCTCTGCCTCCACCTGGTTCAACATCACTTCCCGATCGGCCATATCTTAGGTCATCACCCGCTCCAACCAGCGAAGCTGGAATGACTGCAAAACCTCAAGTCGGTCGACCATTTTGCCTCTAGTCCAGGGTTCGACTCAACTCCCTGGACAGGCAATTCTTGAATCAGTGCAACTTCTGGTTCGACCAGATCGTGAATCGATGCAACCTCCAATTCGACCCAGTATCTTACTGCAAGCCCGTCTTATGCAGCCTCCTACTCGGCCTTTCCAACATCCTGATCCAAGCAAGGCCGGGGGCAGCAACCCTCGGTCTCACCAAGGCCACTCTACCGTACCAATTCCTAATAGGACGGAGGAAAACGCTACAAAAATCATCATGATATCGCCCCGAGCGGGGGCAGTGCCGAACCCTGAACTGATAACGCTTTCCCAGACCAGTCCAATCCTACCAGCACAGAAATGGTTCATCTCAATACACATTTCACCCAAGCGGCTCCAGTCAATTCCGAGCCAACACTGAGGCTGGGGACCACCTCCATCCATCACTCATGGGTTGTACCGAACTATCCCTAAGAGCTCACGGCATGCATCAACTCTATAACGGGACTCTCATTAACGTCCACGGTGCAGAATTAGATTGGTCACAACAACTTCTCGGGGATGGAACACAGATTGCTAGCATCATCAAGTGCTTCACCAAAGGCACCTCTTCTTAACAAGACATGGATAACTTCCATCGCAGCCCATTCAAAGGGAAATCACGAATTCCCGAAACCCGCCTGACTTTAAGCTTTCGGTCTTGGAACCCTACAACGGTAGGATCGACTCAACCATACATCTCATGTGATACATGTGTCACATGGAAGTACTATCAGCATCGGTCAATTTTATGTCCAAGTGTTTCCCTCTCTTTCTAACTGATATAGCTGGTATGTGGTTTTGACAGCTAGAAACTTAATCAATCAACAGCTGGAATATATGGGTTACCTGCTTCATCGAACAGTTCAGAGATCACATATCTCAAATGAAAAGCATCATGTTTCTCACATCCATCAAGAAGCGGTCCGGTGAGACCCTACATTCCTTCCTAGAAAGATTCAACGCGGCTATAACATCGATCGATCGACCCAAGCCATCAGTGGTGCTTATGGCCGCCATGGCCGGTGTCCTGGACCAAATTGATTTCAAGATCTCCCTCTAGAGGGATCGTCCTAGAGATATTGGAGAACTCTATGCCGAAGCAGAAAAATTCCTCTAGCAAGAGGAAGCTAATATCGAGATGGAAAATCTCGACATACTTACTACAAATGATGGAGGACAATCCACCGCTAGCCAAAACAAAGGAAATTGGAAAGCCACGGAAAAGAACGACAGAAATGTACAGTTTCGGAGAGAACCCAAATATGATCAATACACCGAGCTTAATTCTTTACTACTGGACATATACCTTAATGTACGAGGATCTCTACCTTTTCCAAGCCTCCCAAGAGGGAGCCGACCCAAAGAGAACGTGGGTCGAGAAAGCACTACATGTATCATGATAGGGCAAACATGGCACTAATGACTATAGGCACTTGCGTGATCTCATCGAAGAACGGGTTTGACATGGAGTGCTACCCAAGTATGTCAAGAAATCCATGGAAAACGCATCGCCATAGCTACCCTCCCATGCTCGTCGGAATGACTCTCATGCTCCTCAGAATGACTCTCATGCTCCTCGGAATGGGAAGCATCTCAAGCCCAGCACTCATGGCACATCATCAACTGATCTGGATTAGATCACTCTACTACATCTCTTAGGATATAAGAGATACACAACTGTTTAAATTTTTATCTTTCAATGGTAGCCCAGCTGCTTTATAAATAAAACGATCCGGCTGAAGTACACACATACAGGGTTAGGATGTAATCCCAAAGCGTGCTCTGGATTCAACCATTGATCGATCAGGATTTGTCCTTTTGAATTTGTAATAGTTTAGGAATAAATAAAGTTTAATTTCTTGAACATGGATGATGTTCGATAAATGAAAGTACTTTATTAGAATGTGGCAAAGTCCTCAATCCACAACCGGGCATGGCACATGCTCGTCCTTAAGGTATGTCTGATACCTGGATATGTGATTCACTTATCAGGACGTGACGAACCTAGCCTTCTCTCAAACCGGACATGGTTTATGCTCGTCCCCTAAGGTATGGCTGATACCGGAGCTAAAACTCTACTTGTCAGGATATGACAAACTTCGTTCTTCTTCAATAAGAGTATGGATGATACTGAAACTAAACCTTGCCAGGACTTAACATGTAGCACCCCATAATTTTAACGAGCAATATAATGATAAACTAAGGAATACAATTAAATATTGGGAATTAAGTAAAATAGATTGCATCAGTGCGTTCATCTCAGAATTCTGCTTAGACCCCAAGTTTGCGTGAAATGGACATCGTATGAAAAAGGTATTAAGGTTTGAAGTTTATATACATATAAGCCATTTATATATAAATAAATAATATCTAGAATTCAAAATCAAATGACGTGGGGGAAGGGGAAAATCGGCCCGTTAGGGGTCGACCCCGTTCCCCATGGGTGTCGACCCATGGGTTGACCCCATAACGGGAGTGTCGACCTCACCGAGATCTAGCTAAATTCATGCCTTGCATCTGGACATAGTTTTGAGCAAGATTCGTTGACCTTAGGCTATAAATAGGAGCTAATTCTCATTATTTTTATTCACCAAAAATAATGGAGACAACGAGGTGCTACCTCTACTCAGTATAAACTAGCCTATTCTTCTTCGATAAGAAGTTATACGTATTCAAGGATCTGTGCTACATCATCTACAATCAATCCTCTGTTCTTTAGATCCAATCATAGTGAGTTTATATTGCTTTAGATATAAACACCTAAAATGTAATGTTGACATGTTATAAGTTTGGATCTAAGCCTATGCCTGTTGGTAATCTAAATCACAACAGATCTGCCATTACCTGTATAACTAATTTATTGCTTAGATCTCATATGCCTATTCATGATATCCATATTCTATTAGTTTGCCTAGTTATGTCACTGTATGCCTATTCTGTTAGTATGACCAATTCTATCATCATATGCTAGTTTTATTTACTATGCCTATTCTTGTTCTCTTCTCTCCCTCTTTCCCTTTTTGTTTTTATAGTCAGGCTACCTTTGAGCCCAGGTTTATCGCTGAAATACGCGAGCGCACAAATTTGGGAATGATAGTTTAGGGAACAGTTCATATTGTAAAACATGATTGGGAATTTTGGGCATAATTTGTCCTTGAGCCAAAACTTGGGATTTGGGGGCATAATCTATATCTTGATCTAAACCTTAGTCTGGGGCATAACTTGTATTGTAGATCAGACGGGGATTTAGGGCATAATAAACACAATAATTGGTTAGTAATGAAAATGCCTAGATTTACAGTAATTAGAAACTGTAACTGCACTTAGACATGAGGTTATATTACACTTACGGTAAGAGCATGCCCGGAACTGCCCGACATATCCAGCGTCCACAAGTGGTAAATCTAATGTGAGGGGTCTAAGTGCATAAACGTACACATAACGGTGCTAAGACACGAGGTTAAGTCCGATTTGTGGAAGAAGTCTGCCCGGACCCAACCAGCATATCCAGCATCCACAAGTGTGAAACTTAATATAGGAGGTCTAGCGCATTAATAACCATAAATGAAAGAATGGTGATAAACTTGTAATACTTAACATGTTTGAATCTATAAGGGTTACATGAACCTGTTAACTTAAGTAAGGGTTAAGTAAACTTACTTGAATCAGTAGGGGGTTAAGTTAATCTTGTTAAATATGTGGGGACGAGTTATATATATAAACCCGATAAACTTATGCAATCTTGTTAAACTGGTAGGCATAACTGTTGAAATCCTGGTAGTGGGGATGCAAGCCTAGGAGGAAGCTTATATCATTCAGAGTGTAGGACCTGTATCAGTTAGTAACCTATATTTGTATCAAACGTAGAACCCCGAACTAGGTCGAGGTTAGGGCATGCTTACTGAGTTGGTTGTAAGAGGTCCATCTAAGGGATGGTGTGGGCGGCGCATTCCGACGGGGTCATGTGCGTGCATGGGTCCGGTCCAGGGAGGTTAAGACGCCGTGACACCTGTAGATATGGTTTGTGCACATCTTGTAAACAAAGGGTTGCCACTTTAGGAAGTGATACATCCTACTGTGGGGCCGGCACAGGGTATCTACGCGTTAGGGAGCCGATCAATTGGGGGTAGTGATTAGGGTACTTTTAGTCTTGCTTATTTAGGAGCCCGTTATTATCGTTGGGGGTAACACCTGTCAGTTTTGTGGGGTTATTTGTTATTGTATGGGGTAAAACCTCTCACTAGAAGTACACCTACGTCTACCATCTTGTACTTGTTGGAATCATCTTGTTCTTGTTATACTAGTATTGGCGCAGAGAAAAGTATCAAGAAAAGTATTAGAGAAGCACAATATATTCTATTATATTTATCTTGTTTACCTTGTTATACCTGCCTTATGACATTGTTATCTCTCTCTCTCCATCTTATATGCCTATCATGATGTTTTTACTTATTTATATGCTGAAAATAACTGGACTCGCCATAATTTATGTCTGACCCATTTTGTTTCCTCTTCTCTCTCCTCCATTCCCCCTTCCCCTAGGTTCTCAAGGTGGGAATACTCATGCTTGATTAGGATTCTATCTCGTTCTCCTTCGAGCTGCTTTAATGTTCCATTTTTTCTATCTTCTCTAATACGGCTATTATTATGGGGATTATGCTTTTATATTACTGTACTCTGATGATTTTAGTACACGATGGATACTTCAAATTTATGTAATGGGTTTTCTATATTTCAGACTTAAGTTGTAACTGAATTTGGGTCACGATATTTTCAGTTTAATAAAGTTTTAAATCCCACTGTTATTTTATATCTATCTTGTGATGTTTCTGTTTCTATTTACCTATAACGCTCCACAAAACTTAATGCATTCTGAAAAAGAGTGACATTAACGAACGTGGGGTGTCACATGACAAGTAAATACCACTAAGTCTCGGGTATGGTTTATACTCGACCCCAGGTATCGCTTATACCTAGTAAAAAAATCCGTTAACCCCCGAATATGGTTTATGCTCGAACTTCAGGGTATGGTCGATACCCCTCTGTAAACTTTTGGGTGCGTCTTATACCCCTCTATGGCTTTCTCGGTATGATTTATACCTCTCTCTAACACTCCCACATATGGCTTATACCTGAAGAACTGAAATCTATCTTGTCAGGATTTGGAAAGAAAACCCAATTCCAACTTGAGTATGGTTTATACTCCCAACAAGTACCCAAGCATGGCTTGTGCTTGTAAATATCGAATGACCTCGTCAGGGTTTGACATGTCTACCTTAAGCACTTTGCAGGTACTAATTAAATCGACGAGACCCCGATCCTTCTGCTCTTCTTCAAAGTTGATCTGGTATGGTCGATTGTTTATGGCATTCTTGGATTTCAGGCCCAAATACAATCATTGGCGATTGTCGGCTTTCCGGCCTTAATACGATCCTCGGTAGTTGTCGGTTTTCTGGCCTTAATACAATCATCAGTTATCTTTGGTTTTTGGGACTTCTTCATAATATTGTTCAGTGTAACCATGACTTTTTGGATTACAATACATCGAATTTCCATTCATCATTCTCTTGAAGGCCCATAACATACCTTCCTTTACCTAAAAAAAGACATGTTCTAGGAGGCAAAGGGTTGACCACCTTTTTGGTAAAAGCCGTCATAACTCAAGATCGAGACTCATTCTCGGGTAATAACCTAGCTTCTAGAAATACCAGGATCGATCCTCATTATGGATCGATCGGCTATGGTTCGACTAGAATCAGTCCCTCAACAGACAAAGTATCGTCTTTCAGATTTGGCATGAATTCCCGAAGTCAATCCAACCGATCATCGAGTCATCCCTGAAAGATCAGATCAAGCTTGGAATACCAGGTCGCTATATCAAGACAACCATATGCTACCAGATGAAATCCTATTCCTAAGGCTATAGAATCTGTTAGCTTTATCTTGCACTACTTTTCATGCACTAAATTACAAGCCCCACGTATGCCACAATTTTTGATGAGAACTATTCCTCGGTAGGAGACTGGTCCCGCTTCCTATAACTACCTTTTGGGATCGAGTTACATGTGGTCGACCCTGAAAAAGATGCATGCCACATTGCACTCAACTTGGCTCACCTTCTCGCCTATAGATACCTCCATACCAGAAAAAGAAAGCATCTAGAAAAATCTTGGATTCTCTGCATAAAGGGTTCATGTTTGGCACTCCAAAAATAGCATGTCGCACACTTAAAATATAACACAAGGATCTTGTGTATAAACAACTCCTTTCTTTACTTTCTTTCAATCAAAAAAACTGTAACATGTAATCGACGGTATAAATAGAGATTATAAAGTGGACGTAGGCTTGGTTGAAGCCGAACCACTATAAAAATATCATGTCTCCTGTGTTCACTTTCTTTTTCTTGCACTCTGTGATTATAATTGCGCGTGAATAACACACTTTGGGGGTTGACTATCACTAGGTCGACTTTTGATGTCAACATCAATAATCCTAAATCGTTTCAATTTGCTTTAACTGTAAATTTAATGCAAACATTTGTTTTTAATTTTGATCTTGACTCCGTAATCAATCTCCAGCTTTGAATTTTTAGGGTTTTGATATTCATGATTTTCATGTTGAAACTGGAAAATGATTTGATCTTTAACCGAACATGGAATTTTCCATGGGATTTTAGGGCATTCTTGGTTTTAGCTATGATTAGACAGATTTGGGTTCCAATCTGGTTTTTCTAAAATTTGAACATGTTTTTGTTTAACGGTGTGGTTAGTCAAATTGGAACTCATTTGGCCCAATCACAACTAAAATAGGTGCGTTTAATCTTTTTGAGTTGTGGACTCTTAGGCCTAATATCCTTTAGATAACCATTCGATAAACATTTTTTTGAATGCTTCTATTTATAATAATGAAATGATATCACCAGCCAGTGCTATGGGTGAGAAGAAGTAAGCAAGCATGGAAACTGTTCCTGAAGTTGGGGGTTCTTTTTTCAACAGCTCGAGAGAAGGCTTCCAAAAAGGTTTACACTACCTCCAAGAGTTTGTTAGGTTCTTCGTAAGAGGAGGTAAATGTCATTTTAGTGGATTTCGGGTTGTCTGGGGTTAACGCTATCCCATTGCCTACCGCCATTTCCATCGACAAAGTTCTAGGAGGGTATTTTGCTTATTCTTCCATCCACATCTTGCATGGAGGCTTCTTCTCATTTTCTGATTTTCTTTTTAACTTTTACAACATCTTCATGTTGCTCCCATTCAATTTTCACCTAAATCATATACTTACTTGCTGTATTTGAAAGTTATTTCCTCATAGCAATGCGGCTCATCCTTGAGTCCGTCAGCTCTCTCTCGCTTGGTTCGTCTGGCCAAAGTAAATAGTGTGAACCCCTAAATTTACTATGTTAACACCTTCCTAAAGTTGATGATCGATAGCATTGATAAAACAAAGAGTTGCGAGAATTAATTCTTTTACATTTGATGTCCTCCCGGTATTTGTGGGAGGTTGTCCAAACTCGGTACAAATGTTAAATTCATGCTTCGTCCATTCTCAGTTATTTTGCTAACCATTACTTTAAATATCTGCCTTGTAGAGGCCCTCTCAAATACCCTGACGTAGTCACCAAGCAATTTATTCAAAGAATAAAGCAAGATTCCGGGACATATGGAAAAGGGCAAACCTTTTGTAACGACCAACAACTTTTACATTTCTAAAACTGAAGTAAGATGAATTAACATTTAGTATAAGATAAACTAGATGTCATTGTTATAACCATTGCGAAGACATTTTCGATCCGATCAGTTGGAATCATAATTTATAAAATACTGACTTTGTAAGTTTAAAAGATACACAAATAAAATCAATAATTTCAATGTTCTAATTTTAAATACAAAAGTTGTGTTTGGTGCAGTGGTTAAGAGAGTAGATTTTTAAATGAAAGGTCACGAGTTTGATTCCCATCAATAACACATTTTTGAAGTTTAAGAATATCAATCAAAAATATGCATGTTCCAAGTGGGGATTATGCATTATATATACATAAGTAAACAAGAGACATATAATATCAAATGTACATATAAGGAAAGACTATTTATATGCATATATATTTGTATGTGTTTGGGGTGTATATAGTTTCATATTGTAATGCATTAATTTCATAGGTTGTAAATTAATTTCATAAATTATGAATTAATTGCACATCAATTAACATGTTTTCAAATCCTCTATATATTTATATATATATATATATATCTTAATTGTGCATTGATTTTACGTGTTATGGGAAATTAGCAAATAAGGTCCAAATTCTGTATTAAATGTTTTCACTTGTTGGACTTAGTTGCATAGGTTAGTAATCAATTGTGCATTAATTGTCAATGTATTCTACATTTAAAAAAACATTCATGAATGGTTTTTCTATTAACTTTATATAATTTGGGTTTAATTGCGCATTCTTGTAATTAATTAGTATGAATTCAAATTGTCTTATATATGTATAAATTAGAATGTCTTTAATATCGAACAGAATTAATTGTGCACGTTTGCATTGATTGACACACATGCCAACTAATATGTTCTAATGAAGATTTGTTTCCAAGAGATTAGGAATGAATTCTTTTGTAAAAGTATAACTTTTTGATAGGGTTTAAAACATATTACTTTATTACTCTTTATACATGGTATATTCAGATTCCCTTTCACCATCGGTTGGATGAAAATAATAACTGATGTATGAGATGTAACCTAAGATCTTATTTCATTAGAAGTAATTTAAAGAGCAATTGTGATGTAATAAAATAATTTTTAGGACTAATCTAATCGAAAATCAAATCCTCATTACCTAAAATCCCCCGTTCCCTTATACCCAACCAATGAAGACCCCTTGATTTCCACCTTTTTGCAATTAAACCTTCAACGGTCCGAGGTCTTAATTGCAAAAAGGTGGAAATCAGGAGGTCGTAATTGGTTGGTACAAGGGGATAAGGGATTCTAGTTACATGGGATTTGCTATCATATAATGGCTTAAATCAACCCCTAACTCCTATATATGCAATCTAAACCTAACTCTTTAACCCAAACATACTCTTCTTCCTTTCTTTGAAAATCATTACAAAAGATTTTGTATTATCTTTTAACAATCATAAACCAAATTAAGGTTTATCAAACTAGTCGGGATTATCGAGCCTTACCGAAGTAATAATTTATTTTATTTTTCCAATCCCAACCTATTCACCCCATAGAGAAAAACTAGTAGTACTCCATATCTAACACCCATTGTGTTCGGTAAAATAAATTTATCATTTAACATTCAAATCTAATTAAATATTTAACTATCACAACCGGTGGTACTCAATTTCGAACATTTCTTGAATTCGATAAATTTAATTACTTCATTCACATTTCAATCTAATTAAAGATTCATTAAAACTCCATCTTAGTTTTAATCTTCAAAAGTCATAACTTAACGATTTTTCATCTTTAGAAAATTAATCCTGCCTTTACATGGGTTAAAGAACAAATGTCATTTAAAACACTGTTCACAATAAACCCAATTTCATCTTCCATAAAAATGGAATCTTCACAGAAATTAGATCAATCATAATCAGTATGAATTTCCATATCCGACTAATAGGAATAACGGCAAAGCCTTTTGAATTCCATAAATAGTAACGGCCTTCCTTCATAGAAACTTATCTCGACTATTAATAAATTGAATTCCACTCAATTCCAATTTAGTATATTAAATTGGAAAACTTTACTTTGTAAAATTCCATTAAATCTTAGTTAAAAGATTTATAAATTCCAATCATAACTTCACTGTTAATTGGATTTAAAAACTAATTTTATTTAAAACACAGTTCACAATGAACCCAAAGTCAACTTCCATTTAATTCCAATTATATGTACCAGTATGTTTGGCACGTCCGTTGGACGTGTGCAAAAAAACCCGAATGCAAGTTAACATTTATGAAGAAAATGGTTGTATACATAGATGGTACTTCATATTTTGTAGTGTATGAGTAAATTTATTTTGTACTTAAGGAAGAAGCCAAACAAACAGAGGCATCTATAACTGTAACAAATGGAAATATGGACTAAAATTATAGTCCATTTGTACATGAAACGAAAACGAAAAGCAAAAGCAGAAATGCGACTATACTTTTTGCATCATAGGAACATTAATTAATGGTCTCTCACCTTCTTTGATGCGTCTAGAAATATACGAATGGTTATTTGACCCTCAACAGCCCTACATCTTCTTGTTGCAAACCATACCCATACGCCTTTTGCACACTACAACAAATTCATGCAAAACCCGAACATTCGACTTCACTGATTTATGTATGTAGAAAATTGCAAAGGTCGCATGAGTTGAGGTGCACAAAATAGGCATGTAAGAAGCTAAGGAGATTTCACGCTTCACATGAGTCATATAAGATAGCATCTTACAAAGTTTGAAGCCATTGAAACAAAATAACACATACTTTCACGCCAACGTTTTGTAGTTTCTCATGGTTTCTCACAAAAATTACTTGCAGCTATGAGCAAATAAAACTAATGGACTAAATAAGGCATTGATGCTTATATTTATGATACAACAACTATATGAATCAGAGTCAACAACAAAAGCTACTGTGCCTATACTAACTACTTTCGCTAAAGGCTTTGATTCGTGTTCCACCACCTGATGCAACAGTCTAACCTGCTCCAGCCAAAAGCAATTGATCTAAAGCTAGCCCAGGGTCTAAATATAATAAGTTGGAAAATACCAAAACTCCATTCGTCATGTGCTAATATTTCAATTGTAAAGTCTAATATTGTAACATACCGTGCGATATGTTTAGGATACTAAGAAGCATACAAAGTTTAAAAAAACTGATTAAATGCAAAGAGAATAGTTGATAAAATGGCACACAAATGAGAATGAGAAGCGATTAGTTGATAAAATGGAACTCATGATTCATCCATATCACACATGACGACGAAAAAATGGCTAAATTAAGAAAAAACTATAGTTTTCTTACCCAATTAAATAACCTATCAAAAAAACCTAAATATAATATGGATGGCGGGGTATGCAGCCATGCATCATTAAAAAAAATGATAGAAATTCAAAGGTCCATGCATGCACCTTTATCTAGTTAAAAGGACACATACATATATGTACACACATACATAACATATACATGACACAAAGAGAAACAAATACACGGAAAATACTACTTATATAATCGCTTCCAATCTGGCTTAAACCTTAATTATGTTTAGATTCTCATATTGCATAAACCAAGTTCAATCGTTCATCATATACATACATATTTACCTACATGAAAAATATTGCTTATTAGATTGGCAAATTCTATTTATACACCAAAAATCACTTAACATACACCATTATTTTTCTATAAAATTCTATTACTAACTTACCTTTTTTTCAAAGCTGCATTTTTAAACTTTTGGATATAAATAGTCAAATTATTATTAAAAGTATTAAAAGTCGATGCAAACTAAATATGTTAATAAATTATTTAACCATGAAATCTAAAATTTCAAGTACGAAAACATTCAGAAATAATGGTTTAATTTAGAAGTGTTGATTTCTTTTGTAAAATTAGAGTAACTTTATTGAAATTGATATTTTTTTCAAAAAAATTGTAAAAGCTACAATATTAGCACAAAAAATAAATTTCATTTTGTTAAATTTTACTCAATTTAATGCAAAGAATTTCTAATTTTAGGTAATTGTGATTTAAGTTTGAAAAAGGAAAGAAAAAGAAGATGAAAACATTGATAATTTAGTAAAAGAAACGGTGTACGTAAAGTAATATATGATGTATAGTAGTTTGTTATAATTTTTGGCGTATGTTTAGCAATCTTTGGTGTACAAATAGAATTAGCCTATTAGAATTGTGAGAAGCATATAATATATGGCATTAGTTCGGGTAGTTCAGCAACTTCGTTATTTCCTTACTTCCATTTGATTTTGCACCGTGAAGCTTACACGCTGGCCATCTCCTTGGGATGTCCACCATGTTAGCTTGTTTATATGTTGATTTGAGAGATCAACTCTGCTATCATATTATTATTGGATAGCAAAAGAAACATGTAATTATGAGCAGTTTGTGAAATAATTGAAAAGAAACATGCTATTTTTCTCATAGAGATCTAAAGCCTAATAAATGATAATTTAGCTTGAAAAATATGGTACTTGAAACATGCAACATACTGGCAATATCAGTTCAATGCTACAGCTGGCATAATCATACACTTGCAATCCATATAAGAAATAACGATGAACCATAAAACATACTGTGAACCATTATTTCTTACGTTCTCCTAATCGTATCAGGCAGTCAGGCCCACATAAAAATATGTAATTATTTCTAAATGGATTGAACGAACTTTAACATTTTTTATGCTAATCTAATCTAATTATATATATATATATACACATATGAAAAGCTCAAACCTGGCTCCTAATTTCCCATTTTTAAGAAATTACAGAATTAGATCTTGAATCCTCATGCCCCAAGATTGTAATTTTAGCAATACAATTAAAGTAATATAATAATCCAAAGTAATTCAAATTAACTATCATACATACATAACAAACGTTGAAACATGATTCCTCGTCTTTCTCTCCTTTTATAATTCCCACACTGTAAAATTATGCATTGACCATAAAATAATAATAAAGTATTATAATGATGATATGTTCTCCAAAGTCTGATTTTGCATGTGGCTTCTTCCACTCCTTTATTACACTCTTCAAAAACTTCATTAATAAAATTCTCTATCCTCTATATTGTGAAACTACCACCTCTTTCAGATTCTTTAGCTTATCACATTTATTATCCAAATTCTCAATGGATTCCATCTTTTAATACACGTCTACCTACAACTTGTAAAACCTGCATAACAGCTAATCGCTTCACTTTAATTTTTTATCTAAAAAAAGTGTTAGTTTAATGGATCCTTAACTAGAAGATGGAAATTCCCATAACATCTCTTAGATTATTGCACTCCTAAATTAGATATCACATGCGATCCTACTTATAAACAATGAACGCCTTATTTAGCTAATATTGAATGCTCGTTGTGCTTCCAGAATATTTAATAAATACACATCGGATACATGAAAAACAATGAAAGACAGAATAACCTTAGCCAGCTAGTTTGCAGAATGATGTCAGTTTATATCATATCATGTTATAACTGTTGCTATGTTCAAACCAAATATTTTTCTAATTCTAAAACTTAGTCATTCTTATCATCTTTTTTATTTTACCTGCAGAGGCAATAATGGTGCAGTTGTCAACTTCAAGACTATGGTGAATTATATGGATTTTACGTACTACAAACTACCTTGGTTGATGAAATAATACGCTGAGAAGAATAAAAGTTATTCAAATATTTTCTGACAAAACCGAGGTATAAACTTTCGTTCTTTTGATACCATGTACTTAAGAAATAATAAACATAGAGAAGATCACACCAACATGTCTCACTTCCAACCTAGCCATGTTTGCTTGCTCCGTATATTTAAATAAGTGGCATCAAAGCTATGCATCAATAGGGTAACTACACATATTCATAAGCTAACAGAAAAATAAAACCTGTTTTGCCCAAGATGAAGAACATCCATATTCCTATGTAGTAAATGAAATGTGCAACACTTTCCCTCCTTTGTTGACGTGTCATTCACTGAAAATTCTGCTGATGGGCAAAAATATAAAGATAGGGGTCATTGAACATATACAGTGGACAATCACCAAAAATAAAAATAAAAATATTGAACAAACTCATTCCAATAGTATTGCCTATTAATAACAGAACCAATAACAGCTGTGAGTTAAAACTTAGACTGAATTTAAAGGTGTTAATTTTAGCAGCCTATCAATAAAACGAACATATCTTGACAAAACCATGTTTGTGATTAAGAAGAGGGCGAGGAGCTGTATGATGAGCAGTAAGTCATCTTGTGCAGCCACAGCCAGTTTATGTGTTCCATATCTCACGCGGTTTGTTTGAATGTTAATTTCCTGTTTGTGGGTACTTAAAAAATATAATTAAGTAGGGACTGATGAGTAATGCTTTGATTGCTATCTGTTGTTTTGGATTATTTGTAAAGAAACAAAAAACAAATCATGTTTGCTGAAAGAACCAAATCCAGTCTTTACCCACTATGTTTGTCATATTCTGTCTTCCACTTTGTAGCCTTTGCCTTATAAGGTGCTATATCCTTTAAATTAAGAAATGAAAACTGTATATCCAAAGATTAGTTTTCCAAATATTGGACAACCTACTGTATCAAAATATAACCCACAATAACTAGCATAGATTTCCACTTATCGCATGTCAAATAAAGAATGATGACTAATTGGGCATTAAAATCCAACTGATCAACAAAGATGCCAAGCAGTTTAATCAACTAGGAACCAACGTTAAAATTCAGCATGGCAAACTATTTGAATAGTTTAAATTTATAAATGATTAGTTGAATGAATTTGAATAATTTCTAGGAGAATAAGTAGTTTACTTATTTTCAGTAGATAAGGATTTTCAGAAGATAAGAAGAAAGGGTCTATAACATATTTGTTCCCTACCCATGTCGCCTTCATTGCTCAACCCCAGTTATTCATCTCCTCGCTTGGAAAACTTACATTATCGAATAGAAAAATACTATGATACACAGTGGACATACTGTAGAAATACAACTATAATAAATAGTTAACATACTGTAAAGATAAAAATATATTAAAAAGTAGAAAATCATGAAACTTCAACTAAAATGATATATTCATAAATTTGGTAATATATAAAGTCTTTCTTTTACACAAAAAAGGAAACAAAATAAATTATAAAATATCGAATTTACTGAGTTTTAATAATTAAAAAATGACCAAACCTTGAATTTTAAATGTTTGAAACATGAAATGTTTTTTGAATATTTAATATTTTATAAATATTTAATAACTGATTTGAAGGTGAAAATATTGTTGGAATTTATAGTCAGTAAATTAATTATGTAAAGTTAACATAACTAATATAACATTTTCCTCTCATTAATTTTTTTTTTCAAGTTCATTTATTTTAATGTTCGCATGATATATTCTTTACAATAATGGATTACATGTCATCTATCAAGTGAAAATATAACATTTTAAATAGTAATTGGTCACTTAGTCAGAATACCAAACGTTGTTTTTGGATGTGGACACAACAACAATAAAAGCATGCAAGAACCAAGTGGACATAGCTGGCTTTAGTTCCTATTTATCCCCATTGTTTCTCAATTGAGCACCCTCATAAAAGAATGTTATAACTTACAATATATTACTCGACTTTTTGGTGTGTAGCCATTGTAGTTACTCAACATGAGAAATGTGTTCAAGCGATGTGCACATATATATTATGTATATAAGATCGAATTGGTGGTTGCTAGAGCAGTCTATGTTAGGATCAACAAATCTGATTATTATATTATATTTTAGCATAATTGTTAATTCTTATTTCATAGTAGAATGAACTTTATAAATAAAAAGAACCTTAAACCACACAACATTGTATCAAAGTAAAATCCACATGAGTTTTATAATTCTCATCCCCTTTAAAATTTACAGTTGGAAAATGCACAAAAGATAATCAAATAATTACACAAAACCAAGATAATCGTTAATTTCACAAAAAAATTCAAAATGTATTAATCAGAATATATTTTACATATATACATATATATTAGGAGGAATGTTCCATTAAAATGCTCATTAAAGTATAATAAACTATGTTCAACTAATTTATAGTTGACAGTGTGAGGAAAGCTTGTAGAAAATCTTACATGCATGAAAACAATAGTGTGTTTTAAAATTTTCACTCATACAGTAGAGTAATTATGCAGGTTTTAACAGTAATTTTAAAATGCAAACAACATACACAGATGAGATATGGAAGAATATTAAAATGATCATGTTTTTAAAATAGTGAGAAACACAAATACACTTCCTACATAGTGCAACTTCGGTACAAATTGTGAACGTGTGTATGCAACTACAAACCAATTATAGTTACAAATACCAAAGAGTTGCCAATGATAGTAGAAAAATAAGGTTGTAAAATATATTGCTTACCCAAGAGCCAGCCTATGATAGTAGAAATATAAGGTTGTAAAATATGTTGCTTACCCAAACAAAACAAAAACAGAAACCTGAGCCATTGATTGAGTTTGTAAATCGAAGCAATCCTCGCATGTCCATGTGCTGGCTTTATTTGCTGACTCCCATTCAAATGCTGCAGCTGGTGCGAATTATGAGCTAGAAGAACAACATTCAACAATAAAAATTACTATGTCCAAATTGTGGTAACTGAAGGAAATAAACAAAACATGTAAATTAAGCGATCTAGCAACCGTTCTCCATTCATTTGTGCTTGCCTGCTTTATCTTAGCTTCAATATAGTTGAATTTTAGAAGCAAATCGAACATGAGCAGACTGAGGGAATGTATATGAAATAAATCAAATTTAAGCAAATAAACAGACACATACATATTCATAGGTATTGAAATGTTAATTATTTTTATCGAAAAGAAAAAGGTTATGTTTACAGAGGTGGTAAGAGGTAGAATCGTAAATATTTTGTTCTAGCAGGAAACTTTATCAATTGGAAATAACTATAATATGAAATTTGATCATTGAAACTTGAAAATTGAAAATTAATTATTTAGGTTTTTCATATTTGATGAAATATATTAAAAATTATCAAGTTCTTTTGTATCTTTAGTTTTGACTATATATCAATATCCTTCCATTCAACTACTCTGCTACTGTATTCATACCTATATGGAAAAAATTAGGGTATTAACTGGACTATAAAATAAAAAAAAGGGGGGAAATGTAAAAATGGAAGCATTGGTTATGTTTCGGAAGCAAAGAAAGAATGTATTTTGTTATCCTTATTGCATTAATGGATATCATTTAGGAAACATATAATAATTAACTTGTAACACCCCGTATTTTCTATGAACGTATAAGTAACAAATCAGAGAATAATTAATTTTTAAAATAAGAATCAAGGGAAATGGTTGCGCCATTGCGTTCGTCTCGAAATTTTTCTTGAAAACGAGTCTGAGTTTTCGAAAAACGTAGTCCGTATGACCAAGTTATGACCCTCCGAAGTTTCAGGAATTTAAATAAAATAAAACAGCTTGAAAATAAAGCCAGAAATTCGAAATTCAAACCCAGAGAAGGTTGGTGGGAAAATTCCCTCCCATATACCCAGGTCGACTGGGGAGTCGACCCCCCCCCCCCAACTAGGTCGACTGGGGTGTCGGCTTCCCCATGACCAGGTCGGCCTAGGGGTCGACCTGCTCCCGAAACCCAGTTTTTGAACCTGGTTCATTCTGATGTATCCGGTCTCGTTTTCTGTCTAGATTCGTCCGCCTAATCCTATATAAACATCCCCCTAGCCTCATTTTCTTTACACAATTTCATTCTGTCTATACTTTGCCTCTGTTGTAATTAAAAATAAAAATGGCTTCACTACTCTGCTGGAATCGAAACTTGGACTGATGCATCTTCTTCCAACCTGAATAGAATTGAAAGCTAAATCAAATCTCAGATCAAAGTTTAGATCTACAGCAATAATTAAAGAGGAGTAATTTAGTATTTCTGCATCAACAACAGTTTATTATCCTTTCTTAAAATCACGAAAGGCAAGTACAGTTATTTTCCGATATAAACTTTAATTATGGTTGTGGCTTGATTATAAATCTGAATCTGAGATTATGTATATTCTTATCGGTCAGATCTGTTTTTCTGTGACTTTTCTTTACCTCTTTCTTCTTTCTGTTCTATAGCCAGGCTACTACGAGTCTGCGCCGAATCTCATAAGAGATTAACGCACGAACACTAAATTTTGGGACAAATAATGAATAATGCATAATTGGACATGAAACTATTGCCTATGAGACTATTGCCTATGACTATGATTCATGCCTATGAGACTATTGCCTATGACTATAATTCACGCCTATGAGACTATTGCCTATGACTATGATTCATGACTATGAGACTATTGCCTATAACTATAATTCACTCCTATGAGACTATTGCCTATGACTATGATTCATGACTATGAGACTATTGCCTATGACATTGAATAAGAAACTATTGTAATTAGTCGCCCATGACTATTGTGGTTAGTTGCCTATTAGTTAGTTCCTTATGCCTGTTCCCTTAATGATGTTAGATCTCATATTTAGTATGTAACTTTGCTAGTTTATTCCCATTCATTGTTATGTACATCGAGCCTAGAGGGGCCATTATCATTGTATTTGGTTCATTATTGCATGCCTATTCTTTCTTGTGCTTATCCCCTATTCCTTTTGCTAGGTCCATTTCATGAGTATTTAGAGAACTTGTGGAAACATGTTATACGGGGATTGGGCATAGCTTAATTAAGTTAATTTGGCATAGCAAATATGTTGGCATAATCTGAATTGGCTATAATAGAGAATGATTTACATGTGTATTAGTCCTGGACATAAATGGTAAACTAGAATATTAAATCTAGTTTTGACATGAACTGTAAATAGGAATATTATGGCTAAAATTTGGGGCATATATTGTACTATGAATTATGACCTTGATTTGGGCATGTAAGTTTAGGCTAAATTTATAATTAGGAAAGATATGTCAATGAAACTTTAAGGAATGATTAAATCTGTTATATTGCCTAATCCGCTAGTTCTGTTATATTGCCTAAACTGCTAATTAGATTGAATTGCCTAATCTGCTAATTATGTAAAAATTTCCTTATCTGCTAGACCTGCTAAATCGCCTAATCTGCAAGATCTGTTATCTGTTTAGTCTGTTGAATGGCGTAATTTGTTGGAACTGAAATGCTGAAATTTGAAGTATGTAAATCTGTAGGCTCGAACTTAAATTGAGCAAAACCTGTTAATAGAACCTCGAATAATCTACTGTAGCTTGTACAGAAGTTAATTTGTTAAATTAGCATGATTAGTCTAATATCTGAAAAATCTGCATTGGAATGAATTGGCTATGACACGAGGTTAGGCTTTGTTTGCGGTAGAAGCCGGCCCGGAACCAACCGGCTTAACCAACGACCGCAAACTGTCAGTCTAATGTGAGAGGTCATAGCCATAACTAAAATATGCTTAGACACGAGGTTAGGCCTGGCTTGTGGCAGAAGTCTGCCCGGAACCGCCCGGCATATCCAGCGGCCACAAGCTACCGACCTAATGTGAGAGGTCTGTGCATTAATATTTAATTAATGCAAATCTGGGATAAGTACGATGTCTAAAACGTTTTGGTTAAATAGGGTTAAACCAACCGAACTGATGATTTTAATAAAACCTGTTTCGTGAATCTGTAAGCCCAATACAAAGTTAGACAATCTGTAAGTCTGTTAAGAACTGTACATCTGATCCGTTAGTCTGAAAACCCGTTAACTTGATTTTCTGATCTGTGAACTAGTTGACTTGAACTCTGTATATCAGAACTTGTAAACAAGTTAATCTAAAATCTGTTAGTCTGGGGACACAAGGTTAGGAGGGAAATTACTTGTGTCTTCTGTTGTTTGGGACCCATATTAGTCAGTAACCCTTTCTGGTATCAAACTTTGACCCAACAGTAGGTAGGGTCCGGGCACGCTTACTGAACTAATTATAAGCGGTTCATTCTGATAATGGCAAGGGGTGTTGATGGTGCATTCCAACCGGGTCATGTGCGTGCATGGATCCCAGTCTGCCTCTGAGGATGTAAGACGCTGTGACATCTGTAAATAGGTCTGTGCCAATTAGTTGTCACTTTAGGGAGTGATACACCCTACTGTGGGGCCAACACAGAGTGTTTATGTATTAGGGAGCCGATCGCTTGGGGTAGGGTTTTAGGGTACACTTAGTTCTGTCTGTTTCTGTTGGTACCGTCTATTTCTGTTGGGTGGCAATACCTGTCTGATTCTGCGTGGTACCGTCTGTTCGGGTGGTAAAGGCCCATTTATAGTGCACACCTAATTCTACATTCTGTTTCCGTAGGGATTAATCTGTTTCTGTACCTTCTGTTCGGGTGGTAAAGGCCCATTATTACCATTTTGTTTCTGTTTGGGTGGTAAAGACCCATTATTAGCATTCTGTTTCTGTCTGTTTCTATTGGGGTGGTAAAGGCCCATTACTAGCATCCTCTTCTGTGGAAATTATTTTGTTCCCGTTTCTGTTTCAGTTTAGACATTGGGGTGACACCTAATCCTGTTATACTAGTATTAGTGCAGAGAAGTGAAAAGTAATAGCTTACATCATTTTATTTCTTCTGTTTAACCTAAGTATATCTGCTACTTCTGTTACTGTTATCTCGCATCCAGTTTTATTTTCATGTTATAATTATTATTATCTGTTCATATGCTGAAAGTCACTGGACTTGCCAGACTTTATGTCTGACCTTGCTTTTTTCGCCCCTTTTTCTTCCGTTCCCACCCCCCCCCCCCCCCAAGGTTTTCCAAGGAAGGGATACTTTAGCTTGATCCGGATTTCTTCTGCTTGAAGTATTTAGAGTGCTTAAAGTTTGGCTTGACTCCTTATGGCAGCTTCTGTGGGGATTATGATTTTAAAGTTTTGTACTCTGATGATTTTATGAACAAGACTGATATTTATGTACTTGAGTTTTTGGTAAAGATGTAACCAAACTGATTTCTGTTTTCCGCTGTAATAAAGTTATAATTTCTCAAGTATTGTTTATCTATCTTGTAAATTTCTGTTCTGTCTACTAAAACGCTCCATCAAAGTTAAGGCATTCCCTTTGTGAGTGACCTTAACGGAGGTGGGGTGTTACACTTGGTATCAGAGCTGAAGGTTACTAGATTTGATAAAAAGTTTTGAAAACTACTTTCAAAAAGGTTTTAAAAAGGAAGTATTTTCAGAAGTAAAGCTTATTTTTGAAAAACATAATCCCCAAAAGCCATATATCTATCTTTTGATCCTCTGTTTGAATCTTTGTTTCCTTCTTTCTCCGGGGCTCCTGGCTTTCTGGGAGGTAACCTCATCGCGGCATGGTTCTGTAGGCTTGATAAGACTACGACACCGGTCAAAGGGCAAATAAGCGCCCGACTTCCATCTGTAGCCCCAATAGTCTCACCTACATCTAATTTTCTTTCGAGCTTTGTAGGATTTTCCGTGCGATGGAGGCCGCTTTCGAGGGACTTGTCAACGTGTTACACACGGATAGTAAAGATGAGAATAAGGGAGTTTGGCTAAGGAGCACAACCCAAGGATGAGAAACTCATGGATATGGACTTAGTTCACAAAGGAGGCAAAAAGGAAACACAAAAGAGGGAAGAAAAGTCTGAAGATAAAGGAGGAGAAAAGTGCTTTACTTATGGAAGCTTGCCTCATCTGAACAAGGATTGCCGAAAGAGGAAGGACACTCACTTCAACTGTGGTGAGATGGGACACTTCACTAGGGACCGCCCGAAGAAACGGGGGCAAGGACAAAGGACATGACCTACTTCGGGAAGGCAAGCGAATGCTCTCATAGCTGGTGGATAGGATAGAAGTAGGAAAATTTCTGTAGAGAGTCTAGTTTCCTTATCTGATTATTGAGTTGGAACTCTTTCCGATTATGGCATTCTGATTCTATAGTCGAGTCTCTGCACTTTAATACTAGTCTTGTTTCTAATCTGGTTATAGTCTCAAACACCATAAGGGTTACGACTCATCTGTTGGTGATAGGTTGGGGTTTGAGGGTATCTGTGTTAGGCATCAAGTCGATTGTAATGCATACATTCTGGGTTTTTGAGGGATATGGTGGGATTTTCCCATGCTTAGTTTTCTAAGAATCATTCGATAATCTGATCTGTACTAGTAGTCTGTAAGCATCTGGATATTTCTGAAAAGGTTAAAATTTCTAGTTTTGACATTGTCTAAGGAGGGTAATCCTCTGGGTGTCAATCTGATGTTGATTTCGGTCTTCGGGGTTGATACTTAGGGGAGTTTGTCTCTCAACCAAGGTCTAACGGAAACCAAGTTTTTGTTTTATCTGTACTCGCTCCCCTCATTCGACTGTATCCTATCAATTGAATCTTCGAACTCTAGGTAGAAACTAATGGGTGTAAACATGTGTTTGAGACATATTATGTTTGATGGTTGCAAGTGGATGCAAGTGGTTGCTCGTGGATGCATATACACACACTAGGCACTAGATCGGCTCGAAAACACTCTCATACCGCATATGGATGTGTGAGCATTTTCAATTTTTGTGGATGCAAAATGATTGACTCATCATATGGATGTTTCATATGAATGAATGGTTGTCACTCATATAAGAATAATATGTATCAAATAGGAAAATTGCATACATGTTGGACTCATGACACTGACATAGTTTGCATTAAGGAGGTCAACTGAATCAGTGGACCGCCTGATCTTTGCATTAGATAAGGAACATATACACACACTTTTGCATAAGTTCATGCAACATTAGAAGTTTTCTAAGGACAATGGATGCTTGTGGATGATGGTTGAGTAGATGGATGACTGGATGGTAGGACACATTCTTCTTAACTTGAAGATTTCGGGGACGAAATCCTTTAAGGAGGGGAGAATGTAACACCCCGTATTTTCTGTGAACGTATAAGTAACAAATCAGAGAATAATTAATTTTTAAAATAAGAATCAAGGGAAACCGGTTGCTCCATTGCGTTCGTCTCGAAATTCTGCTTGAAGACGAGTTCGAGTTTTCGAAAACGGAGTACGTATGACCAAGTTATGACCCTCCGAAGTTTCAGGAATTTAAATAAAATAAAACAGCTCGAAAATAAAGCCAGAAATTCGAAATTCAAACCCAGAGAAGGCTGGAGGGAAAATTCCCGCCCATATACCCAGGTCGACTGGGGAGTCGACCCCCCCCCCAACCAGGTCGACTGGAGAGTCGACCGGGTGTCGACCTCCCCATGACCAGGTCGACCTGGGGGTCGACCTGCTCCCGAAACCCAGTTTTTGAACCTGGTTCATTCTAATGTATCCGGTCTCTCTTTCTGTCTAGATTCGTCCGCCTAATCCTATATAAACAGCCCCCTAGCCTCATTTTCTCTACACAATTTCATTCTGTCTATACTCTGCCTCTGTTCTAATTAAAAATAAAAATGGCGTCGCTACTCTACTGGAATCGAAACTTGGATTGATGCATCTTCTTCCAACCTGGATAGAATTGAAAGCTAAATCAAATCTCAAATCAAAGTTTAGATCTACAACAACAATTAAAGAGGAGTAATTCATCATTTCTGCTTCAACAACAGTTTATTATCCTTTCTTAAAACCACGAAAGGCAAGTACAGTTATTTTCCGATATAAACTTTAATTATGGTTGTGGCATGATTATAAATCTGAATCTGAGGTTATGTATATTCTTATCGGTCAGATCTGTTTTTCTGTGACTATTCTATACCTCTTTCTTCTTTCTGTTCTATAACAAGGCTACTACGAGCTTGCGCCGAATCTCATAAGAGATTAACGCACGAACGCTAAATTTTGGGACAAATAATGAATAATGCATAATTGGACATGAAACTGTTGCCTATGAGACTATTGCCTATGATTATGATTCATGTCTATGAGACTATTGCCTATGACTATAATTCACACCTATGAGACTATTGCCTATGACTATGATTCATGACTATGAGACTATTGCCTATGACATTGAATAAGAAACTATTGTAATTAGTCGCCCATGACTATTGTGGTTAGTTGCCTATAACTATTGTAGTTAGCTTCGTATGCCTATTCCCTTAATGATGTTAGATCTCATATTTAGTATGTAACTTTGCTAGTTTATTCCCATTCACTATTATGTACATCGAGCCTAGAGGGGCCATTATCATTGTATTTGGTTCATTATTTCATGCCTATTCTTTCTTGTGCTTATCCCCTATTCCTTTTGCTAGGGCCATTTCATGAGTATTTAGAGAACTTGTGGAAACATGTTATACGGGGATTGGGCGTAGCTTAATTAAGTTAATTTGGCATAGCAAATATGTTGGCATAATCTGAAATGGCTATAATAGAGAATGATTTACATGTGTATTAGTCCTGGACATAAATGGTAAACTAGAATGTTAAATCTAGTTTTGATATGAACTGTAAATGGAATATTAAGGCTAAAATTTGGAGTATATATTATATTATGAATTATGACCTTGATTTGGGCATGTAAGTTTAGGCTAAATTTATAATTAGGAAAGACATGTCAATGAAACTTTAAGGAATGATTAAATCTGTTATATTGCCTAATCCGCTAGTTCTGTTATATTGCCTAAACTGCTAATTAGATTGAACTGCCAAATCTGTTAATTATGTAAAAATTTCCTTATCTGCTAGACCTGCTAAATCGCCTAATCTGCAAGATCTGTTATCTGTTTAGTCTGTTGAATGGCGTAATCTGTTGGAACTGAAATGCTAAAATTTGAAGTATGTAAATCTGTAGGCTCGATTTAAAATTGAGCAAAACTTGTTAATAGAACCTCGAATAATCTGCTGTAACTTGTACAGAAGTTAATTTGTTAAATTAGCATGATTAATCTGATATCTGAAAAATCTGTATTGGAATGAATTGGCTATGACACGAGGTTAGGCTCTTTTTGCGGTAGAAGCCTGCCCGGAACCAACCGGCTTAACCAACGACCGCAAAACTGTCAGTCTAATGTGAGAGGTCGTAGGCATAACTAAAATATGCTTAGACACGAGGTTAGGTCTGGCTTGTGGCAGAAGTCTGCCCGGAACCGCCCGGCATATCCAGCGGCCACAAGCTACCGACCTAATGTGAGAGGTCTGTGCATTAATATTTAATTAATGCAAATCTAGGATAAGTACGATGTCTAAAATGTTTTGGGTAAATAGGGTTAAACCAACCGGACTGATGAATTTAATAAAACCTGTTTCGTGAATCTGTAAGCCCAATACAAAGTTAGACAATCTGTAAGTCTGTTAAGAACTGTACATCTGATCTGTTAGTCTGAAAACCTGTTAACTTGATTTTCTAATCTATGAACTAGTTGACTTGAACTCTGTATATCTGAACATGTAAACAAGTTAATCTAAAATCTGTTTGTCTGGGGACAAAAGGTTAGAAGGGAAATTACTTGTGTCATCTGTTGTTTGGGTCCCATATCAGTCAGTAACCCTTTCTGGTATCAAACTTTGACCCAACAGTAGATAGGGTCCGGGCACGCTTACTGAACTAATTATAAGCAGTTCATTCTGATAATGGCGAGGGGTGTTGATGGTGCGTTCCAACCGGGTCATGTGCGTGCATGGATCCCGGTCTACCTCTGAGGATGTAAGACGCCGTGACATCTGTAAATAGGTCTATGCCTATTGGTTGTCACTTTAGGGAGTGATACACCCTATCGTGGGGCCGACACGGGGTATTTATGTATTAGGGAGCCGATCGCTTAGGGTAGGGTTTTAGGATACACTTAGTTCTGTCTATTTTTGTTGGTGTCGTCTGTTTCTGTTGGGTGGCAACACCTGTCTGTTTCTGCGTGGTACCGTCTGTTCAGGTGGTAAAGGCTCATTTACTAGTGCACACCTAATTCTACATTCTGTTTCATAGGGATTAATCTATTTCTGTACCTTCTGTTCGGGTGGTAAAGGCCCATTATTAGCATTCTGTTTCTGTTCGGGTGGTAAAGGCCCGTTATTAGCATTTTGTTTCTAACTGTTTCTGTTGGGGTGGTAAAGGCCCATTACTAGCATCCTCTTCTGTGGAAATTATTCTATTCCCATTCCTGTTTCAGTTTAGACATTGGGGTGACACCTAATCCTGTTATACTAGTATTAGTGCAGAGATGTGAAAAGTAACAGCTTACATCATTCTGTTTCTTCTGTTTATCCTAAGTATATCTGCTACTTCTGTTACTGTTATCTCGCATCAGTTTCATTTTCATGTCATAATTATTATTATATGTTCATATGCTGAAAGTCACTGGACTTGCCAGACTTTATGTCTGACCTTGCTTGTTTTCGCCCCTTTTTCTTCCGTCCCCCCCCCCCCCCCCCCCCCCAGGTTTTCCAAGGAAGGAATACTTTAGCTTGATCCGGATTTCTTCTGCTTGAAGTACTTAGCGTGCTTAAAGTATGGCTTGACTCCTTATGGCAGCTTCTGTGGGGATTATGATTTTAAAGTTTTGTACTCTGATGATTTTCTGAACAAGACTGATATTTATGTACTTGAGTTTTTGGTAAAGATGTAACCAAACTGATTTCTGTTTTCCACTATAATAAAGTTATAATTTCTCAAGTATTTTTTATCTGTCTTGTAAATTTCTGTTCTGTCTACTAAAACGCTCCATCAAAGTTAAGGCATTTCCTTTGTGAGTGACCTTAACGGAGGTAGGGTGTTACATAACTTCTTTAAATGAAGATTATTGCCTGTAGAATATCATTTAGCAATGACAGTCACTTTGTTAGGATTTCACAATTTTTTTAACTACCATGCAAAACACCAAAAATTGTTTGGTTCCAAAGCAATAACAGCTTGTGATGACGACATGATATTTTCAAAAAGTTAAAGAAGACATTACTATTTTATTCATATCTATATGGAGAAAATCAAGAGATTATAAATGCATAAAACCATAAAATCACATCAACGATGGTTTCTTATAAATGAATTTAGTGCAAATGAGATGGTAGGAAAAACTCAAAATTTGTAATCTTAAGTTATCTAAGCACATGCAGCAGTTATTAATAAAATATAGTATAATAAAATGATCAAGTAGGCTACCATCCATAGGTTCAGTTTTCTTACACTTTGTTAACTTGCATATGCTTTATGTTCAAAGCTTTACTTGGAGGTCAAAAGTATGCAGCATACCAAATTGACTTATTGTACGCATCTTAGAATATTTTTTCAAGCACTTTGTCTTATGACGGATACACTTGAAGTTGGATCTGTGTTTTAAGTCCGAGCGTTAGTGACCATCCTTTTGCATCTACAACCATAGAAGAAAAAGAATGATATTCTGTTTTCACAATCAAATGATTAAAATATCACGTTGAGATGCAAAAGGTTTGAAATGAACCCACTTTTCGTCCTTTTTATTTATGCATATATAACCATTAATAATGTTGATATTTTGTGAAGTTGTTTTGAATGATATAAACGCGATATGTCCAAAATTTTGGGGCAATTACATAGATCCTTCCTCATTAACAGTTGTCTAACTTTGTTCTTTCATTTTAATGAGTATTTTTTGAATTCAATCATGCTAACAAATGTAACTTTGGTTGTATTTTGTAACACGTGAACTGCATTATTCTAGCAAATATGGAGTCTTGTGATACATGCTCATAATATGAAAGAACCAAGAAGACACAGAATTTGAGTTCGGTTGTGGATAAAATTTGTTAATCTAAATATTATTATATGCCTACCATTGAGACAATGGGATATATTGGAGCCATGTTTAATCTCTTGCCTGATGTATCCAGTATATTTATTATATAATAATATAGAGAAAGTAGCATAGCACAGTACCTGGCCTTGAATCAAGTATGATGTATATATCCAATGGGATAGATTTCAATCCCCATGTTAATCAAACTCCATGGCGATCCTCTGATCAATCATAGGGTACGTCCAATAATAAATAAAACACATTAGCACAGTGTAAAAGTTCATTGCATATTTAATAATGTAACAGAAAATATACATCATGTTTCTTAATCGAAAACTAAGCCATGATATATACAAACTATGAAATGATAACGAACACATTAAAACTTGCTAGAGAACGGTGAATTCCATTGGAATTACAAAGAGCAGCACATACCATTCGATTAAATCCGAAAACAACATTCTTGACACCTTCTTGAAGGCCAGCATGTAGGACAACAACCTCTTAATGTAACACACAATTGTTTGTGTTATGTAAAGGAACAACCGACACAACATGCAACAACCACCTTCATTATTTAGTACGTGTATTATTCTATAATCCATAATGAAAACAATGTTCAATCCAAACATAAAAATAAAATGTGTATTGAAAGTATATTAGATATAATAACCTTGCTATATGCAGTGTCATAATCGCATTGTAAAGAAATATACATCGGCCTTTGTAATTTTAACCCCTGCTATCTTCTTCAAAGATATCCCTAGCCTTCATTTTGGTGCAATCTGTCATGCCATACAAATAAAATCATCAAAACGTTATTCAATATTACAACTAATACTCATTTCACATTATGTGCAACATAACCCCATCCACCACTGCATCTTCAATCAAATACTTCTGAAGGGATTAACACAGCTATTTTCTATCGATACGAAAGGGATTGCAAAATTGGAAATATAATATGTGAAATTCTAATTTATAGTTGTAAACAGTAAAGCATTTGTGTGGTGAAATACACATTTAAGAAAAGGAAAGACCTAAATGCAAATATTACCCAATGGACTGTAGATGATCCGTTATACAGCATAATAATCTTTTCAATCAAGCAATCATCAGCAATTCTATTCAAATCATACAGAACCGCTCTCAATTTCATTCTCCAGGAAATCTGGATGTTGTACATACAAAAATTGATGAAAAAGAAACTTGAAAGCATGTTGACATACAAAAAATAGATTTTTCACCTTGACCCATTTCAAATCAACCATTTTGTGCTTTCTCGCTTTCTTTGTTGGAGTATATTTCATCAAATTTTGTCAGAGGAGAGCAGAGCATCGCTGGAGATCAAAATCCATGAAATTATATTAACAATTTATAATTTCATTCAATAATTAATCGGCTTCTATTGTACAGGTTTCAGGTCATGAAAGTTTCGTGGAATTGAAAGAGGTGTGAAAGAAAGGAAGCGAGAAAACGAAAACATGGAAAGAGAGATAGAGTCAAGGGATTGAGGAGGTGATTATAGTTTCAGAAATTGAGGGGAAAGGTCGAGGCAAAGGTATTCGGCGGTGAGATAGGCAGTTGTTTTCGTGATGGTAGTAGTTTAGATGGATTTTATGGTTTTCGAAGTGGAGAATGCGGATGGTTCCTAAAGTGGTGTAAAACAGGAAGACGTGGGTATCCACGCATGTTACAGATGGACAAAATTGTCCCCTGATTTTACATAGCGGTAAGCAAAAAGCACCGAGGCCATTTTAGACATTTCAAAAGCTTCATTTCAAGGTATTCTCATTATAATATAGATTAATTGGAAAACTTCATTAATATTAATTTAAAGATGTATTCCTTTCTCAACTGGGTTTAAGAACAGTGTTATTTAAGACACCATTTACGACAAACCCAAAATCCAGTTTGATATTAAATACAAGGCTCTGAAAAGAAGTCATATCAGCTTATATTCAATATCAAATTCTGAAACCAACAAATATCGTATAGGGAATAACGATATCCATATCTTCCAAATTCCTCAACAATATCCGTATAATCATGGAAAACACTGAAATATTCCGAAGAATATTTCCATTCAAATCTTTTCCAATTCATATGTTGGAAAATTCTGGTTATATTAAAACCATGAAATTTCTTTTAGTTCTTTACTCAAGTTGACAAACAACTTATTCAGATAAAAATATATTTTGTCTTTACAAACTTGGAATATTTCATCCAGAATCATTTCAAATCATTTATTATTATTTTACATAATTTATTCATATTTTTAATAATTTTAATAAGGCTCTTACAGTCGGTTTCCAATAACGGCCACCGAACTGCATCCATAACGACCTTTTCCAAAACTGATTTGGACATATCTAAAAATCTATCTGTTAAATTTTAAATCTCTTATAATCATTAGAAAGGTCTTTTCGATACGAACCCAACGGATCTTGTTTCATGAGAATCCAACGGTCAGATCTCGTGTTACGTCTATTCAAAATCAATTGTCGAAATTCGCGAACGGTCGCTGTGCGATTTGTTTGATTCAAGCCTTTTAAATATATATATACATCGTATTTTGTTAATTTCCACTCAAAACGTATTTTATAAAAATGTTTATAAATTCATTTTAAAAATGATTCCAATTTCCATTTCATTTTTAAATCAAAATTAAATATTCCATATCATTACAATATTAAAATGATAATATTTTCAAAATATCAGATTTTGAAATCAAATCTTTTCGATATTCACTATAAAATGAATAAAGTCGACAGTAAACTCCGTTCGAGTTAAAATGGTGTACATCTACTTAACTCGGCTTCATATTCAATGCAGTTATGAACATTTCAATATTTTAGTGTCCATCCAAAATCGAATACCAAAATCATATTTTGATTCTTCACTGAATATTATTTTAAAATATTCGTTATTTCTGAATTGGAATCAGACTCAACCATTTACCATATAATTTTATTTGTATGGATTCCATACATCGCATGTATTCAAAAATAGTGATAAAAAACTGTTAAACATTCAATTCACATCCAGTGTGTAATTTACAACTGCATAAGCATTAAATAATTAAATAATGCTTATAGCAGTCAATCAATCGGTTGACATACAATTAAATCCAAGGGAGATGTGAATTAATTATCATCCCCGGACCCATGCGGGGCTTTCAACCATCAATGGGTAATGTGAAAAATTATTGTCCCAATACTCGCGTGGGGTTTACATCACGGTCCATGTGAATTAATTTAATATTTTCACAGTTTAATATAAACGTTTATTTGTAGCAATGCATATTTTCATGGTTTAATAACGATAACATTTAAAACTGTAACATCCATCAATCACCAAACAAATATTGCAATCACAAGAAATAAATATATACTCAGCTATAAAAATAAATAACTGTACAAAATGGTTAAGTGAGAGAGTTCTCGCTATTGGTTTCCACTCCGTATGATTTTAGTATCGTTTAGGTTTAAATTTGCCTCAAATTCTAACTTGCTTTGTATCTATTCATGTCTGTTCCATCACGAATTCTCGTTAAGACAATTCCAGTTCACCCAAGATCGTCGAATTCTGATTCAATTTGAACGAGTTGTGACCATTACAAGTTATAACATATATTGAATCAATTTAAATATAATTAGACACTCCTAATTTCCATTAATAACTAATTAATCATGTCTTAGGTTAATTAACCCACTGTTAATCGTTTCCCTATTCGTTCTAAGAATCTCGACCGAACAAAGAAAACCTCGCACCAAACCCTTGAATCGCGTGCCCCCATATGAAGCCGGACCACGATCTGAGTTGACCACCTCGTCGCCGCCAACGTCCTCCCCCAACGCCTCGAATTCCGGTCAGTTTAATGCCCCTCCAGTCTCGGGATTCGTGATAGAACGTGGGTCCTTTTAGGGTTAAAATTGAACATCATCCCTCATGAAATCTGATCACCACCATACGAATTAATGGAAGCTCTTGAACTTTTATTCTGGATTCACAAATTAATTCGCATTCGATTTAGAGAAATTAAGGAATTATTTTCAGGGTTTTATGGCCATCGGTAAGAAAAGAGGCGGCTCTGAACTCTCGTTGATCAAGGAACTCTTTTGATCTCAGATTAGGGTTGGAGAGGTCTACATATACATATACATATATTTATTTATTTATTTTAATAATATTAAATTTTAATAGCTATTTCATAACGATGTTTTGCGTTTAAACTCTGAATGAACCCCAATGACTTTATCCCCTAACCAAATACCCCATTCCGGACATAATGGGATATGTTTCGTAAGCCTATTCGATCATTTTAATCAGTTTTTATCAAAATAAAAATATAAATCAATATAACGTTTAATATGTATTAAATTTGAACGTACATTTTAATTTACCGGGGCCATATACTGACTCCCAAAATTATGAAATTTGAAATTTAGCTATTTTTTGATGGTACGGTCCTAACAAAGGTATTTTCATCAAATTTGGATACCGTTTGAAAAATGACCTTTTAACTAGCTTATTAAATTCAAATAAACTTACAAAATGCGTTTGAATTTACTGCGCTTACATATTAATTCCAGTTGACTTAAAATTTTAAACCTAATAATAATTTGACGTTCCGGATCCAACAAAATTAGTTTCATCAAAAATGGAGGTCATTTGGAAAATAGCTATTTTAAGGGATATATATAATATTAAAATATATATATATTCCATAGCGACTATTCAAAATTTTAATTTAGACATAATTAAAAATTTATAAAACGGAATTTAAAATTTTCACATTCATTAGAAAGATATAATTAAATGGATCCTAATGTTTCTTGTTTCATCAAATTCTGATCTATAATGAATTTTGTATACTTAATTGAAATTAGAAATCAAATTTTCAAACTATCACTCCATTTCAAACTCATTTTATAATTAATAAAAATATATACGTTCAAACTTCATTTTAAATAAATTTTACGTCATTAATTCTCAAAATTAATCATTTTAAATTACGAATTTTTAAATTCGACTACAAATCCATGTAAAATTCATTAAAAATAAATTTTAAATTGGTTCCAAAAATATGGGTTGTTACATTCTCCCCTACTTAAAAAAATTTCGTCCTCAAAAAAGAAACAGAGTTGAAAGTCATTTAACTAACCAACTCAACTTTCATTCTGGCTTGAGTTCTTCAACTTTTCAATTTCTACGAACTTCTAAATTTCCCTGAAATTTGGCTAACACCTCAAATTTCTGGAAAATTTCGCCATAACCTCCTTTGTATGGGTTGATCTGAACAAATTTATTGGATCGTATCAGGTACCCAATAAATGAATATATCGTGCACACCTATTATAATTTATATTCCCTTCCCCTATACCCACGCACGGTAAATAAAACAAGAGAGACAAATGTATTTTTGTCATCTCCCGACCTGTGTAGAGTTTATCATTTAATCCTGCAATTTACCGTTATATGTTATTATGTCCATAATAAGTCCTCAGTTCAACCTGTAGTTTAGTCCTCGCCATACAAGCATCTTGCTTATATGGTAATACCAACCTCGTCATATAAGCGCCAAATTCTTATATGGAGCATGTTATGCTACTCTGTCTATGATGTATGTTATGCGGTGTGGTCCTTAATTTATTGGTTGCTATAATATGGAGTATGTTTAATTTCACACAGAGCAACCATTACAGCGCATCCAAATCATTCATAGTAGTTTAATAATAATAAAATTACACAACCAACTTATAAAGGTGCACCTGTTTGTTGGGCACGCAAATTTATTTCTCTACTCAACGCTCAGCTATAAACCTTCTCAACAGATATATATACAAGCAATTTGAACTAACTTTCAATTCAATTTACTTTATATTTGATTTGGCTTAATTTACCTTTCATTGTTATATTGGTTTAATCATTTCAATGTTTTTATTAGGTAAACTAATAATCATACATCACAACTAGGAATAAATTAGTTGATTAGATTTTCAAATATATAACTTTTATATACTCAAACATATATTTTCTATGACAAATCACAAACAATAAACCTAACTATGTTTTGGTTCTCACACCAATCAATTGAAATCATATAGATATCTCACTTTCGAAACTTGAACATAAATACTGATGATGCTAACAATCATCAGAATCATCTTCGGGCGACTAAAGTGTGATTTTATATCTACCTAGTATATTTGAGACTTCGTATATATGTTCGCAGGATGTGTATGCAAAATCTTCTTATACTCGATAGCCCAAATTCAATATAAAATAAAATATTCAAATTCTTATAATAAGAAATTAATTTTCAAAACTAAATTCATTTTATAAATAACACTCTTCAACTCATTCTATGATACTACTGATCCTATCTCTAACTAGTTACTCTTAAAGGATATTACTAATCCTATCTTTGATGAATTCTTTCGTTTGGTTCTAACATGTCATGTTCTCGAGCTTTGTAAACCAAAGCTCTGATACCAAGCTGACACGACCTAAATACCCCATCCGGCCTAAATTGAACGAGAATGCGGATTGTGTGAGAACACTATGCATAAGAACACAAATAGGAGAATATTTCATTGCTTTTACAACAATTTACATCAGAGTACAAGATTCAGAGTACAAATAAATAATACATAGTCAAAAAATTAATATCAGAGATCTAAATTACATAGCAGTGGAAATATAATACATAAATATAATGTGCAGTGGAAAACATCAACTACCACAGCTGAAGGAAATACACGGATACAAAGCTTTTCGAATATAACTCCAGCCATAATCCAAAATCCCGTGAAAAGAAATATCTGCAAAACCAAAACTACTAGCTTCCCATGTGGAAAATATGGGCACCCAGAGTTTAGGTAGGAAAAAATAAACTCCAAGTCAATCATGAAACTGGTGTGAGAGCTAAAATAGTTATTAACTTTATTTTAAAATTGGGTAAATTAAGGGACCACGCCATATAACACGAAACGAGTTTTCTCCCAAGAATACCATAAAACAAACAACGCAATGCCAAAAAGAAAAATGAAGCTATCATAAGACTCAGGTCGCATCACACAATGCAACACAAGCCGAAGGATAGAGTTTTACCTTATAATAGCCAAACATGATTGATACGCAAAATTTATCTTTTATTATTATTAGAAGTGGAGAAATCAACTTCAAATATAAATGTATCAATCGTAAGCGCATAGGTACCATATATTATGTTGCCATATAAGTTTACAACTAAAACCGTAAAATCACATATTGGAAATTGAATTCCCATCTATGAACCAAGGCAACGATCTTTCTTTCCGATTCGAGACACACTAGCAATGCTTCAGGATCACGCCTCTGGGCAACCTTAGGTTAGTCGCATGGCTGGTCAGTCGTCGCTGATTAGTTATACCATAAACTGTACGTTAGCTAGTTCTATCGAACCTCTCACAAGGTCAGTATGTCGACCAAATCAAGGGCCATTGGCGACCTAAATCAAATCCGAGGCACCTCGCTTTCCATCAAACAATATCCAACATCCACATAAGTAAAATGTCTGGGCTCCACACCATGGAATCACTTCTAGCTAGAAACTAACATATGTCCATTTCCATACGTTCCTCATCCCGTTTTTGGTTCATACCAGGGTGTGAAGCTCGCGAATTAATGCTACACAAAGTTGTGTTGTACTAAATCTATGTTTTGATCATTAACCACAAAGCCCTGCTTTTCAATAAAAGCTTTGATCCAAGCAACTCAGCATGCAACATTAATCAATATCGTACCATTGATTTCCACCAACATATAACCTCTAAGCTCGTAAGTCTCAGAGAAGAGTGTTAAGCAAGAGAATAAATTCTTCGCCACCAAACAGATATATATTTACAGAGATTAACGAATACAGCGCGAAATACAATGTCAGACATACAATCCATTTGCAAGTCCGTTCAGGGTCTGAACAAAACCGGGGGCACCTTATTCCTCATCTCATATGCCCAATAAAGGAGAGAGGCCCTCACATATCCGGTTGATCTGCAAGTACATCTGGGCGATCATCACTTATTACCTCTCGTCTTGGGCGTACAGCCCAACTAAGACATCAGTAATCATCCAAACGATGTGAAGATCTCCGGTCTTTAACCACCGTCTTCAAATCTTTGACTTTTAGTCGTCGTATCAGTTATTTAAAATGGGTTAAAACCGGTCTTTCCGAATAAGTTGTGTATCTTATAATCAAGTGCTATAAAAACACATCATACGCCTCATTCCAATCCAGAATATTCTTTTATTCAAATATTCATTACATTGGGAATCATTCTCATAAATCTTATCAAAGATTTAATTCATTTAAACCTCTTGTTTAAATATTTCTTTGAAAACCATTACAAAAGATTTTGTATTATCTTTCAACAATCTTAAACCAAATTAAGGTTTATCAAACTAGTCGGGATTATCGAGCCTTACTGAAGTAATCATTTATTTTATTTTTCCAATCCCAATCTATTCATCCTATGGAGAAAAACTGGTAGTACTCCATATCTAACAACCATTGTGTTATCGGTAAAATAAATTGCCATTTAACGTTCAAATCTAATTAAAGATTTAACTATCGCAGGGAGTAAAACTGTTCGTACTCCATTTCGAACATTTCTTGAATTGGGTAAATTTAATTACTTCATTCACATTTCAATCTAATTAAAGATTCATTAAAACTCCATCTTAGTTTTAATCTTCAAAAATCATTACTTAATAATTTTTCATCTTTAGGAAATTAATCCTGGCTTTACACGGGTTAAAGAATAAATGTAATTTAAAACACTATTCACAGTAAACCCAATATCATCTTCCATAAAAATGGAATCTTCACAGAAATCAGATCAATCGTGATCAATATGAATTTCCATATCCGACTAATACTATAAATGGAATATTGGCGAAGCCTTTTAAATTCCACAAATAGTAATGATCTTCCTTCATAGAAACTCATCTCGGTTATTAATAAATTGAATTCCACTCTATTCCAATTATATATATTAAATTGGAAAACTTTACTTTGGAAAATTCCATTAAATATTAGTTAAAAGATTTATAAATTCCAATCACAACTTCACTGTTAATTGGGTTTAAGAACTAAAGTTATTTAAAACAGAGTTCACAATGAACCCAAAATCAACATCCATTTAATTCCAATTATATGTATTAATTGGAAAACTTCATTAATATTAATTTAAAGATTTATTCCTTTCTCAACTGGGTTTAAGAACAGTGTTATTTAAGACACCATTCACAACAAACTCAAAATCAAGTTAGATATTAAATACAAGGCTCTGAATTGAAGTCATACCGGCTTATATTCAATATCAAATTCTGAAACCAACAAAAATCGTATTAGCAATAATGATATTTATATATTCTAAATTTCTCAACAATATCTTTATAATCACAGAATCCATTATCGAAATATTCTGAAGATTATTCCCATTCAAATCCTTTCCAATCCATACGTTGGAAAATTCTGGTTATATTAAAACCATAAATTTCTTTTAGTTCTTTACTCAAGTTGATAAACAATTTATTCAGATAAAAATATATTTTATTTCATTAAACTTGGAATATTTCATCAAAAATTATTAGAAATCATTTATTATGATTTTACATAATTTATTCATATTTTTAATCATTTTAATAAGGCCCCTACGGTCGATTTCCAATATCGGCCATCGAACTTCATTTATAGCGACCTTTCCATAACTGATTTGGACATATCTTAAAATCTAACTGTTAGATTTCAAATCTCTTATTATCATTCGAAAGGTCTTTTGGATATGAACCCAACAGATCCGTTTTTAGGAGTATCAGACGGTCGGATCTCCCGTTACGTCAATTCAAAGTCAATGGTTGAAATTCGCAAACGATCGCTGCGCGATTCGTTCTATTCGAGCCATTTGAATATATATATATATATATATATATATATTATATTTCGTCAATTTCCATTCAAAATTGTATTTTATAAAACGTTTATAAATTCATTTTAAAAACGATTTCTATTTCCATTTCAATTTTAAATCAAAATTGAATATTCCATATCATTATAGTATTAAAACGATAATATTTTCAAAATATCAGATTTTGAAATCAAATTTTTTCGATATTCATTATAAAATCGACAGAAAATTATGTTCGAGTTAAAATGGCGTATATCTATTTAACTCGACTTCATATTCATTTCAGTTATGAATATTTCAATATTTTCGTGTCCATCCAAAATCGGACATCAAAATCATATTTTGATTCTTCACTGAATATTATTTTAAAACATTCGTTATTTTTGAGTTGGAATCAAACTCAATCAATTACCATATAATTTTATTTATATAGATTCCATACATCGCATGTATTCAAAAATAGTGATAAACAACTATTAAACATTCAATTCACATCCAGAGTGTAATTTACAACTATATAAGCATTAAATAATTAAATAACGCTTATAACAGTCTGTCAATCAATCAGTTGAGATACAACTAAATCCAAGGGAGATGTGAATTAATTGTCATTCCCAGAACCGTGTAGGGTTTTCAACCATCAAACAAATATTATTATTTGTATACTTAGGTGATGTGAAAAATTATCGTCTTAATACCCGTGTGGGGTTTACATCACAATCCATGTGAATTAATCTAACATTTTCACAGTTTAATATAAACGTTTATTTTTAACAATGCATATTTTCACAGTTTAATAAAGATAACATTTAAAACTGTAACATCCATCAGTCACCAAACAAATATTGCAATCACAGGCAATAAATATATACTCAACTATAAAAATAAACAATTGTACAAAATGTTTGAGTGAGAGAGTTCTCACTATTGGTTTCCACTCCGTCAGTCTTTAATTGATGATTTTAGTACCGTTTGGGTTTAAATTTGACTCAAATTCTAACTTGCTCCGTTTCTGTTCTGGTCTGTTCCATCGCGAAGTTCCCGTTGAGACGATTCCAACGCACCCAAGATCGTCGAATTCTACTTCAATTTGAACGACTTATGGCCATTACAAGTTATAACATATATTGAATCAATTTAAATATAATTAGACACTCCTAATTACCATTAATAATTAATTAATCATGTCTTAGGGTTAATTAACCCATTGTTATAAATCGTTTCCCTCTTCGTTCTACAGATCTCGCCCGAATAAAGAAAACCTCGCACCAAACCCTTGAATCGTGCGCCCTCTATACGAAATTGGACCACGATCTGAGTTGACTACCTCATCGCCGTCAACGTCCTCCCCCAACGCCTCAAATTCCGGCCAATTCGACACCCCTCTAGTCTCGGGATTCGCGATAGAACGTGGATCCTTTGAGGGTTAAAATCAAACGTAGCCCCTCATGAAATCTGATCATCACCATACGAATTGGAAGCTCATAAAGAGTTCTTGAACTTTTGTTTTGAATTCACAAATTAATTTGCACTCGATTTAGAGAAATTAAGGAATTATTTTTGGAGTTTTATGGCCATTGGTAAGAAAAGAGGCGGCTCTGAACTCTCATTGACCAAGGAAGGCTTTTGACCGCAGATTAGGGTTGGAGAGGTCTATACATATAATTATTTTAATAATATTAAATTTTAATAGTTATTTCATAATGACGTTTTGCGTCTGAACTCCAAATGAACACCTAACGACTTTCGCCCCTAAGCAAATACCGCCATTCCGACACAATGGAATACGTTTCGTAAGCCCATTCGATCGTTTTAATCAGTTTTTATCAAATAAAATATAAATCAATATAAAGTTATATATATTAAATTTGAACGTACATTTTAATTTACCGGGACCACATACTGACTACAAGAATTATGAAATTTGAAATCTAGCTATGTTTTGACGATACGGTCCTAAATAAATTAATTCGTTGAATTTGGAGACCGTTTGAAAAATGACCTTTGAACTAGCTAATTAAATTCAACTTAGTTTACAAAATGCGTTTAAATTTACTACGTTTACATATTAATTTCAATTGACTTGAAATTTTAAATCTGACAATAATTTGACGTTCCGAATGGAACAAAATTAGTTTCATCGAAAACAGAGGTCATTTGCAAAATGACTATTTTTAAGGGTTATGTATAATATTAATATATATATATATACATTTCATAGCGACTATTCTAAATTTTAATTTAGATATAGCTTAAAATTTATAAAATGAATTCTAAAATTTTCACATTCGTTAAAAAGATATAATTAAATGGGCCATAACGTTTCTTGTTTCATCAAATTCTGATTTATAATGAATTCTATATACTCAATTGAAATTAGAAATCGAATTTTCAAACTACCATGCCGTTTCAAACTCGTTTTATAATTAATATAAATATATACGTTCAAACTTCGTTTTAAATATATTTTACGTCATTAATTCTCAAAAATAATCGTTTTAAATTATGAATTTTTAAATTCGACTACAAATCCATGTAATTCATTAAAAATAAATTTTAAATTAGTACAAAAAATATGGGTTGTTACAGATGAGAAATTAAAGTGAACTTTATGTTGATATAATACAATTTGGTATTTCTCCTTGATCATAATATTAAACTTAGTTCTCCTTAGATTTTTATTTTTATTTGAAATGTGTCCTTAAAACTAAATACCCCTTAAACTATTATATATAAAATAAATTATTTTGTATTTAGAACATACTTAATGGATGATTAATAAATCTTATATCCATTATAAATAAATGATTATTAATTTAAACTAATTAAATAAAAAATAAATATTTTTAAAGGTATTTAGTTTTAAGGACACGTTTCAAAAAAAATCAAATCAACGGACAACTAAGTTTAATAAATAAATTAAGGACAAAGGTCAAATTCTATTACGCAACATGGAGTTCACTTTAATCCTCATCATTAATGAATTAATTTAAAAAATAAAAACCAACCCTCAAAACTAAAAGGAAAAAAATGATTTTAAAATTATTTTAGTCATTTTATGTTATTATAAACATATAAAAAATAATCAGCTCGGAAAGCTAAATGAATATAGCTTTATAACTTAAAAATATAGCTTTTATTGTTTAACCCAAATATGGAATTAAGTCATTTTAAAGCTAATCTCATTTACACCATAAAAAATTATACCGTAAATAATGAAGCTATA
Source organism: Allium sativum (assembly GCA_030737875.1). NCBI lineage: Eukaryota > Viridiplantae > Streptophyta > Magnoliopsida > Asparagales > Amaryllidaceae > Allium > Allium sativum. The sequence goes on from CM060925.1 coordinate 16,509,931, forward strand.
TGCATTTAGCTTTCCGTCCTGAATTTTCTTATATTGCTTTTTCTTCCATACTTACCAAAAAAACATTTCACAATTAATTTTTATTCTTATAATCATAGGAAAATATTTTTGTATTAATTTTTATTATTTGTGAAATACCAACACATGTCCTTAGTTTAAAATATTTGAGCTTCTTCCATTAAAACATGAAAGTAGCCCTTAATTTACATATCAAAAGTCGCTTGTCCTTATATCTAAATTTTTTTCGAAAACGTGTCCTTGAAACAAATATCCACCATTTTTAAATAGTGGTAAATCATAAAATCCTTATAACGACAGACCTGTCAAAATATGACCCTACCCATTTACCCAACCCATTTTAGCCTAATCACAACCTCGTTGGGTCAACCCATTTATATTTTTTATTAAATGGGTCGTAAAAGGGTTAACCCATTTTTAAAAGGGTTACAAATGGGTAACCCACTTACCCAAATAGTAAAAAAGTAATACTTTAAAATAACGATTTTTAAAGTTAAAAATAACAAATTTACGAAAATACCCTTTATTTTGGAAAAAATGAAAAAATTCCATAAAATTATGAAATGAAAATAAAAAAATGTGTGACGACCCCAAATCCCGTACTGACGGAGACAAGGGTAATCTTTGGAATATAACACAGAAACAGATAATAGCAGAACAGAATTAAATAAATACACCAGATAATGAACAATAAAATATACTGGATAAAAGTAATCATCAGAGTTACACAGTATACAGGACCATACTTAGTACAAATACAGTTCAGCTATACATAAATGTCTACAGCGGAAACAAACAAAATATGTACAATAGGAGCTGAACAGCATAAAAAGAGATAAATGATAGAATCCATCATCAGCTCCAGCTATCCAGAGAAAGCCAGCTAAAACCTGAATACAAGGCTGCCCGTGTAGAAAAAGGGGCATCCGAGTTTGAAAGTGAAGCAAACTACGAGTCAGTCATGGGACTGGTATGAGAAATCTACTCGACACCTTTAAAATATGGCTAATCACGGGACCACGCCACTTTCGTGGAACGGGTTTACTCCATTGGATTTCCAGTGCTTTAAAAACAAATCTTTCTTTTAAACATCGCAATGCTTTTTATAAAAATGAAGTCATTATAAGACTCAGTTCCCATCACACAATGCAACGCAAACCGAAGGATAGAGTTTTACCTTATAATAGCCAAAATATGCTTGATACGAATAAAACAAAAGCAATTGATATTATTACTAGTGTTTACATGTTTCAAAAACAATTTCAAATCATAACTATCAATCATAGACGGCATTAATGCCCCATACCACTATGTCGCCATATACAGGTATACAATCAAAACCGCACAGTCACGTATTTGGAAATTGGATTTCCGTCATGAACCAAGGCAAAAGATAGTCCTTACCGGCTTCGAGACTGCCTAGCCCGAGCCTCAGGGTCAGAGCGCATCGACCCTTGGATCGTCAGGGCCGGTCCACCGATGTGGATTAAAATGCCTGAACACTACATTTCCTCGCCCTATAGGGCGTAAGTGAGCCAACGAATGACTCCATCAGATCCGGATCGTCCGATCTAACCGAGGCGCCTCGCAACAGCAACAACCACATAAGTCAAACTCGTCAGGGCATGTAAAACCACTGATGCCACTTCTAGCTAGGAAGAAACGCAGGCCCTCCCTGATGTCCTCTCCTGTTTCTGGTTCATACCGGGGTGTAAGGTTCGCGAATTCACGTTATACACAAAGCTACGCCACACAGGCGGTGCTTTGATCATCACCACAAGACTTTGCTTTTCAACAGAAGCCTTGATCAATTACCACTTAGGCATGCCACACTAGAACTTCATGCCAAGCGACTGATGTCCATCGATATACAACCTCTGAGCTCTTGCGTTTCAGAGAAGGGCGTTAAGCAAAAGAATAAATTCTCCGCCGCCAAACAGATGTATATTTGATAGAGATCAATCAACTCAGAATAAAATCCAATGTCAGACATACAGTCCATTTACAAGTCCATTCTGGGTCTGAACGAAACCGGAGGCACTATATACCTCGCAAATTCATCGATCACTACGTACGTCTGGACGATCACCACTCATTATCTATATTTCGGGATGCCTCCCAATCAGGACCTCGGTTACCATCCAAACGAGGTGAAGATCTCCGGTCTTCGACCACCGTCTTCATCTTCGACTTTCAATTGTCGGTCAATTATTTGAAGTGAGAATTAACTCGGCCTTTTCAAATAATTCACGTATATTTAGAATTTCAAATCAATTTACTTCCATGGTTAAATCATTCGACAACATCAATTTTGTTCATTAATGTACTTTTCACACCAAACATATTCAACCATCAAATACCACATAAATCGAGCAAATTCAGTTTATTTCCATTCCATATCTTTTATGATATTTTATAACGATTTATCGCTATTTTTATTTATTTTAAAATAGCCAATTTATTCAAAACGACGCTTCGGGCCATAACGCGGCTGTGGCGCTGTTTTTCTTCAGATTTGATTTACACATATCTGAAAGTCTAACCGTTGGATCTTCACAAAATTTACATCATTAGAAAGATCTTTTTAAAACGAATCCAACGGTTCCAGTTTCGGGAAAATCCGACGGTCGGATCTCCCGGTACTTTCGTTTGAAGTTTCGATTTCAAAATACGAACTGCAGCGTCGTTTTTCGATTAAATATAATTATATATATATATATATATATATATATAATCGATCCTGACGCTGTTTTTCTTCAGATTTGAATTAAATATTCCAAACAATCCAACCGTTGGATTTTTACAAAGTTGGTGTCGTTGGAAAGATATTTCCAAAGCAAACCCAACGGTTGCGGTTTCGGGAAAATCCGATGGTCGGATCTACCGCACTAATCATTTGAAATTACGATTTCAAAATACGAACTGCAGCGTCGTTATTCGATATATTTCAATTCTATTTATATATATATATATATATATATCGATTCTTCGATTTCAAAGCTATATTCTTTTCATACATGTGATAAAAATGATATTTTTATCCAACTGTCTTCTATTTCAACACTTCACTATATTTAACAATTCATGTGTAGTATAAAAAATGTGATTTTTATTGTAAAGCAATTCATTTCAAAACACTATTATTTTATATAGTTCATATAGGTAATAAAAATAGAATTTTTATTATAAAACAATTTCTTTCAAAACGAGATTATTTTATGTAGTTCATATAGATGATAAAAATGTGATTTTTATAATAAAACAATTTATTTCAAAATATGAACACCATTCAACACATGAATTTCAACTCAACAACGTTTCCACACATGGAGGTTTTCTATTCAACGAATAAATATAGTTTCAACAAATGAAAATAATTTAAACACATGAATATTATTCAAAATTTCGGAAGCATAACAGCAGGGTAGTTAAAACCGGGACCGTCCCTAGTACGGCTCCTCGCTCTACCTTAAAACCTCGCGGTTTTTGACAATGGGGATCATGCATCTAGTTCGCACGCAGGCGGCATGTATATATTTATTTCATTTCCACAACTAATCCTATGTGGTTTCAACCAAATATTTCTCAACCACAAATGGGTATTTTTCAACCACAATCAATCAATATCAACCACAAACAATTCCAACCAACCATTCGCTATCAATCAATTTTCACACCAATCACAACCAATAAATATCGTCTATGGTTTGTGGACGAGGGGCGTATATATATATATATATATATATATATATATATATATATATATATATAGCAATTCACTTCTATTTCAACACATATATAAATTTTACAACGCATATACAACTTATACATCGAACGTACAACTTATACAACGCTTATACATGAAGTGTACAACGCTTATATAACTCATACATCAACAATATAATTTATACATCGTCGTTTTCCATATCGTTTATAAATTAGAAATCTCACCTTGGGTTCCACTCCACCAAAAATAGCAGAAGGCTCAGAAAAATATGTGGTCTCTTCTAAAATGTAGAAGACGTCCACACGGTCACGATGTTTCCTGTTTCATCGAATTTCGACCACATAGCAAAAAGATATGATTTTTCAAAGTTTTGCAACACTTTAAAGCGTCAAAATCATTTCAGAAAATAAAACCCGTACCTTTCAATAAATGTTCAAAAATAGGTTTGCAATTTTCTTTCAATCCGTGCAACTATATGACGATCGGCCTTCACCACGTGGAGCAGCTTGGAGAGGCGCGCGTAACCAGGGTGGTGCAGGCGAACTCGACGGCAGGAGGAGGGTGCGGCGGCGGTTTGAAGTCGACGACTTCTGGGAGGTGGTTCTCTCTCCACAAGCCACGAAAAATTCCAAACTTTATATGGATTTGAAGATCTCGAGAAGATCTTCAAAAAGTTCAACTATGGCACGAGCTAATTCGGCATGGATTGATCGGAAAATGAGGGGGAAGGTTTCGAGCGGTTTCCGCCTTCGATCGGGGAGAGAGAAATGAAGAATTTTCTTTTTTTTTATAAAAATTATGATTGGTCGGGGAAGTTTTTAAGGGGTTTTCTGACACGACCACCAATCTAAACCCAACAACTATCGTCCCTAGCATTTTACCCCCATTCCGAACACAATGAAATATGTTTCGTAGGCCCATTCGACTGTTTCAGTCAGTTTCCATTCAATTTAAAATATATAACATTCAATATTCGATTTGAACGTACATTTCAATTTGCTAGGGCCACAAATTAATTCAAAAAATTCCAGAAAAATAAATCTAGCTATGTTTTGACGATACGGACCCAATAAAACTAGTTTCGTCGAATTCTGAGACTGTTTGCAAAAAGGCCCATTTATGGTCGATCCAATTTAACTGTAATTGATCTAAACACATTTTCCTTTGCCACGCTCACATACTAGCTTCAAAAATTATGAAATTTGAAACCTAGCAATAAATTCACATCCCGGATCCAACAAAAGTGGTTTCGTCGAATTCCGAGGTCGTTTGCAAAATGGCCAATTTCACGGGCTATATAAATTCCATAGCGACCTTTCTGAAAATTCATTTGGCCATAACTTTTGCTTTCCGCTATGAAAATTCGATTTTTCAGATTTGTTAGAAAATTATTCACTAATAGATTTAAATATTTTTGGTTTCACTCAAATCCGTTTTGTTTTGCACCCGGTACAGTCCGACAAAGTTTGAATTCAATTTTTGAAACTGCAGCGCCTTTTCAGGCCTTGTTTATAATTATAATTAATTATATTCGTTTTCAATTGTCGATTCAAACTCACTTTTCATTGCCATTATTTAAAATACTTATTTTAAATATTTAAAATCCATTATTTTAGCCAATTTAAAATTTTTAAATTGGTTCAGATTTTGTGGGTCGTTACAATCTCCTCCACTTAAAACTTTTCGTCCCTGAAAAGGAACAAAGTCGAAAGTGGTTTGATTAATCAACTCTACGTTCAATCTAGCTTCAATTCTCCAACTTTTCAATTTCTGAGAAATTTCAAATTCTTCAAAAATTTGGCTAACACCCGGAATTTTCGAAAAATTTCGCCATAACCTCCTTTGTACAGGGAGAGGTTTGGAAATTTATTGGGTCGTATTAGGTACCCAATAAATCCTAATAAGCATGCACATATTTATAGTGATATATTCTGGTGTTTACAGAGGATCGTGTATTGATAATAACTCCAGAGAATAAATTCTCGTCACCCTGTCAAAGCCTGAGGGAGTGTGTATTTTAAATGCTTCAGAGGATAAATCCTCGTCACCTCGTCCCGTGTGGGAAATAAATAGTCCATGTGCCTATCTAATAACTAGAGAGACGTGATTATTGTCAACTCCAGACCCGTGTGGGGTTTTTATTAATCTAGCAATTTAATCGTTACAATTTAAATAGTCCATATCAGTTCATTCTGTAAAATATAGTCATAGCCATACAAGCCTCTCGCTCGTATGGTAAATCTTCCACCTCGTCACACAAGCTCCAAATGCTTATGTGGTATATGAAGAAGTATGCCTATCTTCAGAAGTATGCCATGTAGTGTAGTTCAAAATTAATTGTTACTATCCTATGGCAACATTTACTATTACACACAGAATAACCAGCACTCCGCATCCAATGGCATTCACAGGAGTTGATATAATAATATTTCGCATCCAACTCATTAAGGTTTACCTATTTTTCGGGAATGCAAATAAAATCTTTACTCAACAGCTAATCCATTTACCTGTTCAAACATATATAATGCACAAGTATATATTTCTATTTATTTTCTAATCAGTTCAATGTGTGATATAATCAAATAAATTCTACCATTATTCTCTTATTAATTAAATTAACTATCGTTTCAATAATTTAATTAATCAAATCTACCTTCACACAACTCAAACAACAATCAAATTGTTTTTAGATTTTCAAAATCATCCCAATCAATTCCTATATTCTTTTAAAATCATTCAGGCTATAGAATTAAAAGTGCACATCCATGGAAAGAAAATAACAACAGAATAGAGAACTAACTGGTAATGCAAAGTATGGTAAATGTACCTTGCACCGGAGTCAATCAGAGATATCCACTCGGCATCTAGGATAGGCTTTCTGAATGCTCTCCTCAGTTTCCCAAGTACAATCTTGTGGATTCCACTCCATGGCACTTTGACTAAGTGAACTTTCTTGTTCCTCGGCTCTTTGGTTTCTTTGCCGATAATCTTTAGCGGCTCTCTTCTCACAGCTAGTTCTGGAGTAATTTCAATATCTTGCTGAGCTACTTCTTCCACGATCAAGTCTGGATCATGAACGTGCTTTTGAAGTTGAGATATATGAAATACATCATGCACTCCAGGCAACCAACCAGGCAATTTAACCTTATAAGCGAGAGTTCCGATCCGTTCCAGAATAGGAAACGGACCAATGAATTTGGGCGCTAACTTTCCAGTCTTACCAAACCGGATAACTCCTCTCATCGGCGATACTTTCAAATACACATAGTCGCCAACTGCAAAAGACATATCTCTTCTTCTCCTATCGGCATAGCTCTTTTGTCGGCTTTGAGCGGCAAGTAATCGTTTCTTAATAAAATCGACTTTGTCGGCAGCTTCCCGGATCATATCAGGCCCTAACACAAGTCTATTACCGGGTTCGACCCAACAAGCAGGAGATCGGCACGGTCTACCATATAATGCTTCGAATGGAAACATTGTCAGGCTCACCTGGTAGCTGTTGTTATAACAGAATTCAGCCAAATGTAGATGGTCTTCCCATGATCCACATATATCTAGAACACAAGCCCGCAATAGATCTTCTAGTATACGATTCACCCTCTCAGTTTGACCATCTGTCTGAGGATGATAGGCGGTGCTCAAGTTCAACTTCGTTCCCAGTTCGACTTGAAATGTCGTCCCAAAATTTACTAGTGAATATTGTGTCTCTATCACTAACTATACTAAGCGGCACTCCATATAGTCTAACTATTTCCTTGAAGTATATCTGCGTCAGACTCTGAGCAGTTCTGTTTGATCTGACAGGTATGAAATGGGCGGTCTTCGTGAAGCGATCTACGATCACCCAAATACTGTCATTCCCTTTTTTGGTTCTGGGCAGACCATCTATGAAATCCATAGAAATATGTTCCCACTTCCAACCAGGAACGTCTAGCGGTTGTAACAATCCAGCCAGTTTCTGTTGGTCGCTCTTGACTAGCTGGCAAGTAGGGCATCGGCTAACATATATTGAAACGTCTCTTTTCATAGCCTTCCACCAAAGTGTTCGTTTGAGATCGTTGTACATTTTGGCCACACAGGATGGATACTCAGCTTGGACTTGTGACACTCGTCTAACACTTCCCTTTTGAGCTCGGGGATGTCAGGAACACAAATCCTTCCTTTCAACCTCAGGGTCTCGTCGTTATCAATTTGAAAACACGAGGGTTTGCCTTTCTGAATCCTTTTGATCATATCCTTAATAAATTTATCTTCCTTCTGAAGAATAGATATTTTGTCAATCAAGGAGGTCGTGATAATAAAGCTGGCGATCATTACATTCTTTCGGCACAGCGCATCGGCCACGACATTGGCTTTCCCTGGAGTATATATAATTTCAAAATCGTATGCTGCAAGAAACTCTAGCCAATGTTGCTGCCTCAGATTCAGATCTTTCTGGGTGAATAGATACTTTAGCGACTGGTGATCTGTAAACAGTTCAAATCTCTCACCGAGAAGATAGTGTCTCCAGATTTTCAAGGCGAATACTATAGCCAATAACTCAAGATCGTGAGTTACATAGTTTTTCTCGTGCGGCTTCAGTTGACAGCTAGCATAAGCAATCACTTGGCCTCTTTGCATTAACACTGCACCAAGGCCTTCTCTAGAAGCATCAGTCCAGACTTTCAAATCCTGATTGCCATCAATGATGGTTAACACTGGAGCTATCGTCAACCTCAACTTTAGCTCTTCAAAAGCCTCTTCGCTTTCTGGAGTCCATTTGAATTTAGAGTGCTTCTTTGTAAGCTTCGTTAAGTGGCCAGATATCTTCGAAAAGTTTTTAACGAACTTCCAGTAATAACTAGCCAATCCGAGAAAACTGCGGACTTCTGTAGGAGTACTAGGCTGCTTCCAGTTTTGAATAGCCGTGATTTTACTTGGATCCACAACAATTCCTTCTTTAGATACCACATGGCCCAGAAATTTCACTTCATCTTGCCAGAATATACATTTGGACAGTTTGGCTTTCAATACATTCTTTCTGAGGATTTCCAGAACTTGTTCCAAATGCTTTTCATGTTCGGCCTTTGATTTAGAGAAGATTAGAATATCATCAATGAAAACCAGAAAAAATTTATTCAAAACCCCTCTGAACACTCTATTCATCAGATCGACCAAGTAAGCTGGAGCGTTACACAAGCCGAACGGCATTACTAACCACTCGTAGAATAAGTCAGGACCTCTGAATGCTGTCATTGGAACACACTCTTCGGCAATTCGAAGTTGATGGAAACCTGTAGCTAGGTCCATCCGTGAAAATACTTGTGCGCCATTCAATCGATCCAACAAATCATCTATCCGCGGCAATGGATATTTGTTCTTTGTGGTCTGCTTGTTTAAATCACAATAATCCACACATATCCGTAGAGTACCATCAGATTTTGGGACAAACACCACTGCTGCACCCCAATCAGAGAAACTAGGTCTGATCAGACCCTTCCATACTAGCTGTCGTGTTTGATTGTCTAATTCCTCCTTCTCTTTCAAGGACATACTTCGAATAGCGTGAACTACCGGCCTTGCATTAGGAATTAAAGCAATTTTGAAATCTATTTCTCTCTGCGGAGGTAAGCGAACAACTTCTTCGAACACATCCGCATAATTCTTGACGACAGGAATATCTTTGATGAGGTCAGGAATATTCTCTGTAACTTCCGGGATATTTTCTATTTGGGCTGGAGAAACATCGAGAGCTGCCCAGAAGTCTTTTCTATTAGATTTCTGACCTTCACACGGTATGGTTATATAATTCCCTGATTTAATCTTAGCCCTAACAACTCTCTCAGCGCATCTAACCTCTGCTTCATATTTGGTTAGCCAATCCAATCCCAGAATAAGATCGAATTCATTAAAATTCATGACGACAGAGATAGTGGGGAATTTATAGCAGGAAAAAGAGACAGGCACCCCACAAACCCAACTGAGACTGATGGAACCCCCAACTGGATTTTGGACAGTCATTGGTTCTTTGAGCTTCTTCAATTTCAAATCCAACTTCTTGACTGCACTCTTTGCAATAAAGCTTCATGACGCACCAGTATCAAACAGTACTTTAACTGGGATGTTCTTGACATTGAGCGTGCCTTCCAACACATCTGGCCTTTCCTGAGCAGACGGAGAAGCCGGCACTTCTGCCACTTCATTTACATGTACTGCTTCGGGCTTGTTTAAGAGCGGGCAATCCTTTGCAAGATGACCAGCGTCGTGGCACTGTTTGCACTCCCTAACCTCTTGAAACTCCCCATCTTTTCCAAACCTTTTATTCTTTTGCTTTCGATTGGCCCTATAAGCATCCTTTATTGGTTTCTTTAAAGATTTACATTTTCTGGACAAATGGCCTTTCTGATTGTAGTTCTTGCACACGACAGTCGTTGTTGGTTTTTTTTTAGGCCTGGCCCTTTTTCGATTGACTTTAGGCTTTTAACTGACCTCGTACTGGCTTCAAGAATATCAGTTTCCGACTCTTCTTTGTTACTAGAACTGACTTCTTCTTCATCGCGCAACATACCTTTCTTATGGAGATCTTCATATTGATAAGCCATATAAATCATTTCAGAAAAAGGGAGCTTCACACTCCTCATTACACTATTTTGATATCTCCTTTGCAGGCCATGAATAAATCTCAAATTCCTCCTCTTTGGATCTTGAATCGGATGGGGAGCAAAGTGAGAAAGTTCGTTGAATTTCTTATGATATTCTGGGACGGTCGTATCACCTTGTATCAGATAAGAAAATTCATCACATAATCGCTCCGTCGCTTCAGGAGGAGTAAATCTTTCTAGGAAAATCTCTTTGAATCTGTCCCAGGTGATATCACCTTCCGGATTATCTTTGATGATTGTTTCCCACCAGATTAAAGCTTCTTCTTTGAGCGCCCAAGATGCTACTAACCTTTTCTGGTCATCTCTCAGCTGGATACGCTCAAAAATTCTTTCCACAGAACTCATCCAAGCTTGAGTCTGAATTATAGATTCATTTCCCGAGAACTGTGCTCCGTTCAGATTTCGATATCTCTTTAATAGAGCCTCTAGATCGGGTTTTGCATTTCTCCTGTTTCTGACACTCATTTTTCTAGTACTTCTGCAAATGGCAGATCAAGTGTCAGGTCACAGAAAAGATAATTTAAAATATAGAAACACATACTTCAATGTAGATGTGTCTATCGAGGTGTAATTTCACTCTACTTTACTCATACTAGGATATTACTAATCCTATATGTATAGAGTTACCCGTCCTAGAACACTACTGATTCTATTTCTGACGAGTTCGTTCATATGTTATATTCCAGCACTAAGCTTAACCAAAGCTCTGATACCACGATGTGACGACCCCAAATCCCATACTGACGGAGACAAGGGTAATCTTTGGAATATAACACAGAAACAGATAATAGCAGAACAGAATTAAATAAATACACCAGATAATGAACAATAAAATATACTGGATAAAAGTAATCATCAGAGTTACACAGTATACAGGATCATACTTAGTACAAATACAGTTCAGCTATACATAAATGTCTACAGCGGAAACAAACAAAATATGTACAATAGGAGCTGAACAGCATAAAAAGAGATAAATGATAGAATCCATCATCGGCTCCAGCTATCCAGAGAAAGCCAGCTAAAACCTAAATACAAGGCTGCCCATGTAGAAAAAGGGGCACCCGAGTTTGAAAGTGAAACAAACTACGAGTCAGTCATGGGACTGGTATGAGAAATCTACTCAACACCTTTAAAATATGGCTAATCACAGGAACACGCCACTTTCGTGGAACGGGTTTACTCCATTGGATTTCCAGTGCTTTAAAAACAAATCTTTCTTTTAAACATCGCAATGCTTTTTATAAAAATGAAGCCATTATAAGACTCAGTTCCCATCACACAATGCAACGCAAACCGGAGGATAGAGTTTTACCTTATAATGGCCAAAATATGCTTGACACGAATAAAACAAAAGCAATTGATATTATTACTAGTGTTTACATGTTTCAAAAACAATTTCAAATCATAACTATCAATCATAGACGGCATTAATGCCCCATACCACTATGTCGCCATATATAGGTATACAATAAAAACCGCACAGTCACATATTTGGAAATTGGATTTCCGTCATGAACCAAGGCAAAAGATAGTCCTTACCGACTTCGAGACTGCCTAGCCCGAGCCTCAGGGTCAGGGCGCATCGACCCTTGGATCGTCAGGGCCGGTCCACCTATGTGGATTAAAATGCCTGAACACTACGTTTCCCCGCCCTATGGGGCGTAAGTGAGCCAACGAATGACTCCATCGGACCCGGATCGTCCGATCTAACCGAGGCGCCTCGCAACAGCAACAACCACATAAGTCAAACTCGTCAGGACATGTAAAATCACTAACGCCACTTCTAGCTAGGAAGAAACGCAGGCCCTCCCTGATGTCCTCTCCCGTTTCTGGTTCATTCCAGGGTGTGAGGTTCGCTAATTCACGTTATACACAAAGCTACACCACACAGGCGGTGCTTTAATCATCACCACAAGACTTTGCTTTTCAACAGAAGCCCTGATCATTTACCACTTAGGCATGCCACACTAGGACTTCATGCCATGCGACTGATGTCCATCGATATACAACCTCTGAGCTCGTGCGTTTCAGAGAAGGGCGTTAAGCAAAAGAATAAATTCTCCGCCGCCAAACAGATGTATATTTGATAGAGATCAATCAACACAGAATAAAATCCAATGTCAGACACACAGTCCATTTACAAGTCCGTTCTGGGTCTGAACGAAACCGGAGGCACTATATACCTCGCAAATCCATCGATCACCACGTACGTCTGGACGATCACAACTCATTATCCATATTTCGGGATGCCTCCCAATCAGGACCTCGGTTACCATCCAAACGAGGTGAAGACCTCCGGTCTTCGACCACCGTCTTCATCTTCGACTTTCAATCATCGGTCAATTATTTGAAGTGAGAATTAACTCGGCCTTTTCAAATAATTCACGTATATTTAGAATTTCAAATCAATTTATTTCCATGGTTAAATCATTCGACAACACCAATTTTGTTCCTTAATGTACTTTCACACCAAACATATTCAACCATCAAATACCACATAAATCGAGCAAATTCAGTTTATTTCCATTCCATATCGTTTATGATATTTTATAACGATTTATCGCTATTTTTATTTATTTTAAAATAGCCAATTTATTCAAAACGGTGCTTCGGGCCATAACGCGGCCGTGGCGCTGTTTTTCTTCAGATTTGATTTACACATATCTGAAAGTCTAACAGTTGGATCTTCACAAAATTTACATCATTAGAAAGATCTTTTCAAAACGAATCCAACGGTTCCAGTTTCGGGAAAATCCGACGGTCGAATCTCCCGGTACGATCGTTTGAAGTTTCGATTTCAAAATACGAACTACAGCGTCGTTTTTCGATTAAATATAATTATATATATATATATAAATATAATCGATCCTGATGCTGTTTTTCTTCAGATTTGAATTAAACATTCTAGACAATCCAACCGTTGGATTTTTACAAAGTTGGTGTCGTTGGAAAGATATTTTCAAAGCGAACCCAACGGTTGCGGTTTCGGGAAAATCCGATGGTCGGATCTCCCGCACTAATCATTTGAAATCACGATTTCAAAATACGAACTACAGCGTCGTTATTCGATATATTTCAATTCTATTTATATATATATATATATATATATATCGATTCTTCGATTTCAAAGCTATATTCTTTTCATACATTTGATGAAAATGATATTTTTATCTAATTGTCTTCTATTTCAACACTTCACTATATTTAACAATTCATGTGTAGTATAAAAAATGTGATTTTTATTGTAAAGCAATTCATTTCAAAACACTATTATTTTATATAGTTCATATAGGTAATAAAAATAGAATTTTTATTATAAAACAATTTCTTTCAAAAGGAGATTATTTTATGTAGTTCATATAGATGATAAAAATGTGATTTTTATAATAAAACAATTTATTTCAAAATATGAACACCATTCAACACATGAATTTCAACTCAACAACGTTTCCACACATGGAGGTTTTCTATTCAACGAATAAATATAGTTTCAACAAATGAAAATAATTTTAACACATGAATATTATTCAAAATTTCGGAAGCATAACGGCAGGGTAGTTAAAACTGGGACCGTCCCTAGTACGGCTCCTCGCTCTACCTTAAAACCTCGCGGTTTTTGACAATGGGGATCATGCATCTAGTTCGCACGCAGGCGGCATGTATATATTTATTTCATTTCCACAACTAATCCTATGTGATTTCAACCAAATATTACTCAACCACAAATGGGTATTTTTCAACCACAATCAATCAATATCAACCACAAACAATTCCAACCAACCATTCGCTATCAATCAATTTTCACACCAATCACAACCAATAAATATCGTCCATGGTTTGTGGACGAGGGGCGTATATATATATATATATATACATATATATATATATATACATATATATATATATATATTTATATCTAGCAATTCACTTCTATTTCAACACATATATAAATTTTACAACGCATATACAACTTATACATCGAACGTACAACTTATACAACGCTTACACATGAAGTGTACAACGCTTATATAACTCATACATTGACAATATAATTTATACATCATCGTTTTCCATATCGTTTATAAATTAGAAATCTCACATTGGGTTCCACTCCACCAAAATAGCAGAAGGCTCAGAAGCGGTCTCTTCTAAAATGTAGAAGATGTCCACATGGTCACGATGTTTCCTTTTTCATCGAATTTCGACCACATAGCAAAAAGATATGATTTTTCAAAGTTTTGCAACACTTTAAAGCGTCAAAATCATTTCAGAAAATAAAACCCGTACCTTTCAATAAATGTTCAAAACTAGGTTTGCAATTTTCTTTCAATCCGTGCAACTATATGACGATCGGCCTTCACCACGTGGAGCAGCTTGAAGAGGCGCGCGCAACCAGGGTGGTGCAGGCGAACTCGACGGCAGGAGGAGGGTGCGGCGGCGGTTTGAAGTCGACGACTTCTGGGAGGTGGTTCTCTCTCCACAGGCCACGAAAAATTTCAAACTTTATATGGATTTGAAGATCTCGAGAAGATCTTCAAAAAGTTCAACTGTGGCACAAGCTAATTCGGCGTGGATTGATCGGAAAATGAGGGGGAAGGTTTCGAGCGGTTTCCGCCTTCGATCGGGGAGAGAGAAATGAAGAATTTTTTTTTTATAAAAATTATGATTGGTTGGGGAAGTTTTAAAGGGGTTTTCTGACACGACCACCAATCTAAACCCAACGACTGTCGTCCCTAGCGTTTTACCCCCATTCCGAACACCATGGAATATGTTTCGTAGGCCTATTCGACTGTTTCAGTCAGTTTCCATTCAATTTAAAATATATAACATTCAATATTCGATTTGAACGTACATTTCAATTTTCCAGGGCCACAAATTAATTCGAAAAATTCCAGAAAAATAAATCTAGCTATGTTTTGACGATACGGTCCCAACAAAATAGTTTCGTCGAATTCTGAGACCGTTTGCAAAAAGGCCCATTTCTGGTCGATCCAATTTAACTATAATTGATCTAAACACGTTTTCCTTTGCCACGCTCACATGCTAGCTTCAAAAATTATGAAATTTGAAACCTAGTAATAACTTCACATCCCGGATCCAACAAAAGTGGTTTCGTCGAATTCCGAGGTCGTTTGCAAAATGGCCAATTTCACGGGCTATATAAATTCCATAGCGACCTTTCTGAAAATTCATTTGGCCATAACTTTTGCTTTCCGCTATGAAAATTCGATTTTTCAGATTCTTAGAAAGGTATTCACTAACAGATTTAAATATTTTTTGTTTCACTCAAATCCGTTTTGTTTTGCACCCGGTACAGTCCGACAAAGTTTGAATTCAATTTTTGAAAGTGCAGCGCCATTTCAGGCCTTGTTTATAATTACAATTAATTATATTCGTTTTCAATTGTCGATTCAACTCACTTTTCATCTCTATTATTTAAAATATTTATTTTAAATATTCAAAATCCATTATTTTAGCCAATTTAAAAATTTTAAATTGGTTCAGATTTTCTGGGTCGTTACAAAATGAAATATTTGAAAATAATGATTTTTAAAGCTAAAAGGACCGAAATTACAAAAATTCTCTTCATATTAGAAAAAGTGAAAACAATGAAAAAATTTCAGAAAATTACGAAATGAAATTAAAAAAAAGAATTATTTTAAAACAACGATTTTTAAAGCTAAAAATGCTAGAGTTACGAAAATACCCTTTATTTTGGAAAAAATAAAAAAAATCAGAAAATCTAGAAAATTACGATATGAAAAGTAAAAGAAAATTATTTTAAAATAGCGATTTTTAAAGCTAATAATGCCAAAATTACAAAAATACCATTTATTTTGGAAAAAGTGAAAAAAAATTCAAGAAATCCTGAAAATTATGAAATGAAAACTAAAAAAGGAAGTATTCGAAAATAATGATTTTTAAAGCCAAAAAGATCAAAATTACAAAAATGCCCTTCATATTGGAAAAAGTGGATTTAAAAAAAAGACTAATTCTAATAATTGTATATAAAAATACCCAAATACATTTAGATGGGTTAGTAGGTAACCCGATAATATGTGGGTTCGGTCAGGAAAAGCATTACATTAAATGGGTAGGGTCAAATTTTGCTTGAACCTCGTACGACTCTAAATGACCCATTTGATACCCCTATATGTACATAGAAATTTGAGTATCTTTTGACAATGTAAATAACTAATTTAAAATTATTATTGCTTCAAAAAATATTAAATTCAAAACATTACTAATAAGATAGTAATTCAACATGGAGCCTTATTAACAAAGTAATAATTTATCTTTTAAATAAATAGTTATTAATTATTAAATATTCATTTAAAATAAAAATTTATTAACTTTAAACATTATTATGAATTAATGAAAACTCTTTTATATAAATAATTGTTAACTCTTTGATAAGATAAATAATTAATTTTATTTTTAAACATTATTAAATAATGTGTCTTTTTTTCAATAAAAACATTATAAAATGTAAATCAATAATGATTTGGAAATATTTGCTTCAAACGAACTTAATGACTATGGTTACATGATGGTTAGTTTTTATCTCAAAGAAATCATAATTAATTATATCCCAAAAATCCATATATTAAAAGTAATTATTTAATAGGACTTAGCGATCACAAGGTACTTAAATAAACTACTATATATTCAATTTATCATCTAACCAACATAGTGTTAACATAAACATGCATATGTATATAAATAAATAAATTAATAGAGTTTAAAAGCTAATATAATGCTTATTCAATAAAAAAGTATCTAGCACAAAAAAAGAATGTTCAAATTGGTAAATAGCAGAATGATGTTTAAATTCTACTAACAAGATGTCAATCAGAATAAGTTCAATCAATTTCTAAGCAATGTTTATTTGGCCAAATGGATAACACCAGACATATGATCTAAATTTATTACATTATAATTAAATAACTTAATCCAATTTATTCAACCATTCACATAAATCAAATACTTGCGATAAATTTTGAATATAAAATAAATTCAAAAATGTCTAATAACAATTCTAGATGATATATCGTGATCCTAATTAGATTCAACAAAACTACTATCATTTCAAGATGCCATATCGTATTCCTAGATTTAATTCAAACAATTATTCAATTTGACCAATTCAAACATCTTCTTCCTGAATCATGATGATCCTAGATTTAACACTTTCAAGCTTAGTGCAATTGACACTTTCAAGTTTTACATGCCCTTTTGACGTATCGGCAGGATAAACTAACCCAAGATTTAACCCATGACAAACCTTGGGTTAGTTTATCATGTTTATATGTCAAAGGGGTAGGTAAAACGTGAAAGTTTCAATTGCACTAAAACTTGAAAGTGTCATGTCGATTCTAGATTTAACCCTTTAATTACCCCGTGAAATCCTTAAACCTGCCTAACACCCCCCTGTTTAAAAAAACACACGCAAAGATAATTTATCTCCTCCTCTCGTCCACGAACTACCCCACGACCCCTACTATCGATCTCCACATCACCCCCTCTCCTCCACGACCATCACCAGTTCAAGGCCGCGTCCCTCTTTCGATCTGCATCCATGGCACATCCCCTGCTCCGTTGCAGGTTGTGAAACTTTTTGGAATCAAATTCCACCAAAACCCAGTGCAAAGTTCTACTCACCCCCCCCCCCCCCCCCCCAATCTCCAAACAAGCACTCATTTCTCGAATCGAAGAGCAAAACTTGTTAAATCCCTAACCCTACTCGCATATCTTATACGGCCTTCAACCCAGATGCATGCGCACACCAGCCCTGAGCTCACCATCGATGGAGCTAGCCAAAAGGAGCTTAAAGATCTAGAAACTCGGACTTTTTCAAACTTATTTTACATTTTGGATTGATTTTTGGAAGAGGAAGTTTTCCTTTTTTTTCTTTTAGAATCGAAGCTTGTTTGCAAGCTTTAATTTGGATCTGGCATTGATTGACGGGGACTATAAGAGCATCTCCAATGCTCAAGCAAAGTAATGTCTTCAAAAGATTACATGGAGACAAAAGTTTTAGATTGTCTAGCCTATGTGTCAATAAACATCATATATATAAAAAAATGATCTCCAATGCAAACATGTTGGAGAAGTTAAACTGGCATAACTGAACAAATGTAATTAGCTAAAAAATGGCAGTAACCAACAAAAAAATGGCGCAGGCTAAAACATGCAGTACATAATAATAATTGCATCAGTACAAAAATCTTCTCACACTGCATAAATATGTCCATGATTGGCGTTGATAAAACAAAAATAACCAAAAAAAGGAATGTCTGTATAAGATCCTTGTAATAATCCCAAAATTAACAACCCAACTAAAGTTCAAAATAGACCGACCTGCAACAGTCGTAGAGAAATCCAAACCTGATTAAACACATGATCAATCACAATACGAACCCTTCAAAATTGGATACAGTGAAACAAGACTCAGCAGAAACAAATCGCATACGGAACAAGATTCATGAATAGGAATTGACAATACCTGAATTGGGAACTGAATGATACAATCACGTAGCGATACCGGGATGTTGAAGCACCGATTAGGGTTTTTTATTCGAAGTACTTGATTAGCTAGGGAGGCGAAATCAATTTGGATTTGTTAAAAACCCTGTGGCGATTTCGATTTATTATGAACTTTATGCCCTACATAAATCAATTGCGATACGAGACTGAAACAATTAGGAAGAAGATACATACCTTTCAAGTCGAAAATGCCTACGCCTGGAGAAATTGCATGGCAAATTTGCGGCTAGACGAAGAAGATAAAAAGAAAAAGAAAAAGAAATGGGAGCGGTTGATTTGGTGATGTGCATTGTTCCAAATTGTGAAATGCGATGCCCGAAACAGGACATTCTCCTTCACAACGTGAAACTTTTTTCCTCACACGCCATATTAGACATTGAGATCCAAATTGCATTGGAGTTCTGAAAATATTTTTTGTTTGTCAATTACTTACGTTTCATGGACTTCGCAATGCAATTACATTAGCATTGGAGATGCTCTAAAGTATGAGCATTGATCTTGTGAACTCAATTTCCCCTGGTTCCCAGACCCAACCAATCAGAAGGCCCTATTTTGTCCATTTTGCAATTAAACCCACATTTTTTCAAGGGTTTATTGCAAAATGAAGGGAATCACGGTCCCTTGATTGGCTAGGACCAAGGAAAATTCAGACTATAAAATACAGAGAATAAAAATTATGTTAAGGTGAAATCCCGATGAGTTTTCTATTTCCTCGAGAAAACTAATTACAAATTTGTTAGTTTATGACATTCATTTCTTTGCTTCCATTGTAAAGAATAAAAAAAAGAAGGACTTGCGTGTTGTCTAATTTGTGTGGTGACTTGGTGTATACTTTATTTACAATTTACAATATTTCCTCGTATATAAGTCCATTTACGTACAAACTCCAAATGATTAATTGATAATACCGCCATGTTCAGAACAGTAATGTAATCTTGAAACAATAATAATATATACTAGTTATTGGATTTTGAAAAATTACAAAAACACTACTATTTTAAATCGAATTATAATATTAAAATTTCAAATTGTTAAACGCTACGCGTTTCAAGCGCACATGATTGCATACTAAGTTTGATGGTCACTAAATTTGACATTCTACATGTAACAACCCGGAGTTTCAGAACTAATTTAAAATTTCTATTTTAGTTATTTTTATGGATTTTGGATATTTAAAATGATTTATTTTAAATAATAACGATAAAAATTTATTTAAATCGAAGTTACAGCGTATAAATTTATTTTAATTATAAAACGAGCTTGAAATGGCGCTGTAGTTTGAAAATTCGATTTTTAAATTTCAAATGATTCAAAATAAGTCGGATTTCAATAAAACCAGAAATGTTGGAATCTATATAAATATATCTTACTAACGAATGTGAAAAATTGAGATTTCATAATATAAATTGAAAGTTATGTCCAGTTTAAAATTTAAAATAGTCACCACAGAATTTATATATGTTTTATATAATATACAGCGCTAAAAATAGCCACTTTTCAAACGACCTCCATTTTCGATGAAACCACTTTTGTTGGATCTGGAATGTCAAATTATTGTTATATTCCAATTTTCATAATTTTTGGAATTAATATGTGAGCGCAGTGAACTAAAACGTGTTTGGTAATTTTAGTTTGAATTTAATCGACCGAAAATGACCATTTTTCAAACAGTCTCCAAATTCAATTAATATAGTTTTGTTTGGACCGTATCATCAAAACATAGCTAGATTTATTTTTCTGGAATTTTTGGAGTCAGCATGCGGCCCCGGTAAATTAAAATGTACGTTGAAATCGGTTTTGAATGTTACATGAATTTATATTTTAATTTTAATGAAAACTGATCGAAACAGCTGAGTTGGCTTACGAAATATATCCCATTGTGTTCGGAATGGGGACAGTTAGCTAAGGGCGACAGTCGTTGGGTTTGATTTGGAGCTCAAGCGAGAATGAACTAATTGAAGAATTAAAATAATATTAAATATAGGATATAAAGGCTTGGTCAAGTGGTCAAAACCCTCATTTGAGGTCAACGCTCTCTAGCCGCCGTCGTTCTCCACTAGACGGGAGATTTTTCCCGAAATTTAATCCCCCAATTACACAAAATCCATGCGATAATTTTTCAAACTTTCAGCAGCAAAAATGAAGAGCTAATCGAGCTTTATAAACCCAACGATCACGATTTGAATTCGTTGAGCGAATGGCTCGATTTTCGAGCTCAAATATGGAGCATTCACAGTCAATTCTAGGGCGCTGGAGGGTTTCGGGAAGGACGTCGTTTTGGTCGTGGGTGGAGGAGATGAAGGCGGAGGCGGTGGTGATGGGATATTGGACTCCGGCGGTTGGTGGTGGCGTGCGCAGGCGGATTTGAAAGGGGAACAGGTTTTGTTTTTGGATTTCCAGAGAATTGAACGGAAGAGAAGGGTACTTAACCCCTTAATGAAGGAATTAGTTTAATTAAATTAATTTAATTAAATTGTGTAACTTTAAATGTTGATAACTTTTTACTGCTTAATCAGAATTCAGTGAAACGAGTTACGTTGCACTCGTATCGATGAACACTTCAACGTGGAACTAACCAGAATGGAAAAGGATCAAATGAGAATTTAAGACGAATTTAAATCAAAACAGTATTGAATTCAAAAATAAAAGAATGGCGGAGCGGATCCCAATGTGAGAACTCCTTCTTACTCTAATTATTTTACAGTTAAATATATTTTAGGTTGCAGAATTTATTGTACAAACCATAGTTGTTTATTTGGATTGTATTGTGGAAATTTGGATAGTGGTTGTAAAATTGATTATGAATGGATTGTGGGATTGTTTGAATTGGTTGTGATTATTGTGTGTGGCGCGAGCCAATATCAGGTGAGGGGTAATGCTAGACATTACTCCGGTTCTAATATCGCACCATTATAATGCCGAAATTTTCTGAAATAAATGTGTATTCACTAAAAATATAATTTTTAATGTGTATATGAACTGTATAAAATATTCATGTGTTGAATAAAATATTTTATCGTTAAAAATATAATTTTTAACATATATATGAACGGCATAAAATTCTCCTGAAATAAAAATAAATATTCATTTATAAATCGAACGATTTGTTTATGTACACTCATTTAACTAACATTGATTGGGACGAGAAATTTTACACATCGCCCAACTGCACAATTAATATTCAGTATTTGTTGGTTGAAACCCCGCACGGGTATTGGGATGATATTTGATGTACACTAATACTAATTATTTAGTTGTATGTCAATCGATTGGTTGACAGACTGTTGTAAGCGTTAATTATTTATATTTAATTCCTATGTAGTTGTGTAATGCACTCTGGATGATGGTTAATTGGTTATCATTGTTGTGATATACATGTGTTGTATGAAATCCATATAAATAACATTATATAGTAACTGACTGTCTAATTCCAATTCAGAAAGAACGAATATTTTAAAATAACGAATATTCTAAAATAATATTCAGTAAAGGATTAAAATGTGAATTTGACGTCTGACTTTGGATGAACACGAAATATTGAAATATATGAAGTCGTGCTAATTATTTATGCGCTATTTTAATGTGAACGATATTTATATCGATTTTATTTGTTTTTATAATGAATATCGAAAAAGGAAATTATTTCAAAATCTGATATTTTGAAAATATTATCATTTAAATATTATAATGATAAGGAGTATTCAATTTTGATTTAAAATTGAAATGAAATTGGGAATCATTTTTAAAACGAATTTATAAAATATGTTTTGAACGATATATATTATATATATTATATGCATATATATATATATATATATTATGTGTATATATATATATATATTAATGGCTTGAAAAGAACGCGTCACGCCGCGACCGTTCGCGAAATTCAACCATTGACTTCGAATTAACTTTATGGGAGGTTCGACCGTCGGATTCCCCTAAAACCGGAACCATTGGGTTTGTATCAGAAAGAGCTTTCCAATGAATATAAGAGATTTAAATTTGAATGGTTGAATTTGGGATGATGTCCAAATCAAATTTGGAAAAGGTCGCTATGGATGCAGTTCGGTGGCCGTTATTGGAAACCGATGTACGGGCCTTGATAAAATTATTAAAAATATTAATATTTTGTGTAAAATCATAATAAATGATTTGGAAAGAATTGGGATGAAAAATTCCACGTTTGTAAAGATAAAAATATATTTTTATCAAAATGAACTAGTTATTAACTAGAAAGTTAATCCAACATTTTTAAATAAATAAATTGGATTTGAGAATGGTTTTAATCTAACCAGAATTTTCCAATGTATGAACTGGAACGGAGTTGAATAGAAATCATCTTCGGGATATTTCGATATTGGATTCCGTGACTATACAGATATTGTGGAGGAATTTGGAAGATAGATATATATCGTTATTCCTCATACGATATGTGTTGGTTTCATAATTTGATATTGAATATAAGCCGATATAATTTCTATTTAGAGCCATATATTTAACATCAAATTGGATTTTGGGTTTGTCGTGAATGGCATCTTCAGTAACACTGTTCTTAAATCCCATGTGACAAGAATAAATCTTTTGATTAAGATTATTAAAGTTTCCAATTATATTTAGTAATTGGAATAAAATGGAATGTGAATTGGGTTTATCGTGAACTGTGTTTTTAACGACATTCGTTCTTTAACCCGATTAACAGTGAAATGTGATTTGGAATATATAAATCTTTTAAGTAAAATTCATGGAATTTTCCAAAGCAAAATTTTCCAATTTAATATATTAAGTTGGAATTAAATGGAATTCGGTTGAGTGATAATCGAAGTGAGCTTCTGTGGAGGAAGACTGTTACTATATATGGAATTTTAAAGGCTTAGCCATTATTCCATTTATATTATTAATCGGATATGGAAATTTATATTTATCATATATATTGATTTTTTTTCCCTGATCCATAATCAATGGAATGTGAATTTGGGTTTATCATGAACTGTGTTTTTAAATGACACTGGTTCTTTAACCCAGTTAAAGACAGGATTACATGTCTAACATTGTATTTCGAACTGTATTGTTGATCTCTGCTAAATATATATCTGTTTGGTGGAGGATAATTTATTCTCTTACTTAACACCCTTCTCTGGGACGTATGAGCTTATAGTTTATATATAAGCATAAATCAGTGATATGGTGTAGATTGCCGATGTAGCATGTTTGTGTTTCCAAAGTTAAATAATCATTAATAATGATTGTTGGAAGATTAAAACTAAGTGAAGATTTAATGAATCTTTATTTAGATTAAAATGTGAATGTGATAATTAAATTATCAAATTTGGGAAATGATCAAGAACGGAGTACCACCAGTTTTACTCATAGCTATAGTTAAATCTTTAATTAGATTTGAACGTGAAATGGTAATTAATTTTACCGATAACACTGTGGTGTTATATATGGGGTATTACCATTTTTGCTCCATGGGATGAATACGTTGGATTGGGAAATAAACAAATGATTACTTCGGTAAGGTACGCTAATCCCGACTAGTTTGAAAAACCTTAATCTAGTTTAAATTATGAAAAGAATATTTGAATAAAAGAATATTCTGGATTGGAATGAGGCGTATATTGTGTTTTTATAGCACTTGATTATAAGATACGTGAATTAATCGGAAAGGCCGGGTTTATCCCCATTCTGAATAATTGATTCGACGATGAAGACGGTGGTTGAAGACCAGAGTTCTTCACATCGTTTGGATGATTACTAATGACTTGATTGGGCTGTACACCCAAGACAAGGTAATAAGTGGTGATCGTCCAGACGTGCTTGGAGATCGACCGGATATGCGAGGATCTCTCTCATGTATTGGACATATGGGACAAGGAATAAGGAGCAAATGAGAATTTAAGACGAATTTAAATCAAAGCAGTACTGAATTAAAAAATAAAAGAATGGCAGAGTGGATCCCAATGTGAGAACTCCTTCTCACTCTAATTATTTTACAGTTAAATATATTTTAGGTTGCAGAAGGGTCTTAGTAGCCCCTGACGCTATTTATTGTACAAACCATAGTTGTTTATTTGGATTGTATTGTGGAAATTTGGATAGTGGTTGTAAAATAGATTGTGAATGGATTGTGGGAATGATTGAATTGGTTGTGATTATTGTGTATGGCGCGAGCCAATATCAGGAGAGGGGTAATGCTATACATTACTCCGGTTCTTATATCACGCCGTTATAATGCCGAATTTTTCTGAAATAAATGTGTATTCATTGAAAATATAATTTTCAATGTGTATATGAATTGTATAAAATATTCATGTGTTGAATAAAATATTTGAATAATAAAAATATCATTTTTATTGAATGTATGAACTATATAAAATAGTCAAGTGTTAAAATAAATATTTTATCGTTAAAAATATAATTTTTAACGTATATATGAACGGCATAAAATTCTCCTGAAATGAAAATAAATATCCATTTACAAATCGGACGATTTGTTTATGTACACGCATTTAACTGACATTGATTGGGACGATAAATTTTACACATCACCCAACTGCACAATTAATATTCAGTATTTGTTGGTTGAAACCCCACACGAGTACTAGGATGATATTTGACGTACACTAATCCCAATTGTTTAGTTGTATGTCAATCGATTGGTTGACAGACTGTTGTAAGCGTTAATTATTTATATTTAATGTATATGCAGTTGTGTAATGCACTCTGGATGATGGTTGATTGGTTATCATTGTTGTTGTATACATGTGTTGTATGAAATCCACATAAATAACATTATATGGTAATTAACTGTATCTAATTCCAATTCAGAAAGAACGAATATTTTAAAATAATATTCAGTACAAATGTGAATTTGATGTCTGATTTTGGATGAACACAAAAATATTGAAATATATGAAGCCGTGTTGATTAGTTATGCACCATTTTAACGTGAACGATATTCATATCGATTTTATTCATTTTTGTAATGAATATTGAAAAAGGAAATTATTTCAAAATCTGATATTTTGAAAATATTATCATTTAAATATTATAATGATAAGGGGTGTTCAATTTTGATTTAAAATTGGGAATCATTTTTAAAATGAATTTATAAAATACGTTTTGAACGGACGTTCTATTTAACCCATTAATATATATATACACATATATATATTATGTATATATATGTATATATTAATGGCTTGAATAGAACGCGCCGCGACCGTTCGCGAATTTCTACCATTGACTTCGAATTGACATTACGGGAGGTCTGCCCGTCGCATTCTCCTAAACCCGGAACCATTGGGTTCGTATCGGAAAGAGCTTTCCAATGAATATAAGAGATTTAAATTTTAATGGTTGGGTTTGGAATTATGTCCAAAACAAATTTGGAAAAGGTCGCTATGGATGCAGTTCGGTGGCCGTTATTGGAAACTGACTGTAAAGGCCTTGATAAAAATATTAAAAATATTAATAGTATGTGTAAAATCATAATAAATGATTTGAGAAGAATTAGGATGAAAAATTTCATGTTTGTAAAGATAAAAATATATTTTTATCAAAATGAAGTAGTTATTAACTAGAAAGACAATCCAGCGTTTTTAAATAAATAAATTAAATTGATTTAAGAATGGTTTTAATCTAACCAGAATTTTCCAATGTATGAATTGAAATGGAGTTGAATAGAAATCATCTTCGAGATATGTCGATATTGGATTCCGTGACTATACGGATATTGTGGAGGAATTTGGAAGATATATATATATATATATATATTTATATATATATA
Organism: Allium sativum; assembly: GCA_030737875.1. NCBI lineage: Eukaryota > Viridiplantae > Streptophyta > Magnoliopsida > Asparagales > Amaryllidaceae > Allium > Allium sativum. Next base: position 16,536,656 of record CM060925.1, read on the forward strand.
TATATATCATTATTCCCCATATGATATGTGTTGGTTTCAGAATTTGATATTGAATATAAACCAATATAATTTCTATTTAGAGCCTTATATTTAACATCGAATTGGATTGGATTTGTCGTGAATGGTGCCTTCAGTAACACTGTTCTTAAACCCCGTGTGAAAAGAACAAATCTTTTAATTAAGATTATTAAAGTTTCCAATTATATTTAGTAACTGGAATAAAACGGAATGTGAATTGGGTTTACCGTGAATTGTGTTTTTAACGACATTCGTTCTTTAACCCGATTAAAAGTGAAATGTGATTTGGAATATATAAATCTTTTAATTAAGATTCATGGAATTGTCCAAAGTAAAGTTTTCCAATTTAATATGTTAAATTGGAATTGAATGGAATTCGGTTGAGTGATAATCGAAGTGAGCTTCTGTGGAGGAAGACTGTTACTGTATATGGAATTTAAAAGGCTTAGTCGTTATTCCATTTATATTATTAGTCGGATACAGAAATTTATATCGATTATATATGTTGATCTGTTTTCCGTGAAGATTCCATAATTAATGGAATGTGATTTTGGGTTTATCACGAACTGTGTTTTAAATGACATTGGTTCTTTAACCCAGTTAAAGACAGGATTACATGTCTAACATTGTATTTCAAACTGTATTGTTGATATCTGCTAAATATATATCTTTTTGGTGTCGTAGAATTTATTCTCTTACTTAACACCCTTCTCTGAGACGTATGAGCTTAGAGTTTATATATAAGCAGAAATCAGTGGTACGGTGTAGATTGTTGATATGGCATGTTTGTGTTTCCAAAGTTAAATAATCATTAATAATGATTGTTGGAAGATTGATTTAATGAATTTTTAATTAGATTAAAATGTGAATGTGATAATTTAAATTATCAAATTTGGGAAATGATCGAGAACGGAGTACCACTAGTTTTACTCCAAGCAATAGTTAAATCTTTAATTAGATTTGAACATGAAATGGTAACTAATTTTACCGATAATACCGTGGTGTTAGATATAGGGTATTACCAGTTTTGTTCCATGGGATGAATAGGTTGGGATTGGGAAATAAAACAAATGATTACTTTGGTAAGGTACGTTAATCCCGACTAGTTTGGAAAACCTTAATCTGGTTTAAATTGTGAAAAGAATATTTGAATAAAAGAATATTTTGGATTGGAATGAGGCGTATGTTGTGTTTTTATAGCACTTGATTATAAGATACGTGAATTATTCGAAAAGGCCGGGTTTATCCCCATTCTGAATAATTGATTCGACGATGAAGACGGTGGTTGAAGATCAGAGTTCTTCACATCGTTTGGATGATTACTGATGTCTTGATTGGGCTGTACACCTAAGACAAGGTAATAAGTGGTGATCGTCCAGACATACTTGGAGATCGAACGGATATGCGAGGACCTCTCTCCTATATTGGACATATGGGACGAGGAATAAGGTGCCTCCGGTTTCGTTCAGACCCATAACGGACTTGTAAATGGATGCGTGTCTGACGTTGGATTTTATTTTGTGTTGATTGATTTCTATTAAATATATATATATATATATATATATCTGTTTGGTGGCGGAGAATTTATTCTCTTGCTTAACACCCTTCTCTGAGACGTACGAGCATAGAGGTTATATACTAATAGACATAGGGCTGTCAATGGATATCCGAAATATCCGAAATCCGTCCGCATCCGTATCCGAAAAGCGGATAAATATCCGATATCCGGGGAAGCGGATACGGATGCGGATATAGGCATATCCGTATCCGAAAATTATCCGTCCGCTTTTTTTTCGATTATAGCTTAAATTATGTGTATTTTAAACATAATTAAATATGCTAATTTATTAATTTGCAAAATTGAAAGTCTACTAAACGCATGTTAATTGCTCAAAATTATATATTATCATCATGTTTATTTGTTTTTAGCAATTTAGTAATCAATTAGGTTGAAAAAGATTAATATTAAGCTAAAACAATTCATTTATATTCATTGATTTATCGATTGTTGGCGGAGCGGATAATTATCCGATATCCGTCCGTATCCGCGGATACAGATATCCGATATCCGAAAATGGTTTCGGATGCGGATGCGGATACGGATATGGCACTATCCGTATCCGAAAGTATCCGTTGACAGCCCTAAATAGACATCGGTCGCATGGCGTGAATTGTCAATGTGGCATGCAAAGATGCAAATGATCAAGGCTTTTGTTGAAAAGTAGGGCCTTGTGGTTGATGGTCAAAGAACGGCTTTAAATAGCATAGCTTTGTGTATTGCGTTAATTCGCGAGCCTCACACCTCGGTGTGGATCAGAAATGGGAGAGGACCCCAAGGAGGACATGCGTTTCCTTGTAGCTAGGAGTGGTGTCATGGTATAGAGCCCAGACATTTTACTCCTGTGGATGTTGCATATTATTTGATGGATAGCGAGGTACCTCAGATTTAAGTCCCTAGTGGCTCTTGTGATGGTCGACATACTGACCAGATTTACGCCTCATAGGGCGGGAAAACATATTGTTCAGGAATTACTAATCCTCAAACATGAGAGAGGACCAGCCCTGACGTTCTTAGGTGCAGTCGCGGCTGTATCCTGAGACTCGGGCTAGATAGTCTCGAATTCGGTAAGGACGATCCCTTGCCTTAGTTCATGACAGAAATCCAATTTCCAATACGACATGTCGGTTTTAGTTGTAAAACTAGTATGGCGACATAGTAGCATGGGATACTATGCCATCTATGATTGATACATTTATATTTGAATTTGATTTTGACACTATACCCTTATAGTAATAGTAAAATGATTTGTTTTGTAACGTACCAAGCATATTTGGCTATTATAAGGTAAAACTTTATCCCTCCGTCTTGCGTTGCATTGTGTGATGGGATCCTAGTCTTATTATAGCTTCATTTTCAAAAAAGCATTGCGTTTTTTGTTTTATGCACTGGTATTCTTGGGAGAAAACCCGTTCCATGTTATACGGCATGGTCCCTCGATGTACTTTATTTCCAAAGTAAAGCTTTATATAACTATTTTAGTTCTCACACCAGTCCCATGACTGACCTGGAGTTTATTGTTTTAACCTAAGTGCCCCTATTTTCCACACGGGCAACTAATAGTTTTGGTTTTGCAGATATTTCTTTTCTAGGATCCTGAATTTATAGTTGGAGCTATATTTGGAAAGCTTTGTATCCGTGTATCTGTTTCAGTTGTGTTATGTATTATTTTTTCGCTGCTTTGTAATTTAAATGTATGATATTTTTCTGATGTATATTAGTTATTCATACTCCGTTTTATTATTGTACTCTGATGTAGTTGTTGTAACAGCAATGAAATGTTCTTCTGTTTGTGTACTGATTTGTTATGTTCTCAACTCAATCCGGACTTTCCCTTACGGGCGAGTTTGAGTCGTTTCACTACAATAATCTACTATTATTGATTCGATAAAAATTAGTTTTGTCGAAATCCGACATAATTTGCAAAATTACTAATTTCACTTGTTAATCTAAACAAATTATTATTTTATGGTTTTGAATCTTAAATTTCAACAATAATAATTTATTAATATCATTGATATTCAAATAAAACCAAATTGATCTTTTGAAAGCCATTCTAATTCATATTAGATTTAAAATCAAACCTATTCACAACCACTTTAGGAATTATAATTACTATTTCACTATTTACATAGATTAAAAACTCATAACATTTGGATTTAACTTATTTAAATTTCTCAAATTAGTATTTTAATATGAAAAATAAAGTATATACTTAACCATTAACAATTCGGAATCTTACAAATAGGATGCTAGCTCGGTTTGAATGGAGAGAAGATGGAAACATTTTGCATGATTGTATAGCTGGTCGAGTCAGGTAACTTAGTTGAAAGTGGTGGTATGGTTAGATGGGTCAGTATTCCTATTATATTTATCTACATGATGCAAAGCATATATCAAAATGATGTAAGGGTTAAGGATACCTTCAAATGACGGGCCTCCATTCTCAACAGTTAAAAAACCCTCATTGCATGTGATTTTAATTTGGATTCTGAGCAGAGCGACCATTTATTCTAGGAGGCGAGCTTCTGCAAGCCATGGATGGTATTAGCCCTTTACTGGGGATGGACTCCTCTATCTTTAATCTAATGTAAGCGACTTATGATGTTGATAAAGAGATATGGATCGACGAGCCTAAGTAGGACAAGATATCACTTGAGCGGGAATGATGCCTCTCGTATAATCTTGGGTAGGCATCTCTTATTGGGAATAGGAGTAGAGAAATGGTTCATTGGGTTTGGATTCATGGCTTGTACACTATCACTGAGCTATTCAAAATATAGACTACATGTACCATCCATCCCCAAAAGGTAATTAAAAGTATATCATCTTTTGACCAAAGTGGAATGGAGGTATAAGGTCGATTTAGGTTCTGGACCTTATTCCTACTCATAGGTAGCATACACATTAATGTGTTGTATGATAACAACTCCTATGGTAGTTTCAACGTGACTTTCTCACGACTGTCATACGAAGAATCAAAGCCTGTTGAAAGTTGTTAAATAAACGAATCTTAAAAAAATCATTCTGATTTTTGTTAAACTTGTGAAACCTAAAGGGTTTTAGATCCAATATACAATACTCTAAATAGTATATTTGTTTTATTTATATATTCAAAAAGTTTTTTTTTTGTAGATACATAATAAGAGCCTTACAAATGAATTAATTACGTTTTTTTTTTGTAAAAGGCGACGATCTAAGTAAGAAATGTGCACATTTAATATAACCATTATCGGGGGCTAAGATTTACATCGCAATGTACTCATTTCCCTTTTACATATGCCTTCATTGCTCTAGTTATTAAACTAAAAGTACACATGTAATAAAAGATGTCAAATATTAAGTATATATAAATATTGAAATTCCATTTGGTAATTTTATATAATTTGAAAGATAAAATAAGAAAAAAAATCAAATTAGAGAAAGGTCTAGGTTGAAGATTAAATTATTACATAAAATCAACATTATTAATTTGAAGTAAGGTAACACGTATATTGTTTGCACAAAAATGGCACGAGCACCGCAAAATCAAGTGGTAGGTATAGCTGATAATATATAAAGGAAACGAATAACAACACGTTTTGTAGTATTTCGGTAAATGATCCTGCCTACTCGACTTTAGCCTTATTATTTGATAGACTCCCTATAAAGTTCAATGATTACAACTTAAATTTGGCCATAATTAGTAGATCTTTGGGTTGAGAGCATTTGGACTATTTGGGGCAGAAGAAAATAAATGAAGTGCTTAAAAGTCTCTTTCCTCAGGCTATAGCCTATAAGTGTAGTATTTATAGAGAAACGACTTAAAAAAAGCAAAGGCCCATGGAATACCAAGTCCAAACCCAAATTCGAACACGAAGAGGTAAGAAAATGGGTATAATAACCAATAAAATCTTTTAATACCAAGTGTTTTTTATTGGTACCAACAATTTTTATGGTGGGAAACCTCTTTCTCCTTCTTTCCAATGGTTTTCTCTCTTCGATCAGTTGTTTTTCGAACAGTTTCCCTGAGATTAAGTTGTTTCAGAGAGTTACTTGTAACGAACTGGGATTTTCGAGTCCGAAAATCAACACAAAACTACCATGTTGACTATTCAGACATCGAAAATTCCTGATCATCAGTAGAAAGAAGTTAGAGGGTGAGAATAGATAAGATAGAAAATTAGAATAGAAGAAGAAGATCACCACATAATAGAATCAGAGTAATACGAATCTCACAGCGGAACGAATTAAATATAATATATAACATAACTTTGCAATAAAACAATATATATATAATATAGAATAACATTTATCAGAGTACAACACGTACACACATCGGAAATAACAATAGCTATATAATCCTGAAGCTCCTGCTTCAAGCTCCTCCAAGTATATCTGTAAAGACCTGAACTACTTGACTGCTCGTACAAATTTGGGCACCCAAGAGTTTAGGGAAAACAAAACAAAATAAACTCTGGGTCAGTCATGGGACTGGTGTGAGTAAACTCAAATCATTTGGTTTAACTTTTCAAAATCCTTTTCAAAAGAAAAGATAATCGTAAGACCGATCCACACATAAACACAGATGGCTTTTGCCTTAAGATAACCCAAACAGTTTCAAAATCAATACTTCTCTTGATATTATGATAATGTCTAATCACAAGTAATTAACAATCTAGCAGAACGTTTGCATCTCACGTTCCACGTATACGGTATACAAACAAAACCGCGGGCGCTTATTGGAGATTGGATTCCAACTATGACAAGGTATGGGACCACCTGCCGATAGTGTATCTCTAGAGGCGAATACACTGGGTTCAACGAGAACGTCTTGCAACCCGACCCACACATGACCGACCACTCATTTCGCTTGAGTGTATCGAATGTATATCACCAACGGTTGGGAGCTACCCACCGTTTCCCGTAAGGGACAACATCGATAATAGATAAAAGAATGAAATGGATTTTCTCTAGATAGGTGATATACACCCTAATGGGAGCGACCCACTTAGCCATGCTGCCTACCCCATTTTTGTCATTTCCATTTGATGAGGCTTGAGGTCATAACGTATCTTTTGGAACACCCGACCACCATTCACTTTGAATGCCACATCGTCATACCCGCCAAATCACAAATTGATTTCCCCAAAAATACCATGGGTACAAAGCTAAGAGAAACGAATTCCTCCGCCACCAAACATAAGTACGTTTGAAGAGATCAACTTACACGATCCGTTAGATATACTCTGTCGGACATTCGTCCATTTCCGTTGTCCTGGGACTGGACAAACCGAAGGCACTATTCTGTAAACATGATAGCCCTTGCATAACTCGGTCTTCAATTATCTTCATCGTGTTTGGTCGCAACGCTAACATCCATACAGAGTGGTTTTCAAATAATGAATCTGACCTCGGTCTCTCCGTATCGACGACGGAAAAATGGTCAAAAACTTCGATAGTCGGTGATTTAACTATCAAAGGAAAATAGGTGTACAACCAACGATCTTATTTCCAGATAGAAATCCGATCGATCAATCAACATTAATCTCCTTTAATTTAATTTATCATTAATTTATTCATTTCCCATTTCTATATATTTGTAAATTCCTATTTTCTAAATTTAGAAAATATACTTTATTAATCATTTGAAAACATCTCCATACTTACTTTCATTTCTTAATTTCTAAATTAGAAAACATTTCTGATTTCTTTTATTTGGAAAACATTTCCAAAACTCCTTCATTGGATTTAAATAGATGTTTAAATAAAACATCACTAAGCCATTTCAAACCATTACGCTCATTAACTAAATCCACTTAGCTAATCTTCACTATCGAACCTTACCCATCCCTTAGTTAAAAACGAAGTCAATCAAGTTGGGGTATAATTACCTCTCAGACCTTAACTGAACAACATTTCTAACCTCGAAATAGACAAAGTTCACCCTTTTAAATCTTTTAACCAACTTCCTTACGTAACTCAGATTCTATTTATGAATCCACTTCTTTATTTTAAAACATTGATTATAACTAAAGCGTTATAATCCCTTCTTCTTAAACATCCAACTTCAAAGTATAATTTTATTCCTTAATTTAACTAAATAACTAAACCACTAATTCATTAATAAATAAGTAAATCATGATTATAAACGGAAAGTAAATATTACTTTCCCGAATTCGATATAATCTAATTCAACGTATAATCCTCTTTGGAAAAATCTCTATTTGATAACTCCTTTTCGAATAAACTATATTCGATAACTCTTTCTTCGAATAACTATATTCGATAATCTCTCTCTTCGAATGATTTACATTCGATTAACTCTCTTCGAATGATTTACATTCGATTAATCTCCTTTCGAATAAACTATATTTGATTAACTCCATTAATTTTATTCGAATAAACTATTTCGAATAACTCCTTTAATTCTATTCCAATAAACTATTTCGAATAACTCCTTTGGATTAACTCGTTTGGATTAACTCGGTTTGATTAACTCGTCTTGACTAACTCAACTTGATTAACTTAACTTGATTAACTTACTTGATTAACTCAACTTATTTAACTCCTATCAAATAACTAATATTCGATTAACTTATACTCGAATAACTATGTTTGTTTGAACTTTATTTCGAATGGCTAATATTCGGTTTAACTCCATTCGCTTGACTCTAGATCGCAGTGATCACAATGGTTACGCCTGAGTCCCTCAGGAAACATCCGACCGCCGTAGGCTATCTACAGCCCTGCGAATTACGTTAGCAGTCGTACGAAATGGAAACTCATCCTGAATAACTATGTTTGACTAATTCTATCTCTAATAACTATATTCGATCAACTATAATTGAATAACTAATATTCAATTAATACTAATTCGATTAACTATGTTCAATTTACTCTATCTGGTAACTCTAACTGATTAACTCTAACTGGTTAACTCTAGTCAATTAAATCTAATCAATTAACTCTAACTCTAATCGATTAATTCTAATTCTAATCTATTAATTCTAACTCAAATCGATTAATTCTAATTCAAATCGATTAACTATATTTGATTAATTCCTTTGATTTAACTCTACGTCCATATTCAGTTCCAAATATCGATGTTGAAATCGATTCTTACTTCTCTATATAAATCCCTACTTATATATTCCATTTGTCCAATGATAAACATTTTATATATTTTATAAAATATTATTTACAAATTTATCTTCTCCACTTACCTGTTAAAATAGATTTCTATTAAAAATCTATTTTAAATACATATTTTGTTATACCCGTGTGTGAAACACGGGTCTAATCCTTCCTAGTGTAAAAATTTCTTTTTTATACAACTCCATTCATTTTTCAAGTATTTCTTTTTTTATAATCTATTTATTTTAGAAATAAATATTTCCTTTATAATTCTATTTATTTCTAAATAAATATTTCTTTTTATAACTCTACCTATTTCATAGATAAATATTTCTAATTATAATCCATTTGTAAATGTTTTACAAATATTTCCTTTTCAATTCTATTTATAATTGTTTTTCAAATACCTCTTTTTTTTATTTGTTTCACAAATATTTTCCTTTTCTATTTGTTTACTACATATTTTCCTTTTCTATTTGTTTTACTAAATATTTTCCTTTTCTATTTGTTTTACTAAATATTTTCCTTTTCATATAAAATACTTTGATTTTATATAAATATTTTATTTCAAATTATAGTTTTGAAATTTCCCTTTTCACATTCCAGTATTTCCTTTGGTATTTAAAAGTACCAAATAACAATGATCAAACACACATAATCAACAACAGATTATAAATCACATCATATATCACAATATATGAAAAACAGTAAAATAAATGTTGAGGAACCCAGTTGGGTCCCTCCGACCTGTTTCCCTGCATCCACAGATGTTAATCAACATGTATAACAGGAATATGAGATATTCTGATAAACAGAATCAATATTCGATTAACGATTTATATATATCATTATCGATATTTTCAACCAATAACTAGCAGTTCAACCAAACAGTCAATACACAACAAACAACCATCATTTATAGATTCTAAAAATACGTTGTAAAAATATAAGTTGAACAGAGTTAGTGAGATTTACTCACCTTGGACGATTATCGTTAAATAATGATAATTGGTCATTGATTTAATTCAGGCATTAAATTTCACCATAAATCCAAACTAGCTTCAATTCACTCCCGGTCAGTTCCATTATGTTGCGCTCGTCCATACGATCCCAAGGATCTTGCGGTTTGAAATTCTGATATTGTACGTAGAAGTTATCGCATTTACAAGGTTGTATATATTATTGAAATTAAAACTAAACTAATTTATGGTATCGGGCCTCACCCCTGTCATTCGGCCCAACACCCCTTCCAAGCCCAAACCTGTGTAAATCCCTTCTTCCCCAAACTGGAAACCCAAACTCCAATAACATTCGAACTCCATAGCCGCATCTATGATCCTCCACCGATCCAACAACATCCCACAATTCACCAAACGAATTACACCATTTCACTTCTCTTCAAACACTCGTCAATTCCATCCCCCTTTTGTTCATCTAGTCGCTTCCCTTCCCACCGCGACACAACGCCTCCCACTCGCGCCCACAGTAAACTTCCAAACAAAAATATAACCGAACTCCTCAACAACTTGCCAACCTCTTCCATTTTCCATCATGATTCCAAAACAAACCTCCAACTCGCGAGTTGATGTCTCCTTCTCCCACTAACTTGAACCCTAAAACCCACTACCCAACGCTGCTTATGTCCAGCAATAGAAATTTGCATCGAGTCCAGTAAAATACATATGAAATCGAAGAGTAAGTTGACAGGAATCCGTTTATATGTGTATCCTAATTTATAGGATTTATTTCGATTTGTTTTGATTTTTGTATCTCGCGATTTTTGCTGAAGAATAAGAAGAGAAGCAGCGGCGGAAATTTTCCGTTGACCACTGGGAGAAGTGAATTAGGTTTCGGCAGTTGTTAAGGGTATATATAGGAAAAATAAATTATTTTATATTCATTTATATTGTAACGCTATTTATTTTTGTCGTTTAAAAATCCCTGAGATCACATAAAATATCCAAAAATCATGAAACTGGACATGCGGCTAGAGTTTGACATTACGAACCCAATGAAACTGGTTTCGTCGAATTCCGACACCGTTTGCTCACACCGCTTATTTTTAACTGTTGAAATATTGACCGTATTTAAAATTAAAATCCCATACAGCCACATACTGACTTCAAAAATCACGGAAATTGAAATCTAAAAATAATTTAACATCGCGGATCCAACAAAATTAGTTTCATCGAATTCTGAGGTCGTTTGCAAAACTGGCTATTTTTAAAGCTCTAAATAACCCATTTAAATATATAAATATATTTAAAAACAATTAAATTTAATATTTATGAATTAATATTATCGTATATATATTCATATACGATATCATACAGCTCTAATATATTTCTAACTAAATTTACAGCTCGATATTTCAAAGTTCCCAATTATATCGATATTCGATTTATATTAAATTCCTTTTATAATATAAATATATATTATAAATTTCAAAAGAATTCCATAGCAACTTTCTAAATTTTGATTTGGACATAAATCAAAATCTACACAATGAAATCCCAATTTTTCTCTTCCATTAAAAAAATACACTTCACCAGCTCTGAACGTTTCTTGTTTCACAGAGATCCGACTTAAAACGGATTCTGTATATTCTTTTAAAGTTCGAATCGCCAAATAGCGAACTGCCGCGCCATTTCAAGCTCAATTTTAATTATATTATAATTATACATTCAACTGTCGTTTATATAAATTTTTCGTTATTCGAATTCAATTACAAACTGAATTATATATCACAGATGATCCAATTCACACCATATTGTGAATTTTGCTATTTCTGATTATTTCAGAAATTTAATATATTATTATATTATTTATTTTAATTAAATATTCAATGTTATTTAATTCTAGTTATCAATGTCGCCAAATCGATATTTAATAATTAAATAAATTAATTATTCAACCGTCAAAAATACAGGACATTACATTCTTCCTCCCTTAAAATAATTTCGTCCTCGAAATTGTTAAGGTAGAAAACTAACCCTATTAACTGGGTAAAAATTATACGTTTACTTCTTTTACTTCGGTTTTAACTGAGTTAATTTATTTCCATTAAAATATTAATTCATTTCGATTAACGAAAATTTTCAAAAATTCTGAAAATTTTCTAACACTCTAATTTCCGGAAAATTTCGCCAGCACCTCCTTTGTACCGGTCAATAGTTCAAACCCCAACTCGCATCTCTAGGCCTTCTCCAATCCAAAAGAAAATCAAACAGCCAAGCGGCTTGCCAAATCGGCCCATAGATCACCAAATCCATAAAAATAAACGTGTACCTTTTTGTCGGGCATATCATTAAATCCTTTCATTCTACTGCCAATTCAGCATATACCAAAGTCATCCCAATCAATCTCCAATTATCTGTTCTTAAATACAATCATCCTATTTTCAAACCAAATCTCATTCTCAATTTCAAATTCCATTACTAGTTTCACTTCTTACTTACCCGTCCAATATATTTAAATAAATTCTTAACTCACAAATCCAGCTTTATTCGATATCGTTCTATTTCAATTCAATTTACAGTTAATTAGTTTCAATTCAATTCCAACTTGCTTTCACAAATTTCTAATTTAATTTGTTTTTGTTCAAACAATCCCTCCTGGGAGTTTTTAAAGAGTTTAGCTCTTTCAAAAATCAATTATTCCTTTCCAGGATTCAAAACAACTTGTTTTCTCAAAACAATTCAACACAAAATCTCCGGTAGTAATTCATCACTTACAACTCAAAAATAAACACTGATGATGTGGCCAACATCATCAGAGTTACTCCCCTGCTGTCGAAGTGAGTTTAATACTATATCACTTATCAAAACTCAAAATTTAAACACTTCCATTTTGAAATCTATTTCAAAATATCATTCACGATGCTTGTAAACCAATTTAAAATCTCCCAGGATCTTAAAATTTTCTTATGCTTAACTCAAACCCACTTACAGACACTTCTCCCAGTTTTCAGAATTTTAATTCCAATTCTGATTTAATTAATATCCTTTTAAATTATACGAACTCAAATTGGTTATTTATATAACCATTTCAATTATAATCAACCAATACATCCAATATATGATAATAATTCCAAGATATACCCATCTTTTATATCAAAATATATTTTGGGTAAAATTATTTCATTTACCCTTTTTCAAAACATACTGTGTCGGTTTATCGTACTTGAGTGTCTAGAAACTCTTATCGATACAGTGGATCAAACTGATCGACCAGAATTCACAAACTACTCAACCAATAAATCTCCACAATATAAAACAATTTTTATAAAATCTACAAATACGTTCACTCGTATATATACACTCAAACTCAATCTAGGGCATTACTAACCCCATCACTACTTAGTCATGCCACAGAGCCAAGGTAATCACTTAACCTTCAGCTCTGATACCACTGTAACGAACTGGGATTTTTGCCTCTGAAAATCAACACAAAACTACCATATTGACTATTCAAACATTGGAAATTCCTGATCATTAATAGAAAGAAGTTAGAGGGTGAGAATAGATAAGATAGAACATTAGAATAGAAGAAGAAGATCACCACAGAACAGAATCAGAGTAATACGAATCTCACAGCGGAACGAATTAAATATAATATATAACATAACTTTGCAATAAAATAGTATATATATATAGAATAACATTTATCAGAGTACAACACTTACACACAGCGGTAATAACAATAGCTATATAATCCTGAAGCCTCCTGCTTCAAGCTCCTCCAAGTATATCTGTAAAGACCTGAACTACTTGACTGCCCATACAAATTTGGAAACCCAAGAGTTTATGGAAAACAAAACAAAATAAACTCTGGGTTAGTCATGGGACTGGTGTGAGTAAACTCAAATCATTTAGTTTAACTTTTCAAAATCCTTTTCAAAAGAAAAGATAATCGTAAGACCGATCCACACATAAACACGGATGGCTTTTACCTTACGATAGCCCAAACAGTTTCAAAATCAATACTTCTCTTGATATTATGATAATGTCTAATCATAAGTAATTAACAATCTAGCAGAACGCTTGCATCTCACGTTCCACATATATAGTATACAAGCAAAACCGCGGGCGCTTATTGGATTCCAACTATGACAAGGTATGGGACCATCTGCCGATAGTGTATCTCTAGAGGTGAATACATTGGTCCAACAAGAACGTCTTGCAACCCGACCCACATATGACCGACCACTCATTTCGCTTGAGTGTATTGAATGTATATCACCAACGGTGGGGAGCTACCCACTGTTTCCCAAAAGGGACAACATCGATAATAGATAAAAGAATGAAATGGAATTTCTCTAGATAGGTGATATACACCCTAATGGGAGCGACCCACTTAGCCATGCTGCCTGCCCAATTTTTGTCATTTTCGGTTGATGAGGCTTGAGGTCATAACGTATCTTTTGGAACACCTGACCACCATTCACTTTGAATGCCACATCGTCATACCCGCCAAATCACAAATTGATTTCCCTAAAAATACCACGGCTATAAAGCTAAAAGAAACGAATTCCTCCGCCACCAAACGTAAGTACGTTTGAAGAGATTAACTTCGGCGATCCATTAGATATACTCTGTCAGACATTCGTCCATTTCCGTTGTCCTGAGACTGGACAAACCGAAGGCACTATTCTATAAACAGGATAGCCCTTGCATAACTCCGTCTTCAATTATCTTCATCATATTTGATAGCAACGCTAACTTCCATACAGAGTGGTTTTCAGATAATGAATCTAACCCCGGTCTCTCCGTATTGACGACGGAAAAATGGTCAATAACTTCGATAGTCGGTGATTTAACTATCAAAGGAAAATAGGTGTACAACCAACGATCTTATTTCCAGATAGAAATTCGATCGATCAATCATCAATCAACATTAATCTCCTTTAATTCAATTTATCATTAATTTATTCATTTCCCATTTCTATATATTTGTAAATTCCTATTTTCTAAATTTAGAAAATATACTTTATTAATCATTTGAAAACATCTCCATACTTACTTTCATTTCTTGATTTCTAAATTAGAAAACATTTCTGATTTCTTTTATTTGGAAAACATTTCCAAAACTCCTTCATTGGATTTAAATAGATGTTTAAATAAAACATCACTAAGCCGTTTCAAACCATTACACTCATTAACTAAATCCACTTAGCCAATCTTCACTATCGAACCTTACCCATCCCTTAGTTAAAAACGAAGTTAATCAAGTTGGGGTATAATTACCTCTCGGACCTTAACTGGACAACATTTCTAACCTCGAAATAGACAAAGCTCACCCTTTTAAATCTTTTAACCAACTTCCTTACATAACTGGGATTCTATTTATGAATCCACTTCTTTATTTTAAAACATTGATTATAACTATAGCGTTATAATCCCTTCTTCTTAAACATCCAACTTCAAAGTATAACTTTTATTCCTTAATTTAACTGAATAACTAAACCACTGATTCATTAATAAATAAGTAAATATTACTTTCTCGAATTCGATATAATCGAATTCAATGTATAATTCTCTTTGGAAAAATCTCTATTCGATAACTCCTTTTCGAATAAACTATATTCGATAACTCTTTCTTCGAATAACTATATTCGATAATCTCTCTCTTCGAATGATTTACATTTGATTAACTCTCTTCGAATGATTTGCATTCGATTAATCTCCTTTCGAATAAACTATATTTGATTAACTCCCTTAATTTTGTTCGAATAAACTATTTCGAATAACTCCTTTATTTTTATTCGAATAAACTATTTCGAATAACACCTTTGGATTAACTCATTTGGATTAATTCGGTTTGACTAACTCGTCTTGACTAACTCAACTCAATTAACTTAACTTGATTAACTCAACTTATTTAACTGCTATCAAATAACTAATATTCGATTAACTTATATTCGAATAATTATGTCTATTTTAACATTATTTTGAATGGCTAATATTCGATTTAACTCCATTCGCTTGACTCTAGATCGCAGTGATCACAATGGTTACGCCTGAGTGCCTCAGGAAACATCCGACTGCCGTAGGCTATCTACAGCCCTGCGAATTACGATGGCAGTCGTACGAAATGGCAACTCATCCTGAATAATTATGTTTGACTAATTCTATCTCTAATAACTATATTCGATCAACTCTAATTGAATAACTGATATTCAATTAATCCTAATTCGATTAACTATGTTCAATTTACTCTATCTGGTTAACTTTAACTGATTAACTCTAACTGGTTAACTCTAATCAATTAAATCTAATCAATTAACTCTAACTCTAATCGACTAATTCTAACTCTAATCGATTAATTCTAACTCAAATCGATTAACTATGTTCGATTAATTCCTTTGATTTAACTCTACATTTATATTCAGTTCCAAATATCGTTGTTGAAATCGATTCTTACTTCTCTATATAAATCCCTACTTATATATTCTATTTATCCAATGATAAACATTTTATTTAATTTATAAAATATTATTTATAAATTTATCTTCTCCACTTAGCTGTTAAAATAGATTTCTATTAAAAATCTATTTTAAATTCATATTCTGTTATACCCGTGTGCGAAGCACGGGTCTAGCCCTTCCTAGTGTAAAATTTTCTTTTTTATACAACTCCATTCATTTTTCAAGTATTTCTTTTTTTATAATCTATTTATTTTTGAAATAAATATTTCCTTTATAATTCTATTTATTTCTAAATAAATATTTATTTTTATAACTCTACCTATTTCGTAGATAAATATTTCTAATTATAATCTATTTGTAAATGTTTTACAAATATTTCCTTTTCAATTCTATTTATAATTGTTTTTCAAATACCTCTTTTTTCTATTTGTTTCACAAATATTTTCCTTTTCTATTTGTTTACTACATATTTTCCTTTTCTATTTGTTTTACTAAATATTTTCCTTTTCTATTTGTTTACTAAATATTTTCCTTTTTATATAAAGTCCTTTGATTTTATATAAATATTTTATTTCAAATTATAGTTTTGAAATTTCCCTTTTCACATTTCAGTATTTCCTTTGGTATTTAAAAGTACCAAATAACAATGATCAAACACACATAATCAACAACAGATTATAAATCACATCATATATCATAATATATGAAAAACAGTAAAATAAATGTTGAGGAACCCAGTTGGGTCCTCCTACCTGTTTCCCTGCATCCACAGATGCTAATCAACATGAATAACACGAATGTGAGATATTCTGATAAACAGAATCAATATTCAATTAACGATTTATATATATCGTTATCGATATTTTCAACCAATAACTAGCAGTTCAACCAAGCAACCAATATACAACAAACAACCATCATCTATAGATTCTAAAAATGCATTGTAAAAATATAAGTTGAGCAGAGTTAGTGAGATTTACTCACCTTGGACGATTATCATTAAATAACGATAATCGGTTATTGATTTGATTCAGGCGTTAAATTTCACCATAAATCCAAACGAGCTTCAATTCACTCCCGGTCAGTTCCATTGTGTTGCGCTCGTCCATACGATCCCAACGGATCTTACGGTTTGAAATTATGATATCGTACGTAGAAGTTATCGCATTTACAAGGTTGTATATATTATTGAAATTAAAACTAAACTAATTTATGGTAAACGGGCCTCACCCTTGTCATTCGGCCCAACACCCCTTCCAAGCCCAAACCTGTGTAAATCCCTTCTTCCCCAAACTGGAAACCCAAACTCTAGTAACATTCGAACCCCATAGCCGCATCTATGATCCTCCACCGATCCAACAACATCCCATAATTCACCAAACGAATTACACCATTTCACTTCTCTTCAAACACTCGTCAATTCCATCCCCCTTTTGTTCATCTCATCGCTTCCCTTCCCACCGCGACACAGCACCTCCCACTCGCGCCCACGGTAAACTTCCGAACAAAAATATAACCAAACTCCTCAACAACTTGCCAACCTCTTTCATTTTCCATCATGATTCCAAAACAAACTTCCAACTCGCGAGTTGATGTCTCCTTCTCCCACTAACTTGAGCTCTAAAACCCACTACCTAACGCCGCTTATATCCAGCGACAGGAATTTGCATCGAGTCCAGCAAAATATATGAAATCGAATAGTTTTTTGACAGGAATCCGTTTATATGTGTATCCTAATTTATAGGATTTATTTTGATTTGTTTTGATTTTTGTATCTCGTAATTTTTGCTGAAGAATAAGAAGAGAAGCATTGGCGGAAATTTTCCATTGACCACTGGGAGAAGTGAATTAGGTTTAGGCAGTTGTTAAGGGTATATATAGGAAAAATAAATAATTTTATATTCATTTATATTGTAACGCTATTTATTTTTGTCGTTTAAAAATCCCTGAGATCACATAAAATATCCAAAAATCACGAAACTGGACATGCAGCTAGAGTTTGACATTACGAACCCAACGAAACTGGTTTCGTCGAATTCTGACACCGTTTGCTCACATCGCATATTTTTAACCATCGAAATATTGACCGTATTTAACATTAAAATCCCATACGGCCACATACTGACTTCAAAAATCATGGAAATTGAAATCTAACAATAATTTAACATTGCGGATCCAACAAAATTAGTTTCATCGAATTCTGAGGTCGTTTGCAGAACTTTTTATTTTTAAAGCTCTAACCCATAAAAATATATAAATATATTTAAAAACAATTAAATTTAATATTTATAAATTAATATTATGGTATATATATTCATATACGATATCATACAGCTCTAATATATTTCTAACTGAATTTACAGCTCGATATTTCAAACTTCCCAATTATATCGATATTAGATTTATATTAAATTCCTTTTGTAATATAAATATATATTATAAGAATTCCATAGCGACTTTTCTAAATTTTGATTTGGACATAAATCAAAATCTACACAATGAAATCCCGATTTTTCTCTTCTATTAGAAAAATACACTTCACCAGCTCTGAATGTTTCTTGTTTCATAAAGATCCGACTTAAAACGGATTCTGTATATTCATTTAAAGTTCGAATCGCCAAATAGCGAACTGCCGCGCCATTTCAAGCTCGATTTTAATTATATTATAATTATACATTCAACTGTCGTTTATATAATATATTCGTTATTCGAATTCAATTACAAACTGAATTATATATCACAGATGATCCAATTCACACCATATTGTGAATTCCACTATTTCTGATTATTTCAAAAATTTAATATATTATTATATTATTTATTTTAATTAAATATTCAATATTATTTAATTCTAGTTATCGATGTCGCCAAATCGATATTTAATAATTAAATAAATTAATTATTCAACCGTCAAAAATACGGGACATTACATTACTGATACCGCTTGTATATCTCTACTTTTCTTTTGAAAATTATCCAAGTTACTCTCGAAGCACTCACGATAATCGCTTGTGTTAGTGCTCCATATACAAAAGTTTTAGGGAGGACACGGAAAAAGTGCTCGGGATTGAGCAGAAGTGCTCAGGACCAAATGGTTTCATTTATTGCAATCCTAATATAATTTCTTGAGTTATTCATATCATTGTCATTATCTATATAGGTTTAATCATATTAGAGTGAATTATGTTGAAGAAAATCTCGAGCTTCAAGGTAGTGCGACCTAACTTAGTATCTGACCCTAGTGGCGTGTGTATTTGCTTCGTGTCTTTCTTGGAGTCATCTAAAGTTTAAAGTACTTCGAGTACTACCTTGGATTTTTTTTTGCATTTAACCAAAGAAAAATCAAAACTTTATGCTGAGTTGTGACTTACCACTTGATACCGAGTTAACTAAGGTCTAACCGAATTATGACTCTGGTTTTACTCGAGACTAACTCTTAGCCATATTGTTTTGTCTTGCTATTTCTCTGCTTGTGCTTGCTATTATTTTTCCTATGTTCATCCCAAGTCCGACTCTAGTTCAATTTAAAGCATTGAGTTGGAAATTTTAAATCAACTTTTTTCACTCATTTTTTAATACTTTCATTACCTAGCCTTTTATGATGTTTCTAAAGTCCCTGGATCATTCCTGCATAATTACTTTTTCAATTCGCTGGTTTATGTCTATTCAAAGACTATGGAAGAATTTGTTACAACATTATCCCATCAATGTATTCCTTATGAATGTAAGATGTACTTTGCTAAAATAACAAGCTTCGGCGACGGTAATAAATCATCGGTGGTCGAGCTTTTTAGTTATCTATTTGTCCAAATTGTATGGATTATTTGGTACATTTGGATTTGTTTGCAAACCAAGGGCCATTCTATACTAATATAGCAAGGACTCTAACCCTTGCTTAAGCGTTAGATATATC
This sequence comes from Allium sativum, assembly GCA_030737875.1. Classification (NCBI taxonomy): domain Eukaryota; kingdom Viridiplantae; phylum Streptophyta; class Magnoliopsida; order Asparagales; family Amaryllidaceae; genus Allium; species Allium sativum. The sequence goes on from CM060925.1 coordinate 16,556,687, forward strand.
ATTATCCAAGCTAACTCTTGTTCACTCGAGAGTTGCACATTCTAGTTTAATCACACGACATTCAAATCCAAGGGTTAAGTCAATATCTGATCTAGTGCCCAACATATTTGATTATTTAACATACAAAATATAGTTTAATCTATGTGGATTGTCCAACATTCAATCTAAGGTTCAGTCAGTCTGACCACTAAACATCCAATCTTGGGTTTCGTCTCTTTGAATTCTTGCTGAGTCCAATTTGCTTGAGGGGGCTCAATATCCATTGAAGTCCTTTCACTCACTCTTCGCTGAAAGGACTTACTTTTATATAATCTCAATGCACTCGCTCTCTGACAAGGAGACTTTATATCATATGTTCACGCCCCTTCTACTCGGATTGGATTACCATGTCCAATCATTATCAAATGCCAGTGGTTTATAAAATCCTAGTCAATTTTATAGGGTTATCGTCCCTTTAGTGTTTTTTGACCGGTATCAATCATCACTCGTGAATTATGAGACAAAGCATCTAACAAACAACAAAATATCTAATCTTAACAAGAACCGCTTTTGAACTTCTGCTCAAAACATGCCTAAGGGTTGATTAGGATTCTATGTAGGTGTAGGCAGTCTAATGGCAATAGCGGATCATCTGTTTAAAAGTAAAGATGAGGTAAGAGAATCAAATCTGACTATTATCTTTCCGACCTATAGGGTTGTCATCCAATGGAAGTTTGTGATCCATAGCTCCATTCTACCACCCCATCCCTTTGTTCCAATAGTGAGCTTGTGGTTCCCACTCCAGTTATTATGCATTTACATTCCAAACTACCTCCCAGTTCTATTGTCCCATATTAAACATTAGTGCTCATCTTAGATCCATATCGATCATTTGCCCGAGTAAACTTACATCGATTTGATTTAGGTTAGTATCAATTTATCCTGATCGTGGGACTTAGTTGTAGTTTTCTTTGATCTAACCCAGATGGTCTTGTATTGATTTCTGCTCCTTGGATCTATTTTCATCAGCTCTGACTATTCTTTGTTGATCATCCTTCTGAAAATCTCTAGCATTTCCTACTGTCGAACCATTATTCCATTTTGTATTTCCTTCATCATTCTCTCTATCTCATCTCTAATCACCTATATGGACTGGCTAAAAACTCGAGGATCCTCCTAGTCGCCCCCATGCTTTGGTTAATTTCCTCCAATCACATATATAATGCTAGGCCTCTTCTTTTTCGCCAAACTTCATATCTAAGTTTATCCTATCAAATATGTCTCCTTCTCGGGAAAAACACAAAAAATATTTGCACCAAAAATGGCGTAAAATTCGTATAGGAAAATATATTTTGGTATATCAGGTGATATATAAAGGAAAAGCAGAATAACCAATGACTTTGTAGTGGTTTGGGAGATACTTCAACCAAGGTCTATTTTAATCTTATCATTTGACTGATTCTCTCGAAAATACGATGATTAAAACTCAAATCCAACCATCATCTGGTGGATCTTGGGTTTGACTGTGTTTGGAGTATTTTGGGAAGAAGAAGATAAAAAGATCAAGTGTCCCAAGGTCCCTTTCCTAAAGTTATACGTGCAGGGAAATAGCCTACATAATCAAATGCCTACAAAACACCGAGTCCACATCTAGATATGAGTTGTGGAAGAGTATGTAATCAGGTCACTTACCACTAAAAACCACTTGATATCGAGTAATTTTATGATTAGTATCGACCAGTTTTTAAATGAGGAAACCGCCCTTCCTTTCCATTGACTTTCAATCTCCAACCCATTGTGTTCCAATCACGTTTCTCTGAAGATTTGGTTGTTTCCAATAGGTTCTTATACCCTTGTACGTGTTTGCTTTCCTTTGGAATATTTTTAGAATTATCTTTTATTCCTTAAGAAAATTATTCCATGACAATCACTTAGGTCAATGCTCCATCAACAATAGTTTTAAGGGCATACAGAGAAAAATGCTTAGCACTGAACAACGGTGATAGGAACTAAGCGGTCCCCTTTGCTTCCTTTGCAATTTATTCAATTACTTAGCATCATCATTCTAAATAGTTATAATCATGTTAACCTGAATCATGCTGGTGAAATCACGAGCTTTGGGTCAGGCTTACTTGTGCAGGTGTCCCACTACAATGGTTTGTGTGTATGCTCTAAGTCTTACTTAGCGTTCTCTAAAGGTTGAAGTGCTTCAAGTCCTAATTGGGAGTTTAGTGTGTTCGGCCGAAGAAGAATCACAACTTGATACAAAATTGTGAATTACCACTCAATACCGAGTTTATTTTGGTCTAATTTTGGTTTGAATTAGGTCTTGGTCAAGTTATGTTCTCTTGTCTTATTATTTATCGCCATGGGTATTCGTTCGTTTTTCCTAGGTTTGAGGGCCTAATTCGAAGCAATAAGTTGAAAATTTCAACTCAACCGTATTGGCTTGTTTTTGGTATTTCTCTTATCTTGCCTTTTAATGATGTTTCTAAAGTCCTTGGATTATTTCTTCGTTGCTTGTCCATCTATTTTTCCTGTTTAAGTCCGTTGAAGATCGTAGAAAATTTGGATATAACATATATATATATATTTCCAAGTATACAAATACAACGAGTAATTTTTAGTTTTTAAAACAACTTATATATGTAAATACTATAGTTCATAAAATATGCGCAAATATATTTGAATTCAAAGTGAATAATTTAAATCGAACCTTTTCGTCTGGAAAGGAAACAAATGGTATAAAATTTTACGTAAAACTACTTCTAAATTTAAAAACGAAACAAAAATCTTAAGTTATGCATATAAGTCTTTTACAAATTCTATATTGAAAAAATTCGGCTCTTATGAAAGTAGTACTTAAAGCATCAACAATGTAATAAAATGATTCGACTTTTCAAGGCAAATTTTGAATAATTAACTACAAGGTATAAAAACACATAATAGTTTTTAATTAAAGCTTGATTTTATATAATATTTTTTTAGAAAAAAAAGAGCAAAGGAATTTTTGGCACATGTAAATTCATGGTAAGGGCGTTCACACCTAAATAAATGTTAAACTAATCATCATAAGAGATAGTGGATCTAAATTATATGAATCACAATAGACATACAGTAAGTGAAGGAAAAGCAAAAATGGGTTTAAAACAAATAACATAATGGACATATTTATGATTTAAATGAACGATGAGAAATTTAAATTACACACTAGAAGATAGGTAATTAAAAGGCAAGATGAATTTTATATGATCTAGGCATGTTAAAAGAAACACATGAATAAATTAAATCAAAGTATTACCTTATGATGCTAGCAAAAGCCACACTATGAACGATGAATCAATGCTCCACTACTCATCTCTGGATCTTTTAGGGATTAAAGGGTAAAAACTACTTTTTGCTTTTTTTATTGCCTTTGGAATTTTTAAGCCATGGGACATCAATTTTCGAATACGATAGTATGAGATAGGATAATAAAAGAAAATTGAAGCTTTTTTGGAGAAAAAAATACTTGAAAATTGCATGTTAGAAAGAAGGTTTTGTTTTAAGGGAAACCGGATACATCCCGGTTTTCTCCTTTAAAACAATCCATGTTTTTTTCATTGTCAAAACCATAAAATCTGCTTCACCTATTCGTACATTTGGCATGAAAATACAAATAAAGAGAAAATGGGAAAAATCATTTCATGAGTGATATTTAAATTAATCGTAAAGTAGAGCAAATCATGCAAATTTATTTTCTTTTTTCAATGCTCCTTTGGATGTTCAAATCATATTTTATTTTTTGGTTAACAATTTAAATTTAAATTTTAATCATTGAAATTTACTTCATTCATCCTTAACAATTCAAGACGAATATGAACAAACATGTTTAGTATTAAACTTTTTAAGATAAACGTACACATATTACCATTAATTAACTTAATTAGATAACTAGGATAAATTTAAAATATAATTTTTAACTTTCTTAAAGACTAGAATTTTGCTCATGACTCAAAATCAGTTTGGGGTTTTTACCCTCAAGGACAAAAGGAACAATAAATTTTTCCATAAGGACAAGGGGGCAAAATTTTATCCTTAAGGACAAAATTTAGTGTAAAGGGAGGAATTCAGGGGAATTCAGGGGCCCGCTATAATTCATCCCTTTATACTAAAATTTGTCCTTATGGACAAAAAATTTCCCCCTTGTCCTTATGGAACAATTTATTGTTCATTTTGTCCTTCAGGATATTTTCCTGTTTTGTTTTGTGTTTTGTTTTGTTTTTGTTTTACTCCATGTTTCATATCTTGATAATTATATTTTATAATAGAATCCACCACAAAAAGACAGTAAAATTTAAAAGAAATTCAGTTAAATAATAGTATAATTTCAAAGTCGCTTGTTTTCTAATTGAACAATACAGGCCTTGGATGAAAACACAAAACTCAATCAATATGCTAATTGCTAAAGGGAACCTTAACGAAGCCACACATACTAACCCACCTAGCAATCCGAAGCAGCAAAAGAGAGCAAATGTCACCGTCAAATTACCATCCAACCACAAAGGAACAACAGCCGCGGATGGCTCCCGTTTTCCCAAAATTTTCCCGCCAAAAAATTTCCCAAATTTTCACCACTCTTCAAATCGGACCTCCTATATATTTATTTCAACTGTCGACTTGTCCTTCAAATCAGACTAAAGAGGAATCCTGCTTTTGAAAAAAAAAAAGCTATTTTATCAATATATCATGTCAGGAAGAGGAAAGGGAGGAAAAGGACTGGGAAAGGGAGGAGCAAAGAGGCACAGAAAGGTTTTGAGAGATAACATCCAAGGTATTACCAAACCTGCCATTCGTCGTCTTGCACGCCGTGGTGGAGTCAAGCGTATCAGCGGTCTCATCTACGAGGAGACTCGCGGCGTCCTCAAGATCTTTCTAGAGAACGTTATCCGTGATGCCGTCACGTACACTGAGCATGCTCGCAGGAAGACGGTGACTGCCATGGACGTCGTTTACGCTCTCAAGCGTCAGGGAAGGACCCTTTATGGATTTGGTGGTTAATATGTGTCAGGTGCTGCCTTGTATTGTGATGTATGTTCTGAAGTCTGGATTCGGATTAGATCCTGCGTAATCCTTTTGATATGAAACGAGTATGGTTGGTTGTGATAACCGGCATTAGCTGTTCTTATCTTGAAATGTGTTTTATATTTAAAATCTTTGTTTTCTGATACCTGGCACTTCGAATCTTGTTTCTTTAATGAATATGGGCATGCTTCAACCTTTTTGGCTAGGAATCTATGTTGTCTACTTGGTGCTTGTTGAAATGCTGCTTTACTGTGTTTTATTATATTATGCTGAGGTTGAATGTAATTTCTTATTTTCACCCTATCTTTTGTCCTTCGATTCTCCCTATCCAAATTATGTTATGCTATCTGTTGTCTGGCAGTCATCATTTCATTTTGAGTCATTCACTTTCCAACTGTATGTTTCTTGATTATATTACCTTCTGGCATTATTTTCCAGTTGATGAGTTTGGTCGCACACAATGTATAACGTAATATCTTGGTTAAGTTCAATGCGTATGCAGGGCATACGTATACTACTTGATACTCGTTCAAGCCTCATCTTTGGTTAACAGTAGCAAACTTGAAACTTATTTTATTGCAATATTTGATATCCCTTCTCCTTCATTGCAGATTATGGGACAAACATTTTTTCTTATAAATTCATTGCTGATTGCAGAATCACAAAACACAAGCCAATGGCAGATTGGTAAGTATTTAAAGAAATTGGAAATAAGGGTATTTAGATTAGAGAAAGACCTAGAAAGAAAAAAGGACAAGAACAATGGTGTAAATTAATTTCGTTTTTTATCCAGCCTTTGGGAATCAAAATTAAAGCAATGGTATTAGTATTAATGCCATTGCTTGCCATATAATCTTACCTGCCTTTTAGAAAGTCTGGTAACATGGTTGGGTTGGTTGCTCAGTCGATCTTCCACATTGGGTGTTCCGGGTGGGTCAATCACTGACCCATCCCCATTATAAGCTGTCTGTTTTCATCTTCTCTTGTGTGTGTGCGTTGTTTTTTTTTTTTTTTTTTTTTTTTTTTTTTTTTTTTTAAACTAGCTTTAGCAATGGTTTTCAGACACTGTTCCTGTCCATTTCATTTTTGTGTGCTTTACCTTCTTACTATCATTATAAATTATCAATCAAGTTTGTCCATTGCATTGTTCCTTTTACTAGTACAACAACATAATTGTGGAAATTGATCGTTCAATCACATAATTTCAAGATTATTTTTAATTTAATTTGGATTTTCACTATTTTTGGTTAAAATCAAATGATAATATATTTGAGAAAATTTAAAATTAGAGATCATTAAGGATATATTTATGAAGATAATATGTTGAATAGCATTGGAGGGATTTAATAAGACATATTAAATGCATGTATATTTTTGTTTGACTTCACACATTTTGATTTTGGAAATCTACAGTTTCAAATCTCTCTAACAACCAGTTTGATTAATTTACATTTTTGATAGGACATACGCTGATTATATCAAACACGCATATCATGTGTTAGCCAAATTTATGTTTAACACTCCAAAAACAGAGTTTGACCGTATAATTCCTAATCTATGGAAGTGACAAGCTAAACTTGAGAAATTCTTATGTTTCAGATTTCTTGTCGAAATGCTTCCATAAGATACCGAAGGTAAATTCCTTGTAGAGAACAAAACTAACTATGAGTTTCCTTTTAACTTCCAAGTGAAAGATCTATCATTTCGTAAAGTATTTCCTTAAAATGTCCTTGGTGCATGGGAACAGTTTTCTTAGGTTCCTCGAGTTAAGGTTTGCTGTTGGTTCCATTTTGTGGAACTCTTTTGGTGATGGATACAGTTTCGGTTGCTCTAGATCGAGCTTTCTGAGGATTCAAAGATCGTAAGAATGGTTCTGGATGTTGTGATTTGTGATATGAAATCATATATGTTGATAGAGACGAGGTGTAGATGTGCTTGGCGGTAGAGGAGATGGTGTAGCAATAGAAAGAAGGTTAGAAGGAGTAGTTTGACGTTTGGGCGGATTTATTGATGGATTTTGACCCGGTCTTTCTGTGACTTATCTGCAAGTATTGAGGGGATATATTCCTACTATATCTCTAAGAGGAAAATTGGATATTTTTCCTACGCCTTCTATTCTCCTATAAAAGCAGCACATTGGGTTGGATTAATGTATGACCGAATAGAGTGGCGGCTGCGTGCCTCTAGGGCTTGGTGCCCTAGAGATGATTGGTGCCTCCAGTTAATCCAAGGCTTAGCCGTCGTTCTTCATTGTTCTCCTTCTCCAACAAAGAGTGTTAGTCATCTAGATATTCTTTCCCTTTCTCAATAAGGTTATTGATTCTTGTAATTTTGTTTATTGTTGGTTTTGATCCATTGAGTGTAAACAAAATTTGTTTTTGTGAATCAATAAAGAGGGTGGTTGGGTAGAATATCTTGTGTTTGTGCGTGTGATTTCATATCTGTGTTTGTTTCCATAGAAATCATCTTTAAGTAATTGGGTGAATAAAATCATGGTCGCTTCCACAAAGGCGCAGTTTTCATAACAATGGAGGGATTGACCATTCTTAAAATGACCGTCGAATGATAGATTTTCCTTAGTTTCTCAAAGATCAAATTGGACTGTAGGAATATAATCTTAATCCTGTACGAGCATATGGGTCTAACATGTCATTAGTAAAGGGGACCTGAGCACAACTTTGGTTTACCACTATGGTTGGTGGACTAAGGATGGTCATTGTCTCTATGGTCCAAGGTTTTCAATGACGGTCATTAACCAGGATATAAAGAAGATTCCGATTATTCATAAAACTAACATACTGTACCTGCAATGTTAGAGAATGGTAACAATAATATACTTAATTGGACAAGATTTCTCATAATCACCTTAATTGTCGTTGGTTTCCTTTTTATTGAATATATATGCGATATTATAACCTCTTTTTCTCTAAATTGATTTACAAATTAGGCTTTCATTTTGCAATCGTGAGTACAAAATTTAGAAATGAATTGAATGTCCTAGTCTTGGTGTTTAGGGGTCTTATTTATAGGTGTGGATTGGTTTCCTTGGGCTTCGAATGTCTCGTCCACCCACTATTTCATAGGATTCCTAGAGGGTCATGCGAAGGCGTTCCTAACATTGTCTATCTTGTTTCATCCATATTTCTAGAATATACCCTTTCGTTTGTGGTTCAAATAGTTGCAAGAGGCATAGGCGTATGCATATTCTCGGCTTATAGTGGCAGCTATCTTTGAGGCAGCATCTTCTCTGACATATCAATTTTCTTGTTACGTCCTCTTCGTTTGACATCTAACCCTTTCGGTGGGCTTCCCCTCTGTTCTTTTCCTTTCCACTTGATTCTGTTGCGTACTTTGGAATGTGTTTTCCTTCCGACATCCTTGGGAGGATGAGCTTGTTTTGCCAATGCCTTTGTTTACAAGAGACGAACCTCTCGGATTTCAATCGAAGGTCTTTATTCGTTATAAATCTACCTCTTTTATGGTTCTTATCTTCTTCTTTGTTTCTTCTGATGCTTTGTCCTTGGCTTACTTCCATCGTTTTCTCTTGCAGGGTCAAAAGGTTTGAAATTGATGCCCTTTCGGTTAGAACTGAAAGGGGCTTTCTGGTCTGAATCGAAATTCCCCTTTTCTTCATTCTCACATTTCAAAAAGATAATTATCAAATGTTGGATATGCACATCCACGAATTTAGTTGAATAAAAGATAATTATCTTATTTGCTAAAGGCCGATAAATCAAGAAACATAAATGAATAATTTTAATTCCGTTGATTATTAAAGTGTTAAAATAAAAAATATGATTAATTGATATTCGCGTCTGTATCTACTTATCTGAATATACAATATTTCTGTATTTCAAATACAGATTTTGACATATTTCATATTTTTCGGATAACTATCGACAATCCTAATTGGTATAGCTGATACCTATTTTTCCTTTTCATAGATCACGGGATTATTATCTATGCTTGAAAATCTATCTCTTTTTACTTGCAAAATCACATGCATAGGATGGTATGTATATGTTATTTTTTAAAATATGAAATTAAAACTCATTGAGTTTCTTTTGGCATCCTTTTTATTAGTTATTTGTTTTATTTTTTTGAAGTATCATGTGACATGTCTTTCATACAATTTTATTTTAAAATCATGCATTTAAAATTACACCTCTCGTATTATTGTGAGATATACGAAACCCTTTTCTCTATTTCGTTTGTTGTATATTGTTTTAACACATAACTCATATTATTTACCTTATATTTCATTATACCAAAACACATAGTTTAGCCTCATTAGAATTTTATACGACATATTAAAACATTTTTAGTCCTTTTTAACATAAATTTTACATTCTGACACAAAATTTTCATTTTACAAACAAACTGTACATTTTACATTTTTATGTACGAACTTATATTTTTAAGATTATAATTGTACAAAACACGATAATTTGCCATAAATAACTTGTACAATCATATTAAAATTATTATGAATATTTACATGTACATCTTATTTATAACTCAATTATGCATGAAAAACATAATTTGCACCAAAAATTCATTATACACATATATATTGCAATTTATTGTAATACCACAATAAAATCTTATAAACTCATGCTTTTTCACAATTTCACTTTATAATGTTTTTTCTAAAACTTTAATTTTCATATTTATATTTCTTTATATCAATCAAACCACAAAATTCAATGTATTTGCCCAAACACCTTATTTAATCATATTAAATGATTAAACCATCCCATTTCTCCAAATTTCAAGTTAACTCAAACCCAACCATCAAATTCAACTTAGATAATTGTTTTAAATTATCTCCTCAAATAGTATTTAGTTTTTTATCAACAAGTTAAAAATCCTCATTATAATTCGTTGATCGTTATTACAGATGAGCGCAAATCCAGGGTTGCTACAGTAATCATAGTTGGATAACTAAAATGAACTTATATTTATGTTTTATAAGTAATAAAAATCTTAATAGAATATTAGTCGATTCTATCATATAATTATAATACTAGTTATATTTAATTGTTCTGCAATGATTTGTCTTACTTATAATTTTAGATGTATCCACAAAGCATAATTTTAAAATGATTTTGAAATGTTCTGTCTATTTCAATCTTTTGTTCCGATAAATATACCATTAATCTGAAGTTGTAACTGGGTTTGATATACTTAATCTTGGTTATTTTTAGGATTAAGTTAGTCTAAAAATAGAAAGCAGGATGCAAGAATAGGAAGAGATGGAAGAGAAAGAGGGGAGTTTTTTGTGGTTCTCTTCTCGTTGTCCTTTTATGCCGGAAGACAATACAATTTTGGTAATGATAAAAAAATTAAAGAATTTTTGTGCATTCGCTTGAAACTTAATTTTCCGAGCTCAATTTTTTTTACCCTTTGAATGTTAAATTACATCCATTAAGCAAGTTAAGAGTCCATACAGACATTGATTCTCTCCTCTTCTCCTCCATTTTTTTGGAAGAGGAGGAGAGAGAAAGGAGGGAAATTCTACTTTCTGTCTTTCAACTTTATTTGTCTGCTTAGTTTCAAAAGAAAAACATGGCTTCACTGGCGGATATTGGTCTAGGAGCAGCTATCAACATTCTATCAGTTTTTGCATTTTTCATTGCATTTGCCTTTTTAAGGCTACAGCCATTTAACGACAGAGTATATTTTCCAAAATGGTACCTCAAAGGAATAAGAAACAGCCCAAGACGATCAGAAAATGCAGTGACGAGGTTTGTCAACTGCGATTACAGAACATACATTAGATTTCTGAATTGGATGCCTGCTGCACTTAGAATGCCAGAACCCGAGCTGATTGATCATGCAGGCCTGGATTCTGCTGTATATGTTCGAATTTATCTATTAGGATTAAAGCTATTTGTCCCTATGGCCTTGCTAGCTTTTCTGGTTTTAGTGCCCATTAATTGGGGAGGTGGCATGCTTGATCATGCCAAGAACGATTTAACATTTAACAACATTGACAAGATCTCCATATCCAACATTCAAGAAGGGTCGAAAAGGTTTTGGGCCCATTTAGTAATGGCATATACCTTCACATTTTGGACGTTCTATGTGCTGCGTAATGAATATAAGAAAGTAGCATGTATGAGGTTGAAATTTCTTGCATCTGAACATCGTCGGCCTGATCAATTTACAGTGCTAGTAAGATGTGTTCCTCCAGACCCGGATGAATCAGTTAGTGAGCATGTTGAACATTTCTTTTCGGTAAATCACCGTGAACATTATCTCACGCATCAGATTGTTTACAATGCAAATAACCTTGCAAAACTTGTAGAGAAAAGAAAAGGTCTGGAGAACTGGTACATCTACTATGAAAATAAATTTACTAGGAATCCTACAAATAGACCAACCACAAAGACTAAACTATTCGGACTATTTGGGAAGAAAGTTGATGCAATTGAGTATTATGCTGCTGAAATCCAGAAGCTAAGAGATGAGGAGGCTAGAGAAAGAGAAAAGGTAGTGAGTGACTCAAGTTCTATAATTCCTGCAGCTTTTGTCTCATTCAGTAGTAGATGGGGTGCAGCTGTTTGTGCTCAAACTCAGCAATCAAGTAATCCTACACTTTGGTTAACCGAGTGGGCTCCGGAACCCAGAGATGTCTATTGGCAAAATCTTTCTATCCCTTTTTTTGAGATTACAGTTAGGAGGTTAATAATGGCGGTTGCTCTCTTCTTTCTCACCTTTTTCTTCATGATACCTATTGCGTTTGTTCAGTCTCTTGCTAACATTGAGGGCATAGAGAAGGTCTTGCCTTTCTTGAAGGCTGTTATAGAGAATCCTGTTATTAAATCTTTCATACAAGGTTTTCTGCCAGGCATAGCATTAAAGATATTCCTCATTCTCCTTCCAACCATACTTATGACTATGTCAAAAATAGAAGGTTTCACATCATTATCGGCATTGGATAGAAGATCTGCTGCAAAGTACTACCTTTTCATATTTGTGAACGTGTTTCTTGGAAGCATAATCACTGGAACAGCATTTCAGCAGCTCCATAAATTCATCAACCAATCCGCAAGTGAAATTCCGAAAACAGTAGGCGTATCTATCCCCATGAAAGCAACCTTCTTCATAACATACATAATGGTCGATGGTTGGTCAGGCGTGGCTGGAGAAATTTTAAGACTGAAACCGTTAATCATATTTCATTTAAAAAACACATTTCTAGTCAAAACTGAGAGAGACCGAGAAGCAGCCATGGATCCTGGAAGCCTGGAATTTGCTACATCAGAACCAAGGCTACAGCTGTATTTCTTGCTTGGCCTTGTTTACTCGGTCATCACACCATTGCTTCTCCCTTTCATTGTTATCTTCTTTGCCTTATCTTATGTTGTGTTCCGACACCAGATAATAAATGTGTACAACCATGAGTACGAGAGTGGAGCGGCTTTCTGGCCAGATGTTCAAAGGCGGCTAGAAATCGCATTGGTTGTATCACAACTCCTGCTTATGGGTTTGATGAGTACAAAACATGCATCTTATTCATCTTCTTTGCTTATTGCTTTGCCTGTACTGACAATATGGTTCCATTTCTACTGCAAGAGTCGATTCGAGCCTGCATTTGTTAAGTTCCCACTGCAGGATGCAAGGGTGAAGGACACATTAGAAAGAGCCACTGAGCCAAACCTCAATTTGAAAGCATATCTTCAGGATGCTTACATCCATCCTGTTTTCAGAAATGATGACACTGAGCTTCCTATTGCATATGACGATGAAGAAACAAACCTTCTTGTTCCAACGAAGCGGACTTCTCAAAGAACAACTCCAGTGGACAGTGAACATGGATCTGAAGCTGGTTCGAAAATTGATTTTTAGTTATCGAATCAGGTCTTATCAGATCTTTGGCTGTCCACTTTGCATGCCAATCATAGTATGTCTTTCGAACCCTTTCTCCTTGTTTTCTACTCCAATTTGATTTGAGGGCACTCTAAGCACGAATATTTACTTTGTATCAGATATTGAAGAATGGGATGCTACTACTTGTGCAAAGAAAACCTTCATTGAAGCTGTAACGAGATGTAAACTGTATGTTTCAAGGAACACTGTGTTATATTTCCATCGAAAAAAATAGGATCGTATTTATCTTTTGTAAAGAAACTAGTGCAAGTGGTAGATATGTAAGCTGAAGGTCAATATAATTGTCCACCAAATCCATTAGCTTGGCAACCCTAGACCAGGGATAGAAATAGTACTATTTTTGCTGTACAATGCAATTTATGTGTAGAGATTTTTTTTGGATATATGAAAACTGATTTTGAGCCGTGTTTTATATTTTTCATTCACAAATCCAACCTTGTCTATGTTGTTAGCTCTTGATTTGGTCCTACTGATTTTTTTTTTGTTACGATGGGACGTGGGAACGAAGAAAAAAGGGGGGGGGGGGGGGGGGGTCAGTGTCGAATGCTTGACGATTCTTGGTAGAGCTTATTTGTGATTTCGTGCTAGTAAACAGATGGTTAATTAGTTCTTTGGAGTGTCCAAGTGTGCTAGCTGTGGGTTTTATCATTGCATCTGCTTTGGTAAATCTTAGCACTTGGAGCACTTTCTTTGCATTTTTAATCAACAAACAATTTATAAGCGCTTCAGTTACATGAAGCTTTCCTAAGAAAATAAAGAAAGAGGCCTTAAAAATAAAATAAACACTAAATTTACTTTTGTAAAGATCAGAAACTGAAAGGCTGTTTGATAAGCTATTGGCCCAAAAAATAACCAGCATAAAAGGGCTCTATTAAGGGGTCACTCGCGGACCGAATTTCCCCTACCAATTTTTGATTGCATAAATTGATATTTAGGTAATTGCTTTGATTGGCTTGATTGATGATGCTCCATTAGACTTGGTAAATTTTACTTTGTGACGGAGTATCACAATGTTTTTAAATGGAGTGTAAGCGAGCAAAGCAATGATTAAAGGGCCTTTAATCCATATTTGTTTTTAATGTGAAGTTAATTACACAATCAATTCACAATTTGATTCAAACTTTCATTTTTGATAGCAACGTTAAATAGAAAATCTTGATGATGCGATTATAGGTTTAGTAGACAATGGTGAAATGTCTAGCTTTAGATGTTGCATTTAACAATGGATTCAAATATGAAGTAATTGATTGGTGACATTGGTCACGTGCGCTGCGAAGTGCTTCATCATTGACATTTATATCGGTGTTTTAAACTTCGACGTTATGCGTATATCTTTCCACCACATTGAACAAAATTTTGTACATGTTCAATTCCCATGTATTCCACCACATTGAACAAAATTTTGTACATGTTCAATTCCCATGTAGAGGACCATCTAATGAAGTTTGGATTTGTTTCGACGTTTGTATCATAATATTTTTTTTGTTTAAATTTAACTATTCAAATAAACATTTAAATGATGTATAATTGAATTAAGATTCGAAAAGACTACAAATGAGCTCGAATTCTATATAGATAATCCTTTGTATGGATTGAGCATAAACAAAATTTTGTTATATTTGGAATGATGTTGCTCAAAATATGGTAGAAGTGCTGCAATTTAATGACATCCATGCAGTGCAACATCCAAAATACTCCTTGATTTTCATCAAGTGTTCCAATTTAAATAATGTTTCATTCTCTCTCTTGTCACAACCACTGTTATTTAACTTGGAACACTTGATGAAATTTGGGGGACAGTTGATGTGCTGCATTATTTGAGGTGTTACACCCCCCCCCCCCCCCCCATTTATGAAGTTTAGCTTTAGAAAGCATATGTTATGCAGATATGTTTAAAATTTGATTGTCCGTTTTTCGGTTGATTAAGACTGAGTTTGGTGAGAAGTGAGAACCAGACACCGATATATTTTGAATGTATTTGTTTATTCAGTGTGTTTATATATAATACAAAAGTTATCAAATTTTTTAATAAGCATAAAAAATTGCTTAGTATGAAACAGGTTTAATTTTATAAATCATCATAAATGATCTGTTTTAATAAATACTGCACCTTTAAAATGCGGTTCTTTGTTTTTTTAATCATTCAGACAATTTCTTTTACTCTTTAAGCACACATTCAGTCTTTCTGCTTGTTAGTTATAATTTACTTTAGTTTTATACCTCCATCTCTACTTCTTTCATATTTATTCAGATCAAGGTGTTCTTGGCTGCAAAAGTGCATTTGCATTTGACATTAGTGCTGGATGCAGTAGGTTTGTTGTTAAACTGATCACTGCATGCAAAAGTTCATTAGTCTTGTTATTGAGCATGCTTAGCCTTATAGATGGTAGTTACAAGAACATTCTAGCAAATGGATCAGATGCTTTTATTCCACTCTGTTGATTAGACTGACAGCGGAACACCTGTTCTCTATGGTGATGCTGCTGGAATTTTTGATCAGGCACATGCTTTTTCTTTCAAGTTCCCCTTATGTTAATTATTATGGTTAGTTGCAGATATATGAAAATTGAGTATCGAAGTCAACTTATTTGCAAAGTTAATAAACCTGGCTAAGATTGTTAAAAGTCAGTTTTAGTAATATCTGTTTACTGGCGTATTACAGTTTATCTCAGTTCTAGTAGACATATTACAATTCTAGAATCATACAGTATGTAATTGTAGTTACAGGAGTCATCTTCCTTATATCACTAGACCAAGTTTATACCAGCTTAAAGGCAATTTTTGTTTTCATGATAACAAACTGATAATTCTATCAAATTACTTTTTGGACATTTTGCCATCTTTATTGTTGGTTTTGCTGGCAAAAAGTATTTCTTTTATCATTTTGGTAGGCGTAAAACTTTTCATTCCGAACATTGACACTAATTCAGACTGTTGGTCTAACCTGAAAATGCCGCTGTACTATGCATTTGTGATGATATCCCGTAGTGCTAAGTTCTAGTTTTTATTCCAGCGTCTATCATATTATATTGAATTCTCAGGTCTTATCTTTTCAGGTAAATTAGCAATCTAACATTTACATTTTTTGACCTAATATATGATGTCCAACCATCTTCAGGGCTATTGAAGCCCCCAACATTTCAACATAACGGGGACATTAATGTTAAGTATATAATCTTTCAGTCCCCCTTAACACAGAAGGAGCGACAGTGTCTAGAATTTCACCTACCATTTTTTTTGGGGCATCTTTAAAAGCTTTCCATAAACAGATTTTGTCTGCTACCCTTTGTAGCTGATCTTTTAGTAAATTTGGTAATGAACAAGCTGTTAAATTTGGTGATATAAAATCATAAATTGATTGGTGCAAAATTGCAAAAGAATGGAAAGTAAATATTTTTATAATGGGAATGCATTGATTGCATTTGATGAGATGGTAGAGAAATAAGGGATTAATTTCTTCCATCTATGCTAAAGAAAGAGATCGATTTACTTCTTATATTTGCACATTTGTTGTTATGGTAATTTGCCTCCATTATATTATTATCATATGTTGGTAATTTAATTGATTACTCACATAGATTTGCACTGGCTATATATTGAGGGGTAGACTTTAGTGTAAACCCATCCTGGCCTGGAGCCAGTGATCCGCAATGGCGTCTCTTCTTGTTAAACCTGATTGAGGTTTGGATATGTAAACTCTTATTTTGTAATCTCTTGTAATTCTCTCATGTGAAATAAAATCTCTCTCTCTCAGTTGGACTGGACGTACACTATCTCGAGGATAGTGGAACCAGTATAAATATTGTGTCTCTTTGTTTCTCTGCTATAGTTATTTATTATTTTGTTGATGTAATGGAATAATTGCTATCAGATTAGTTTGGTGTTCAATTGGCAAATCTAGATCCTATTTATTGTTCTTTCGCAAAGGCGCAATTTTCACAACAGATTGGTATCGGAGCGAGGCGATTTGTTTTAAATTGTGCATCAATTATTTCTACAAAGGTTGGTAGATTTAATGGTGATTATGCTATTACTATTTCGGAGAAAAGAAGACTTCGATGGAGCAGATTATGCTGAGAGAAAAGAGCGTTCCAATCTGGGAACTTTGACGTGATATAAAAGGGACTATTGGATTTGAGAAGTTTTGATCATGTTTCTGGCAGGGGTCTTCATGTTGATGATGCTCGAGGGATCCAAGATGATCAGGAAAGGAGCTCAGGTCAAGTGATAGACGGGTGTCGAGACAGAAATCATTGTGGTTTAGACAGAGGTCTTCACGTTGATGATGCTCGAGGGATCCGGGGTGATCGAGGAAGGAGCTCAGGTCAAGTGTTAGACGGATGTCGATGTGTATTGCAAGCACTTTTAGACCGTTGGTTTATGCGTGGTGCAGCTCATGGTGGTAGATGCATCTTTTGCAGGCGGTGGGTGAAGCTTGTAATGGTTTTGATTAAGTGGCAGGAGAGAGATTTTTTGTGCGTACAAATATTTGAATTTTGGCTCTGTATTTGAATTGGTAATTGAGAGAATTAAATTTTGGCCTTGGTGGTGTTGAGATTACTTTGGAATCTGCCTTTTTTGTTATTTTGGATATTTGCAACATTTTGTTGGCGGACGGGGACGTAGTCTGAGCTCGTTAACAATGGTGTGATGGGGGGTAGCTTTGCTGGAACCCATTAGGCAAATATTCATTTTTGTTTTCTATCTCGTTGTGAGATTTTGATTGAAGGTGGAGTTCTGTTGAAGAGTTTTATGATGTGAAGAGAATTTGATTGGAGATGGGGTGTTGCAGATATGTGATTTTGCATCAAGGTGGAGTGTTAAATTTGGTGATACAAAATCACAAATTGATTGGTGCAAATTTGCAAAAGAATGGAAAATAAATATTTTATAATGGGAATGCATTGATTGCATTTGATGAGGTGGTAGAGAAATAAATGAAGGGATTAATTTCTTCCATCTATGCTAAAGAAAGAGATTGATTTACTTCATATATTTGCACATTTGTTGTTATGGTAATTTGCCTCCATTATATTATTACCATATGTTGGTAATTTAATTGATGACTCACATAGATTTGCACTGGCTATATATTGAGGGGTAGACTTTAGTGTAAACCCATCCTGGCTTGGAGCCAGTGATCCCCAATGGTGTCTCTTCTTGTTAAACCTGATTGAGGTTTGGATATGTAAACTCTTATTTTGTAATCTCTTGTAATTCTCTCATATGGAATAAAATCTCTCTCTCTGTTGGACTGGACGTACACTATCTCGAGGATAGTGGAACCAGTATAAATATTGTGTTTATTTGTTTCTCTGCTATAATTATTTATTATTTTGTTGATGTAATAGAATAATTGCTATCAGATTAGTTTGGTGTTCAATTGGCAAATCTAGAATAATTGGCAAATCTTGTGATCACAAATTGTTCTTCCGCAAAGGCGCAATTTTCATAACACAAGCTATAATTATTTTCTCCATTCTTATGCATCTCCTGAAGCCTGAAGGTATTGAATCACACTGAATCAAATTTCCCAAATAGATCCAAAAGGATTAAGATTTAAGATCAAGGTTTTAAATCTCAGATATCGGTCGCGTTTTGTCTCGGGGATTTTATAGACTTG
Source organism: Allium sativum (assembly GCA_030737875.1). Taxonomy (NCBI): domain Eukaryota; kingdom Viridiplantae; phylum Streptophyta; class Magnoliopsida; order Asparagales; family Amaryllidaceae; genus Allium; species Allium sativum. The sequence continues at coordinate 16,575,249 of CM060925.1, forward strand.
ATCTCGTATCGGGGGAGATCTCGGACGAGATGAGTCTAACTTGGGAGTTGGTCTCAGATTTCCATCTCGGGTCAGAAAGTTCATATCGGAACAATCTCCGGGTACATGATATGTTAAAAAGATATTTGTACAAAATGATTTTTGTGAATGCTATTAAAAACATAGAAACTTAAACTTGAATTGCAAAATAACTTTATTATTCTTTATTTTGCGATAGATCATTCATACACTAAATCGTAATATGCTTAAAACAGAAATATTGTTAGACAAAAAACATTAAAAAGATCCAAAACATTAAAAATCAGCATAAATAGACCATAAAATACATAATTTTATAGGTAACATGTATGTAAAAAAGACGAATATGAAAATCCTAAGCATTGTAGAACATATATGAACATACAATATGGTCATTTAACATGCAAAATGTAAAATAACAAAAAATTATCATCGCTAGATTTGTGTTTTTTAATTATTGTTTTAGTTGAAGCACAAATTTAAATTTTATCCAAAAAAACTAAGATCTCGGACGATATTCCAATATTTCGTCTCGGTCGATATATCGTTCGATATTGCAATATCTCGGGCGATATATTCGAAATGAGATTTAGAGTAATATTTGTTTCGTTTCGGAAGGAGTCCAAAACGAGATCTTGGAGGAGATCTCGGACGATTTTTGCGAGATTTGAAACAGTGATTAAGACTGGGTACTTGAAAGGTCTCCAAGTTAGATAGCGTTCGGGCAAAAGAATTTCTCAGTTTGGGTTTCTGGACGCATCTAACACGTCCACCAAAACCAAACCAGACAATTTGGCCCTCCTCTTTGACGGACCGAAAAAATCTTATAGTTAATTTTTTTTGGGCTTCATTTTAGATTCATTTGGCCCGTATTCTTTTGTTTTCCTCCTTGATATCCTCATTTTCTCCCTTAATTATTGCTTTTAATTGCCCGTTTAAATGCTCCGTTTGACGACGTAAACGCATGTCCCGTTTAACCTTCAACCCTATTTAAATACTCCATTAAAATGTCTTGCTACCGTTTATCGTAAACGCACCCTTAATGTTCAGTTCTGTTAGGTGATGCTACTGGAACAGGCTTAGTTCAGGTACATGCTTTATCTTTTAGATTTCCTTTATGTTTTTATGGTTATTTTGTCATAGATATTGCTTTATCCTGTATTTATAATGATTAATGATATATACTATCTTGCTCGTACATTGCAACTCCGCTTGTGTAATTTTCTCAAGTCAGAATAAAGAAAGAAGATTGTGATAGACTCGACGAGTCAACGTAGACAGCATTGTCTTTCTTATGAAAATAAAACCTTAATTTTGTGTTACATCTCTAGCCGATTCCAACTTGTTTGGCAATAATGATTTAACTGTTGTTGTTGCTGTTGTTCCTTGCACAGTGAATATGCAAAAAAAGAGAGAGTAAAAAGTCAGCTTATTTGCAAAGTTAATGAAACTTGCCAAAGTTATTAATAAAATATTACAGTCTAACTCCATTCTATACACATAACTAACATTTCTGAATAGTAGAATATGTAGTTGTAATAATCTATTTTTTTATCCCTATTGTATCACTAATCTAAGTTTGTAGTCTCAAAAGCAACTTTGTTTAATTTTTTTTCCTTATAACAAATCTATAATTTTGTCAGATTACATTTTGGAGGTGTTGCAACTTCTGCTACTGATATTCTTGACAAAAATATAAAAAGACTCGGTATCCTGTTATATCTTTCCAGAACATGAGAACCTCTATCAGATTTCTTTGGACTTCTTTCTTCTAAATTTTCAGGTATGTATTGATAATGAAGTCGACCTGCTCGGCTTCAGTTTCAATAGCTATGGTTCTTATCAAAGCTACGCTTTAATTTCTTCTAAAAATACTTCAGCTTCTGTCACTAATAAAGTAGATCAACCAATATACTCATGCCTGTACATGAGTAATTGCCTGCATCAGTATTCCAAATATAATCAAAGGAGGAAGTTAATCAACGATGAAGGAGGGCGGCGGCAGCGGGGTGGCTACAGGCGGCAGCGGGTAGCTTCTGGAGATGGAAACAAAAATTTGTGGATTTTGAGTTTTGTGGTTTATTTTTTGGATGAGAAGAGAAAAATATGTTTCTGGGTTCAAGATTGTGGGTTTATTTAGTTAGGTTGCGGTTAGCAACGGCCAGCGTTGACCGCTTTTTCAGACCGACCCTAATCGTTGCAAGCATTGGCCACTATTTCAATATTGTCATTTCGACAAAAACAAACCTTGTCATAGTAGCAAAACTTATACGGTGGTTTTTGTATTTCCGCAACCTTAACTTACATAGTTGCTGTTGCAATGCTAGGAGCGGTACGCTAATTTCAGTGACCCGTATACCGCTTATAACTATATAAAACTCGAGTATGAACATATATGTATAATGTATTATAAGTAGAGAAGATACTTTCCACGAAAAATACAAGGACATACATGTAGAATCAGAATCAGGATGCATTTAAAATGGTTTCTGATTGTTACAATCGAGATTGGGTCCATAGGTGACCCCAAGCAAATCACAGTACCGCTTATAAAACCCAATCCTATCTTGTACCTCTGCACTGTTCCCTCCATCACACTCAATTCCACCATTTATGATGTTTGTAATCGCGCCAAACCCAGGAAGGCGGTTCCCAGATCGATCAGAAGGCGAAGGCTTCCATTTGCCAGTGGCTACATCATGGCACGACGGCTTTGACGCTTGCGGTGTCATCCAAAACCACAGTGCAGTCTTGAATGACACTGTTGGGTCCTTCGCTACAAGACCTGGCCGATTGTTTAGTAAGTTTGATCCTATGTTTTCTCCTGCTGGTCCGTAGTTATAGTTACTGTCCACAATATCATCATGTTCAGATTGTAGTACAATATGTAATGTCCATGCTGCAAAGGGAAAATAAAATAAAAAATAGACGTACTATGAGATTTGGATGGGCCCTCGACCAAAATATTTTTGGCCTGCAACGCATGGCCACTGATCATCTACGACACAGTAATCTGAAGGAGTCCCCTGCTCTTCCACAAAGCAGTAGCCCCATGCAAATGCACCATAAAGTTGATTAATTGATTAACCAGTTGTTTCATGAGAAGTCTGTGCGAAGAAAGCGGCAATCTCCCTCTTTTGGGTATCGATGTCGCCAGTGGTTCCGAATCCATTGAATGAATCGGCAGCGGCTAAGGCATTGTAAGTGTAGAATCCTTTAGCTGGGCAAACTGCGTCGTTTCTGTGCTTTAGCATCTGCTCAAACATGGATGAGCCTATAACCGATCCAACTCCACTGCTGTAGCTGTTAATGGTGCTTGAATTTAAGCTTCCTCCAATGATTCTACATTCGTGTTTGCTGAATAGGAAGGCAGTCCAAATGGTTAGAAGTAATAAACAAGCCGTGTTCGCCATATCTATATTTCTTTGTTTGTTAACCGTACCAGTTGCAGTTGCGTGTGAAGAACAATGAAATACAGGCGATTTTAAATAGGGAACTGTCCAGTCTTTTATTTTTATTTTAAGAGAAATGCTAGGGACAGCTTTAAGGCAACTGTCCATGATACTCGCTCATTGATTGGTCAAAGATTCTATGTAATTATTTTTATGCAGTTTTCCATGTTATATATTGGCTCCACTATCACAATATTGACCAATCAATGAGCCAGTATCATGGACAGTTGCCTTAAAGCGACTGTCCCAGCGACTGTCCCTAGCATTTCTCTTATTTTAATATCTGTTGTTGATTGTGTTGTTATGAAGAAATGCATGGAGTTGCATGGTTCACACGGCTCAAGGCGTTGCTTCTATGATGATTTGTAGTTTCAATAATATTACATGTTTGAACTTGTTAGTGTTTATGACGTCTGGGCTAAGCTTTGAGAAAATGACATGAAGCTCTTTTATAATCAATTAATATACACTATAAAGTATTCCAAAGTGTAGTTATTTTGTAACGATGCAGCATATAAAGCATTCCAAAGAGTGATGTGGAAAGGTGTTTGACGTAATGTCAGGGAAACCCTAACAAGAAATGAAGAGTAGGCTTTCTGTTAGTGGATAAAGAAGATGGTAGATGATTACAGACGCAATTATGTGGGAGTTCATGGTTTCAGGAAAGAATTTGGCACATAAATGAATTCAAGAATTCACTAATGTGACCATATACATCGATTTTGTGGGAATTTAGATGGAGGGTTCACTGATTTAACAAGAGCATGCACATTGAACATGCTGTTAGATCGAAATTTGGACCTAACACCCAAATTGTTATGAACTGTAGAGAATTCTAAATGAGGAACAAGGAAAAAGAAAATAACACTCAGAATTTATAGTGGTTCGGCGTTAACGAGCCTACGTCCACTTTATATCTTATTGATTATGCTTTAAAAGCTAGTACAACAGTGATTTCTCTCAATATTTCAGTGGTTTGACAACAATGGCGGACTCAGTGTTCACTATTGCCAAAAAGATCCCGAAAAATGCCAAGCTCTGGGCTATTTATAGCTGATTTTGTCAGGCGGATCGCAGACACGTGGCACGAATCCCGAGATTTTCGGATCGCATCGCCACCATTGAAGAAACAGTCAAACTAGTCGTTGTGAACAGGTGTCGTCAGATCCGTGCGATTCGGATCGCTGAAGACCAGCTCGTGGCTGAACGGGTCAGAGGGTTCGGTTCGTTACAAGGGATCGGATCGCCTGGAGGTGCCGTTCGTCGACGAGATGGGAGCGATCCGTTCCTGGGCGAGTCGATAGAGCGCGACCCATTCCTGAGCGAGACGATGACGTGCGATCCGTTCCTGGGCGAGACGATGACGTGCGATCCATTCTTCCACTTTCTTGGGGGACTTGGTTTCCTGATTTCCTTTTATGAATGATCCTGGATGGCTTGGTCAAAAAGCGAGCCAACATTTTGCCCCCTCGAAGTATGTTTTATTGATGATGAAACATGCTTCGAAGATGCTTATTGACTCTCTCCTGAAGGGATGCAAGCTTACAGTCGCATCGGTTCAAATTGACATATGGATGAATCGGATCGCCATAGGACGACACGGTCCGATTTGGTCATCTGCTCGTCGCGGGCTGAGTTCCTAGGGTCTTGTGCGATACGGGGCGCATCTTCCTTCGAGTCGTATCGGGCTCTGAGTTTTGTGGGCCATCATTTCAAAGCGGTCCGTGGGCTTCTTTGCGATTCCATCTCTGGATCGTGGCCTGTGGGGCGCTTCGTGGACCGAATAAGACAAAGGAGGGGAGACAAACGGTCACCTTCTTTGCCTATATAAGCCGACGCTCCCCTCTTCATTCTCCTTCTTTTTCCTCTCTGCTGAATCGTCTCGCGCGAGCTATCGAAAAACGAATCCAACCTTTTAAAACTTTCGAAAATCCAAGAATTCTCTCAGTTTTTAGAAAGGTAACTTTATAGAAAGCACTCTCATACTACTTTCCTGAATTTCTACGGCTGATTCCAGAGAGAAACAATATAAATCCGCTACTTTCCGAGTAAATCACCAAGTCGCCATGGCCATTTGAACGTGGAGCTCAGAACTTGAGGATGGGAAGAAGATGAGGAAGAAGAAGGATGCAGGAGAAGGAAAGCCGACTCGGATCGTGGTCAATGATTGAGGACGGAAGCAAGTGGCGAGACGAAAGATTGAGATGGCAACCAAGGGTCGTATCACGGTAGTCGCAACGGTTCGTGAGGGAGCCTTCCCTTCGTCCGGCGATTCGATGAGGGGCGAACTCTCTGCTCTACGATCCGGAAAGGGGCGATCCCTCTGCCGTGCGAGTCGAAGGGGGTGATCCCTCTGCTATGCGAGTCGAAGGGAGCGATCCCTCTGCTATGCGATCCGTCTCACGGCTGGTGATACGAAGAAATTTCAGTCTTTAATCAGCGCCTTGTCGCTAAAAAAAACTTTGGACAGTTAGGATAGAGCCTTGATGTTGATCTCTCTGGACTAAATGACTTCATGATTTGACTGCATATGACAACTAACGACCTTTAATAACCTCGACTGCTTTCATGTTTTATTATCGTTTTTAATAATGCGCACACACAAGCACACACAGCAGCACTTGCACACACGGGGGACGGGTAGTGTTGATCTTATCGTTCATATTTTCTCGTCCTAGCAGCAATGTCGAACGACCACTTTTCCTCAAGATCTGTAGCCGAAACGGAATCCGAGACTCTTGAACAGCATAATCCTCAAATTCCTCCAATCAATCCAGAAGGTGAAGATTCTGGGTCTGAATATGAAGCCACAGAATCAGATCCGACAGAAAGTACGTCATCCAGCAACAACTCCGAGTCTGACGAGCGAGCTCCGGACGAAATTCCAGGCGCAGTCGGGATAGATTAATTCTCTGATTCTTTAGCGTCCAAGCTCGACGAGATAAAACTCAAGAGAATCTGCTTAAGACACGGCATTCCTTGGGACGATGTCTTGACACCTGGAAGCGAAGACAGACCCCATCTAGCACCGGAAGGGTATATGTCGATCAGTCGGACAATGTGTCTAGTAGGAGCTATTCCTCCGTTCCCTCCAATTGTCATTGAAACTCTGAGGCGATTAGGCATTGCCCCGATGCAGCTTCATCCAAACGCCTACGCGTCTCTATACTCTTTATATGTTGCTTATGCGGAAATCTTGCACGCCGAACTCAAATTCAGAGACCTGGTGTTCTTCTTTCTCTTCAAGCACCGTTATTCTGCAACTCCCAACTTTTCCTTTTTTGAATCAGTGGCGAACAGGAAAGTTCTGTATGACGGATACAGCAACATCGGGGATCCTAAGTCTGACTGGTTTTACATAAGAAGACAGGCTGGATGCTCACGGAGATGGCTCAAATCAAGTAAATTTTGATCGCCTAGTTGAATATCTTGCTTGGGGAGTCTAAGTAATAACATTCTTCCGCTTTTTCCTTTGTCTTAAACAGATCATGTCTTCCCGAAAACAGAGGGTGCATTATACAACAACCGGTTATCCATTCTTTTGCAAAGCAGATCCGACTTTTTAAGGATTAAAAAATGCATTACGGATGACAACCTTCATAAGCATCGCCTCTTGGATAGGAAATTTGGACTTGGAACCGGCGGCAAACCTTATAAATATGTGCCCCCGACGGAAGGAGAGGGAACTTCACAAGCGGTGGAGACAACCAAATTTCACAAAAGTCCTTCTCCGATAGTCATCCAAGACGACGAAGACTTGAATGTATACAGGGGGGATGAGTCCCGTGGTGATGCGTCGAAGGAAATCCCTACCTCTGCTCCAATGGAAACTGTCGGTGATGACGAATTGACAGAAGAACAGTTATTCGACGAGCTGAATAAAATCCCTCTGCCCGACATTGAATACACGGAAAAAGACTTCGGCGAGGAGCCTTTCTTTTCTGCTCCCGAAGAGGCGGCTGATTCAACAAGGGGACGTGAAACGGGCCAGACGAGCCTGTCTCCAGGCCCGGGTCTGTTAGGGGGAATTATATGGGATGCACACCTCACACACACTGCCTGACCGTGCACTATTATGTTGTGGATATTCAATGTGATAATATGCTCTTCTTTTCTTTTTTGCAGGAGTGATGTCGCGCAGGAAATCTTATTCGTACCGTTCTCTTCGCGAAGGCACCCTCAGCCTTCGTTCGGGTACTGAGCGCCCTCGCGGTCCCTCTCATAAGCCGAGCTCTTCGCAACCTCGATCTCCACCCAAATCAACTTCTACCAGGCCTTCGAGTCATCCAACAATTCCGATCGGGGGGAAGACACTTCCAAAAGAGTTGACTCCTCCAAAGAGTGCGCCTTCCCACAGTCGGTCGTCCAAAAGGCGTCACGAATCCAAAGATGGGGACAGAGATTCATCCAAAGATACTGAGCAAGAGAGAAGTAACATTGTCCCCACCAGCCAACCAGAATTAGCTGCCTCCGGTTCACGGGACTACGTTCACGGTCCTGAAATCCAAGGTAGGCTGGAAAAGCTACGGGAACAATTTCCAGGAATGTTCTTCGATAGGATGGTCTTTGTTCCTGCCTTGGAACCAGTTCCTAAAAACTGGGATAAAGAAGTTATCGGGCATATCCGTCACGTGGCCAAGCAGTACGAGGCGATGAAAAAGCACGCACTTAATCTTTCGGAGGTCATCCGAACACTCGAAATAGAAGCTCACAGGTCTAAAGCAAAACTCGAAAATAATGAAAGGGCTAGGACAAAATTAGAGAAGGACCTGGAAGACGCTCAAGCCCAGCTCGCTTTGGCACAGAGAGACGCCGCGAACTATAAAACTGAATTAGAAAATGCCAAGCAGCGCTTTCATTCAGAACTGGATTCCAATAGCCAGGAAAAAATGGCCTTAAAAAAGGAAGTTGAAGACCTCAGAATGGCCAACATCGAATTGGTAACGGCACAAGGCCATTTTTTGACGGAGAAGGCTGCTTGGGAGGCGGAAAAAGCGAGCCTAAAAGAAAGGCTGGCTCTGGCAGAGGCGGAAAAAGTGATTTTGAATGATCAGGTGGCAGACGCGGAGGGACGGGCAGCTCTTGCCGAAAAGAACGTTGATAGCGCCATTGAAATGGCCACTGCCTCCAACAACAAACTCCTTGAAAGAGAGAAAGAAATCGAGGGGTTTGAGGAGATGATCTTTGATTTCCTCGGTCAGGTTCTCAAAACTCGCAATATCTCATGGATCCCGGATTATCATGTTACTTTGGCCAACTTATGGGATGCCATCGTGGAAGGCGAAAAACATAGACTAGGTGTCGAAGAGATCGATGAAGATGAATTGATGAAAAGCATCCTAAGGGACAACGAGCCTGAGGATCTGGCAGAGGGCCGTCGCTTAATCCTGGCGGAAATGGAGAAGGAGAGAACCATGGCTAAAGGCAAAAGCAAAATTGACGAAGGTTCCAGCTCCGCCGCCAAGTCTAAAACCTCCGAAGTCGAGGAGTATCACCCTGACGATCCGCTAATCCCCTTAGGCTTAACTCCCGTGGTTGTTGGAGCATCCGGATCTACTCAAGAGGGAGTATCTGCTGAAGGTATCTTTCTCTTTTCCCAACAATTTGCTAAAGCGATTGCGAATTGTCGTCGTCTAACAGGACAACCCATTGAATTAGTAACGTGTGTCTCTCATAATGCAGGTGGCGAGCCCGCCGACAAGGGTGTTGGAAAAGAGAGAGAAGTGGAGGAGGGGACCGTCCTGCCGGGTGCTGAAATCGATGTTTCAGAGCGAGCCGAGGCCGCAACAGCTGAAGGAAGCATCTCGGTGCCTAGCGCCGACGTATCCAAAGATGCTGAGACTATCGAGGCTTTAAAAGACTTGGATGGTCGGCACGTGGATGACGAAGAGGATACCACCGGCACCAAGAAAGCCGACGATGATGATGAGGAACCCCTGGCCAGCCGAAAAGTCAGACAAGAGAAAGAGTTGGCTTTGAAGAAGGTGGGGGATGAGGCTTTGGATGTGGTCCCTCTTGCAGAGTTCGATCCCAAAACTGGGATGATTATGAAAATCCAGTCCAAGTCCATCAGCCGGCAACTTCACTTTGCAAACCCTGATGACTTCCCGGCTTCCCTCTCCGGCAGAAGCAAGGGAAAAGATGGGGGAGAGGAGACCTCAGAGGAGTTAGATGCTCCCCTCGTGGACAAGCGTAAAAGGAAGAAGGGGGATCCATCTGAAGCCGACAAGGAGAGGCTGGAGAGGCAGAAGCGAGAGAAGATATCAAAGCATAAATAGGATGTTTATTGATATTTTGTCTTTTAAGCTTCCCACTGGCCAGGAAGTGTAATTGTGAGACTGGTCCTCACTTTTGTTTCTAACTTGTTTTCACTTTGCTGATTTGCAGTACGTAAACAAGGATTTGTTTCTTCTTACATCATTGTGTACCTGTATTCATAGAAACTTTCCACGTTTAGTCGTTAGCCAACTATCAATAATTATAAGTCAGTCAATCAACAGGAAGAAGAATGTTCATGCTATGTTACACTTGTTATATCAAAGTTTAGTGTTCGCATAGGAGCGCGTGATGCCCCCATAATCAATTGTTAGAGTTTTATGCTTGGCGATTCGTTCGTTCCCCAATCCTTCAGCGGGGAAGGAGCTACTTCTCAGCGCTCAATCGAAGACGCCTTTATACTCTCTCTCTCTCTGGAGAATTAGAGTTCGAGCTCAGCGATTCATTCGCTCCCCGATCCTTCAGCGGGAAAGGAGCTCTTTCTCAGCGCTCAATCGGAGACGCTTTTATACTCTCTCTCTCTCTGGAGAGTTAGAGTTCGAGCTCAGCGATTCATTCGCTCCCCGATCCTTCAGCGGGAAAGGAGCTCTTTCTCAGCGCTCAATCGGAGACGCTTTTATACTCTCTCTCTCTCTGGAGAGTTAGAGTTGGCGCTCAGCCGCCTGCGATCATGCATGCTCCTCAAACTCGTCTCAGGTTTACATTTTAATCCAAGCTCCGAGGATTAAAACCAGTCGGACAAGCAGCTAGAGCATTTACCAAGGCTTTGGGTTCCTCTGATTAGTTTATGAGAGGAACTGTCGGCACCGGACTTCATGTACCTGCATTATTCACACTGATTTTCATAGGCAAGTAAATAAAGATGCAATAAAGGTAAATGACACACAGTATTTTTATAGTGGTTCGGTCGAATCATGACCTACGTCCACTTTATAATCTCTTGCTTTAAAGAATCAGACTGTTCTAGGCGAGTCATGCCCTGTACATAGTTTTTTTTTTTTTTTTTTTTTTTAACAAAGCAAAAGAATAAGTTTGAAGCTTCTCATGTTAAATATGGCCGTAGATGTTGGGCATTCCACACTCTGGGGATTTCCTTTCCATCTACGGTTGCCAGCTTGAAGGTTCCATTATCAAGCTTGCTGAGAATAGAGTACGGTCCTTCCCACTTCGCTCCCATATGAGTTGTGGGTGGAAAGACACGTTTCAGAACCAAGTCTCCGGGTTCCAAGGTTCGGGTTCGGACCTTTTTGTTGTAATATCGGGCGACCTGTTGTTTGCATCTCAGAGCACGCAGGTCGGCTTCATCCCTCTTTTCTTCGATCATATCCAGGGACTCAAGGAGCAATTCATTATTGGACATTGGATCATAATAGGTCACCCGATGAGAAGGTACCTTTATCTCAATCGGGATGACTGCTTCCGTTCCAAAAGCAAGGGAGAACGGGGTATGTCCTGTCGCTGATTTATATGTCGTCCTGTAGGCCCATAGTGCCAAGGGCAATTCGTCAGCCCACATGGCTCTAGCCCGCTTCATTCTTCTTTTCAGAATGGACTTAATTACTTTATTTACAGCTTCGACTTGCCCGTTCGATTGTGGGTGTGCCACGGAGGTGTATCGATTCTCGATGTGGTATCTTTGGCAGAAGTTTCTGAATTCAGCACTATCAAATTGAGTTCCGTTGTCTGTTATCACAATTTTTGGAATCCCGAATCGACAGATGATGTTTCTCACGATGAAGTTGATCACCCGTTTAGTTGTGATCGTAGTTAGTGGTTCTGCCTCGACCCACTTAGTGAAATAATCTGCATCCACAATGGCGAACTTTGCTCCGCCCCTCGCTATCGGGAGACTTCCTATGATATCAATTCCCCACATAGCAAAAGGCCATGGACTCATTATTGTTTTTAACTGGCTCGGAGGCGCCCTAGGTATCTTTGAAAACCTCTGGCACGCATCACATCGTCGTGCATATTTTACTGCATCCTTGTTCATGGTAGGCCAGAAGTAACCATGACGCAATATCTTTTTCGCCAAAGTTTGCCCCCCAGTGTGGTCGCCACATTCGCCTTCGTGGACTTCTTGCAGCACACGTTTGATGTCATCGTGGGCTATGCACCGAAGGAGGGGCATTGAATACCCTTGTCTATAAAGGATTCCGCCTTGCAGCACGTATCGGGCGGCTTTACGAATCACTTTACGCCTCTCGCTTTTCCTGGTCGGAAGCGCTCCATCCATTAGGAAATTCCTTATAGGAGTCATCCACGACTCCTTTTCTGGTTCCGTCTCCATTACAAGGTCGATTTCCATCTGATCAATGCTGGGAGACCGAAGTACTTCAACGGGGGCTAGCCCTATCACCTCAGGATCGTTAGAACTAGCCATCTTTGCCAACTTGTCTGCCTGCTGATTTTCTGACCGCGGAATATGAGATATGCTGTAGTGATCAAACTCATTCAGCAGCTCTTTCACTTTCTTTAAGTATAGAATCAATCTTGCACTTTTAGCTTGGAATCTCCCAGTAACTTGGTTCACAACTAACTTGGAATCGCAGAAGATGTTCAGTTTTGTGACTTCTAGCACCTTTGCAACCTTTAATCCGGCTATTAGAGCTTCATATTCAGAATCGTTGTTAGTGGCCTGAAACTCCATTCGGATGGCATAAGTTATCAATCGTTTCTCGGGGGTTTCAAGCACTATTCCAGCGCCGGATCTTTCGTTATTTCTAGCACCATCAGTATATAATCTCCAGACATTAGCGTCGAAAAGTAACTTTGAGGGTTCCACTTCTTCGTCTGCTATGTCTTCTTCAGGAACAGTGAATTCTGCTATGAAGTCAGCTATCACTTGCCCCCGAATTGATCGTCTGGGCTGAAAGTTCAAGTCAAATTGACTTAACTCAATATTCCATTTGAGTAATCTCCCAGACGCCTCTGGTCTCTGTAGAACTTGCTTGAGTGGGTGATCAGTATATATGATAATAGGATGTGCTTGAAAGTAGTGCCGAAGTTTTCTGGAGGCAATCAGTAAACTATACGCCAGTTTTTCTATCCGTGGGTAATTACGCTCTGCCGCTGTTAATTTTTTGCTCACGTAATACACAGGTCTTTGGACCTTTTCCTCTTCCCTTACCAATGCTGAGCTGATGGCATGAGATGATACTGCCAAATACACGAATAAATCCTCGTGGTCTATTGGTTTAGATAGAATTGGAGGTTTCTCCAAGTGTCTGAGCAAATTCTGAAACGCTTCCACGTAGTCAGGTGTCCATTTAAAGTGGCGTTTTCCTCGCTTTATTAATTCGAAGAATGGGACGCACTTATCCGTAGCCCTGGAGATAAATCTGCTTAGTGCGGCCACTTTTCCGACAAGGCTTTGCACATCCTTAATTTGCCTAGGTTCCTGAATGTTCCTGATTGTCGTGATCTGGTCCGGATTAATCTCGATACCGCGCGAACTGACAATGAATCCTAAGAATTTTCCAGAAGCAACACCGAATGAACACTTGGTGGGATTGAGTTTCATCCCATACTTTCGAAGAATGCCGAACATCTCTGCCAAGTCAGTGGTGTGTTGAAGGGATTGCTTGGATTTAACCAACATATCGTCGACGTATACTTCCATTGTTTTCCCGATTTGGTTATAAAACATTCTGTTGACCAAACGTTGGTACGTAGCGCCTGCATTCTTCAAACCAAAGGGCATTACTACGTAACAATATAATCCCAGATCAGTGATAAAGCTAGTATGCTCTTGGTCCGGAACATGCATCGGAATCTGATTGTATCCTGAATAAGCATCCATGAATGAGAGAAGCTCATGACCTGCCGTCGAATCTACCAACTGGTCAATTCGAGGTAATGGGAAACTATCTTTGGGACAAGCTTTGTTTAAATCCGAGAAGTCGATACACGTTCGCCACTTCCCGTTGGCCTTCTTTACCAGGACTGGGTTCGAAATCCAATCTGGGTAAGTTGAATATCTGATAAATCCATTACTCTTTAGCTTCCCTACCTCTTCTTTCAAGGCAGCGGACCTCTCTGGGCCCCGCACTCGCCTTTTTTGCTTCACTGGAGGATGTTTGGGGTTAATGCTCAAAGAATGGCTCATGATTGATGGGGATATCCCGCACATGTCCGCATGGGTCCAAGCGAATACATCCAAGTTGTTCTTTAAGAAAGTCGTCAATTCTTCGGCAAGAGTCGGACTTAACTGGGATCCAATCTTAAGGACCTTCTCCGGATCACTGTCATCGATTGGCACATCCACAGTTGCTTCGTTGGGAGTTGCCGTTCTGCCCCCGGGTTCTTGATCCTCTCTGGGATCTATATCCTCGGGCATCACTCTAGGCAACTCTCCAACAATTATCCTCTTTGATTGCTATAAGGTTTCCGCCCCCAAAGGGGGAGGAGTGCCTTTAGTTTCGATATCCCCGCCGTTGCGAAGCAACTTTAATTCGGCAACATAACATGCTCGCGCAGCAACTTGATCCCCTCTGACGATACCAACGCCGGCTTCTGTGGGGAACTTCAATAGCAAGCACCAGGGGGCTATACAGGCTCTGAATTTTGCGAGGGCCGGCCGGCCCAAGAAGGCATTGTATGGCGATTCGACATCCAAAACCACAAAGGGAAGGATTCTCACTCTCTGGCGTTCTCCTTCCCCAAGTGTAACTGGCAATTCTACGTAACCCATAGGTGCGGTGGATGCTCCGTTGAATCCACGAATCCATCCTTGGCAGGGCTTCAAGTTTTTTATCTCAAGATTCATCTGGTCAAAGGCTTTTTTGAAAAGGATATTAACGGAACTCCCGTTGTCCACCAGTACCTTATGAACAGTGGCTGGCCCAATGGGTACCGTGATTACAAGTGGATCTTCAGTTGGAGCATGGACCCCAATACTTTCTCGCTCTCGGAAAACAACATCATCAGTCATCATCTTTTGCTGCTTCACCGGAACACTGTCCTCGGGGTTGCTACATTCCCCCACTTCGAGGTGTTGTTTGGCTGCGTTGACATATTGATCTAAAGCTTTGGAACTGTGCCCAGCAAGGTAAAGTCCACCGATCACGGTGTTGATTACAATATTCTTTCCCTTTTGCTGAGCAGTTGGCCTAGCAGCAAGTTGATTTTGATTCTGATTCGGGGCCTGCACCGCTTGCCCCCTGTCCCTAGGCGTTACTCTGTATTCGTCTAGCTTCCCTTCTCGAAGCAACCTTTCGACTACGTCCCTCAGGTGACGGCATTCATTCGTCGAACGGCCGTGAATTTGATGAAAGAGGCAAAACTTCCCTGTCTCACGCTCTTTTTCTGTCGACTCTCTAGGAGGTGGCCTCTTATTCTGGAGGACTTCATACGCATTCATGAAGATATTCTCCAGAGTATCATTTATGGGTGTATAACTTTCAAAGGCCCTGGGACGAGTCCTTCTCTGGGAGTCGATCCCTCGGCCCCTCTTCCGGCTGTTGCCGTTAGCATTGTTATTGTTGTTACCCGGTCGGCGACCACCCTGGTTCTGATTTCCGACGTTAACCTCAACTTTCCCCGAGCTGTCTCCAGTCTGTTTGATGGCGACATTGCTCTGAACTTTTTCCTTATCGGTTGTTTTAAGCTTTCGGTTCGCGTACACCTCTTCCCGGCGTAGATGTACATTGGCTTTCTCATAGAATAATTCTCTGGTGTGGGGTGGTTTGCCTGCCAAGTACCTCCCGAATTCAGTGTCCTTATCCACTCCATCAATTAGTGCTGCGACAATGGTCGGCTCATGAGGATCTTTGACCTCAGTGGCGGCCAAATTGAAACGATTCAGGTACATCTTTAGACTTTCGCCTGGTCGCTGTTTGACAAGAAATAGATCGATCACGCTTTTCGTCTTCTGTGCGTAGATACGGAATTGCTCTACGAACTTCTCGCTTAGTTCCCTGAAGCTGGAGATCGATCTTGCCGGCAGGCAAGTAAACCATAGCAAAGCCACGTCTTTCAGGAATATGGGAAACGCTTTACACTTAACTGCGTCAGAAGCGGCGGCAGCAGTCATCGACCAAGAGTATCTCATCAGGTGTTGAACAGGATCAGATCTTCCTGCATATCGGTTCATCTGTGGCATGTTGAAACGCCTTGGAAAAGTTGCATCCAAAATATCGTCAGTAAAAGGAGTATGACTACGGTCAATCCCCCAATCCTCGTTCCGCTGTCCACGGCTGTCGGCCAAAATCTGGTGAACCATGGCTGCAACGTTTGCACTAGTCAAAGGAGGTTCAGGATCAGTGCCTCTGGCCCGACGAGGCTCTCTGATCTCTCTTCGGGGAGTAGCCACAAAATCCGAGGCTTGGACGAGGCCTTGCTGCCCCCTGTTATCATGAGTATGCGTACGGCGACGGGGCTGAGGTGGCCTGTCATGCACAGGACTGTTCACGCCTCGAGTCCTGAGGGTCGTTGCTTGACCATCCATATTACGGTTTGTGGGTCTTGCCCATAGTTCTTCTTCTTCTTGTGAGGGCAGGGTCCCGAACCGAAGCTGTTCTATGTTTTCGGCTCTTTCATACGGTCGCCGCGGAGGTCTCGGCGATTCTTCAGATGAAGAGGAATATGCTGGGGTGAGTGGACGAACTGGCGATGTTCTTTGCCTTGTTAGCTCATCAAGTCTTCTATCCATAGCCGTCAGGTTTTGCCGTAGGATAGAACTTTCCTGCCTTTGGGCGGCTAACTCATCAAATAACCTATCCCACATTTCGACAAAGCGGGAAAGATCCCCCTCAGTGACAGGAGCAGCAGGATCATAATGGTCATCATCGCCCTCTCTTATGGGCATAGTGCTCGGACCGGGTCGAGCAGAGGTTCCAGGACGATAGGAGTGGGTCATAGGTTCTTTTCCAGGTCGAGTTGTGTTCTGACCATCAGTTCGGGTAGCTGCGGTTCGTGGAGGGCGGTTCGCTGCGCCCCCCTGAGTTCGACTCGTGGTCATGGTGCGCGGAGGCTGCGAGGTGTTGCCCCGGGATCGAGTAACAACCCCTTCAGTAGCGCGGATCGTCTCGTTCTCGTCGACTCGGAACGAGGTGTTTTCATCGGATCGGATCGCCCCCTGCGCTCCGCGATCCTGAGTCTCTTCGTTGCCCAGTTCGTGCACACTCTCCTCGATCGTTTCGTTGGTCTGCGAAATTTTAGATCTTTTTCCAACCATGATATCCGAATCGCTGGAATCTTCAAGAAAACGAATGACGAAACTTTAAGACTGAGTTTCTCAGTGAAAGCACCAAAAATGTTAGATCGAAATTTGGACCTAACACCCAAATTGTTATGAACTGCAGAGAATTCTAAATGTGGAACAAGGAAAAAGAAAATAACACTCAGAATTTATAGTGGTTCGGCGTTAACGAGCCTACGTCCACTTTATATCTTATTGATTATGCTTTAAAAGCTAGTACAACAGTGATTTCTCTCAATATTTCAGTGGTTTGACAACAATGGCGGACTCAGTGTTCACTATTGCCAAAAAGATCCCGAAAAATGCCAAGCTCTGGGCTATTTATAGCTGATTTTGTCAGGCGGATCGCAGACACGTGGCACGAATCCCGAGATTTTCGGATCGCATCGCCACCATTGAAGAAACAGTCAAACTAGTCGTTGTGAACCGGTGTCGTCAGATCCGTGCGATTCGGATCGCTGAAGACCAGCTCGTGGCTGAACGGGTCAGAGGGTTCGGTTCGTTACAAGGGATCGGATCGCCTGGAGGTGCCGTTCGTCGACGAGATGGGAGCGATCCGTTCCTGGGCGAGTCGATAGAGCGCGACCCATTCCTGAGCGAGACGATGACGTGCGATCCGTTCCTGGGCGAGACGATGACGTGCGATCCATTCTTCCACTTTCTTGGGGGACTTGGTTTTCTGATTTCCTTTTATGAATGATCCTGGATGGCTTGGTCAAAAAGCGAGCCAACACATGCAACTTGAACAATACAGTAAAATTTAACACAAGTATCAATTGGAATTGGGATCAAGAACACTCAGCAACTTTTCATCAGTAAATCAACTCAATTGCCACCGTTATTCAAACTACGACTAACATGAATATAAGAACAAAGATGAACTAATAAAGGCAATAACTTGGCAAAGGAAATTAAAGGTGCAATAAGGTAAAATGAAATAAACTGTGCAGAAAGGTAAAGATAATGAATTGGCAGGAGAATTGGTAACAAACGAAAAATATGGCTTCAGAACTTGATCACTTTTCTCATTAACTTTCAGAAAATTCACTTGCATAGTTATACGTGCATTCTCTCCAACTTTAACAGGCCGAAATTAATATCAACTAACACCATTCAACCAGCTTTTAAGGTTCATTAACTCGTTCAACATTACAACATTATACAACCTTTGATTCAGCCCAGAACAATTATAAATATCTTGTATCCTTGTGCACGTGCGCAAGCTTGTATACTGATACATGCTTTCTCCTCTCTCCTCAAGTATTGCCTTCATCAACCAATGACTCTGACTGTTCCCTGGTACCTTCCAACAACTTCTCTGATGATCTCTGACCTGCCTCTGGCGAACTTGGCTTGAGAGCTGCTTCACTTTAATTTTCAGTGCCTGTTTTATCCTTGACCCAGCTGTTTGTCCATGTCATCAAAGCTAGGTTGTTACAACCCCTTTCCCCTTCAAGAATGGACCTTGTCCCAAGGTCCAAGGAGGGAAATCTTCGAATTAATGGCCAGTAGTCCTCCCAAGTCGCTTCCTCTTTTGGTTTACCTTTCCACTTCACTAATATTTGCACCACTGCGTCATTATTACGAGGAACTATTCTCCTATCAAGGATTTTCTCAGGTTGTTCTACTATTTCTTCCACAAAACTAGAGGCATCTTGCTGCACAAATATTCTCTCACCTTCTTTCTTTTTGAGTTGGGACACGTGGAAAACATGATGAATTTTTGCATGAGGGGGCAACTGCAGTTTATTGGCAACTTCACCAATTTTTTCTATCACTTTATAGGGTCCATAGAACTTAGGAGATAGCTTGTGTGTTTTTTGGTTCCTTGCAGTTATTTATTTGTAAGGCTGTAATTTCAGAAACACCCAATCTCCTACCTCAAATACTCTTTCTGACCTTCTTCTATTAGCAAATTTGCTCATTTTCTCTTATGCAGATTTCAAACTGTCTTTTAAAAATTGCAAAATGATGTCTCTAGAGTACAAATGCTCCTCTACATGTTCTACTTTGGTAGTATTAGGTATATAGGAGAGTAAAGTGGGAGGATCAGCGCCATATAAAGCTTTTTAGGGGTGGTATTTGTGGAGACTTTCCAGATAGTGTTGTACCAGTATTCAGCAATTGCTAGCCAACTCGACCACTCATGGGGCTTATGGCAGATGAAACATCTCAGCTAACACTCCAATATCTTGTTGACAACTTCGGTTTGACCATCACTCTGAGGATGCTACGTTGTACTAAACTTCAAAGTATTGCCTTGTAATTTGAAGAGCTCTTGCCAGAATTTGCTCATGAATATAGAATCACGATCACTTACAATAGTTTTTGGCAAGCCATGGAGTTTAAACACACCTTGAAAGAAAGTTAATGCTACATCTTTTGTTGTATATGGGTGAGACAGTGGAAAGAAGTGGGCATATTTACTTAATATGTCTACCACAACATAGATAACAATAAATTTATGACTTTTAGGCAAACAAGTAATGAAATCCATTGACAAATCCATCCAGATCCTCTCAAGGATGGGTAAAGGCTGAAGTAACGTGGGATATAATACATTTTCATGTTTGTTTCTCTGGCATTCTTCACAAGCCTTCACATATTGCTCTACATGCAATTTCATCTTTTTCCAATAAAAAACTTGTTTCGGTTTCTTAATAGTAGCTCTCACACCTGCATGCCCACCTAAGGGAGTGGAATGATGTTCACTTATCAGTGTTTGGATTAATGGGAGGAGTTTGTGGTCAACCAGAAGCTTGCCCTTATAATAGAGTAAATCTTCCACTGCCTTATATTTTTCAGATAATTCATTCCTCTTTACTTTCTGTAGTTTCTCACTATACCAGTTAGAATCGTGCAGGGTCTTTTTCAATTCATCTAACCATGGTGTTCTAACTGTTGTAATGTCAAACAGTTGCTCTTCCTCTATGCTCTCATCGTTTCTTCTTGACAATGAATCTGCCACTACATTTTCCTTTCCACATTTATACTCCACACTGTAATCAAACCCGTGAAGCTTTGCCATCCATTTATGCTGAAGTCCAGTGGTCAATCTTTGTGTCAGTAGGTGTTCGAGGCTTTGATGATCGATTTTATAATGAATTTCCTGCCTATAAGGTATTGTCCCCATCTCTTTGTAACAATGATGATGGCCAATAATTCCTTTTCATATGTAGACAATCCCAGATTCCTACCATGTAATGCCTTACTTAAGTAGGCTATAGGCTTACCATTTTGGGTTAAAACAGCACCTATCCATTTCCACATGCATCACATTCAAGTGTAAAGGGCAGGATGAAATCAGGAAGGGTTAATATGGGAGGGTTTGTCAAGCATTGCTTCAATTGATTGAATGACTGTGTAGCTGCTTCGCTCCATTTAAATAAGTCCTTCTTCAACAAATTAGTTAGTGTCTTGGCAATTATTCCATATCCCTTAATAAATCTCCTGTAATACCCAGTAAGCCCTAAAAATCCTCTCAAGACCTTCAAGTTCTTAGGAGTAGGTCGGCTCTGTACTGCCTCAATCTTACTAGGATCTGCTGCTATCCCTTCATCTGAAATGATATGCCCCAAATACTGGATGGATGGTTTGGCAAAGTAGCATTTGGAAAGTTTGATTTTCAAGGAGTTTTGGTATGTTTGGAAAGTAATTTTGAGGTGCTTGAGGTGATCATTCCAGTTCTTGCTATACACTAAAATATCATCAAAGAACACCAACACAAACTGTCTCAAGTATGTCCTGAACACTTCATTCATAAGGGATTGGAAGGTTGAGGGTGCGTTGACTAACCCAAAGGGCATTACTCTGAATTCATAATGTCCTTCGTGGATTTCGAATGTTGTCTTATAGATATCATCTTCATTCATGCATATGAGCATATCTGATGATACCCAGACCTCAAACCCAATTTAGAAAAATACTTTGAACCATGCAACTCGTCAAATAAATCTTCTATCAAGGGAATTGGAAATTTATCTTCGATGGTTTGGGAATTAAGGCTTTTGTAATCAATACACATGCGTGTTGTACCATCTCTCTTTCTCACCATCACCACAGGGGAAGAATAAGGGTTGTTACTAAGTCTAATAATACCAGCCTCTAGCATTTCCTTTACAGTCTTCTCTAATTCATTTTTGATATGGTATGAGTGTTGATAGGGTTTTAGGCATACAGGTTTAGAGTGGGGTAATGAGGGTATTTTATGGTCATGAAGTCTTGGTGGTGGTAGGTTTGTATTTGGGTCAGTAATGGTGGGAAAGGTTTTTAGGGTTTCAGTGATTTCAAGTGGAATGGTGGGAGTGTCAATCTCTGTTTGATTATTAACAGAAATAGTTTGCAGGCAAATCATCATAGTTAATTGGCCATCATTGCTCTCTTTTCTCAACCTCTTCTTATCAACAATTTTCAGATCCTCATGCCTAATCCCTTGCCACATATACTCTTTGCCATCATATTGAAATTTAGCCTGCAATTTATCAAGATTAAGAGTTACCTCTCCCAAACATTTCATCCATTGTGCACCCAACACTACTTGACATCCTTCTAAGGGAAACACAGCAACTCCACCAGCATAGTACATCCTTGGCACTTCAGAAGCACTTCCTTACAAATGCCATAATTCTTTAATTTCTTCCCATTGGCCACTGTGACCTCAAAAACTTTAGTTTTATCTATCCTTAACCCCAACTTCCTGGCTAATCCCTCATTAATAAAACTATGAGTGGAGCCTGAATCAATCAGTATTTGCACCTGTTTTCCTTGAAGGTGGCCTTTAACCTTGATAGTGGATAGAGCAGGTACACCACATAAAGCTTGAAGGGTAATGGATAAAGTTTCTTGGGGAACTGGGTCTGCTACCTCTATTTCTTGCACACTATCATCAGTTTCTTCCTCATACAGAGGCATCATTCCCTCCAACACATACACTTGGGGGCATTTACCGTTATGATCACGTGTCCATCTTTCCTTGCAAGTATAACATAAACCTTGCCTTCTCATCTCAATTATCTGGCTCGGGGTCAATCCCCTTCTTTTGGCTTGACCTTCGGTGGAGTTTTCATTAGATTCTTGAAGGGTATTTTTTGGTGCATTGGGTTTGTTTGTTTGTAGAGGGTTAGGGTTTTGGGGATTATGATTATGATGTGAGGAGTTTTTGGCATGTTTCTTGGAAAGTAGGTATTTTGTTTCAAACATCTTGGCTAAGGATACATCTTCTTTAAAATCACGTGGTCGTGAAGTCATAACATCATATCTAATTTCTTCTTTTAGTCCGCCAATAAATCGATCCAACAAGAATTTGCGGGTAGGGTTTCAAGAACACCCTTTAGCTATTCAAACTTGCTCAAATATGCCCTCACCGTTGTAATTTGTTTAAGCTTTGACTAGGTTTCATAGGGCCTTTCCATCTCTTCTGGATTAAAACGAATCAACACTTCTTCTTTAAACATA
Organism: Allium sativum; assembly: GCA_030737875.1. NCBI lineage: Eukaryota > Viridiplantae > Streptophyta > Magnoliopsida > Asparagales > Amaryllidaceae > Allium > Allium sativum. The sequence continues at coordinate 16,597,650 of CM060925.1, forward strand.
GGCCAAGCAGCTACATGTTCTACTGTGCCAATATACCAATAGTACCATTGCAACGCCTCTTCCCTTAAAGCAAACGCACAAATTTCTACCCACATTGCTTCATCAGTTCGGTGAAACCTGAAATATTGTTCCACTTGCCTTAGCCAGTTTGCAACATCTTCTTTTCCAGCAAAGGTGGGGAAATCTAGTTTGATGGTGTAGTGGGGGTAAGGGTTAGGAGGGTAATTTGGGTACTGATAAGGGTATGGGAATGGGTGTTGATGGAAGGGTTCTTGGATAAGAGGAGGTGGATTCAAATTCCTGGGTGCTGGTAGTGCATTTCTCGGTGGTGGTGGGGGTAAAGCATTTCTTGGCGGTGGTACATATGGTGGAATCGGAGGAGGTGGTAATGGAGGTGCATTTTGCACTGGTGGGGGTGGTAATGGGGGTGCATTTTGTACTGGTGGAGGAGGTAATGGGAGTGCATTTTGTACTGGTGGAGGAGGTAATGGGGGTGCATTTTTTACTTGTGGAGGAGGTAATGGAGGTTCATTTTGAGTGGGAGGGGTTCTTGCCTGAGTTAGGGTTTCCATCATGGTGGAAATTCGATCTAGCCTCTGATCGAGCCCTACAAATTTGTGATCAACATCCTCTAACTTCTTGCCTACCGTCTCCATACCTTGCTCCAAATTCTGATTGATCTCCTCTTGCCTCTACCATAATTCATTGTCAGGATCTACATCTGGGAGGCAGTTATCTACATCACCCTCGTTATGGATGCTATCAGTTGAACCGATCTACGAATGTCGCTCTGATACCAATTTGGCAGGGTCTACTGGGTTTTGTTCTTGAGCAATGGCGTTTTGGATGATTTTGAAAGAAAGTGAATATGATCGAACACTTGAGTAAAGCTACAGAGTTTGCGGAGGGAATGTGGATGTGGTCAGAAAAGGTTAGAAATGGGTAGTAAATTCAAGAATGACGTGGATTTAGTAGGAATTGGCAAGAAATTATGGAAAAAGAGTGATGTGGAAAGGTGTTTGACGTAATGTCAGGGGAAACCCTAACAAGAAATGAAGAGTAGGCTTTCTGTTTGTGGATAAAGACGACGGTAGATGATTATGGACACAATTATGTGGGAGTTTATGGTTTTAGGAAAGAATTTGGCACATAAATGAATTCAAGAATTCACTAGTGTAACCATGTACATCGATTTTGTGGGAATTTAGATGGAGGGTTCACTGATTTAACAAGAGCATGCAAATTGAACATGCAACTTGAACAATACAGTAAAATTTAACACAAGTATCAATTTGAATTGGGATCAAGAACACTCGGCAAATTTTCATCAGTAAATCAACTCAGTTGCCACCATTATTCAAACTACAACTAATATGAATATAAGAACAAAGATGAACTAATAAAGGCAATAACTTGGAAAAGGAAATTAAAGGTACAATAAGGTAAAATGAAATAAACTGTGCAGAAAGGTAAAGATAATGAATTGGCAGGAGAATTGGTAACAAACGAAAATATGGCTTCAGAACTTGATCACTTTTCTCATTAACTTTCAGACAATACACTTGCATATTTATACATGCATTCTCTCCAACTTTAACAGGCCGAAATTAACATCAACCAGCTTTTAAGGTCCATTAACTCGTTCAACATTACAACATTATATAGCCTTCGATTCAGCCCAGAACAATTACAAATATCTTGTATCCTTGTGCACGTGCACAAGCTTGTATACTGATACATGCTTTCTCCTCCCTCCTCAAGTATTGCCTTCATCAACCAATGACTCTGATAGTTCCCTGGTACCTTCCAGCAACTTCTCTGATGATCTCTGACCTGCCTCTGACAAATGTGGCCTGAGAGCGGCTTCACTTTGATTTTCAGTGCCTGTTTTCTCCTTGACCCAGCTGTTTGTCCATGTCATCAAATCTAGGTTGTTACATGCCAAAAAAAAAAGAGAAGAAGGAGAAAAAATTTATTTACAATTTTAGTAAATCATTTTTTGACATTCTCTCTGATCACATGCATTTAGAAATACATGGTTGAAATCCAAAGTACAGGGTTCTAAGTCTAAAAAACCTATCACTAAACGTAGTTATTCATTGACCAAAGTTAGTCACATATGTGATAAATTTAATTTTTTCGAACTCCAAAACATGTTTTATCCATTTGTACATACATAAATGCATAAATATACATGTACATATGTATATGTATATGTGTGTACAAATACATATGAAACCAATACCAATTCTTGAATATAGACTTCAATGGTAGATGAGTTAGACTCAAAAAAAAAATGCAGAGTTCGGGAGTCGAAAAGAAGCAAGGAAGGGGGGAAGTATACTGAAAATCAAAGCAAACTCCAACGATTGATTGACAATATCCTGAAGCTTACAACCATAAGATCATCACCACAGATCGACCATTGTGCCTATAACTGGTCGACTGGCTAGCGTCAACCTAGATCAATAAACATTAAGAAATACACAGTTTTTTCTTCCTTTTTCCTTTTCATTTTTAAAATTCAAATTCTTGATTTTTAAACTTTCTTTTTTTTTGAAATATACATGTTGTTTTAGAAATTTTAAATTTGAATATTCCAAAAGAAATTTGTATCACTTGGATTTAAAGTCAACAAGGCGATTCTTAATATTCAAATATTTTTTTGGTAAAACTGACCGGTTTTTATAGTGACCACAAACACTTATTATTATAATAAATAATGTAATCAAAGAATATATGAAATCAAGTGTACGAGTATATGTCAGATGCCATTATTTTCTTTTCTCTTTCCTATTTTTATTAGGGTTCTAATGTAAAGGTGGGAATTACATATAAATACTGATGCGATTTAAATCACGAGATTGGGCTACCTGATACAATCGGCCCAATATACTCATAATTAAATAATGAACGCATAACACCTATACAACCAAGCACTACGATATAAACTAAACATCCTTCTCTAATAAAACTCCCCCTTAAGTTGAAGAATATATATTCTTCATTCCCAACTTGCTGCATAGATACTTCAATCGTGCACCATTCAATGACTTTGTGAATAAATCTACAACTTGTTCTCCTGTTCGTACAAACCCTGTCTCGACACACCTTCTTGAATTTTATCTCCAATAAAATGGCAATCAACTTCTATATGTTTAGTTCGTTCATGAAAAACAAGATTCGATGCAATGTATATTGCAGCTTGATTATCACACCATATTTGTTGGTTTCTCAGATCTCATACCAAATTCCTTCATCAAATGAATGATGCACATTACTTCACATACATTGTTGGCCATGACAATACTTTGACTCAGCACTGGAACGAGACACCACTGGTTGCTTCTTACTCTTCTATGAAACAAGATTACCTCCTACAAACACACAAATCCCAGACGTTGACCTCCTATTTTCCTTCGATCCAGCCCAGTCTGCATCACTAAAGCTTTCTATATCTAGTTGACCATTATTCACGTACATAAGTCCTTGTCCTGCCGTACCCTTCAGATAGCATAAGATTTGATCAAGTGCAGCCCAATGTTGCATGGTGGGTTGTGTCATAAATTGATTCACTACATTGACCGGGTACGATATATCTGGTCTCGTAACGCATAAATAGTTCAACTTGCCTACAGGTCGCCTGAATCTTTGTGGATCTTCCATAAACTCACCGTCTTTATTTAAATTCTGGGTTGGAATCATTGGAGCACTACTCCGCTTTGCTTCAAGTTTCCCAGTCTCCCTCAATAAATCTAAAGTGTATTTCCTTTGTGACAAATATATACCTTCCTTGTTTCTTGAAATCTCAACACCCAAGAAATACTTGAGTTCACTTATGTCTTTAGTTTGAAACTGAGTATGTATAAAGTCTTTTAGTCGACAAAAGTCATCTTCATCACTCCCCGTGATTACTATATCATCTACGTACACTACCAGTAATATGATACCTCCATTAGTCTGCTTATAGAACACTGAATGATCGGATTTACTTATCATTATACCAAACTTCTCTATGGACAAACTAAACTTGCCGAACCATGCTCTTAGACTTTGCTTAAGTTCATACAATGATTTGTTTAATTTACACACTAAATTCGTCTCCCCCTAAGCGACAAATCCAGATGGTTGCTCCATGTATACCTCTATTGTAAAATTGCCATGTAAAAATGCATTTTTATATCTAATTGATGAAGTTTCGAATTATACTTGGCAGCCATGGAGATGAACAGTTTGTTGGAGGACATTTTGGCTACGGGTGAGAATGTATCTGAATAATCAATGTCGTATGTTTGTGCATGGACCTTAACCACTAAGCGAGCCTTGTACCGCGCTATACTTTCATTTGCATTCATTTTAATTGAGAAAATATATTTACACCCTATTGTCTTTTTGGTTGGTGGTAGATCGACCAAGTTCCACGTTTTATTTTGTTTTAAGGCATTCATCTCCTCTATCATAGCTTCACACCATTTTGGTGAACTCAGTGCTATGATAGTTTTACTAGTATGTTTCAGTGGCTCGCTAATTAGACGAATGCCTTTTTGATCCGCTAATTAGACGAATGCCATTTTGGTGAACTCAGTGCTATGATAGTTTTACTAGTATGTTTCAGTGGCTCGCTAATTAGCGAATAGTTTTACTCCAATCATGATAGTTTGTTCCATTTAGCTTCCGATCTGTGATTTTTGGCATCATTGACATCACATCGACCCCTTTTTGATCCGCTATGATTCACGAATCAACCCAGAACAATGAGAATGACCTCGTGGAGAAAAAAATGTAATCGAGTCTCTCTAATTACCAAGATCTTCAATCAATGGCTCTGATAACATGTAATCAAAGAAACTATGAAATATAGTATACAAGTATATGTCAGATGCTATTATTTGCTTTTCTCTTTTCTTTTTTTATTAGGGTTCTAATAAAGGAGGGAATTACATATAAATACCGATGCGGCTTAGATTACTAGATTGGACTACCTGATACAATCAACCCAATATACTCATAATTAAATAATGGACGCATGACACCTATACAACCAGCACTATGATATAAATTTCAATAATACAGTGATTGGCAGATTACCAACTAACATACTCGGTTTTTAAGGTGGACCGACCACCACAATCTGTTTTTAGAGTGGTCAGACCATTTTAGCTTATAAAAGCTTACAACACAGGAGCTTAAATTCTAACTGTACAAATTTCTATGTTTAAATTTAACTGTTCAAATAAACATTTGAATGATAAATAATCGAATTAACATTCGAAAAGACTACAAATAAGCTTAAATACTATATAATAATCCTTTATATAGGTTAAACATATACAAAATTTCGTTAAATTTGGAATTATGTAGCTTATAATATAGGCTATTGTTTAACTCAGAACACTTGGTAAATTAAGGGAACAGTTACACACACACACACATCATTGTTTTAAAAAATCAACCTTAATACTCGCCTCAACGAGCGCCTCGAGGAATTAAGAGATAGAACGTCTTGAGGCGTATTCCAAAAAGTTTTTAACCTCTAAAGCTTATGCCTCTACAACTTGAGGCATACAAAGCGCATAAAGTGTACGCTTCGCACACCTCAAACAGTTAAGGTGTATGACTTAAAACTCGTTTTACCTTTAGTTGCAGACTATGCAGTTAAAGCCCTGCTAAAGCACCGCAATATCGCCGCTATAGCCCATAGCGTTCTTCAACCGCTACGCTATTTCAATTTAGCGTTGATGAACAGTAGATCCGCTTTTAGCCCCGCTATTTTCCGCTGCATCTGGTAAATCAAAGTTTTTTAGCATCCACTTTATCAATATTAATATATAGAGCTTGATTTGACTAGTTCTCTTTTTTAAAAATTCAGTTTAGTTAGCGTAAAGGTCTAAAATTAAGGCATAATTGTCTAATATATGTTAGAAATCAATTACACTCATCAATTTTAGCACATATACCCATGATATTCCACGATTTTGTTATATAAGATTAATTAATATTAGTTTCTTGTACACATATAATGTGAGGAAGATGATTAATTAATTTTAAATATTTGGTTTTACATCTAATAAACCTTTTTGCACCTCTGCTACATCCCCACTATTTCCCCGATTTATCCCCGCTACACCTTGTTGCACCTCCGCCGCTATAGAGCCGCAGAGCGTTTTAACTACACAAGTTGTAGATATTGACACTGATAGAAGTCATTAAACTTTAGTTATTTAATGGAAATAAAAAAGTCAAAATTTAAAATAAAAATAAAAATCAACATTTGCATTTTTTTACTTTTTAATTTCAGTATCGACATGATCAAGTAAGATTGTTTATTAAATAATGAACATAAGCAATGCAATGGATTTTCTCGGTATTATTCAAAGAATTTCAACTTTTTTAAATTTTGAAATAAATTTTGTGGATCGATTTCAATTGATTGAATGTATCAGAATTGGAGTTTAATAAAATCTTCAAATAGTTTTAAGAAATCAAAATTTGAATCATATGAATTTCGATTATTTATTTTTAATCTATAATAAAAACATATACTTATTAAAAGTCGGATCTTAAAGTATTTGTTTTCATTTTTTGCATCGCTTAATTTAAAATGTCAGAATTTCTTTATTTGTTTTATGTTTTATTTGAAATGTTTACGCCTTGAAGATCTGAAAATGCTTCATGTATGCCTTTAGCGTTTTAAAATTTTGATATATATATATATATATATATATATATATATATATATATATATATATAGACACGCCTTTTGGAAAGGCCGTCGCAACTCGATTTCTATCAAATAAACGGTTGACGTGCAAAAATGTCGTACACCAACACCCAATGATATGCAAGTGTATTAGCAACACAATAATCCAAATAAGTTATAAAGTAAAGTAAATGCGTGGAGACACGACTTTTTATAGTGGTTCGGCACTAACGCCTATGTCCACTTTATAATGACCATTCATCATACGACATCCAATTACAATGTTATACAAGTTTAGGCAATATTCGAGTACAAAGTGTTACAATAGAATAACAATGTCCTTTTTAATTCTAAACTTTGACTAAAATGTCCTTCTTCTTCCTCCTTGAGATGAGTTGACTTGGTCAACCATGTCCAATTTGAGCTTCAATTTCCAAGAAGTCCAAAACAACCCTGAAGTGGTGTTTTTATGCTTGTAGATGCCCAAAGTATGATGGAAAACGCTCACGCGATATATTAATGGTCCATGCCATGTCCAATGACCATGGAGTAGAAGGTAGCTGCCATTAATGAGGGTCTTGGAGCTCTAGAAGGCCAAAAATTCCAAGGGAAAAAGATCGAAATGAAGGCCAAGGCTTGGGGTATTTATAAGAGAGAGTTTAGGTGGGAGTAGGTAGGAAGAGGGGACCATAAGCTAGAATTTCGGACCCCTGAAGAAGCCAAGAAATAGGAAAATTTGTATCCCTTAGTGAGGGGTAAGAAATTCGTATCCCTTTAGGGGATAAGAAATTTCGTATCCCCCTGAGGGATACGAAAAAGATGAAGGGGGGCTGAATCTTGGGGGATTCGAAGCATGTGATCTTGGAGGTGAGGAATCCGAAATCTTGTTATTGAGGGAGTCGAGGTTTCTAAATACGAAGTGGGGGGATTCGAGTTTTCGTTGGTTCGAAGTGGAGGGATCCGAGCTTCCGGCTCAGAGGAAATCAGATGAATCGAGCGGTGCACACTTGTTCGACCTAACTAGTTAGGTCGATCGCCATCAGGACTATGGGGCCCCGGACCTCTAGCAGCTCTGCGCCCAGACCCGCTGATGGCTCGCTTTCGTCTCAACGCTCGGCTCACCTTCGACTCCGCGCTCGGCTCGCCTACTGCTCGGCTCTCGGCGCTCGACTCACCTTCCTTAAGAGTCATAGTGCAAAGCATCGTAATAGATGTTCTCAGGCCCAAAGAGGTCATCTTGTAGGAGTTTCGGGCCTTTTTGAGTTTGCGACGTAACTTCGACCAAACTGCTTTGTGTTTTTTGATGATGTTCTTGATGCTTGACTGCGTTGCTAACCATGAAATTGACGTGTGACAACGTCGACTAAAAAGCGTGTCAACACAAACCAATCAGGACTTGAGTGTTAACTCTGGTTAGCTTGCAATCACTTGGATAAAGTTTTAAAGAATTAGGGAATTTGGAATTTACATGCCTGATATCTTGGGTTGGATGGAATCGTTCAGCTCGAGTGAAACGCAACTCTATCTCAATACTCCATCTTCGGATTGATGTTAACTATTGGTCGAAAATTTCGGGTCGAGTTCGACCCGACCATGTACTGGAAAACTCTGGCAAATGAGCATTACCATTGGATCGAAGGCATCGACCCGACCCCAACCTGAAGCGGTTACCAGGCACCATCGACGTGGCCTTATTCTTGTGGCAATTAACTTGATCCACTCTCCTATAAACCCGGATCGGGTTCCACTTTACACGCACGAACCAGAGAGGCTTTCTCCACGATCTCACATTCGGCTCCGAGAGACACTGGATGCTTGCTACATGGCGGTTCGACATGGACCGAACCCTACTTGTAAATACATGTTTTCACAGCTATTGGTGAGGATCTTTTTTCTCTCTTCGAATTTTCTCCTCCATTAACGCAAGGATATTGCGCTTCTCCTCGAGCATGATGACATCGTGTCATCACTGAATTCACTACATAACGCGAGGATTTCGTGCATAAACTCATACATCCAACATAAGGATTTTTGTGCATAAAGACTCTTCTTTCTCCTCTTTCTTCCAAATATACTGATTTCTCCTGTAATTTGTCATTATATAAAAAAGATTATAAAGTGGACGTACACTCGAATTAAGCCGAACCACTATAAAAATATTGTGTGTCCCCTATTGTTTATTTACTTTTCTGCATTTCTGTATTTGTGAGGAATTCACACAACTTGGGTGTTAGTGCCAATTTTTGGTCTATCATTTTGGTGCGTCAGGTAGGGACACACGCTACTACTTCGACTTCTAGTTTGAAAGGGAACAAATTATTTGAAATTTTGGCCCAATGGTTAAGAGGAAGAAAGACACAGCTTCTTCTCATGCTGAGGATGTTGGCATTGAAGGTATTAGGAACGAGGGAAGCCAAGAGGCTTCCTCTCGCGGTGATCCATCAATATACTTGACTAGAGAGAAGATTGATAGTGTTCTCGCTGAATTGAAAAACCAGATGGCACGACAAGACGATCTTCTTCAGAAGCAATAGGAAATGATTACTGATTTCTTAACTCAGATGGATGGAAGGCCGAGCAACAATGGTTTAATAGCTGGAACAAGTACCGTTGGAATGCAAACACTAGCAAATTTGGCTCGAGTAGACGCTGCCCCTCAGGTAGGATCGCTTGGGATCTCTGGTCGAATGGATAACAACGTTGATTTAAACTCAGCAAGGAGCAACCGTCCTCCTTCCGGTGATATGAATAAGATTATTTCGACTCACGACGTTCTTGATGAGAACGCAAGGGAACTAGAAACTTAGGCCAGGCTAGGCCTACATCAGCTGCAATTCGAATGAACTACAGGATGGAGCACCAGGATGGAGCACCCCGGGTCGAAAATCATGGACCGACTTGGGTCGAGCAGTTCAAACCACGACCGGGGGCACACTCGACCCGAATCTTAGAGCCGAGCGTAGGCTCCCTCTCTCCCTTGGGCTTAACATTGGAGGCACCAATGCAGGATTTAACGACTAGCGACAGTTGTTGACCGATGGAAACCATATTGCTAATGTAATTCAATGCTTTACGAGAGGAGACACCTCTCAGGATGATGTGGATAACGTCAATTGTAGCCCATTCTCACGGGAAATCAGAAATTCCTGCAACCGTCCAAATTTCAAGCTACCGTGCATCTGATGCGCTATATGCACCATATGAAAGTCTTATCGGCGTCAGACAACATCATGGCCAAATGCTTCCCCCTTTTCTTGACTGACATAGTTACTATTTGGTTTCGATAGCTGGAATCTGATTCGATCAACAACTGGAACATGTTGGTTGCCCGTTTTATTGAACAGTTTCGGGTCCACATTTCTCGACCCAAGAATGTCATGTCACTCACTTCAATCAAACAAAGGTCCGGCAAGACCCTTCATTCATTTCTAGAAAGGTTCAATGTTGTAGTGGCATCAGTAGATCGACCTGAACCATCCATGGTATTGATGGCAGCTATATCTGACATTCTCGATAAGTCGGACTTCAAAGTTTCTTTGCACCGAGATCCACCAAGAGATCTTGGCAAATTCTATTTTGAAGCAGGCAGATTTATGCGAGAGGAAGATGAAAATTCCAAGAAATGCATTCTTGATGTTAACATGGTCAGGGACAGAGGACCATCCAACTCTTAAACGGACATCGACAAGGCAAAGGGAAGGTCACTGCTAAGAATGATCATAATGATCAGCCTCGAAGAGGGCCTAGATATGATAAATACACTGAATTCAATGCCTCACCAATCGGCATCTACTTAGATACAAAGGATGTTATCTCCTATCCTAAGCCTCCCAGGTGGGCGCCAAAGCTAAGAGAACGCGATTTCGTAAGACACTGCATATTTCATGAGATGGACGGTCATGATACCAATGACTGCAGGCATTTGCGATATCTGATCGAGGAATGGGTCAGACGCGGAGAGCTACTCGAATATGTTAAGCAACCAACAATGCCTACACCAACGCTGCCACCTCTTGCTCCCCAGAGAGGGAATGATCCTGGTCCAAGCACTCGTGGGATCGTCATCAACTGATCTGGATTAGATCATCATGGGTTTTCTACATTTCTTAGTATATAAGGTAAGTTTCTGTTTGCTTTTGCTTATCCAGATGGCTACATTGACTCACTTATGCATGGGGATTAGGATTTAATCCTCGGACATACTTTATTCTCGATGATAGACCCATCTGACGAATAAATGACTATGTTGAAGTACACACGTAGGGGATTATAATGTAGTCCCTACGTGTGCTCTAGATTCAACGATAAACCAAACATGATTTGTTTTGGCCTTGTAATAGTTTCTGAATTAAATAAAATGGATTTTTCAAGCATGGATTATGTTTGGTAAACTTAAATGTCTTGTCAGGATGTGGCAAGATTCTCAATCTCAACCTAAGTATGGATTATACTTATCTCGGAATCTTAGGTATGGATTATGCCTAGGGATGGACTATCTTGTCATGATGTGGAAAGTATAGCTCTATATCGATATGAATATGGTTCACACTCAGTTGGATTCCTAGGTATGGATTATAATCGGGAACGTCGGATTGTGTTGTCAGAATTTGACAAAGGAACTCAATCTAACTCGAGTATGAATTATGCTCAGTTTGAACTTCCAAGTATGGATTATGCCTGAAAGGTTGAGTCCCCTTTCCAGGATTTGACGAGATGATTCAAACGTCGCTTGAGTATGGTTTATACTTAAAACAGATGTCTAAGCAAGGTTTACGCTTGAAAAGGTTAGGTAGTACTATCAAGATTTGGCGCATCTGTTTGTGTAATGATCCGCCTTTTTAACATCTTCAAATCGGTAATTAAACCAACTTAAAACGTTAAAATCGACGGATCATTATTAGTTTACAGAGTTCAAATAGAATCAACATAGAAAAACATAGAATAAATAAATAACACAGTATTTAAAACAGCGAAATCAATTTTTATATATTAATCAGAATTTTTGTACAAGATTTCTGTACAATGGAATGTAAATCAACTTGAATACAGGAAAAATATATACTGTTCAAAATGTCTTTAGAGTGCACACGTCTTCGAATTCACAGCTTCTCCAGTCTTCAACCCTAAGCTGAAATCTTTAAATCTGTAACACTTGGGTCTGACCCAAGCGTTCCATGCAAAAATATAAAACACTCGAGTCAGGATTAATCATAGTTTAAGTAAATTAACTTCAATATAAATTGAAGTATAATAGTCAATCCTAACAAATGATTAAATTTCGAGTACGTCCAACCCATGAGAAACTACCAATATATATGGCATATCAACCTGGAATAAACAACCCGGACAACATATAAATATTTGTATACATGTATGCCGATGATATATACACACACATATGATATATGTATATACACATATACATCAACCCCACATCTATACAAAAATCATGCTTCGAATAAACAAAAATTTCCACAGCGGAGTACAAGATCGTTTATGTGAAATGCTAAATGAATGAGAAATGTTAACAAGTACCAATACATGGGGTATAAACAAAGGTGGCCAAGTGATCAACATATTGCGGTCTATAACATGTAGCCAAGTGATAACATATGCAAATTATAATATATAGCAAAGTGACAATACATGTAGTTTATAAATGACCAACATATGCAAATGACAGTATATGCAATTTATAAGTGACACTTGTGAAATCAATAACATAAGCACCTGAGTTATAAACACCCCATAATATAATCCAGTCTACCATTTTGCCAAATGAGGGCACACAGTGGATGTTGTAGAGAATATGCAGACGTGAACCCCAAATTATAAACCTTTCAGGTTAGCTAAAACTACAGGGTGTATATAAAAAAATGGCAACAACAATTTGAGAATTAGTTCTAAGTGTTGGTTCAGAATTTTAAACATGGCCATACTCAACCAGTTTGTACTGTATATATATAACACCACATGTCCTAGCAATATTAAGAAGCTAGCCATAACTGTTAGTTATACTGTTATCCAACAAATTAAACTATCTAACATAGTCTATAATTTTCAAGCCTCTCTGCTTTAAGTGTATAAAGGGCTCAGGTCATTCACCCTTCTTGGCCTTAGCAATGAACCAAGCCTCAAAGCGACATATAAAATTAGCTTAAGTCATGGCCTACTCGTCAACTTCTTTTACCATGTTAGTTAATACTCACTGTCACTAATTGTAGTTGGCATGTAACCATTTTGGTAAATAATTTATTCAATCCATAAGCACCAACTCACACATTATAAAGCACACACAAAACATTAAAACAGATGTGAGTATATGATGGACAACTATTTGAGAACATAGATATAAACTTCAATGCGCATGCAACAAGCTCCAGGTTTGATCTAAAGCAATATGAGTTTCCAAACATTTATTTTACCATTTAAGAATTTATGGGCCATACCAAATTTATAAATTAAATTAACAAATATAAACCTTAAACTAAATCTCTGTCAAAAGGTGTAAAACATTGTAAAGTGAAAAATGTCAAAATACAGGCCACATGCATCCACAAAATCATGTATGCATCACTAACTTGTTTCAGCTCCAACTCAAATGACAAAACATCTATATACACACAGCTTTGGTCCCTTGTTTACTGGTTATCCTAGTGACAGTCATTCATGTGGATATTGAGTATCATACACTACAGTACAAAATGCATGTGAAGTTATGGCAACTCTAAAAATATAAAATTTACTTGAACAAATAAGACATATTTTGAAGCCCAGTTTGAGGTTTCAACAGAAACACGAGATCGACTATTTTGTCTCATGGACAGTGGTAATGAAAGAAAATGAAACCGAAACTCCGATCCAAAATAGTTTCCCAGCTTCCAACTAGACAGGAAAAACTTAAAACAGTGATTCCTTTGGGTTTCAAACAAATGAATGAATATTCAACTCTGAAAATATAAAACCGAAACCATCCTAATGAACAAACATTGTTTAGTGCTATGAGTACTCAATCATTACGCCAAACCATAACATTTCGGTACGACCAAAGCAATGCACTAACCCCGGTATATAAAATGGTTCTGTTGCAAAAGTATACATGTTCATGTGTTTAGTGCACCGAAAATTTGTCTGCAGGAGTGTAAACCCAACAAAGAGTAGCACAATATGGAGCAAACAGGTTTTAGAGATATATATGTATCCAAGTGTGAAGCATGGACAGTAATTCCAATGACAAGTAAATGTAAACACAAGTGAAATTAGTGAAGCATGCGGCTTTTAGGTGGTCTTACAACCATATTAAGGGTCAGCGAAATGGGAAAATATTCCCAAATGTAAATCATAACATCTCTACTATCATATTTCATTTTTATTGAAGTTAAGGCACTTGAAACGAAGTAAATCGTAGCTATGAAACTCATATATGCTCACTAGTCTGGTCATTTAAGTTTCCAGTTTTACACTAGCTGAATCCAGTACATATAAAAACCACATATGCCTATGTTTATATGTTTATATGCAACTATATGCAAATATAAATAGTATAAACGGTAATAGGGGAGTTATACTCGCTAATGTTATATACTGTCATATGTTTCCAGTTCGAGGTTGTTTAATGATCATAGGATCTAAATGTATAAAATAGTAAAATGTTTCGGTGTTTACTCACGGCATCAAAGCACGAAAAAGCAAGATTCACGCACAATCAAACCCAATCATTTCATTTTAATACTGAATTTAAACTCTTGAACGAAGTAAATCGTGAGTTTTAAAAAAACTCACCTTAGAACGGTAGCTGTCGAACTTGCTCGCGTCAAGGTCGGACTGGTGCAAGCTCAGCCAGAGACGGCAACAACAATCCAAGGCTCGAACGTACTTTGCAAGAGTCGCAATAGCCAGAAAATGGTGGCGTTCAGGTGGGTGCGACGACGATGCACTGTGATGGTGGTGATTAGGGCTTCGGTGATTTGTGGTTTGAAGGTGGAGGGACAAGCGAATTGGCAGAAGCAATTAAAAATTAGAAAAGGGAACAAATTGATTTTTTTGGGGAAAAAGGATTACTCGCTGCCATTAAAACAAAAAGGGAAATCAGCGATTTTTCTTTCTGAGGAAATTTGGGAAGGAGCGGCATTTTTATAGAAGTAAATTCAGTGGATAAGAACAACGTAAATCATTGGGTTTCAGGGTGTCTGCGTATTACAAAAATAGGTACGCGCGAGTTTATCTGAGGTAGGTAGTATTTAGGATATTTTTAACTGTATCGTAAATTCTCCTTGGACGTTTAATTTTCGTGCTGCCAACACAACAAAAAATATACCTATCTCTTCATTTTCACGCTCTGGATTCAATTAAATTAATTCAATTGTAATCCGACTCCATTTGTGTACAACGATATTTTATTTTTAAATTAGTTATCACTTCACTGATTTTTACCTAGTTTGTCATCAATCACTCTGTTTGATTCGAACTTTGAAATGTTAAACTCAATTTCTTTATACACACGGATACACATATATAACAGCCAAATTCTCATATATTTCAACCAATAAATTCCCAATTTATTTAATGTAAATACGTTTTATTTTTTAAATATATTTTCCAATCAAATTTCAAATCCGATTCAAATATTCAACGAAATTCAATTCCGATCTTTAAAATAAATATTTGATTTCCAATCAACCGTTCTGAATTAGATATCAGATTAATTCATCCCAAAACCATATATTCGATTTTTAATTTCTACCCCAAGTACCAATATACAATTGATTATTAATAGTTAAATCTTTAATTAATTCCATTTCAAACTGTCCAAATTTCCGGGATGTTACAGTTTGCCTCATTTTCTTTGCAGGTATGGATTATACTCACATCTGGGCAGGCCCGTCGAGGCCCTGGTTTTCTTGGATTTCTCTTATAATACAATCCTGAGTGATCGTCAGATTTCCAGTTTTCTATATTAATACAATCCGGCACGATCGTGGCTTTCTGGACTTCTATTCACATTGGACTTTTATGGATTATGGATTTCTTGATTATCCAAAACACATCTTCCTCTCCCAAGAAAGATATGTTCTAAGGGGCAAAATGTTGACATGCCTTTTGGCAAGGCCGTCGCAACTTGATTTCTATCAAACAAACCACTTAGGACTTGAGTGTTAACTCTGGTTAGCTTGCAATCACTTGGATAAAGTGTTAAAGAATTAGATAATTTGGAATTTGCATGCTTGAAATCTTGGGTCGGATCGAATTATTCGGCTCGAGTAGAAAGCAACTTTATCTCAATACTCCATCTTTGGGTTGAAGATAGCTCCGGGTTGAAAGTTTCAGGTCAAACTCGACCCTACCGTGTACTGGAAAACTCTTGCAAATGAGCATTACCATTGGATCGAAGGCATCGACCTGGCCCCCAACCTGAAGAGGTTACTAGGCACATCAACGTGGCCCTATTCTTGTGGAAATTAACTTGCTCCACTCTCCTATAAACCTGGATCGGGTTCCACCTTGCACGCACGACCCGGAGAGGCTTTCTCCACGATCTCCACTTCGGCTCCGAGAGACACTAGAAGCTTTCCACATGGCGGTTCGACATGGACCCGAACCCTGCTTGTAAATACATGTTTTCACAGCTAATGGAGAGGATCTTTTTTCTCTCTTCGGATTTTCTCCTCCATTAACGCAAGGATATTGCGCTTCTCCTCGAGCATGAGGACATTGTGTCACCACTGAATTCATTACTTAACTCGAGGATTCCGTGCATAAATTCATACATCGAACACAAGGATTTTTGTGTATAAAGACTCTTCTTTCTTCACTTTCTTACAAATGCACTGATTTCTCCTGTAATCTGCCAATATAAACAAAAGATTATAAAGTGGACGTAGACTCGAATTGAGCCGAACCATTATAAAAATATCGGATATCCCCTGTTGTTTAATTATTTTTCTGCATTTCTGTATTTGTGAGGACTTCACACAACTTTGGGTGTTAGTGATAATTTTTGGTCTAACAATATATATATATATATATATATATATATATATATATATAGGAAAGTTTACCTAAACACAACAAACTGACACAAATTGGGGGCCACAAATTCTCAACCGTTGGATTGCCCCTTGATTTTCGCTCCTCATATAAAGACAAATTGATCCAAAGGTTGAGATTTTGTGTCTCTTGATTTATGTCAAGTATTTGTTTTCAAATAACCACTATAAAAATATTTGTGTTCAAATGGATGCCTCCTCTGGCGGTCAAAACCCTAATTCTTAATCTACTAATCAATCCGAATGGAAGGAGGTAAGAAATCGGAAGGCTAAATCTTTAAAAGAAGAGGTAATAGATGGATCTAGTGTTAATCAATCAAATAAAGCATGGCAGCAGAAAAGGCAATTTCAACCGACTTTTCAGAAGGGATCTAAGACGTGGGCGCAAGCAATTGTTGGTAACACTAGAATCCAAGGAGACATTGAATACTTTAAAGGCACAAAAGACGCTGAAGGCACATTCACAGATTTGGATGATGACGTATTTTGTCATGCATCTGATATGTGTAGGAACTCTGTATACATATATCTTGTTGGTAGATGTCCTTATTATGTTCATCTAAATGCTTATATAAAAAGAGTGGAAACCTACCGGTGCTTGGGATATTTTTGCACGTGAAAATGGATTTTACTAAATAAAATTTGAAAAAGAAGAAGATTGTAAAAAAGTTCTAGATGCTGGTCTATGGTTCATGGAAAGTAATCTAATCTTCATTAAGAAATAGGAACCTAATTTAAGATTGGAGAGAGACATGCTTGACTCACACCCAGTTTGGGCGAGATTAAAGAACTTGGATTTGTCGCTAAGGAATGCGACATGCATAAGCAAATTAGCAAGTTTAATAGGTACCCCATTAAACTTTACCAGAGTACTGTTGACATCAAGGCGATTGATAAATTAGTAAAACAAGTGAGAGCTAAAGATAAAAATGGAGATGTGTATATTCAAGAGGTTGAATATGAGTTCGTTCACCGATTTGTAAAGCTTGTAAATGCTTTGGGCACACAAATGAGCAATGCAACATAGTTGTCAAACCGGTAACACAAGTATGGAAAGGAAAAGTCACTAATGTACAAGCAAGTTCTTCTACTTATAGTCCAGTTATAATTACAATTTTACCAAACAAAATTCAGAAACAATAAGTTGAAACTAAGGTGATACAGGACCTTCATGAAAAGTCACAAAGCAAAACACCACTAGATATAGGATGTGGTAATAACCAAACTATTAACATTAGTGATACTTCAACTAGCAAGAACAGACCTGAAACCATTACTTCAGCAATCCAAAGGGAAACTCAAGATGATCTGGTGGGTCATTCTGATCCTGGAGCTGTGTCAGATCCTCATACTGCTTGAAGTCCCCCGCTTGCTGGATCGGGTCTACTTGCACTTGACTCTGAAAATCATGAGCCAATAAACTTAGATGATGTCAACTTATCCACTGATGTTGAGGAGGAAGAAACTAAAGAGAAATCTACAGAGAATTTTACTAAGACGAATAAGAAATATCGAAAGCAATTCAAAGGCAAAATGGTGATTGGTAAAAAGAAAGTGGTGGTTTGCTCCTCACACAGAATTTTGAGTAGCACTCATTCACTTAATTAATGTCCATAATTACATGGAATATTAGAGGTCTACATAACGATACTAGACAGTTAGACATCTTTAATATTAGAAGGTTATATTCTCCTTTTATTATGTGTATTTTAAAGAATAAGTTTAGCAACGAAAACATGCAATATTTTCTATCATCACGTGTTCTCGCGTCATATAATCAAACACTTTGGGCCTAGTGCCTAATAGAAAAGTTAATCCGATTTCAAAAGAAGTTATATATATATATATATATATATATATATATATATATATATATATATATATATATATATATATAGACACACACACACACACGCACACATACATACATACATATTCCCCATTTGTGAAGTCTAGCTTTAGAAAGCATATCTTATGCAGTTATGTTTAAAATTAGTTTGCCTATTTTCCGGTTGATTTAGAATGTTTGTGAGAAGTGAGAAGCCGACTCTGAAATGTTTTGAATGTATTTGTTTATCCAGTATGTTTATATATAATACAAAAGGTATTAAAAACCAGGGACGGAGGCATTAGGGCTGTATTTGTATGAATGTCTATCGTCCGTTCGTGTCCGTGACCGAAATACGTCCGTCCGATTCTTATTTAGGACACGAGTTAGGACAACAAAATTTATACGAAAAAAATCGCGTCTGGTCCGTGTTCGTTTGGATTCGTTCATGTTCCATGTAATTCGATATATAGTTGAGAGAAAATATAGTAAAAAGTATAAAACATGACATAAATAGCCATGTCCGACCAGGTTCGTTTTGTACCAGTATTCGAAAAACTTAAGTCCGTATCCGACCGATTTTATTTAGGACACGAATTAGGACAACCAAATATATCTAAGTAGGGGTGATCATTATTCGGTTAAACCAAATAAACCAACAAAACCAAATTATTTTGGTTGGTTTGGTTCGGTTTTGAAATTAATTTGGTTTGTAATCGGCCCAAAAAATTATTAAGTTTGGTTATCGGTTTAACCAAATTAACCGAATTTTTATTATATTTTCAAAATTATCGATATTATAATAAATATTTTTGGTTAGTTCAGTTATTTAAGTAAATTATAATCTTCACCTATGTGTCAAAATTGATACTAGAAAGCATAAAAATCATAAATAATAATACTCTAATCATATATTTATAAGTTATTTCAAATTATAGTGAACATTCCAAACATAAGTGTAAAATATTTTTGTTTGGTTTAATCGGATAAACCAAACCAACCAAACGCTCATCTATATGTCCAAGAGAAAATTTCGTCAGATCCGTATTTAGTTCAATATTTTTTAGAACAAGAAATGAACATAGCTCCATGTCCCACATGATTAACAGAAATTGAAAAAAAAAAAAAAAAAAAAAAAAAAAAATACTCTTGCGCTTTTGTTCTCACGCAACTGGTTTTCGCGCTTTCTCCCACCATCTTCCTCCTTTCCTGACATCGTAATGGGTAATCTATCAACCCTAATTTTAGTTTGCACTGATTTGAACGTAGTTATTTAGGGTTTAATTAATATAATTCTTGATTTGAATGGAGCTATAAATTTGAACGCTGTTGTTGATTTTTTGCTGATTTGAATGAATTGAATTTGTTAAACTGAGGCTAAAATGAATTCTTTCCCGAGGTGATACATTTTTGAGGTTGATTTGCTGAAATAGTAATGAATTTGTTGAAATGGCAATGAATATGGTGCTGAAATGGCAATCAATCTACTGAAATGGCAATGAATACGGTGAATGAAATGTTATCGAATCTGCTTAAATTGCCCATAATTGGTCATTTTTGTGGTAGGATGTTATTATATCAAACATTATTTATATCTTTTAATTGATTGAGGGTTGTTATTTGCACGATAAAAATTGTTTGAAATTACATTTTTTTTTTTTTTTTGTTTTGTTTCAGTCGGTAGTAAATTATTGACCGTTGTTTGTTGGAATCGGTAACTTGTTGTCAATTGTAATGAGAAAAAGCTTTGAATTGTATTGTTATAGCTGACAGCAAGCTATCGATCACAACAAACGATGATCAACAATTTGATACCGAGTAACAATAATATTTAGGTATTTTTCATTGGATTTTTTATTGCAAATAACAACAGTAAATTAATTTGTTATGCTTCTTTTTACAACTATTCGAAATATTTTTTTGGGGCTGTCGCCCCGAACACTCATGTTTTTTTAATACTGCGACGTCATCAATGTCAAATCCTGCCTACGCCACTGTCAAAAACATCGGTAAGCATAAAAAATTGCTTAGTATGAACCAAGTTTAATTTTATAAATCATTATAAATGACGTGTTTTAATAAATACTGCACATTTAAAATGCCACTGGTGTGGAAATCTGTAGTTTGCTGAAATGTATTTTTGAGACTGTTAGTCGAACTTGAAAATGCAACTAATCCAGAACTTTTTATGTAAGTTGAAGGTAAATATACTTGTCCACCAAGCCCATTAGCTTGGCAACCCTAGATCAGGGATTGAAATATAACTTTTTTTGCTATACAATACAATTTTTGTATATAGAGATAGAATTTGGATATATCAGAACTAATCTTGAGTTGTGTCTAGATGGCTAGTTCTTTGGAATGTCCAAATGCATTGTGGAGTTCCTGTGGTGTAAATAGACTGACATTGTTTCTGTAGTCTTTGAATTTGGAGTCCTTCCGTTGCTTTATGCAATACTTGTTCTTTCGTAGCTAAAAGTTGAGATGCAAACCAAAACATTTTATTGATATATGTAAGTACAATGCATTTATGATGATATCCCATAGTGCTAAGTTCTAGTTTTTATTCCAGCGTCTATCATATCATATTGAATTCTCAAGTCTTATCTTATCTTTTCAGGTAGACTAGCAATCTAACATTTATATTCTTTGACCAAATATATAATGTCCAGCCATCTTCAGAGCTATTGAAGCCCCCATCATTTCAACGTAAGGGGGACATAAATGTTAAAGAGGGTCATCTTTCAGTCCTTCTTAACATAGAAGGAGTGACAGTGTCTAGAATTTCACCTGCCTTTTTGTTCTTTTTCTTTTTTGCTTCTTTAAAAGCTTTCCATAAACCGATTTTGTCTGCTTCCTTTTGTAGCTGATCTTTCAGTCCTCCTTAATGTAGGAGTGACAGTGTCTAGAATTCTCAGGTTTTCTCTATTCTTAATGCATGTCCTGAAGGTATTGAATCACACCGAATCAAATTTCCCAAATGGATCCAAAAGGATTATGACTGGGTACTTGAAAGGTCTTCGAGTTAGGTAGCGATCGGGCAAAAAAAATGACCAGTTTGTGTTTTGGACGCGTTGAACCCATCCAAAACCAAACCAGGCAACTTGCCCCTCCTCTTTGATGCACCAAAAAGTCCTACAGTTATTTTTTTCTGCTAATTCCAGTGATCCGTATGGCTTAGAACTACATAAAATTGGAGTTTGAACACATATGTATTATAAATAGAGAAGATACTTTCCAAGAAAAATACATGGACATACATATAGAATCAGAATCAGAACCCATTTAGAATGGTTTCTGATTGTTACAATCGAGATTGAGTCCATAGGTGACCCCAAGCAAATCACAGTACCGCTTATAAAACCCAATCCTATCCTGTACCTCTGCATTGTTCCCTCCATCACACTCAATTCCACCATTTATGATGTTTGTAATCGTGCCAAACCCAGGAAGGCGGTTCCCAGATCGATCAGAAGGCGAAGGCTTCCATTTCCCAGTGGCTACATCATGGCACGACGGCTTTGGCGCTTGCGCTGTCATCCAAAACCACAGTGCAGTCTTGAATGACACTGTTGGGTCCTTCGCTACAAGACCTGGATTGTCCAGTAAGTTCGACCCTATGTTTTCTCCTGCTGGTCCGTAGTTATAGTTACTGTCCACAATATCATCATGTTCAGATTGTACTATTGTAGTACAATATGTAATGTCCATGCTGCAAAGGGAAAATAAAATAAAAAAATAGACGTACTATGAGATTTGGATGGGCCCTCGACCAAAGTATTGTTGACCTGCAACGCATGGCCATTGATCATCTACGACACAGTAATCTGAAGGGGTCCCCTGCTCTTCCACAAAGCAGTAGCCCCATGCGAATGCACCATCAGGTGCCGTCGGCCATCCACCTTCACATTTTACATATATATATATATTATGCTATGCACGTGCATATATAAACAGTTTGATAAATATTATTGTGTTTTAAAGATGACTGATTAACCAGTTGTTTCATGGGAAGTCTGTGCGAAGAAAGCGGCGATCTCCCTCTTTTGGGTATCGATGTCGCCGGTAGTTCCAAATCCATTGAATGAATCTGCAGCGGCAATGAAGGCATTGTAAGTGTAGAATCCTTTAGCTGGGCATGCTGCGTCGTTTCTGTGCTTTAGCATCTGCTCAAACATGGATGAGCTTATAACCGATCCAACTCCACTGCTGTAGCTGTTAATGCTGCTTGAATTCAAGCTTCCTCCAATGATTCTACATTCGTGTTTGCTGAATAGGAAGGCAGTCCAGATGGTTAGAAATAATAAACAAGCAATGTTCCTCATTTGTATATTTTTTGTTTGTTAACCGTGTCAGTTGCAGTTGTGATTGAAGAATGAATTAAGGGTTTCTTTAAATAGGGAACACATATACTCTGCCCAATTTTTATATTTAAATCTTCTGTTGACGATGTTGTGATGAAATGCATAGAGTTGCATGGTTCATACGGCTCAGCGCGTTCCTGGTATGATAATCTGTAGTTCCAATAATGTTACATGTTTGGACTCTTCAGTGTTTACGACGTCCAGGTTAAGCTTTTAGAAAGTGACATGGGAAGCTCTTTCATAATTAATTATTATACACTATACGAATCTTGTTATATTTCTCTATTCATATCTTACGTGTTCCCTGTTTCAACATCATTCATTCCAGCCATGCATTAAATTTTTATTCAATTCATTGTTTTAATAGAATGATATTGGAATCCAATCCAATATAAGCATGGAAATGTAAGTTTGTGATTGTGCTTACTATGTTGATTTTCAGTAAAATTCTTTTTACTGAAAATCAACATAACAATGGTTAACCTGGGAACGAAGATGATGACCGAAACACAACAATGTGAGCTTCAATGGTTAACCTGGGAAAATTGCAACAAATAGACATAGTTTCCATGACCGGATCGTGGATCGAACCGTGACGACCCATGATTTAAGAGTTTGAGGGTCGGACCGGTTGAATCGTCGGAACTGTGTACTTTTTATTGTTGTTGTTTATACATGTCATTTTGTTACTAATTTTGATTAATAGATGCTGTTGGAAATATTGTGAATTATTTAAAACATGAAATAAGTGTATGATGGCTCCTATTTGTGAATAGTCCCACATCATGAGATTATATGGAAGAGGCAAGCTTATATACTTGTTTCTAAGAAGCTTTGATGGGGCCTTGGGCTCCCAATGCATGCTTTGTTGTGAGGAGGGAGCCCATGCATCATGACCACCACACACGCGCGCGCCCGACCGACCGGCCCGGCCCGGTTTGGTTTGGGCTTTGGGCCCTGGCTATGTGGTGTAGACACTTATATTTTTGGTCCAGAAAACACTGCTATTTTCGAACCAGTTTTTAAATCAGGAAAATAATTTCTGAACCGATTTTTATATGACGCGGTAAAACTTTGACCAAATATTTTCGCAGATCCGATTTTTCTCCACTGACCAGATTTTTCGAATACTCTGATCCCCGTCTATAAAACAGAAAAAATTCTGCATTCTCTTTCTCCGCCATTAAAATAATCTTAAGAAATTTTCGAGCAGTAAAATCAGAAAGTGCAAATCTGCACTGATTTGTTCGTGCAAAGCAGATCAGTTATTAATCAGAGAGAGGCTGTTTTATCCTAGAGGCGGCGGCGGAAGTATGAACTGGTTTTGCACCACCGGCCAGATCGCCGAATCGTCTTCAAGAAAGCGACGAAGTACGTGACTCAGCCATTGTTTTCAACAATTTGAAGACGAACAGAAACAATGGCTTTGACAACAACTGTAGATAATGCTGCTGCTCCTGCTTCTGCATTCCAGATCCCATTGGTGACTGCTGCTCCATTTCGTTTCGAAGGTCTGCACTTCAAACGCTGGCGTCAAAAGATGGAGTTCTATCTGACGATGAGGAAGGTGGCTGCTGCTCTTACCACCGAGAAACCGCAGTTGCCAGACAAGCCTGACGGAACTGACGCAACGCAGATGACATCCTGGAACGAACAATCGAAGCAGTTGCAAAGCTGGACAGAACAGGATTATTTGTGCAAAAATTTTATTCTGAACGGATTGAACGATGATCTGTATGATTACTACAATTCAGAAGACAAGACAGCGAAGCAGATCTGGGAAGCACTGCAGAAGAAATACGATACAGAGGAGGCAGGGGCGAAGAAGTATGCTGTGAGCCGCTATCTGAAGTATCAGATGACAGACGATAGATCAGTAGAGATGCAGTCTCATGAGCTGCAGAAAATAGTTCATGAGATCATCTCCGAAGGTATGGTTTTAGATGAACAGTTTAAAGTTGCTGTTATTATTGACAAACTTCCCCCAGGTTGAAAAGACTTTAAGAATTTCTTGCGCCATAAGACTAAGGAATTCTCCTTAGAGAGTCTGATTACTCGCCTTCGCATTGAGGAGGCAGCACGCAAACAGGACCAGAAAGAGGAAGTGTTGTTTGTTTCAAACAACAACACTAAAAAGACCAAGCCCGCAGTTCTGAAACCAAATCAGAAATCTTTTAAGAATCAGAACAGACGCAACAATGGGAATCCGCAGGGAAACCCAAAAGGACAGCAAAAACCAGCCCAAAAGAATGACTCTAGACAGTTGTTTCTATGTTACAACTGTGGCAAACCAGGTCATATGGCACGAAAGTGTCGGAACAAGCCTAGCTCTGTACCACAGGCTAACTTGACTGAGGATGAGCCACTTATGGCTATGATTTCTGAGATTCACCTTGTTGGTGGATCAGATGGCTGGTGGATAGACACTGGTGCTTCGCGCCATGTCTGTTATGATCGTACTATGTTCTCCACATACACGGCTGCTGATGATCAGAAAGTGTTGCTGGGAGATTCCCACACCACTAAAGTTGCTGGGGTTGGAAACGTGGAGATCAAGTTTACCTCTGGAAAGACTGTAATCCTCAAAGATGTTATGCATACTCCAGAGATGAGGAAGAATCTGGTTTCTGGCTATCTTCTCAATAAGGCAGGGTTCACTCAATTTATTGGTGCTGACTTGTATACTATAGTGTATAAGGGAAACTTTGTAGGAAAGGGTTATGCTTGTGAGGGAATGTTCAAATTAAATGTTGAATTGAATAAAGTGAATAATTCTGCTTATATGTTGTGTGATTTTAATATTTGGCATTCTAGATTATGTCATGTTAATAAACGAATAATTAATAACATGAGCACTCTAGATATGATACCTAAGATAGCAGAATCTGAATCTGATAAATGTGAATTCTGTACACAAGCAAAAATCACTAAGAAACCTCACAAGTCTGTTAATAGAGAATCTGAACCCTTAGACTTGATTCATTCTGACATATGTGAACTTGATGGTACTTTGACTAGACATGGACATCGTTATTTTATCACTTTTATCGATGATTGTTCTGATTTCACATATGTATATCTTATGAAACATAAAAGTGATGCCTTTGAATTGTTTAAAACATTCAAAACTGAAATTGAGAATCAAGTAAATAGAAAGATTAAGAGACTTCGTAGTGATAGAGGAACAGAATATGAATCTAATTCAATTCTGGACTTCTATAAATTACATGGTATTGTACATGAGAGAACTGCACCCTATTCACTTGAAATGAACGGTAAAGCTGAAAGAAAAAATAGGACTTTTACCGAATTAGTAGTGGCCATCCTACTAAATTCTGGTGCAGCAAAACATTGGTGGGGGGATATTTTATTGACTGTATGCTATGTTCTGAACAGAATCCCTAAATCTAAGAATAAAATTTCACCTTATGAAATTTTAAAGAATCATAAGCCCAATGTCTCATACTTTAGAACTTGGGGTTGTTTAGCATATGTTCGCATTCCAGACCCTAAGAGAATAAAATTGGCAAGTAGAGCATATGAATGTGCATTTATAGGCTATGCTATTAATAGCAAAGCATACAGATTTTATGACTTAAATGCACATAATATAATTGAATCAAATGATGCCGATTTTTATGAAACTAAATTTCATTTTAAATTAAGGAATAGTGGGGGCACATCAAGTACGCCTATAAGAACAGAACTTGATAAAAGTTCTGAAGCTGAACCTAGAAGAAGTAAAAGAGCAAGAACCGAGAAAAACTTTGGCTCGGATTTTTGTGCTTTTACTATAGAGGAGGATCCATTAAACCTCCAAGAGGCCTTATCTTCTTTAGATGCCGATTTTTGGCGAGAGGCTATAAATGATGAGATGGATTCTCTGGAATCCAATAATACTTGGCATTTGGCAGATTTACCCCCTGGTTGTAAATCTATAGGCTGTAAATGGGTGCTTAAAAAGAAACTAAAACCTGATGGTACTATAGATAAATACAAAGCACGACTAGTAGCTAAAGGTTTTAGACAAAAAGAAAATATAGATTTCTTTGACACTTTTTCACCTATAACTAGAATAACATCCATTCGGGTATTGATCTCATTTGCTTCCATTCATAACTTACTAATACACCAAATGGATGTTAAAACTGCCTTTTTGAACGGTGAATTAGACGAAGAAATTTATATGGACCAGCCTGAAGGATTTGTAGTACATGGTCAAGAACATAAAGTATGCAAGTTAGATAAATCATTATATGGTTTAAAACAAGCACCTAAACAATGGCATGAAAAATTTGATAACTTAATCATTTCAAATGATTTTAAAGTTAATGAAAGTGACAAATGCATTTATTACAAATATGAGAATGACATTTGCACTATTATATGCCTTTATGTAGATGACCTACTCATCTTTGGGTCAAACATTCATGCCATAAATTCAGTCAAATCCTTATTATGTGCCAATTTTGATATGAAAGATCTAGGTGAAGCGAGTGTAATCCTCGGTATTAAAATTACTAGGTCAGAAAAGGGAATTTCTTTGGATCAGTTTCATTACATTGAGAAGATACTAAAGAAATATAATTACTTTGACTGTAAACCCGCATGTACACCATACGATCCAAGTGTAAAGTTATTTAAGAACACTGGTGAAGGTGTAAGACAGTCTGATTATGCGAGCATCATTGGCAGCCTTCGGTATGCCACTGATTGTACTAGACCCGACATTGCCTATGTCGTGGGATTATTGTGCAGGTTTACCAGTAGACCTAGTATAGAGCACTGGCATGCTATTGAAAGGGTCATGAGATACCTTAAACGAACAATGAACCTTGGATTACATTATGAAAAGTTTCCAGCTGTACTTGAAGGATATTCAGATGCAGACTGGAATACTTTATCTGATGATTCTAAAGCGACCAGTGGCTATATATTTAGCATCGCTGGAGGAGCTGTTTCTTGGAAATCCAAGAAACAGACTATTTTGGCTCAGTCCACTATGGAGTCTGAGATGATAGCACTAGCCACAGCTAGTGAAGAAGCAGAATATTTGAGAAATCTGCTAGCTGAGATTCCCTTATGGGAAAAACCGATACCGGCTGTGTTGATACATTGTGATAGTACCGCGGCTATTGCAAAAGTTCAAAACCGTTATTATAACGGTAAGAGACGACAAATACGTCGTAAGCACAGCACGGTTAGAGAGCTACTTTCTACAGGTACCGTTAGAGTAGATTACGTACGTAGTGAAGAAAATTTGGCAGATCCTTTGACGAAAGGACTGTCAAGAGAGAAAGTCCATAATTCTTCTAAAAGAATGGGACTATTGCCCTTAGATTGTTGACTCACGCACAATGGTAACCCGACCTAAATGACTGGAGATCCCAAGAAATAGGTTCAATGGGTAATAACAAGTTGTGTAGTGATATAAGTTGAACATGCTATATAATAAACTAAGAAGCATGTATTCCTGAAGTGATAGAGGATGAGTTAATAGAAACTCTTAATGAGATCTATACTCTATTTGGAGTGGAGTACCTACCTTCAGGAGTACTCTTGATAGACTCACCTATGTGAATGTGGAAATGAGGCCGTTTCCTATGGAGTTTTGGGCAGAACTTCTAGAGCGTTCACTAAACTGGGATAGACGTGTATGGCCATAAATGCACGGGCTTATTTGATTGCACTATGGAAAAGATTGTGTGTGGTTTGATGTCAGGAATAGAGTTCAAGACTACGTGTCACTCTAGTAAAAACTGAATCTTATTCACTACGCAAAGGTTCAAGTCGGATGACACTTTTGTTTATGCACAGTCTTATGTGTTTAGAAACTGCTCGATAATATTTTAAAAAATTCAAGTGGGGGATTGTTGGAAATATTGTGAATTATTTAAAACATGAAATAAGTGTATGATGGCTCCTATTTGTGAATAGTCCCACATCATGGGATTATATGGAAGAGGCAAGCTTATATACTTGTTTCTAAGAAGCTTTGATGGGGCCTTGGGCTCCCAATGCATGCTTTGTTGTGAGGAGGGAGCCCATGCATCATGACCACCACACACGCGCGCGCCCGACCGACCGACTCGACTCGACCCGACCCGGCCCGGCTCGGCTCGGTTCGGTTCGGTTCGGGCTCGGGCTTTGGGCTTTGGGCCCTGGCTATGTGGTGTAGACACTTATATTTTTGGTCCAGAAAACACTGCTATTTTCGAACCAGTTTTTAAATCAGGAAAATAATTTCTGAACCGATTTTTATATGACGCGGTAAAACTTTGACCAAGTATTTTCGCAGATCCGATTTTTCTCCACTGACCAGATTTTTCGAATACTCTGATCCCCGTCTATATATTATCATTAGATTAGACGAGATCCAAAAACAGAAAAAATTCTGCATTCTCTTTCTCCGCCATTAAAATAATCTTAAGAAATTTTCGAGCAGTAAAATCAGAAAGTGCAAATCTGCACTGATTTGTTCGTGCAAAGCAGATCAGTTATTAATCAGAGAGAGGCTGTTTTATCCTAGAGGCGGCGGCGGAAGTACGAACTGGTTTTGCACCACCGGCCAGATCGCCGAATCGTCTTCAAGAAAGCGACGAAGTACGTGACTCAGCCATTGTTTTCAACAGATGCTCTCATATTAATTTTAAGTAAAATATTTTGCTGTTACCGATGTTGCGTTATAGTTTGTTGGGTTAGGATGCTGTATTAGTAACCTCAGTATCCATTATTTATATCTAAGCACCAGCATTACATTAGTTAGGATTAGTAACATGAGTTATAATAGCCAGCAACATGAGAATAATGTTTAGTAACATGAGTTACTAACCATAATTAATTAATCCACAGCTTAGATCAAACGGGCACATGAAACAAGTATGTTGACATAGATGTGATCAATGGAGGTAATCAGGAAGTGTAAAACGAGGAAATTAAAGACCTGGAAGAGACAGTAGAACCTAGAAGAAAAGGGGACAAAAGTTAATTTCGAAGGTCCCACATTGTATAGGAAAGAAAGATACCTTGTGCGTCCCCTCTATATATAAGGCAGCAAAGCTGAAACTTCACGGTAGGCCGTTAAAGCCATGTGCAGGTAAAATGGGCCTTGAGAACATGGCTGGCAGCAGTGGTTTTTAAAACAACTGAAATATTAACTGCCTTTTTATGTTGAAACCGCGGTTTAGATCCGGTTAGGCCGTTTTAACCCGGTTCATAAGCATTTGAGGCTTAATTGAGTTCTGGGCTGGGATACCACATGGCCTCCGGTTAGCTGCAGTTGGGCCGTCGGCCTTGTTTGGTTATCAAAACACTGCAAATAGATCGTGTGGGGGGGCATCCTTAATGTCTGATTTGGGAACATACACCCCATTTCCAATTCTACCCAACCCATACGAATGCAAGAGGCCTTAGGGCTACACCACCCCATATCTAATTCTACCTAGCCTATCATTAAGCTAGCTAAAACGTAATATCATTAAGCTAGCTAAAACCTAATATATTACGCTGAATATTTTAATATTATCTTTAAAAAAATCTCTTGTATTCTAGTTTTTTATTAGATTCATGCAATCCAACCGAACCTTACTAAACTCGACCCAACCTATACTTCAATCCAACCCATATCCAATCGCATATAGGGTCGAATACGGGTTGATACTTCAACCCAAACATATGCACTTCAGATGAAGTACCTGGTCTAACCCAACCCAACTCATACTTTGTGCAACCCTAGAGGCCATGATGTAAGCTCAAGGTAGATTCTACTGAGAGCGTATAATGAATGAAATTCACTAGTGATTATTGACTTTAAGCAATAAAAATCTACTAAATAACTGTTATAACTTAAAAATGTGGATAAGACGTAATATCCAAATTGGTTAAAATTGCAGGTTTTAATCACTTTGAATGGTATAGTGGCATTTATTTTTAAATCGATATAAGCTGAGTTAATGGGATGTGGGGGGTTTTTGATTGTGGATTATGTGCAATATTTATTTCTTTGAATATCACACGTATAACCCAACACCCACTACTAGAACGATTTCATATAGCGACGGTTTTTAGCCGTCGGCGGCCGTAACCAACCATCGCCAGCCGTAGCTAAAATCCGTCGCTATATAACTTGACGCTAACAAAATAACATCATTTCTAGCGATGGATCGGTCACCTAACTTGCTATGGTTAGCGATGGTTAATCCAGCCACATGACGTTTTTGTGGACCATCCATCGCCAATCATAGCAAAGAAACTGTAATTAGATATGGCCAACCATAGCAAGTAATATACGGATAGAAGTTTGATGCCCAACCGGTGTGAATATCTCATCGTACTCCTTTCCCTTCATATATGCAAGCCCCTTTGCTACTAGCTTAGCTTTGTATCTTCCATCATCCTTCACCTTGTATGTCCATTTGCACCCAATTGTCTGGTTTCCTTTAGGAAGTGGAACCAACTCTCAAGTTTGGTTCTTCATCAACGATTGCATCTCTTCCTACATGATACAAATCCATTTCCAGCTATCACTCGATTTCATGATGTCGTCAAGATCCATCAGTTCATCTCGGATTACATGAAGCACATAGTCCAACCTATCACAAAAGCTTAGGTATTTCCTATCACCATACCTCTCTGGTGGCCTTATAGGATGATGACCAACCCGAGTGGCAATACCATCACCCAGACTTCTTTTGGCTCCACCTTGAGTCGAATCCTCTCTGGGCTCATGTACATCACCAACATTATAAGAGACACCATATGGACTATGTGATGTTCTATAAACCGCTTCTTCCCTACAAGCATCTCCAACAACTCTACTCTCTTTTCTCCTTGGATAAAATATGGTAATGACCTCCTTCTCCTCTTATTCACCATGAACCAATTTCGGAATATCCGATGATCCATCATTCTTCTTGAACATACCGACTCATCAAAAGTAAAATGACGAGATAATCTAACCTTCTTTGTTTTCGGATTCCGAATTCGATAGCCTTTCATTCCATCCTCATAACCAAACAAAATTACCATGAAATCTCTGGGCTTAAGTTTATCACCCGGATCATGCACATATATGGGACATCCAAAGACATGGAGATAACTCAAGTCATTGCTCTCTCCCTTCCATACTTCCTCCGGAATTTTGTTACCAATAGCCGAGCATAGAATTTGATTCATAATATATATGCGGTTGACAATGCTTCAGCCTAGAATCCCTTAGACAAACCCGATGTCAATATCAAGCATCAAGCTCTCTCAAGTAGAGTATGGTTCATCCTATCTGCAATCTCATTTGATTGCGGATCTCCTGGTGTAGTAAAATGCCTTCGAATACCATGATCCTTGCAATAATCCAAGAATTCTCCGGATACATACTCCCCACCATTGTCGGACCTAAGAACCTTCAGAGACCTACCACTCTCATTCTCAACAAGATCTCCATTCTTTGAACTCAATGAATGCCTCCGACTAGGCCTTCATTATGTACACCCAAACTTTACAGGAAAAGTCATCTATGAAGGAAATATAATACCTTGCTCTTCCCTAAAGAAGCTACCAGTGCCCGCCCCCAAACATCCGTGTGAACGTACTCAAGAATTCCTTTCGAATCATGTTTTCCTTCAATAAATGTTACTTTAATTTGCTTCCCCCATGACACACTCTTCGCAAAACTCTAACTTGCTGAAACTTTGTCCACCAATCATCTCCCTTTTTCGAAGAATATTCAAACTCTTCTCCGAGATATGACCCAATCTCAAATGCCACAACCTTTTCGGATCCAAGCCACGAGAACTATTGCCTCCTATGCAAGTTTCACATTCAACGGTCACATTATGAAGCCAATAAGCTCCATTAGCTCTAGCACCTTTCATAACCACAAGCGCCCCCTTCAAAACCCTCAAGTTATAACTCTCAATAGTGGCCTTGCATCCCAAAGAATCCAACTTCTCCCAAAGAGATAAGAGATTTCCAAATCCCTTTAACATAGTGCACATTGGTGAAAGTACGAACCACTCCCACAAACATATTAATTTGCGCGGAACCAATGCCTTCCGACTTACACATAGCACCATTACCCATAACAATTGCATTTCCTTCCTTGTCGACATAAGAAGAAAATGAATTCCTATTAGGCGTCATAGGATAAGATTCCCCAGAATCGAGCACCCAATCGCTACCCAAAACATCTGATGTAACCACCATCAAAACATCCATGTCTCCTTCACCCACACCTCTTTCCACCGCTACAGATGTAGAAGCTACTTCCTTCTTTGCCATCTCCTTGTCCAGACGTTTTCAAATGATCGGTCTTATAAATATAGCAATTTCCTTTCCTTCGACTTCCCTCTCCAAACATGATTCCTATATGTGGAACACCTTTGGTTCTCCTTCTTTACATATTTCTCCTTCTCCATACACAAATCTTAACCATTACCTGCACTACTATTTCCCACAGTCAACTCCTTCATTTGATTTCTCAATTCCTCAATAAGAAGACATGTCCTGACATCATCCAACATCAATGTATCCCAACTATAAATCAAACTATTTGATAAACCTATATAGCAGTTCGACGATGAACACAACAATATCATTGCCTTTTGCTCTTCCTCAATCTTCACCGCCTTTATCTTCATCAGCAAATCACCAAAAACACTCAAATGTGCCTTAAGCAAAGTTCCTTCTTTCATCCTATAGGTGAAAAATGTTCGCAACAAGATCAAATGGTTAGTGAGTGACTTCTTCATGCCTCCAACTTCACCCAAATACTCTTAGCAGTCGTCTCACCACTAATTTTGGAAATAACACTCTCTTCCATAGCAAGTTGAAGTGAAGTAAATGTCCAATCTTCCATTTCCTCTCTCTCAACATCTGAGATGTCCACTGGCAATAAATGTATATCAAACACTGCCCGATGCACCCGATTTCTCCTTAGAACCGCTTTCATCTTCCATTGCCAATTTTCAAAATTATTATTATCATTCCAGTTGTCTATAACCAATTGTGATCCCGATGTCGCATATGATCTACGTACATATAGCGCTATTCCACTTGAACCAACCACTGAGCAAATAATTGAATCTGATCCCGGCATTTCTACAACCACCTAACAGCACCTACGCTCTGATACCAAATGTTGGGGAAACACCGGATTGAGGCCGCTCAATCCAAACCTAACTCAGCGGAAAAACAAGCTAAATCATGTTAGATGGTGCTCAAATAATCAATCTATGATCAAACCAACCTCAAACGATTCAAATCCAATCACAATCACAAAACAAGCAACATAAAGAACGATAACAATAAAATAAATCACACCAAGATTTATAGTGGTTCCACAAACAATTTGTTGGTGTATATCCACTTAAGAGAGGGCTTTTATTATCATCAGATGAGAAGGGTACACGAGATTGATTACAATGATCCAATATTTAATAGAAAATATATGCTTGTTGAGATTAAAATTGAAGAAACAATTAGGATTGCCAAACCCTAAATAATGGAGGACTAAACCCTTGCTTTGATGGATGAATCAAACTACCTTTCAAATATGAAAAAACTATATACTTGTGTAGAAACCCTAAGAAAATGTCCATAATTCCCCTTGCAAATTCACAAATTAAGACTAGCTTTCCAAGCCCGAAATCAACCCAAATTCCGTTTCAGATGTCTGAACTTAAATTTCAAATGTCTGAAATTACATTCGGGATTCTCTTTGGCCCTTTTCAAACGGCTGCTAGAAATTCCAGACTTCTGAATGGCTTTCTGGGCGTTTGAAATTATTTTCAAATGTTTGAATGGCTATTCAAAATTTACTAAGTCAGATTTCAGATGTTTGAAACTGCTCGTAACCTAAAACTTCCTGCCTTCTTCGCCGTATCTTCCACATACGAGCTCCGATTTGCGAACAATCTTCTTCTACATGAATCTACTTCCATCCGATTCAATTCTACCATATAGTATCACACAATTTAACGCTCCACATCATGCCAATCACCCGACTCGGTTTCATCCTCAAGCATCCTCTTATGCTCAAATAAAAATGCAGCATTCCGCTCATCGAGCATGGCAGTCAGTCCATTCTTCCTCCAATCTTGCATCTTAACTATATGCTGACGAAGCATGACAATCTCCTCCTCTTGCTGGGATCTCCTGTAAGAGGCCTAGAACATCTCTACTTATAATATATTATATTATGAGTGTTAATTTATATTATTCTATGTATTATCATGGTTAATGTAATGATCTCAAACAACACAAATTTAATATAACATTACGTATAATCGTATAAGCAATCAACATATAACCATATCATATCCAAATTCACTATAAGTCAATATATCCACATGGTTTATTTTATTTATGAAAATTCCTATTTTATTTTCTTAAAATCCTTCCATTTTGTTTAATAAATCATTATAGTTCAAAAGCTACCCTTTTTTTTTTTTGAAAATTTGATTTTGACATAATCCAAAATCTACTTGATGAAATCTTAATTTTTCTCTTCCGTTAGAAAACTATAATCCAATAGATTTGAAAAAAAATTTGTTTCAAGGAATTTAGGCTTATATTGTATCATACACACTTGCTCAAAGTTCAAATCATAAAATTACGAACCAACGTTATGCGTTGAGCTCGTTTTAATTATTTTTAATTTATATGCTCAACCTCTGCGTAATTAAACTGAAGGCATTAATAGTGATTTAATTTATAAGTTCTTTTGGCTCTGTAATTGTGGTGAATTTCAATCTATACAACTAATTAATACACTTAGTATTATAGATGTGCACGTTCTTGTATTACCAATACATATTTCTTGTTAAAATATATGCTTAGAACAATTATGGATTTTCCACTACTATAATTCATGATTAAATAGTAATTATAACTTAGTGAATAAAACAATTTGCCTCTGTGTTTATGAAACCGTATCATCTATTTCGAGTAGGCCTTTCAATGATGGCGTTCCATATTTGACTGCACTCCTCTAGGATCAGGTCATGATCTGAGGATTGCGTCACTCGAGCAATCTCTGCTTGGTATCTCTCCTATAGTAGTGAACAATAAATTCACAGATTAGATATTTAATTTCAAATGAACAATGTGAAATACAGAATATTACGAATTCTTTCTATCACACGCTCGGATTTAGCATCCATTCAGGTCTAGGAGGTGTTACCCTATCCGTCGGTCAGTCGATTGCATGAGTCTAAGTAAACACCTCAGCAAGCATAGGCTCCCGCTGGAGAGTCGACATCTGAATGGTACAATATAAGTTGAAATTTACCAACACGATTGAAAAAAGGTCAGAACTATTTTTAAATGCAATTTATCATACGTACTAATTCTTGTCGATGTTGTGAGAACGATTAGAGCCACCCCAGTGCAATTCTGGTTTTTTATTCCTATTTTCCCGATTTTTCTCTGAAACATCCTGTAAGTTTAATTATACAGTTAACTTAACTGATATACAGAACATGAAACAAAACAGAAATTAAAAACGAGTTCAAATAACCTACTCTCACCATGGGACTCTTCCAGGCTCGAAGAAAACCCAACCAATCCTCATCGCTCATCCATTATGACTTCTTTCCATACTTTTTTGCTTTATAAAAGGTGTCTTTATAGTTCTTTCTCATACTCTTATTTCGGTCATTGAGAAAGACATCCATAACTTCAAGTTGAACCCAAACAACAACCTGCATATAAAAAGAACAGTATTACATATTTTATATAAATTGAAATGAAAAATAATTTTATACTTACTAGAACCTCTGCAAGGATGACATTCCTGATCTAAGTAGGAATGACATCCCAATAAAGCCAATAATCTATCAGCCTGCTGATATAGAAACAAATAAAATAAAATCTGCAGGCTGGATCTCAAAACTCTGCAGAAACTACAATGTAAGCATTTAATAAAATTAAAATAATAAAACTTTACTAAACTAGATACTTATCCTGCACTCTTGAGTATAAGCTCTGCAACCGAACGTAATTCCGTTGATGTACCACTCACACATGCAATTGAAGAGTGGGTAGGCCATCGTTTGGGAGGCATATCTATCACAAACTTATTATTTCGTATAATATTAACACATATCATTTAGCATATCCATTATCGAATAAAACTAATAGCACACAACACATTAAACCATAAACTCAGGGCATATATTATATAGGTTCACTACATCAGTTCATAAACTTACTACATAATATCATTTCGTTATTAGAAAATATATCATTGTACAACATAGTTAAAATTCAAAATATATGTAAACAACATGACCTCCATTGTGACCTAAATCTCTAAGCATTCATCATCGTTTTTTGTACGCTATGGCCAAGAAAAAGAAATCCTCTTCACACTCTTCTCTGTTATCCGTTCTGGGTGTGGTTCCACTGCAGAAGCGTTCTCAAACTCAGACGTTCCAACCATCTTCGAAGCGTCTTCTGAAGCCAACTGGGAACGTGATGTTCGATCTTCTCACGCATCTTGTGTATATGATGTTTCACCTTCTCCCCTATCCCCAATATTGGTTGCTCTCGTGCCCAGTTTGTTTTCCGGACGCGATGTTGGAAACGTTGAATTAGTCAGCATCTTGGATGCTGCTGTTGAGTTGCTTGGTGAGAAAGGTGCATGTCAGATCCCATGTGTTGCCACCCCAATTGCACCCTGTTTGAATCCATGCATTTCTGGTGTTTTAGGTATTGCTCCAGTGGCAACTAATGGCAATAACATTGATGCTTGCGTGCAGCATAGTTCACCAAGCACTGTTAATGAAAAATGTACTTAGAATGATAAATACAAGCCAACCAGGTCCTCACATGTGAAAAAATTACCTAAGAATGCAGGTTGTTATGAATCAACCACCTTTTGCACTAAGTTTTCGATGGTATTAATGTCATGTCTGACGACATCATTCGACGTGATGAGACATATTGGAAGGGGGGGGGGGGGGGGGTCAATTAGTTGGAAGCGTAGAGATAAACTATATGTGCAATTTTATAATGACGTGCGGTAACAATGCCTTCATGTTTGGAAGCGTAGAGATAAACTATATGTGCAATTTTATAGATCACTATTATATTTTCATTTCACACATACAGAAGACCGTCTCCATGCACTTGAATCTAGCCTCTTAATTATTGAAGGTAAACCATTCGTTATCACACCGTGGAGTACTGGTATAGATAAGATCAAAGAAAAAGTTCGTTCCATTCCTCTTTGTGCTACCTTTATCAATATTCCATCTATTCTACAACCTTTAATTGGACTCAATTGGCTAGCTAGTCTTATTGGTGAATTCAGATGTTTTGATACAACGACCGAGACACGTAGAAGCCTTTTGTCTACTAGAGCTTTAATTGAAATAACCCCATCCAAGCTTCTACCTTCTGAACTAAAAGTCAGAATTTATGACGGGATTGACACGGAAGTGGATGTTCGATATAGTTGGAAACCAGAAATTTGCACCTTCTGCTAATCTTTTGACCATATTCCCACTGCTTCCCTAAAGCTTCCATGCCTGTATCTGATTGACTACCCCTTAGCCTAATTGGATCCCTGAACCACCTAGGCCTATGGCTCCTATCATCGTCCCTGATAGTCCTTTAGCTGATCCTGACATTCTTGAGCTACATGATATTGTTCTGAATAAGCAGTTAATCTCATGGAATGATATTGAGTGAACATGGGTACACGAAAGAAAGGAAATGAGATATGATCCAGTAGCAAATAAATTCCATAAGTTTATAGGTGATGATGAAGATTGTTGGCACCTTCTATGTCATGCAGTTGGAGATGATATTATTTTAAGTTCTGATGATTCGAATGGATGGCATAATTGGAAGTTAATTATTCAAGCATTCTGGGATAGAAATTTTCTATACACCTCATAGTCGAGATGTTATGATTCTGGTCTGGCCTCGTATTTCGATGATGTTCGGCATGTCATCGGCCCTAGTACTGATGCATATATCAATAATGAAAACGGTGACTAGCATTCACCTTGTTTTTCATAGTTGCAGAAGCGCTAAGCTTCTATCCTGTATTGTACGTTCTATGTTCTGAAACTTCAAATAAGACTTGGGGTCTCTGTGCATTTGCAGAACCCCTTCATTTTTAGTTGTTAGACTTTCTGTCTAACCCGTGAACTTCATGTATTCATTATCTGTTGTAATGGAAAGTGGTTCTGGCCACTATAAAAACCGGTTGGTTTTGCCAAAAAAACAAACAAACAAATGATACAAATACTATCAGTTTTCTTTGTTTTCTAATTCAATGTCAGTCTCATTCTCTATATTATTGTCTTCTTTACTCTCAAATGCTTTTGTTAAAACAGTTGATTCATCATTCAAAGACTCTAAATCAATATAATTAGTTATTATTATTTCATTGTTTTTCTCTATATCTATTTTTCCTTTAAACGTAAATCTCGTATTTGTTTTAAGTACAACAGACCAATCTATTTTATCTCTTTTTGCGGATAGATACAGAGCAAAATAAACCTGTAATGCTTGCTTGGTCAATAGAAAAGGATCATATTTATAGTAAAGTTATGTATGCTTTATTTCTATAAGCTTATAATCTTTGTGCACATTGATTCCAGTACCAGGAACATTGTTGAACCATTCGCAGTTGATTAAAATAACTTTTTCAATGGGTTGTACATAATATATCAACTAAAAAACCTATGTTACGACTCCATAAAAGTTTTTTATATGGTCTTCTGGATCATAATTACATTTGATAAATACACACTGTTGTATGTTAATCTTTCAGTACCATAGTCTTTGGTGTTGAATTTAAACCCATTAACGAAGAATATTGGATAAGTCTTAACATTTCTTTTTGGTCCGAGTGCAAAATGTTGCAAATCCTCATCATTGATGCAGTTTTTAGGATTTTAAACGTATTCTAAAAAATAGTTTAGTAAAATCTTTATTGTGATCGCCAAATGGATTTAGTGATTCGTATATATTGCAAACATACATAATTTTATTATTAGCTAATGCTTCATGTAAATACAACTAAAATAAATATGAAATTTATAATACCTAACAAATGATGCAACTTAAGCACAATCTAGATAACATATATGAGTGCTACATGGTGATCTCCATATTTCATCACATTTTGCGGAAGATCGCCCATATTGCCTAAAAGTAGATAACATTGTCAGATAAAAGTCTGGTTTCACGACTTCATCATTACGAGGATCACTTACAAATGATAAGTTCATATGATCACTGAAGTAATGAGAAAAAAGAATGAAGCTTCTTCTTTAAGATAAGGTTTGCAAATCAAACCTTCAACTCGTGCTTTTTGTCATACTTTTTTCCTCATATGATTCAAATACCGATTACAAAATTAATTCAGTTTATATGTACTTATATAAGTCTGAATCTTAAACTTACATAAATTTTACTGATATTTTCTATTACTTTTCAAAAGGATACATCCCACTCAATTTATTATATTTAAAGTTAACACATCTATGGAGATTAAAAGAAATCTCATCATGACATTTTAGTCCCTCAACTCATTTTTGTACAAGTTTTATTTGTTTGTTGTCTAGTTCATAGCATGCTTTGGATTTTTAGTTATCATTGGACATCATATGAAGTTTATGACATTTACAGAAGTATTCTATGTCACGTCTTGAGTTTAGGTTGTCCTTTTGTTTTTCCTTTAACATTCAAAACTATATTAAACAAGGTATCAAACACATCTTTTCATTGTGCATTACAGTGATATTATGTCGAAGTAGGAGATCTTTCTAATAAGATGCTCCTAGAATATACTTTGCTTGCACCAATTATGAATGTTAGATTTACCAGGAATTTCAGTTTGTACTCCAGTTTCATGTATCTTGGGATACTCCTTTACAATTTCGTATATTTCTTCACTTTACCAAATCTTTGATGCTTGCATATTCTCTTCTCTGTTAGCATTGAAGTTTTTCTTATAAATTCGAAAAGCATTCTCTTGTAAGGAACTTCTTTTCCTTTTATCTAGGTTTATACCTTTCCTCACCATATATTTTGCAGTTCCTACAATTAATATCATCATTCCAATACAACATGCAACCTCTTTATACAAGTATCTATTTTCTGGTACGACAGATCGAAAACCAACATTAGTGTTTTCACTTTGTAATGATTATTGCATATTAGATTATCAGATGGCATATGTCTTTTTGTGGCTCATACAACCATTGTAAATCCAGCTTCTGTAAGGTTGTAATTCCAGCTTCTGTAAGGTTGAATTTTGATTTCATAGTGATGTATTTAGTAGTTATCAATAACACAGTTCCAATTTTACAACCATTCCACAACAGCCTCTTAGCCGAAGCCAGTAAATCATTTTTTTTTATTTTTTCACTTCCGCATTCGATTCTTCTTCAATATTGACGTCATCATCGTCAACTTGACCAGTAGCGAATATTGACCATGCTGCATCTCCAACATATCTTCTATTGGACTCATCGTTACTAACTCCACCTCTAATACTACATGATTTACTGTAGGTGCAAAAAGTTCTCCATGGCAATCCCATAAATAATAATTTGGCATAAAACCAAATTTATACAAATGTACTTTGACGGTGTTTAGTTTCCAAAACCTCATTAGTTTGCACTTACTACATGGACAACGAAAATCCTCGTAAGTTCGATGATGAGATCATGAAAATCTAATAAATTTGTTTACACCATTATAGAAATGTGCTTTCACCGAACCTTTCATTTTAGTTCTAACTTCATACATCTAATTACGGTTGACATAATAATCTAGCATTTTTCCTAATTCAAAAATATATATTAGTGATTTCGATAACACATACAGATGTTAGTGTAAACCCTTTTTGGACTAAAGGCTCACACTCACCACACTTACGTTAAATTTAAATATCGCTTCCCTACACTTCTCTTCTATGCATTAGTTGAATTTATGGGGTTTCTACTCTAAAAATAAAAATAAAGTAAAACCTTTAGGGACAAAAGGTTTTATGCACCATACTGTCATATCTCGACAGCACTTCACTTGACTTCTCTTCTACATACCACCTTCTGTCTAGTCAGCACAATATTTTCTATTGTTAAAATATTTTCAACTTTTTTAAGAAAAGAAAATTTACTAGAATATATGATCTTATTAAATTCATTTTCAAATGTTAATAATAATGGATTTCAGTATAGTATTTATAGTTGTTCATGTCATTCCTTGTTTCTTTTAAGAAAACCGATTTAAGTATGATATCTCGTAACTAGACTATAATAAAACTGATTTATAACATATTTTTCTAGAAATTCCTATTTTATTTTCTTAAAATACTTTCATTTTATTAAATAAATCGTCATATTTTAGAAACTACCACACCGTGATTTTTCTAGAAATTTAATTTTGGCATAATCCAAAATCTACTAGATGAAATCTCAAATTTTCTTTTCCATTAGAAACTATAATCCAATAGATTAAGAAGATTTTTGTTGCATAGAATTGGACTTATATTATATCACATACACTCATTCAAAGTTCAAATCGTAAAATTACGAATTACCGCTATATGACGAACTTGTTTTAATTATATTTAATTTATATGCTCAACCTTGGCGAAAATTAAACTATAAACTAGTGATTTAATTATTAACACGATGTAAATTAGCATGATATAAATTGTTAACTTTTCCAAAATTATCATCAACTGGTTCACATTATATATATCGATCGATTTGAAGTCGGTAATCATCTAATTAAATTCCAAAATCCTAAAATTAGGAATTAACCATATTCCAAAATCATACATTCATCTATGATTATCATCTAACCACGAGTTATATCATCAAATTAACTAGTATATTATATTATCATCGATTAATACACCATTGTCATTGATTTCTAATCGAAAATCGCCTAAATTTCTATCATATAAATTTATGTGCATTGCTAAAATAACTAATAATCCACTATTATAGCTAACAATGATTAATCAATATATGCAAACATATTATCATCAACATATGTCGATCTAGGGTTAGATATTATACCTCAATTAATTGAATGGGAGGGTAATGTAATGGAATGAGGTGGGTTGTTGGATGGAGAAGGGTGTAGCTATCATGGTAGCGGCGGGCGATGGGGCGCTGGGGGCGGCGGCTGTAGGCACGAAGGGGAGCGGTAGGATTTTTTTGGCAGTAGATGGTGAAAATTACAGGAGGAAGCAAGTATTGGGTTCGATTGATCTGGCTCAAAGGTTTTACCTAAGTATGTGTCGGCTAGCAGCGACCGCTTATTTTTAATCGTTGTTAAGGCAGGCCGCTGTTTTCCAACTTAGTAGTAGCGACGACACAATTATATATATATATTTGGTATTGTAACATGCTTAATTTTTAGTTAACGTTATAATGATAATGTAGTGCGTAGGGATGAGATTTGGTAAATAACTACGGCTGGACCTTAACTAATGAACTCCTAAAGTTGTTTAAAACCAAAAATAATAAAGGATATATGAGAAGAATAAAATAGGAATAAGACTACTTTATATCTCTTAAACCATTATCCTCTCATTTCATTGACTAAAGTCTAAAATTTAGGGATGCGAGCCATTGAATCATCTAGGGAAGGAAAAATTAGGAGAGAATCAAGAAGAAGAGCTTAAAAAACTAATGAAACACGAAATTTGAAATCTTTCATCCACTTTAAGATGAATACTGCACAAAATCATCTCTTTTACTCTTTTT
Source organism: Allium sativum (assembly GCA_030737875.1). NCBI lineage: Eukaryota > Viridiplantae > Streptophyta > Magnoliopsida > Asparagales > Amaryllidaceae > Allium > Allium sativum. The sequence goes on from CM060925.1 coordinate 16,641,329, forward strand.
TTGATTTTGCTATCAATAGTATCTAAATCATTGAGGTTTGTTTTACCATGATATGGTTGTTTAATTGTTATTTGGATAGAACAGTGATTTATGGAATTAAATATGAATTTATTTGAGGTGGTTTCGGATAAAAAAGTCAAGTATTATATACCCATTTATTTTAGTTTTATGATATGTTATGTTAATATCAATTTTTATGATGAGTTTTAATTTTCATAATTTTCCAAGTTATAATGAAGTTTCCTAAGAAAAAAATGTGTTAATTTCGGGTTTAATTATTTAAAATAATTAAGTTATTTTTGGGCTTGAAATTTTGATATAATAAAGGGAAAGAAAATTCATATTTTTTTGGGTGATTTTTGAGGATTTTACTTAACTAACTATGATTTTCTACGATTTTATTATGCTAGATAAGCATATAAGGATATAAATTAATTAAATTTGTAAATGAAATTAGCAAAGGAAACATTATTTTAAGGATTTCAGTAAAGAAAATGCCAAGTTTTGATTTCAACCAATCATAGATTGACATGTAAGTATAGTTGATAAAAAGGCAATTCTTAAAAGATAATAAAACGGTTTTTCGGATGAACTACAATGGTACCATAAATGGGTGATACCCATATCACCATCAATCATAAATAGCTCCACCTTGTCAAATGGCATCGATGTCAAACAATATGTACATACTTACAAAGCTAATATTAGGTATATTGGTTTACGATGCTGACATAATCGATAGTGGTTTCGGATCTCAAAGATTTAATCAATATAGGATGATGTTGCTACATTTTGGATTTATATAGTGTTTAAGTCGACATAACACCGTGTCATACTCCTTACTTTTAATGTTGATTTATATAATGTATGCCAACGCTAGCATGTGTCGACATGAATTATTTAGCTCGACACCTTATTATCCTTTGCGTTCGACATCAGATGATACCGCTTTTATTTTATGTCGACATGCTGCCATAAAGGTCATGCTAATAAATTGTTTTGATTTTAAAGAGGCTTAATTAGGAAGGGTGGTAAGCCCATACGTTATAAAGATCGATAGCCATGCTTTCGGCATGAAGAAATTTTTATACTTAAAGAAAGTTAAGTTTATTTCTAAACCTTGGATAGAGGGTCGATGAGGGTCACAAATGATACTGTTGTTGCTCATATTGGTAATAATGTAACTAAAGGAGGATAGCCACATTTTTAGTTGTTTCGATTTTTAGTGGGATGCGACATCGATCCCGAATACCGATTCTATTATGGTGGAAAGCATATTATTTTGTTATATCGACTTTTACCAAAGTCTTAAAATTGAGTATGCTATCCTATTTCGATTTTCATTAGGGATATAAATTTAGATTAACTCGACATATTATATGTTCGTAAACTTAAAACTATAAACGAGGTTACTAATGAGTAGTGTATCAATATCAACATTATATGTTACTGAAATTAGTAAATGCAGATAACATTTGACGACAAATTGATGATATTTTGAGCTAAAAGTTAATAACCAAGTTGGGAACACCAATAGCTAGTAGAATGAAATTTTGAGGTAGAAGACAAAAATAAGAAATTAATGAAAATTGATAGGTTTACAGTTATCCTATAAAAACTGTAGAATGTGATAAGAATGGTCCACAATATGCTTAAGATGGATAGTGTATGTTTGGTTAATGTAAGGTTCATAATCATCTTAGGAAGAATGTGGGGTGTACGATGAATAATCAGTATCATTTTAAAACATACAAATTATGTTAAATGGATAATCCACAAGATCGAAATGGATAAAACATGGGGGATGGGTAGTCCTAGTGGTAGAGGATTGATAATCCGTATATTGTTTATATATGATGAGTAACCCCCAACTTTAAGATGGATATTCATATGAAATTAAGACGAGCAAACAAATAATCTTGGATGGGTTATCCATTATATGTCACATATTTGCATGCAGTTATTTATTGTTCTAACCATAGTTGATGCAGAAAGAATAGTGTATGATAGATTTTCTGTTTAAAATACTAGCGAGAGGAAAACAAGTTTCACTTGGTAGCGTGGTCTCACTAGAAATATATTTAGTTCGAGATGATAAATTATTATTCAAATCAGACACTTTGTCTGACCCAAAGTTTATGTCTTTCTCCTTAAAATCTTGGACACCATCTGAGTGGATCATAAGTATGAATTTCATGTTTCCACGGTTGAAGAATAATTTTCCCGCGATGTGCAGCAGGAAGTTACTTTTTGATTGTAACAAAATGGTTTTTATTTGATGATAACAAACATATATCTATACTATATTATAATTACTTAGTTAGCAATGCTGGCCTCTCAGCCATTCTCCCAAAATGTAAACTGAACGGTCTCTCGAATGGCCCACGAATTCCAATCCTCGCTTTTTAATTTCGTTCTCATGAGAACTGTACCATAACAGTTTCTCTCTGAAATCAATACGTCGCCTTTTCCTTCTCTCCTTTCCCTTTCGTCGGTTGCCCTATCCTCCTATTCTAGCGGTTTTCTACAATAAAAAGAAAAAGGAATTTAGGTTAAAAAGAATGGTCTACCAATACTGGCATGTTACTGTTCCGCACTCCGTTGTTCGTTCTCTGCCTCCTTCTCACCGTCGTTTTCTTCCCCAGCCTACGATGGATTGCGATCTTCGTCCGTCTATTTCTCTATGTCAAGGGTAGCTGTTTTTCGAATTACAGCAGTTAATCAATAAGTATTAGTTTATTGATTATCATCGATGGCTAGCACTTTTTTCAATTGCCTGCCAAGAAGTTCGCCTGGAATGGTAGCCGCGTTTAGGTAACATTTATTGTTATTTTTTCCATTGCTCCATTTTTTTTGGTTGGATATTTGAAGATCTTCAAGAATTGAAATGAGTTTTCTTTGTTACGAAGCTCCATGGTTATCCTGCTATATAGATCGAAAATATCTAGGTTTTCCCGTGTATTTTGTTGATAACTCCAGAATTGACTGGATTTGGAGATGCCATCTCATTTTGTTTTGATGTGTTCAGATTTTTCCAAAGGGTGATAAGCGAAAAGATATGCCCACTTTGTTCAATAGGCCTTTACAAATTTTTTCGAAACATATGATGGATGTCAGGCATTGAATAAATTTGATATGATACTTAAATTCTCCTATTGATTTCTGAACAGCATATCAACATTTTAATCTTAATTGTATGCTTTGGTACAATATCTACTTTTACAGAAATAACTTTAAATATTTTGTACAGATGTAGAGTTTCCGCATTTTTATATGCATAAATCGTGCCACCATTTATGCTGATATTTTTGCAAAAAATTGGTGTATGTTCTATATATCCAGATAACTTTAGTAAGTTTTGTGCAAATTTGCAGTTTATGTTACTCATTTTGTATGCTATAATAGTGGTGAATTTGCAAATTTTGGTCATATATCATATAATTTGTTGCTACTTGACTGATAATAGCTCCTATAGTTTAGCGATTCATTGTAATATGGTAGAATTTATTGCTTTTTCTAGCTGGTAGTACTGAGATTTACTGCTATGAATGAAAAGTTTGGGAAGAATAAATGATAATTCATTAAGGAAGGCGTTATGTATTTCAATTTTTTTTTTCTTATTTGATACCTTTTTGTTGAGTAATGTTTGCAGGTATATTTTTCTTTTTTAAACTAAGCACTGATTTGGTAAAAGTTAACTGCTTCGGCGCTATTTTTCATCTTTAGGTTGAAGCTTGATTTTTCTTTCCTCCTTTCACCCACGACTATGTTTCAGTACACTCTTCCTCAAATTTACATTCATCGATGTTCAGATTGGACTTAAAAGACACTTAAATATGAAAACACAAAATACCATTCAAGTTATCAATGACTGTCCAATTTTACGGTTGTTGCAAATATTATTTTTCCATTTTGTTTGCCTTGCCATGTTTAATGCATCAATAAATGGTTGATTTTCACTGATTCTGGTAATGGTTTTCTTACTAAAAGCATTCAAGGTGCTCCTTCAAGCACCTCCACTCTACTTGCCAGTTTTCACCTTATTTTGCTTTTATTGAAGATTGGTCGTTTTCGTGAAAAAGGTTCTCCACACTAAATTAATTTTTGTTTACATTATATAACTTTATACTTTCCTACTACTGACAGTATTTTGTTGTTTTGAATTTGAAAACATGTTACATTTATCTAACTCCGACTTTTTTCCTGATCTTTAAATCGTAAGTTTTGGAAGTTGAATATTTACTTGGGGGGAGCCTTCTCCTTTCACACATTGAATCAAGACATCTAAAAATACACAGTGATCCGTTTTATTTTTCATCTTGATTTGCTATTACAAATTCTTTTTTTGTAGAAATTATTCTACCCAGTTCTTCACCTTTTTTTTTACTTGTCAGCAAAAGTATATTTGGGTATGCAATTTAACTGTCTGATACTTGAATGAGGTTTTCATAACAATTTATACTGTAGGTTTACAAGAATTCACTACTATTCTTTTTTTCCTGGCCAGTCATTATTTGTTCCTCCTATAAAAAGGAATTAGTTTTGTTTAGATGATGTGTACCATACTATTTTTCTTTAAAACTGGATTTGGATATGAATTAAATCTATGTGAATGGTACTGCTTTATTCTTGATTATTGGTTCACACCATAGCAATCCTTTGCAATGTACTATTTTTCTATTTCTACTAAAGGATTTGCTTTTTGTATGCTTTCTTTTGTCAATTTGGGCAACGAAAATCTTAAAATCGGTTTATTTCCACTCTGAATGGCTTGGTCATTTGAAAGTTTTAAATCAGTTTATTTCCAATTTAATGGTTCAATATAATTTGTTTATGGTAAGTTTATAAAGTTTGTACTATACGACATTATATGGTTGGACGTTTCTAATTTTTGTATAAAATTATACCTAATGTATGTTTATGTTTGTGCAGGCAGAAAAATAGTTGCTGCATCAACTGGTAGAGAAATTGAAAGGCAAAAAGGTAAGAAGCTTTGTCTTTTAGATTGTTTTCCACTTTTTCCTAATTATAATAGAACAAATATGTTGGGAGGCGAGAATGAAATTCTTTAAAATCATTCCTGCAAAAGAAAGGTTGACAACTAAAATTTATTTGTAACTAGACCAACATTCTAAAATGGTGAAGGTGGTTGGTGAATTTTAGCTTTATTTCCTTTAAAAGTAATAAATTGTTGTCTAAATAAATAAATAAATTGTCTTAACTTCATTGAACTATGAAATATGACATGTTACATATGTGTTGAATTAAAAGTTACATATGTAACCCTTTCATATGAGATTACTCCTGAAGATAAAAATCTTGGTACCCAGGAATGTACGATGATATAACTGCATGATGAAGATAAAAGGCATATTCAATTTGTTACAGACTATCTATAGTCAATATTTTTGTAAATGCTTTTAAAATGTCTGCTCTATCATTTATAGAAAACCACACTATCCATGTTCTATCAACTATTGTTGATCTCTTAAGTAACACTTTTATTTGATAATCTATGTTGGAATTTCAAAATCATATTTTATGGTAAATATATAATTATTTTCCATCTAATTCAGAAAATTGAAATTGTTTTGAAAATATCTGCACCATCCTTTATAGAAAACCGCACTACGTGTTTTGCCAAATACTGTTGATTTCTTAAGTAACACTTTTATATGATAATCTATGCTAGAATTTGACAATCATGCTTTATGGTAAATATATATTTGTTTTCCATCTAATTTCAGATAATCTCATGTACTAGAAGTTAAAATTAATTATTTCCCATTATGCGTACACATTTTTGTTATATTCTTATCCATTCTTTTAGGGTGATGTTATTATATTATAGTTGCATACCGTTATATTTATATGATAGGGTTTATAATGGTATCGATGATTACTTCTGTTTGATTTGATGGTGAATTGGGTTGGCTTGAAATTTAGAGTATTAATGCAGTTGATTTTTTTGATTAACATTGCGCTGATTTTTTTTTAAATTTGATATTGGATCATATATTAAGATGATTCGTATTGGATTAGGATTTGTTTCACGCTTTTGACCTCAAATCATGGCATGAATTTGAAACTTACAAAACATATTTATTTCATTTTTGTTAATAAGATAAAACAGTTAAGATAAAATAAACCAAATTAACGTCTGTATTTTGTCTTTTGGTCTTAAGAACTACATGACTTTGATGGAGTTATACATTATTTTATTTTCTTGCGATAAAGCAATCCACGTATACCATATTAACTGTTTTCCCTATGAAGGTGCACAATCCGTGAATACCTGAATATTGTACATACTAATAATATTAGTCAACATTTTCCTTATCCGTGATTTTCTCCTATCCTTTTGATTTATATGATAATCGAAGATCATGTCCGCGTGGATACTTATGAAGGGACGACGATTTGTCGTGCTATTGGTTCGATTCAACATAGTTTCATCCTCAATCCAAAAGCGAGAAAAACCCTAGGTATGTTTTTCTTATCTCGATCTATTAATTTCGTATTAGATCTTAATTAGGGTTTAATTCTTCTGCTGCTAAATCGTTATGAAAACCCTAATTGAACCTTCAATATGTGTATTCAATTAAAAAATAAAGTCGAACTATTCATTTTTTACATGATTAGTGACATTATATCATTATTTATGCAAATGTTTAAATTTCACGTCTCTTTCAATTTAAGTGTGCTCTTTGTGCATGCCACCTGATTTATAAAATTGTTACTTTTTAAATATTCTTTCACTTCATATATAATGTTAATGGCATCGATGATGATATCTGTTTGATTTAGGTTGATTTTAAATTTAGAGCGTTGATTCAATTTATTTTTGATTTGTATCATGTTGAAAGTCTTTTAAATTTGGTATAGGATCATATTATAATAATTTAGATTGGATTAGGATTTGTGTTGGGCTTTTGAACTCGAGCGCGACATGCGTTAGAAACTTAACACACATATTTATTTCATTTTTGTTAGTATATGATGAAATAAAGCAATAAAGTCTTTTGGTTTCAAAAACTACATGAATTTAATGGAGCTATACATTATTTTGTTTTTGTTATTATGATAAAATAAAGAAATTAAAGAATACCATACAAGGTTCACAACTAGCAAATACCTGAATATTTTACACACACTCACCATTTTCCTTATTATTCAAAAAAATTTCTTTCCTCCTAAAGAATCAAAAAATGTAGCAGAAATCTATGTATCTTATATACATAAGCTGTATGAGTTCTAAAAATTAGTGGATCTATATTGAGTTATATTAACCGCAATTTTTGTCTCTCCAGTGTTATTAATTTTTTTAAACTTGGTTAGATATATTGCAATTCCTCCTCTTCTCAAAATAGTGAATCCTTCAACAAGTAAATTTTGGTCAAAAATAATGTACACACAAATTGCATCAATTGAGAACCATGGATTTTGATTCGTAGGATTTGTGTAAACTATGATACCGCTGTATCCTAGAAAATACAAATATTGTTTATCCTAGAAAATACAAACATTGTTTAAGCTTTTCTTCATGCTTTCAGTTTAAGCATACATATACACGATATTCCTATATGGAAACAAGAATTTGCTCGCTTTTTATACAACACAACCAATGAACGTGTCGTGCTGGTACTTCTAATAAAGATATATTGATTTTGTACCCAACAAACTTTTCCTAAACGTAAAACAATGGTATAATTAGTCTTTTAAAAAGAGAAGGCATGTTGTCTGGGTAGTATAATTAGTCTTTTATAACGGATGATATTTTTAGGAATTCTGTTCCCATGATTCTATTTTGCATTCATGTCATACCATCGACTTGAAATTATTTGCTTGACCTTGTGTTGGCTGTTGAGGATTAGTTCCTATCTAGATTCTGTAACAATTCAGAATGTTTGGGAACACATATGTTTATCTTTCTCCTGCAATATATTACAAACTAAAGGGTGTGGTTCTTTTATTTTCATTTGTTTTAAATTGGTTATCATAAGCATTGTCTTGATTTATTGTATATACAATTTTTAAGCTTTCTTTTTTCATTGGATTTACACTGAAGCGGATACATACATCATGTGTATATACATTACTCATTTATGAATTCAATATATTTTTTGGGTAGTTTATAAGATCTTCGCTACAGATTAAAACCAAGTCCACAATTCAAATCACTAATTTGATATAATGGATATTCCTTAAATAAGCTTTTAATAATCAACTGCATGGTTTGCAGATACTTGAGTTCATCTTAAACATGCATACACTGTATTGAAATTGAAACATCTAATGTGAGGTTATGATTATATTGTTAACATCTAATGTGAGGTTATGATTATATTGTTAAACATTGCATCCATTTATTTATTCTCCAGCTAAGGAACACTGTCTTTCCTGTGAATCAGTACTTAATACATGAATAGCTAGCAAACATTATGCATACCATTTGGGTGAGAAATAAATCCGCATTAATTAACAAATCACTCATGTTGTCTTTGTTTACAACTCTTTCATTACTTTCAATTCTTAATTGACTTTATAACATGAATATTTGATACAATTGATCTGGGTGCAGGTTTCTTTAACATACTGAACAAAGTTTAGCTGTGTGGCACAATAGGTTAGCTACTCATATATTCTATGTTGTTTATTACTAAGCTGAGTGGTTGATGGTTATGTCGCATATACGATTCTTTGGTTGTTTTAGGATACCCGTTCCTACCCGATTATTAGTAAATTGTGTTTGAATATTTACGTGAAGTTAAAAGGATCAAGGCTGAGTATATTACATACTTTTTTTAACTGTTATTATTGTATTTTATATTTTTATATTGGCAAACATTAATATCAACAAAGCACTTATTTATGTAACTTGATTTTATACACATATGCATAAATACATGCATACGTCCGTGCACATATGTTTGCGCGTTAAATAATGTAACCAAATGTTAGAGTTTTATTTGTTACCATTTTCTAGGATGTTTACAATGTATGGTATGTTTACTCTACTAATAAGCTTCTACGAGGGCTTATAGTCTTTCAACTTTGAGTAACGTGTTCATGTTTTAAGCTTATACATTTACAACTTAAGATGATCTGATCAATTAAGTTTTTTAATTTATGCATGTTTTACTCAGTGCAAATCTCCCTGTGCATTTTACCTTCTTATTTTGTCTTCATTGATTAATTATTCCATTGAGCATAAAATCGATTTTTTTGTTTGTTTATCCTACTCATTGGAAAACAGTATAATGCAGTCAGGTCACTTTTAAAACAAATTACCTCCACATTTAACCATGCTAGGGCCAAGTCAATAGTTGTGGTGGTGCAGTCTTTAACCATGCAAGTGTAGAAAATTTCAACCCGTGTATGTTTCTTTACTTGAATCTGCATTGATGTATATTAGGCTCCAGTCAGTACGAATTAGAATTTGATGCTGAATCCTCAAAAGTGGCTATGTTGGCAGTTTTCAAGTCAGGGCGAGTTTCTCATACTTTTGAAAACTAGACCAAATCGATAAATTTCCAACCATAAATGCAGGAATCGGTTGTGTAGTTTATACTTGATATATTGAATGTTTCTACCGTCGGTCAAAAAGAAACATTTGTCTTTAGTATTTCCTTTTTTTCCATAAATTCCTTTCTTCGTGATATACAAGGGTACTTAGTTATGCGATTCCTTAGTACTTACATCCTGTAAGTTAAGTAAGCATATTTGTTTTTGGTTCAGCGAAGAAAAGATACAAACCAAGGTTGAAGTTTGAGACAAATTAATCTTATTGATAATTATGGAAGAACAAAGGTTACTAATAATTATTGTGGATATTACCTTTGTAAAGCAATTGATAATTTTTCTTAGCTATAATTTAGTAGAGTTTGATGTAATTAACAAATTGCCAAATAACAAGATTTTTAATAGAAAGCTAAGCTTTCAACAACAAGCACTGAACTCTAAAAATTACAATTGTATTTTCTTAAAGTTTTATCAACATTGTTCTGCCTTTTGTATATTCATATACAACTTGATATATATATATATATATATATATATATATATATATATATATATATAATCTGTCTTTCATTTAATCGAACTAATTATATATATAATCTGTTTTTCATTTAGTCGAACTAATTTGGTTTTAAACTTAAATTTAGAATATGTATCTAAAATATATTGACTAAATCAGTAAGAATGAAAACTGAAGGTTTTAAGACTTACACAAGAAAACAGCTCATTTAAGGGATCCGTTGGTCTAATGGTAAATGTTGTAATAGCAAATCCACTTAATGGGTAGAATATAATCCTGTTCCATGATACTGTATACTATCCTACTTTAGTTTCTGGCTTCTAAGAAAGACATGGTAAGACTAAAGTCATGGTTAAAATAAAAAATGATTGAAATATTTAACCAATGACCCGAGGGCCTCAAGCCAATGTTGTGGTGTTCCCAAGTTGGAGTTATGGATCAAAATCCTATGGAAATACAACCAATAACTGATTATCCTTTAATTTAAAGAACAATGGATCAAGATTTCATTGCAATATGTATCGAGTGTCCTATTGATACATATGGATGTAGCCGCCAAAGTGCAATTAATTTTTTTGCACTACCTAGATCTTGCAGCTTATGTGGTTTAACAAATTTTTGAACTAGATTATTTAATTGATTTATGCAGGGCCATACCTAAAGAAGTCTAATTATTATATATTTGTTCTATGTGTCAAATCATAAAGTCTTACATATATACATAGATTGCACAATATAAGTTAGTTTGTATTCATTTTACTTTATCGTCGTTTTCTCATATGAATTGATAATTGTTTTAGATTGATGGATTTTCAAAATTATAGATTTATTGTTGTGTTAATTACGTATTTGGATTCAAAATTATATAAGTGGATTTTAAATTTGGATAAAGTTGGAAATGTAAATATTTGAAGAATGGGTGGCTATTACACATGCAAAATAAACCACAAGTTCAGTATATACCTCCTGTAAAGTTTTATCTTTGTCAAAATTCCGCCTATTTTATTCGATGAAACCATATACAAAACATGCTCAATTGATAATTATCAATGTGCGAGAAGTGTTTGATGTATGTAGGCTCTTTCTAAGGGTGCCTTTAGGAAAGACATTAGCAATGGCACACTTAGTGAGATGTAATTATTGAGCAAGCTTAGGTATTTTTTGTGGTTATGGAGTCTTGAACATGCGACAATTCAAAGATATGCTTCACAAAAATAGGCAATTAGTTATATAGAATATTCATGGCTTTAAAGTTGTTTATTAGTTTTTTCCTGTACTTTCTCATTTTTCAGGTGTACTTAAAGACTCATTATGGGGGGCATGTGAGTGTAACCAATATGGCAGTTTTTTATATAAATAAATACGTGATTTGATTGTTAGCCATACCGGGAAGGTTTTTTTTTTTTTTTTTTTTAAGTGCAATTCATTGTCCATGTTACACATTTTTTTCATCTTTTTTGTGAGAATGAAAATTTAGGAACATAACATCTGGTTTTTTTCCTTTCTTTTTTTAAGTATAAAGTTATCACATGCAACTCCTCAACTATACAAAAGCAAAACTACAGCGTACCAGAATAGTACAATATGCTACACTGATTTAACAATAAGACAACTTTGGGCCTTCATACTTCTGTCATTATCTTAGATATGAGTCATCAAATTCAATAAGCACTCTGTTATGAGTTGCACAATAAAGGAACCATCAATGAAGTAACTTTAACTTTCTCATTATATAATCGAAGTCGGATTTGACAACAACTGGCTGTGGAACACTGTACCATTGAAGATACCAAGCAACTGAGCAAGCATGCATTTTGTTTTTTCTTCTATTGGCCACTCTTGGACACTTGGATAACTATACAAATGGCTCTTGAGATCAAGTGAAGATGATAACATCGCTTCAATGTGTTTTCTAATAGATTCAAGGAATGTAGACTAAATAATTGCTCCTTTTCTCTAAGTCAGTTTGCCGCTCATTAGGGCATCAATACAAGCGAATGCAATCCTGAAACTAGGAAGGAAGGTATCACGAAAAACAAGCTGATCGTTTTTTATTTATTCCCACATTAAGCCATACTGGGAAACATATGTTGCTTAACGTGTTGTATGCAAGTGTAAAGACAGAGAAGATGGTTCTGTTTTATGCCCTCGGTTTTTGCGTTAGTTTTGTCTTTTTTATTAAGACACAAAAACGTGGAGGTTAAAAGATGAAGGATGATTTACTTTTGTAGTGCAGCTGTTAATTATGTGGAATATTTTATCACTTATCAGCAGTTGTTTTGAGAACATGTAATCGTTCTTGCAAATCGTAATCCATATGGGCCATGTGAAGCTTAATTTTTTCCCAACCAATAATATCGTATGAATAGGTATTTAAATTCAGCAATGGTATATGATTACATGTATGCAGAAGTGCCTTGACTTTGTATGCGTATAATACCAATTTAATTTTTCAAAATATTTTGTGTGTATATATAGTTATGCGTGCAGCACAATTCATGAACTGTCTAAACAGTATTCGACATTATTCAAAAGTTAAAAAATATATAGTGAGGCAATTCGCCAGTAAGCAACTAACAGAACACGTCTAAGGATTTGAGCTCACCTGAATATAGAATAAGAAGGGCCCTCTTTTATTAGCTTCGGAAAAAGATTGGCTAAAATTTGTGTAATATACTAATAAGATAACCTTAGTTAAAATAATTGCATTTGTACACTATTATCGTATTCGAGAGAAACAGTATAGTACAATATAATTTGAATTTAAGATTTCAACCTATAGCCTGATTTTTATGGTAGGATCTGAATTAAGTTTTTTCCGACCAGAAGAGGGAAATAATCATATTTTAGCTGCATAGACTAATTAACCCCCTTTGTTGAATTTTGAATGTTGATACATTGAACTTAACGAAAAAAGTTTTTCAATTGTATGTACTGAAAATAAATCACTAATGTCTTCTCTTTCTACATGCAGGTTCATCATTAAATTTATCTATTACAATATTAATTAATTTTTTGGCTGATATATACTAGCGTTTCTAGGAATTTTATCGAGTAATTGGTGCCAATGTTAACTAAGCTAAATAAATATGTGAATCAGTTAGATTAATAGTAATTAGTAGATTTTTAAATCTACTTTTTGTTTCAAACAATAGATGTAGTATATGCAATTTATATACGTTACATAACCTAGCTACTATTGCCTTTGACTGATCTTTACCTAATACCGTTACATGCTAATGATTTTATTTCATGAGGTAGCTAGGAATGGGATACCTTGGAGGACTGAACTAATGCAGGATAAGCTTTTTTTTTATGTTCATAATGCATAGTATCCGATAAGGGTCATTGTCATTATTTTGGGATTGTCCAGTGGGCTTTGTTGATCGATTGTACTCTTATTACTTAAAAAATGAAAAGGAAAAAGAGTTTAAGCTATGATTTTTCTACTTAGGCCTATGTTCGTAAATAAATTGTGTTATGATAATACTGTCATGTGGAGTCCAATACAGTTGAGCTATTGAATTTTTTACATTTCGATTATGCATTAACATGTGGAACTTCAACATCTTTTTTGTTACAGTTTACTATTATGTTATATGAAATTAGTTCAACAGATAGCTATCTAACCTCCATTTAGTATATGAATTTAGGAGTTTTTGTACTGATTTGAATAACTCCCGCTAAAGATATTAACAGTAAATTGATATTCAAAACCATCAATAACATTATAAACATCAATATGAATATCAAGCAGCCCGTGTGCGAAGCACGGGTTCGCACTTGTATTGTCATATAAATGTGTTTGCAATTGTACTATTTTATATTTCATCACATACATAAATATTTGTTTTGAATAAAATGCTATCACACAGAGTTTAATATTCAAACAGTATTTTTATTCAAATAAATATTTTATTTCAACATTTGGATTAACACAAACTTCTAGCTCCAGTTTTGTACTTTTCACTGTTATATAACACTATTTTACATATCACTGATCACATTCATATACATTGTCTCCTCACTACAGTACACTCAGTTTTCATTAAGTTATATCTAAATTTTCATGTACAGACTCAGTTACATATTTAGTTTCATATACAGATCCACTGACACATACTTTATCTTCAGACTGCTTCAGGTCTTGTCCATTCACCTGCATACCTGTCATAGAAATACATACAGAGTAAACTGGAACAAAATAGAATTATCTACAGAGACGAATATAAATTTATTTTAAATTTTATTTGCCTTAGAATTTTGTTGTGTTTCTCATCATTTTTCTAGACTTGGTCTGGTTTGTATATATATTCATTTGAGTCTAGATTGCTTGTGCTATTCACAGTGATTCGCTGTAAATACCACAAGGTAGACTAAATACTAGTTCCACAGATATGCCTCAACACAACTATAGTAGTATGTTGACCAAGACCAGGCTCAACTCACATTTGTGGTCTGCTGACCTTGACCAGCCACGACACATCGTATAGTGGTTTGCATATATATAAATAGAAGATATAATTGCACATGCACAATACAAGTATACACATACATCGTATGTATATACACATATATATTTACAATATGCTGGTGAATATATTCGATATGCCCAAAATACACAAACAAGAAAGTGGAGTTACATCAAGATCAAGAGATTCAAGTCACAAGCTCAAGTCAATAGGTGTTTCAAAAGTGGAGCAAAGACAAGGTGTACACATGGGCCAACAACTGCAAAATGGTTCAACAACACGTATTCCAGCCCAAGTAAAAAATATAGCAAGCAAGCACAACTCTCAGGCAAAAACAAGTACATGCAACAAATGAGTTCATATGCACAACCAGCTTGAACAAGCAAGTGGCCGAGAACTCAAGCACATGGAAAGAAAGGGTATAGGGTACAATGCAAGTCAAGCCACACACAGCAACATAAATGGCCAAAGTCTACAAAGATAGAAACTGCTCAAGTATGTCCAACAAAGAAGCAAATATGCACGTGCACACAGTTCAGTGCAAGTATATACAGTAACAAAGCCTATCAGCTCAACCACAAGTGAAATGGAAAATGCGCAAAACTACAAAACTAGAGCAACAAATAATGGTGACCAAAGTCACAAATACAATGTGCCGCAAAGGTGGAACTGCACCAAGGCTACAATGATAGTTTTCAAGTGAAGTCACATGGCAATTTAGAGTGCATCAAGATGGCACACGATAATAAGGTAGATTCAATAAGCACACAATTGCACAAATGGTCAAGCACCATGAACCACAAATGTCAACACAAGAAATTGGTACAACTATGATGCAACATGGCTCAGCAGTTTCATAAATATAGCAAAGCTCAGGTGTATATGGTAGTGGATTCAATCAATATACAAGAGCCAAGTAATGACATCAGAGTACAGGTTTAAGTGCACAGAAATACAAGAATGCCAAGTGACAGTAATCAAGGTCAAGCATGTACCGAAGGCTCAAAATTTGCATATATATATGCATATTGGTCAGTGGTAAACACGCCATACAACAAAAGTCAGATCTTCCCAGAGAACAAGCAAAGCACAAGTATAATATGGATACACATAAATATTTATATATGTGTGTGTCTGAACGTGCAACATGAGCATAGTTCACATCAAAGCACTAGTACACAAGCAAATCACAAATCCATGCACATACATAAACGCAATGAGTATAAGCTCAAGTAAGAATGACACATACACGTGTAGCAGGAAAGAATAACAAGTGCAGTATGCATTTAAATGCTTTAAGTACAAGTATAGTATCAATTCTTAAGCAGCGTGGCAAGTTCAAACTATTAAGATTAAGTGTAGAAATCATTTGAATTACCAAATGATGGATCTATTCTTATCAGTGAAGATATGCATGCAATGGAAAATTTCAAAACAGGTTACAAGCACTTCAAAGGTTTTCATAAAAAGGACATATTGTTTTTGAACTCGAGTCAAAATATATGGAATGTTTCAAATCAATTATTTTTCGCATGTGAAACATTTCAAATCTTTCTGGCAAGAAAGTGATTTTTTTCTTTAGGAATCAAAAATGCGTACCAATAGTAAGTGTGTCCATAGCAAGTGTGTCATTTCAAGCAAGGAGTAAACGAATTCAAATCTGGAAAATCTCGCAATGATTTTAATAACGTAATCAAGGGTTTTGTTTTTAGCAAGAGCATTACAAACTTTCCAGATAATTCCAAGAACATTTTTGAGCAATAATTTTATTCGATAATTTCCAAAATCGAATGAGTACTCATGGTATTATCAAGGCCAAGTTTACGCAAATATAAACACCATTCATCACAGGCAATTAAGTATCGAAACAAAATAAATTCACTCAAGCATCAATAAAAAACAAATCAGAGAATACTCAAAGTTTCGATCTCAAAGCCAAGGCCAAATCATCGAAATTGTGCAAGATTTCAAAGCCATCAGAGAATACATTCTAGAGCAAACAAGAATCGTGATTTGGGAAAAGAACAAAAACCATAATATGTGGCCATTGAGAAAGAAAAGAGAAGCCGTATAAAGTGATAAAGAAAATAATAGGGGACCGGCTCTTTTTACTTTACTTTGTTTTTTAAAAAAAGTTTTTTTTTGTTTTTGTTTTTGTTTTTTAAGTGTTAATTTCTTTTGTAATCTTCTTGGATAGGTTTTCTAGTTTATCTAAACTAGGGTTTACGAGTTACGGGTTTGTAATTCGGGGAAATCTGATCTTGGGGATAAAGATCAGTGTAGGGTTCTAAGTGTATGATTAGAACAGTTGGGAGCGGGTATCGCGAGTTTGCAGGGAATTGTAAGCATAAAAATTGTTTTAATTCATATATGGAAACCTTGGGGAATGCAGCAGTAGGTAGGGTTTGCCGAAGCTGGATAAAATCTGTATTATTTGTTTTTTACATTTATTTATCCAGTTGTGATCTGTGCTGTGATAATTCTTGTATTCCTCAAAACTGCAATAAACTCTATTCACCTCCCCTCTAGTGTTAATTTAGATTCTACAAGTGGTATCGAAGCAGATATTTTTTAAAAGACTCTAGAGGTACAGATCTCCCTGATAGTGACTACTCTAGTTGTTAGTCTAACGAGAGTCGGTCCAATCATATTCCAACTATTTTCAGTGGAACATATTTTTCATTTTGTAAATCAAAAATAGAATTATATTTAAAATCTGTTAATATTAAATGTTGGGATATTCTTATTAATGGATGTGATATGGTAAATAAGAATGATATTATGATTAATTCTCATACTACACATATTTTATATTATTATATTGATTGTAATCAGTATAACCATATCTCTCATTAATTAACTTCACAGGAAATTTGGAAAAGTCTCGATGCGAAGTACGGAAGAAAAGACAGCAACTTCCCAAAACCCTCAAATATCAACTCATGTTCAGATTTAGCTGATTTATAGATGCAGAAATGGATGATGATAGCGATAGAGACTTTTCATATGAAGATTCAGTTCATCTTTGTACTAGTTTAACTAAAGCCGTTGATAGTCTCAAATCAAAAAATAAAATTCTGAAAATCTTCATATGACACCCCACGTCCGTTAATGTCACTATTTATCAGAATCCATTAAGTTCTGTGAAGCATTATAGGTAAGCCATAAGAAAAATATATAAAATAGCAGCGGAAATTTAAAACTTCATTTTTCCAGCAGAAAACATCGTGGTCTCAAAACCAGTTACAACATCAAACTGAAATATTGGAACAAAATACAAAAAATAAAAACATCTGTCTTGTGCTAAAAACCATCAGAGTATAGAAAAGAAAAATCCTAATTCCCATAAGTAGCTATAAGCAAGTGGACAAGTAGTCAAAGCGATACACCAAAGCAGATCCAAATCCAAGCAGAAACAAAAGAGAGAATCCTAGTCAAGCCTGAACGTTCCTACCCTGAGAACATAGGGGAGGAAAAGGAAAAGAGAGAAAAGGAAACAAAACAGGTTAGACATAAAATCTGGCGAGTCTAGTGACTTTTAGCATATAAAAAAAATAAAAGTATCATGACAGACATATAAACTGGATGAGAGATAACAATATCAGATAACATGTATAAGCAGACTGAATAGGATAAGCAGAATAAACAGGATAATATGGACCAAGCTATGCTTCTCAATTATATCTCTGCACCAATACTACTATACTGAATTAAGTGTTTTCCAATTACTTAACATAAACAGAATGATCCCAACAGAAACATAAATGGTAGACTAAGGTGTACTTATAATAACGGGTTCTACCCCAAACAGAAATAACAGGTACCTAAACATAAATAAAGGGTGTTATTCCAAGCAGAAATAATAGGTACCTAAACAAGACTATATGTACCCTAATTACTACCCCCAAGCGATCGGCTCCCTACCACGTAAATACCCTGTGTCGGTCCCACAGTAGGGTGTATTACTTCCTAAAGTGGCAACCACCAGAAGGACAAAGACTTATTTACAAGTGTTATAACGACTTATGTTCCCAGGCAGGCCGGGCCCATGCACGCACATGACCCATTTGGAACGCACCATCAAACACCCCACTTCAGATGAACCTCTTGTAATCAGTTCAGTATGCGTGCCCTGACCCCTACCAAGTGCGGGATCCCCGTTTAATACTAGAATGGATTACTGATCGGTAAACTTGTGTCTCCCAACCAACTAGGATTTTTAACTCGTTAAGCCTACAGATTAACAGGTTCGCCTAACCCCCATAGATTAACAGGTTAAGTTTAACAGGTTATCTGATTTATTTTACCCCAACATATTAAATAGGTTCACATAACCCAATAGACCAAACAGTTTTACTTAACCCCAACAGATTAAACAGGTTTTCATAACCCCAACAGATTAAACAATTTTCACATGTTACTTACAGTTTCGTTAACATGTTCCGCTTAACCTTCAATATTAAGCCTACAGATTTATATACCCCCAAACCCTTAGTCATAATTCACAGTATAAAATATGCCCTCAAATTAAAGTCATATTGCATAGTATAAGTTATGCCCCCAAATCTCAGTCATGATTCATAGTACAGGATATTCCCCCAAATTACCATTCCAAAATATTTCCTATTTAACCCAATTTCGTTTGTACGCTATTTCAGCGATATTGGCCTAGGCTCAAAGGTAGCCAAGGCTATGCAAATAAAAAGGGAATGAGAGAGGAAGAAGAACATAAATAAACACAATAACATAATAGGCATATGATAACAGAAATAGGCATAATAATAGAATATGCATATGATAATAGAAATAGGTATGTCAGAAATGGGCATATAAGAATCGAATAGCAGATCAGGTGTACAGAAGAATACATATGATAGCAGAAATGTTTAGATATGAATTGGATTCTCAACAGGCATAAGTTTAGATCTAGATTTATAAACATGTCAGGGTTATTGTTAAAGTTTTATATCTAAAAGTAACATGAACTCACAGAGATTGGATCTAAAGAACGGAGAATAATATGCTGAAGTTGCAGAAGAAATTCTTGTATGTGTGTAGGCTGTTGTCGAAGAAATAGTTTGATTCAATCCAAATTGGGCAGCATCTCATTGTCTCCATTGTTTTTGATGTATAAAAACAATAGAAATGATGTCCTATATATAGCCTACCGCAAACAAACCTAGACACAAATACGTACAGGTTCCCATAGAGGAATTCAGCAAGATCGCCGATGGGTCGACCCAACCCTCTCTGTGTCAAACCATGGGTCGACCCACTTGGCCTTGGGTCGACCTAGACCTGGCATGGGTCGACCCTTAACGAGTCGATCTCCCGCCTGATCCCGCCCCCTTTTCCCGCTTGATAGGTTTGAATTGTTTTGAATTTCTGGGTTAGTTTTATTTATACATAATGCTGTTATACGTATACAAACTTCTAACCTTGATATTTTTCTCATACAGTGTCCATTTTACGCAAACATGGAGTCTATCATAAGCAGAATTCCGAGACGAATGCAATGGTATTGTTCATTTTACTTAATTCCAAATATTTAATTAAGTGTTCTTTAGTTTATCGTTATAATGTCCTTTTAAATTTCGAGGTGTTATATTCTCCCTTACTGAAAGGATTTCGTCCTCGAAATCTCTAAGTTGAGAAGAATGTTTATCCTAACATCCATTAACTATCTACTCATCCATTAATCATAGGCATCCATTGTCCTTAAGGGATTTCTATCATATGCAAAGGTGTGTGTATACGTCCCTATGCTAATGCGAAAATTAGGCGGTCTACTGATTCAGTTGACCTCCTTAATGTAATGTACGTTAGTGCCATAAATCCAATATGTATGCAAATAGTCCTAGTATATCATGTAAACTCTATATGTGTGCACCATCATTCATCCAAATGTAACTTCCATGTGATGATACATCCATTCCCACCCATTAAACAGGAAAAATGCACACACATCCATATGTAGTATGAGAGTGTTTTGAGCCGATCTAGTGCCTGGTGTGTGCATATGCATCCACGAGCAACCACTAGAAAATACTTGCATCCATCAAACATAAAATGTCTCAAACACATGTTTACATCCATTGGTTTTCTACCTAAACGTCGAAGGTTTGATCGATAGGATATACTCAAATGAGAGAAGCAAGTATGAATAAAAGCTTTGGAAAAAGAAGTTAAGGACATACCCTTAAAAAGGAAAGGGTACCGAGCGCGAATCTTGTCTTCAGTCCACCAACTTGCATCCTTGCAGTCTTCTCTCCATTGAAATTTCGTCAACTTAACCTCTCGATAACGTAGCTTCTTAACCTCTGATCCAAGTAAACCGGTAGGAACTCGTCTAACTGTTGCCTCCCTTTCTTCCTCTACTTCCTCAAGCATGCTCGGATCAATTACCTCTGTTGTATAATGCAGACATTTCCGCAAATGAGAAACGTGGAAAACATCATGAACACCTGCCAGTCTCTTTGGTAATCTCACCCTATAGGCCATCTAATCTATCCACTCCACTATTGGAAATGGCCCTACAAACCTTGGCGCCAGTTTCCCTACAGATCCAAAGCGAACCACATTCCTCAAAGGTTATACTTTGATGAAAACCATGTCTCCTACCTCAAACTCAATGTCAGTTCTTCTCTTATCGGCGTAGGACTTCTGCCTATCCTGAGTTGTCTTCATACGCCGGGGGATAAGATCAATCTTTTTCGAAGTTTCTTTAATCATCTCAGGTCCAAGTAGAAGCCTATCTGTAGTCTCTCACCAACAATTCGGTGATCTACAAGGTCATCTGTACAGTGCCTCAAAGGGTGCCATGCCTATACTAGTCTGATAGTTGTTGTTGTAGGAAAACTCCACCAGTGGAAGATGCTCCTCCCAAGTCACTCCGAAGTCTAGGATACACATCCTTAAAAGATCCTCAAGAACTCTATTCACTTTATCAGTCTGTTCGTCCGTCTGGGGGTGTTATGCGATGCTCAAACATAACTGTGTACCAAGTGCCTCTTGCAAACTCTTCCAGAGCTCACTAGTGAAGATGGGATCATGATCACTCACTATGCTAGAAGGTACTCCATGTATATGGACTATCTCATGAAGATAAACTGATGCCAACCATGCTATCATTCTCTTTCTCTTAACAGGAATGAAATGAGCGCTCTTAGTAAGCATGTCTACTATAACCCAGACATTGGTGTTTCATTTCCTTGATCTAGGCAAACCATCAATGAAATCTGTAGAGATGCTCTCCTACTTCCATTGTGGGACCTCCAAAGGATGAAGCAAACCGCCAGGCTTTCCCTGATCAACTTTAACTTGCTGGACAATCAAACATCAAGAGACAAACTCCACTATATCTTTCTTCATCCTAGCCCAAAAGAAACCCTCTTCATATCTCTATACATTTTATCGCCGCCTGGATGCATAGTCAATCGAGAATGATGGGATTCCTCAAGGACAGTCTTCAACAGATTTGCAACTCATGGAATACAAATCCTTCCATCCCTTCATAGCCACCCTTATCATCCATGGAGTATCTACTAAGGTGACTAAAAGTCTCCCCTCTACCGAGCTTATCCAAGACATCCGCTATCTGTGGGTCCTCTCGCTGCGAAGATTCTATCTGATCCATAAGAGTAGGTCGCACCTATAAGGATGCCAAAAAACTAGGTGTTAGATCCGTAGATGGTCTAAAATCGAAGGTCGATATGTATTCCAAGATCTACCTCTCTACGAATATGGGACTCAAGGTCATCCTCTGCCAACTCAACACATCCGCCACTAATTACCCTTGCTAGGCGTATAAGAAATCTCATAGTCATAGGATGCCAGGAACTCTATCCATCTCTACTGTCTTAAATTAAGATCCTTCTGAGAAAACAGATACTTGAGCGAATTATGGTCCATGTATAACTTGAACCTATCTCCCAGAAGATAATGCCGCCAAGTCTTAAGTGCAAACACTATAGCAACCAACTCCAAATGATGGGTAGGGTAGTTCTTCTCACGAAGTCTCAACTGTCTACTGCCACAGCACACTACCTTCCCTCTTACGTTAAGATAGCACCAAGCCATGTTCCACATGCATCGGTGTACACTGTGAACACTTTGTTCCCATTAGGTAACGTCAAAACCAGGGTTGTTGTCAGTGCCCTCTTTAATCGATAAAAAGCATCCTCACAGTCAATGTTCCAAGAAAATGTCAGATTCTTCTTCGTCAGTCTGGTGATATCTTTGAGTCCTTGATAAATTTCCTATAATAGCCTGCTAAACCAAGAAAACTTCTCACCTCCATTGCATTCTTTCCAGTCTTGAACTACAACTACTTTTGCGGAATCCACTTCTATCCCATCCTTGGAGACCACATGCCCAAGAAATCTCACCTCCTTTCTCCAAAATTGGCACTTGGAAAGTTTCGCCTTAAGCTGGTGTGATATGAGAGTCCTCAGAACCTCTCCTAAATGTAGGGCATGTTCTTCCTCGCTCTTCAAGAAAATCAAAATGTCATCCATAAAGACTACAACAAATTTATTCAGAAACTCCCTGAACACCCTACTCATCAGATCCACAAAATACCGGGGGTGTTAGTCAACCCAAAAGGCATGCCTAACCACTCAAAGAAACCATCTGGAGTTCTGAAAGCAGTCTTATCTATACAGTCCTAGGCCACCCTCAACTAATGAAATCCTGTAGCCAAATCTAACTATAAGAAAACAGATGCGCCAACCAGCTAGTCAAACAGATCATCAATCCTCGGGAGTGGGTGCCTATTCTTCGTGGTGAGCTTGTTCAACTCCCTGTAATCCACACATAGGCGAAGTGAGTCATCCGCCTTAGTAGCGAAGACAACTGGAGCACCCCATTCTGATATACTTTGCCTAATAAACCCTTTCTCAAGTAGCTCCGCTACTTGCTTACTAAGCTCCCTCCTTTCTCTAGGAGCCATGTGGCGCACAAGCAATGCAACGGGCTTTGCATTGTCCACCAAGTATATCCAGAAATCAATCTCGTGCCTCAGAGGTAAGCCCCAAACCTCCTCAGAAACATCTGGATACTCAGAGAGTATGGGTACTGATCGTAAATCATCATCAGAAGCATCAAGCGATTCTAGGAAGCTAAGCATGATAGACCCCTTAGGGTCCCAAGAAATCTCGAGAGTCCTCCCACGGCAAGTCAGAAGTCTAACGACCCTCCTCCCACAGTCTAGGATGGCACCATACATGGCTAACCAATTCATCCCTAGAATCAGACCATAGCCCATAAAACCAAGCACATATGCATCGTACTCGAACTCAATGCCCAAACAGATATCCTCAAACCCTGATATATCATAGACAGATGAGTAATTCCCCTAATGGGGTTTGAGACAATAACGGGATTAGAAATAATACTAGTACTAAGGTGTAGAGACTCAACCACAGAATCATATATAAAAGAATGAGAAGCGCCAGAATCAAAAAGTGTCCTAACTAGATGATCGAAAAGAGAAATCAAACCTTCAATAGAAACTTACCTACATCTGTCCGGTTTACTAGCCTCGAGAGCATGCACCTGCCCTCCAGAAGGTCCTGCCCTTTGCCTCCGTCCTTGCCTCTTCGAGCACTCCTTAGCATAGTGTTTGACTTCTTCACAACTGGAACAAGCATTCTTCCTCTTTCTATAGTCTTTGACCAAGTGACCCGTGCTCCCACAACCATGACATTTCTTCTTGCTTGAGCCTTGTTGTTCTTTCTGCCCTTCTTTTGTAGTTCTTTCTTGGGCCACACCTTCTTGTTTTGTGTCTCATCAGTCTTTGCCTCTTTCTTTTCGCCTTTATCTTCTTCTTGCATCAATGCCATATAAACGTGCTTCTCGAAAGTTGCCCCCATCAGAAAATGAAACATGGCCAATCCATGAAGGGGTTCATTCAATCCTCTCACAAACCTAAAAGCTTTCTTATGTGGAGTATTTACCAGCTCCAGACCAAACCTTGCCAACTGATTGAACTTGTTGACATATCCTTTAACAGACAAGTTTCCTTTCTTAAGTGCCTGAAATCTCTCCATTTACATACTCTCTTCTGCCTGAGAAAGGAACTTCATCTCGACCCTATGTCGGAAGTTAACCCAAGTCTCTACCGGACGCCCACCTTGTGTCACTTACAACCAAAACGAAGCCTTGTCTTTCATCTGCCATGCTACGAACTATATTTTTCTATGGTCGTTGACATCAAAGAGCCCAAACAATTTCCCTATCTCACGCAACCAATTCCATGCTTCCACAAAGCTTTCCATACCATGGAATGGTTTTCCGCCCATAGCACAGAAGTCCTTGCATATCTTGGAGAAATTATCCGATTGCGAAGGAGGAGGAACAACAGCTGCAGCTAGGGGAGGGGCGTCTCCTTAGCCTCTGGCAGGTGCCATAACCTCAAGATATCTACGGAACCAAGCCAGTATCTGAATGCCCTAAGGAAGATTTGGTTCCCCAGATATGCTAAAAAGAAAAGAAAAAGGGCTCAAACAGTGAATCAAAAGATTTTTATATGGCTTTGGGGAATATGTTTTTCAAAAACAAACTTGTCTTTGAAAACACTTTCTTTTCGAAACCTTTTGAAAACAATTTTCAAAACTTTTATCCGATCTTCTAACCTTCAGCTCTGATACCAAATGTGACACCCCACGTCCATTAATGTAACTCTTTACCATAATGCATTAAGTTTCGTGAAGCGCTATAGGTAAGCAGAAACAAAATCTCACAAGACAGATATATAAAATAGCAAAGGAAATTTAAAACATTTTTTTCAACAGAAAACATCGTGGTATCAAAATCCAGTTACAACATCAGAC
This sequence comes from Allium sativum, assembly GCA_030737875.1. Lineage (NCBI taxonomy): Eukaryota > Viridiplantae > Streptophyta > Magnoliopsida > Asparagales > Amaryllidaceae > Allium > Allium sativum. Next base: position 16,666,672 of record CM060925.1, read on the forward strand.
TGAAATACTGGAATAAAATACATCAAATAAAAACATCTCTCTTGCGCTAAAAAACATCAGAGTACAAAAATGAAAAATCCTAATTCCCATAAGTAGATAGAAGAATGTGGATAAGTAGTCAAAGCGATACATCAAAGCAAATCCAAATCCAAGCAAAAACAAAAGAGAGAATCCTAGTCAAGCCTGAGCGTTCCCACCCTAAGAACCAAGGGGAAGGAAAAGAAGAGGGAGAAAAGAAAACAAAACGGGTCAGACATAAAGTTTGGCAAGTCCAGTGACTTTTAGCATATAAAGAAATAAAAGTATCATGACAGACATATAAACTAGATGAGTTAAAACAGTATCAGATAACAGGTATAAACAGACTGAATACAATAAGCAGAATAAATAGGATAATATGGACCAAGGTATGCTTCTCAATTATTTCTCTGCACCAATACTAGTATACTGAATTAAGTGTTTTTCAATTACTTAACAGAAACAAAATGATCCCAACAGAAACATAAATGGTAGACTTTGGTGTACATTTAGTACTGTGTTTTACCCCAAACAAAAATAACAGGTACCTAAACAAAAATAACGAATGTTACCCCAAGTAGAAATAACAGGTACCTAAATAGGACTAGATGTACCCTAATTACTACCCCAAGCGATTGGCTCCCTACCACGTAAATACCCTATGTCGGTCCCACAGTAGGGTGTATTACTTCCTAAAATGGCAACCACCAGTAGGACATAGATGTAACACCCCGTAATTTTTAAAACATGACATAAGGGATAATTAAAGAGTACTTAATTTTTATAAGAAGGACTAAGGGAAACGGGTTGCGCCATTGCATTCGTCTCGGAATTCTGCTTGGAATAGAGTCTGAATTTGCGTAAATCAGATATCATATGAAGAAGTTATGAAGCTTAGAAGATTTCAGTTTAAAGTAGAATTTGAATTAAAATAATAATTAAAAGTCAAAAAGGAGTTCAAAAATCAAAATCAGAAAAACGTGGGTGAGCGGGAAATCTCCCACTCTAGGTGTCGAACCCCTAGGGAGTCAACGCAGGTGTCGATCCCCCTATACGGGTGTCGACATAGGTGTCGACCCCCCTAAAGGGTGTCGAACCAATCGGCCTAGATTTGGGCATGATGTGTTTTGGTTGATTAGGGCTGACATGGCCTTCTGGGGTTGGCTGGGTGATGTGTTTTTGTGGTCTGGATGGTTCAGGATGGATCCTAATCTAATCTAAAGGCCCTAATTCACCTAATACATCTATAAAAACACACCTAGACCTAACCCTAATTTCATTACACTAATCCATGGCGCCTCCATGCTGCTCTAATCTAAATTAAAACTAGCCTCTCTTCTCTTCTCTAAAGCAAATCAGAACTAGAGTATTCAAATTGGAAGATAAGAATCAAATTCTACAACAACTGTTTAGCTAATCAAATTCAAAAATCAGATTTAGATCTATTCTCTCTTCTTAATCCTATCGCTATGAGTCTATATTACGTTCACATATAATTAATTAAAAAGTGATTGTGATAGGATTGTAAATTGGATTTTGTGAACATGCCTATAAGATGAATCATATCAAGTTTGTAAATTCTTATCTTTCAGATTTATACCCAAATCATTGTTATCATATGCCTAATTGGATCTATTTTATTATTCTATGCCAGTTCATGTTTCATATGTCTCTTTTATGCCAGTTTTGATGACATGATTCTTTTCTCTTTTTTTATGAGATTAGGCTACTTCGAGCCTAACATATTGTGTTGAGATTTGCGTACGAATAACATTTGGACGATGGGGAAAAGTATGGGGAAATTTTGTAATAAAATATGATTATTGGCATAAATCAATTTGGGCATAATTGTGTATAAATTATATACATGAGATTTGGCATAAGTTGGATTGGGCATAATTGGATATAATTTGTATACTTGAGTTTTGGTAAGAATTGTTAATATCGATGAATGCAAATTGATTTGGGCGTAATTTGGCATAACATGTATACATAAGATTATAGCCCTAGTTTGGATTAAAATTATGAACATAATTTAGATTGGAAATTATGGGTAATTGGGATACAATTTAATCCAATATTTAAGGTTAGGACTTGAATCAAGAAAGTGATAATGAACGCCTAAGACACGAGGTTAGATTCGAATTGCGGTATAAGACTTCCCGGAACCGCCCGGCACATCCAGCAACCGCAATTTTGTAATCTAACATAAGAGGTCAAAGGCAGAAATTAAATGCGTAATAATGCAAAGACACGAGGTTAGATTGGATTGCAGTATAAGACTGCCCAGAACCGCCCGGCATATCCAGCAACCGCAAAACAACAATCTAATGTGGGAGGTCTTGCAAGATTACGGTTATAATGAATTAATGAACACTTAACCAAGATAAGACATGTAGTAAGACATGACGTTAAGTGGGTGACATGGGTGGCATGTGAAATATAACTAGAAGCACTTAACCAAGGTGAAACATGTGATTAGACATGGGAATAAAGAGAGGCTAAGTGGGAATTCCTAGTGGGGACCAAGCTTAGGAGGGAAGCTTGTGTCAAGTATGGGGATCCTTTTCAACTAGTAACCCATTTTGTACCAATGTGCGATCGAACTAGGTCGAGGACGGGACAAGCTTACTGGGTTTGATTGTAAGAGATCAATAAAGAGTTAGCGGTGGCAACGCAAGTCCAACGGAGTCATGTGCATGCGTGGGTCCGAGCTGATAGGTAAGACATTGTTGCATCATGTAGTATAAGTCATGCCTTTTAGTAGTATCGTGTTGCTACTTTAGGGAGTGATACACCCTACTGTGGGACCAGCACGGGTATCTACGAGTTAGAGAGCTGATCGAATGGGGAGCGTAGTGGGTACAACTAGTGGAGATAGGAGCATGCGGCACCTATGACAGCAGCTAGGAGTACACGAAACTACCATCATCATTATTATTATCATGATTAGTGAGAGGGATCATCTTTTAGTGTGAAACTAGTATTGGTGCGGTGTAGGAATTATCTTATAGTGATTAGAAGCGCAATTAACGTTATATCTTGTTCTATCTCACTTACCTTGTTTACCTTGTCATATCTGCTTATGTTACAATCATCTTTTATATCCAGTTTATGTTCTTATACCGTTACTTTACTGATTATATTGTTAAAGTCACTAGACTCGCTAGACGTATGTCTGACCCCTTTTTGTTTCGCCTCTTTTCTTTCTCCCCCCAGGTCCTCAGGGTGGGATTAGTGAAGCATGACTTGGATTTATTTCTTCTTGAAGTGCTTGGAAGTGTTGAAAGTAATGCTCAACTTTATCCCTTTTTCATTATGGCTATTTGGAGTGGGATTATGATTTTACTTTTATGTACTCTGATAATAATTTTGTACAAGATGGATATTTTTGTACTTGACTCTAGTATGTGGTTTTGATGTAACCAAACATGTTTTGCTTTTCCAATGCAATGAATAAATTTTGAATTTTCTTAAGAACCATTTTATATATCTGTCTTGTGATATTCTGTTCTATACTCTTATAATACTCCATGAAAGTTAATGCATTCACTTAGTGAGTGACATTAATGGACGTGGGGTTTTATAATAGACCTATTTATAGATGTCACAACGACTTATTTTCCCAGGCTGGCCGGGCCCATGCACGCATATGACCCCATAGGAACGCGCCATCAAACACTTCTTTTCAGATTAACCTCTTATAATCAATTCAGTATGTGTGCCCTGACCCCTACCAAGTGCGGGGTCCCTGTTTAATACCTGAATGGATTACTAACTGGTATGGGTCCTACACAGCAGATGACACAAGTCAATCCCTAAACTTGTGTCCCCCAACCAACTAGGAATTATAACCGGTTAAGCCTACAGATTAACAGGTTCGCCTAACCCCACAGATTAACAGGTTAAGTTTAATGGGTTATCAGTTTTATTTTATCCCAACAGATTAAACAGATTCACATAACTCCAGCAGACCAAAAAGGTTTACTTAACCCCAACATATTAAACATTTTTTATAACCCCAACAGATTAAACAGGTTTCATAAGTTACTTACAGTTTCATTGACACGTTCCTCTTAACCTTCAATATTAAGCCTATAGATTTATGTGTCCCAAACCGTTAGTCATAATTCACAGTATAAAATATACCTCTAAATTATAGTCATATTGCAAAGTATAAGTTATGCCTTCAAATCTAAGTCATGATTCATAGTATAGGATATGCCCCTAAATCACCATTCCCAAACATTCCCAATTTAACCCAATTTTGTTCATACGCATATTTCTGTGATATTAGCCTATACTCGAAGGTATCCTAGGCTATAAAAATAAAAAGGGAATGAGAGAGGAAGAAGAATAAAAATAGATACAATAACAGAATATGCATATGATAATAGAAATAGGCATAATAACAGAATAAGCATATGATAACAGAAATAGGTATATCAGAAATGGGCATATAAGAACTGAATAGCAGATCAGGTATACAGAAGAATACATGATAACAGAACTGTTTGATATGAATCAGATTCTTAATAGGCATAGGTTTAGATCCAGATTTATAAACATGTCAGGGTTACTGTTAAATTTTTATATCTAAAACTAACATGAACTCATAGAGATTGGATCTAAAGAACAGAGAATAATATGCTGAACTTGCAGAAGTAATTCTTGTATTTGTATAGGCTGTTGTTGAAGAAATAGTTTGATTCAATCCAAGCTAGGGAAGCATCTCATTGTCTCCATTATTTTTTATGTATAAAAACAATAGAAATGTTGTCTTATATATAGCCTACCGCCAACGAACCTAGACACAAATATGTACAGGTTCCCACAGAGGAGTTTAGCCAGATAGCCGATGGGTCGACCCAACACTCTCTAGGTCGACCCATGGGTCGACCCACTTGGCCTTGGGTCGACCCAGACCTGGCATGGGTCAACCCTTAACGGGTCGATCTCCCGCCTGATCCCGCTCCCTTTTCCCGCTTGACAGTTTTGAATTGTTTTGAATTTCTGGGTTAGTTTTATTTATACATAATGCTCTTATACGTATACATACTTCTAACCCTAATATCTTTCTCATACGGTGTTCGTTTTACGCAAACTCGGAGTCGATCTTAAACAGAATTCCGAGACGAATGCAATGGTATAGTCCGTTACTTAATTCTCAATATTTAATTAAGTATTCTTTAGATTATTGTTATAATGTCCTTTTAAATTGCGGGGTGTTACACTTCAGTTGATCAACAAAAATCATGCATTGGAATTGAAACTTGAAAATAGAAAATTTTTATACTTTGATTGAATTTCTTTTTGAATTTGAGAAATAATCTTGCTCATCTTAATGAAAATTTTAATAAGCTTGAGAATGAAATTTTGATTTTGAAAAATCACGAGGATGAGCTAATTTATAAAAACAATGTTTTGCAAAAGGAGTTGGAAAATTTTAAGATTATCAAAATTTCCAAATATGAAATTACTGAGAAAGAAAATTTGTTGAAAATAGAATTGATTTTAAATGAGCTTGAAAATGAAATCAAGAATATGAAGGATCTTAAAAAACATCAATTTGAAAAGTACAAACAATTTAAATTTGAGATTTTGAGTCCCAAGACAAAATTAAATTGCTTAAAAATGAAAAATTGGTTTTGAAAGAACATGATGCTGAAAAGAGGAAGATCACTATAAATTGTTGTTCCACTTTGATAAGAGAAAATAGTGATTTTAAATCTAGAATTCAATGACTTGAATCAACTTTGGATAAATTTTCTAATAGAGAAAAATTGTTGAATATGTTGTTGAAAAACCAACATTCTGTTGAAAAAAGAGTGGACTTGGTTTTGGGAAAATTGACTTAAATAATTTCTAGATTTCTTTAAATGACTTAGTTTATGATTGATTTGAAAATTTAAACTCAAATGTTTTTGATGAGATTTCTAAGTGTGTGATTTGTGGAAAATTTGGACATAATCAAGATAAATGATGGTTTAGAAATAAAAATAACCCAATTAAACAAATGTCGATTCCAAAAAGAAGTAAAACAGTTTTGGCTAAATCTAAACGAATTTAGGTTACTAAAGGTACTTTGGTAAATAGAAATGAATTGTTATATAAACAAGTTTGGGTACCAAAACATGTAAACGAAGCTGTAAGTGGTAAAACAACATTTATTAAACCACTTGATCCCATAAACATTTAGATACCGAGGAAGGCTAAGGAACAACTTTTCAAAAGAGAGACAATATTCAAGTTGTTCCACAATTCGATGTTCCTTAGCCATGACTGTTAAGTTAGAGATTCACTGGTTCCCATCGATTTCAGATATGACCTTTAAACTCATTTTTTTTATTCTTCCTCTTTTTCTTTCTTTTATTCCTCCTCTCTGATAATGCGTATTAGTTGACACTGCCACATAAATCTTGTATATTTATTTTTTGAAAACATTTGTTATTGATTGTACATTGAATTTCATGGATACTATATTTGTATTTGATGTCCGGAAATAAATTTCGTTAAGTGATTTCAAATGAACTATTTTTAATCTTGGATCATGAGCTTGTTGTAAATATTGTGAAGCTTATCCTGATATACTGCTTCTCTAATATAATGATTTGATTTTCTTTGTGAACTTGATGACTGCATGATACGTTGAAAATTCTATGTATAGAGTTCATTGACTACTATGGGCACTCTAGACCTACAAATGGAATCAGTCCTAGAAGTATTGAAAAAAATCCCACACTCAACCAACTGATTTTTTTCTTCTGATTTTCATTTTATAAAGTTCTTTTAGAATCCCTCTTGAAATTGTTATTTTCAATTTTAAAATCATTCTTGATTATTTATTCAAAGGTTGAAATTATTGACCAATTGAACTATATTTGGAACTCATCAATACTATTATTAGATTTATGAAATTGTGATGAGTTGTGGTAATAGTACATTTCACAACAAGAAGAGATTTTATTTTAATTCTCATAATGATTGAACAAATTTTTATAATATCTTTAAATTGGTACTTATTTCACGAACATCTTCTTTTCCTACCATCTTCACTACAAGAAAAAACGTAAATAGCTGCAGATTTTAGCAGCGGAAAATTTCGTCGCAAATTAGCGACATATTTGCGATTGATTTACGAAGGATAATTTTAAGATTTTTCTAATTTATTTTTTCCTACATTATCACTGACATTTTTTATATCTGCCGCTGAACCGTTGTAAATTTTGACACTAAATTCCATCGCAAATTAAGATAGATTACAGACACAAGCATTTTGAAGCTATTTTACAATGGATTTTCCAAGGAATTTTCAAGGGATTCTTATTTCTAAATTAAAATTTGGGAAGGCTTATACAATTAAGCCATGATGAATTTTGTAATATACATATTTAATAACAAATAACCAATGATTAATAATTATTTTTTTATAATAATTAATTTTTATTTATTTGAAATTATTACTAAATTATTGATAACTAACAATATATACTAAATAATTTCTACTAGTAATAATTAATAAATAACAAAAATTCAATAATTACTATTAATAATAAATAATTAATATTTAATAATATATTGACTAACTAATAATTATAATTAAATAATTAAAAACAATTTTTGTTGTTTAATATAGTTTATTGTTTATAATTAATGATTAATATGCAGTCTTTAATAATTGAGAAATAATATTTATTATTTGGTCTCGAATATTTAATAATTACAGTTGAAATCATGTTTAATATGTAGTAATTAAAAAAGTAAAATTTTGGAATTTTCTAAAATATATTTAATGTTATTCATAAATTTTAAATATAAAATTTTGTAGTTTTCATAAGATTCAAAAATATTCTTTTAAATAAATCTACAAGTTTGTAAAATATTCAAAGTTATTAAGAATTCCAAAATGATTAAAGAATTTCAAAATATTCGAAAATGTTCGACAGTATTTTGGATGGTTTATATGGGTATAGTAGTATTGCAATACTTGGTTAGTTATAATTTTTTGCTTTTTTGGCTGCCGGTTTCATTTTGAAATATTATAGGAAAATTGAGGTGGAGTTGTTCTCAAATTCTTGACTCGTTGATTTATTTTTTATGTTGTTCATTTCATTGTTAAGCATTCTAGACAAATCGGTTAAAATGAATAAAAATTGGATTACAATATTCAGCTTTACTACACTTTGTAGGAAATCTGGTCTTTATTTTGGTAAGTGTTAGTATCATGCAATATAAAAAGATATCTCTCTAAGATAGAAAATTAGGATATGAATGTCAAAATTTGTTACTTCCAGTAATTTTTAAATGTAAATTCTTCATAAAGACTGAGGCATTATGGAAATATAATTAATATATAATAAATACCAATTATAACCAAATAGTGATAATGAATGATCAATTTAACAATTATTATTTTGAAATATTAATAATTAATCAAATAATGGATAATAATTTATAATTAGTTTGAAATATTAAATAATTTGTTTAAATAATAAATAATAATAATAGACGTAATTGATGATACCATTAAATAGTAATCAATAGTTAATTTTTTTACTCGTTGTAATAAATAATAAATAAATAACAAGTAATGATTAATAATTACAACACGGAGTAATATTTAATAAATAATAACTTGTAATTAATAATTAATAGTTATTAATAAATAATTAACGATCCATAACCAAGCCTAATAATTAATAATTAACGCTGGTTTAAAATTGGTGACATGCCATAAAATGTTAACGCAAAAGCATGAAATTTAGGCGGGACAAATGAAAATTAGGCTCCAAAGTAAGTCACGTGTAATAACTTTACCTCCCTCATGCAGACTTCCTTTCATTTTCTCCCCTGAATTAAAAATCGATCTGTTACAATTTGGTCAATAATGGAGACCTCACGAAAGTTTTCGTGGAAAACAGAAACGCGTCCACTGCTTACATTTCAACCCCTATCTCCTCCTTCTCTAAGTCTGCCGCAGCCTCCGACAATTACCCGGCCTTTTCCTGACGCCTCTCCATCGAGTTGCAACCACAATTGATGCCCTGGAAAGGAAACCCTAAAATCCAATCCTCCAAACGGTTCTCCAGAAAAACCATCATGAACTGACATCAATTCTCCAAACGGTTTGGCTCTACATATTTTAAAAATTGTTACTTTATTTACTGGTTATTGCATTTGAATGTTTTATTTAATCGTTTTCTGCTTGATTGCAGAAATTTGATTCAAGTCTAGGGCATGCGAAATGTCCTCCTTCATCAGGTTAACATCAGACTTTGTAAACTAGCAATAACTGCTACAGTAAACACAGTATTTTTGGATTGATCTGCCTCCACGAATCAAAGTTTAGATCCAGCGGGCTATGTAGAAGCAGGTTGATACTTTATTTGATTAGTTTTTATTAGATAGAAAATATATTTTTATATGGGATAAACTGGTTGATTTATCCTCGTAGGTGAGCCATTTGAGTTTGATTATTTGTATGTTTTCAAAACCATTTTTTTTGCAAGTAGCAATGGTTATTAAATCAGATGTTCACTGTATGAAATAAAATGAATTCATTCTCACAAATGAGCGTATGTCATTGGCTGCTGTTAATAATTTTGTCTTCAAACATGGCCTGCGATTATACCTTTTGTTGACATTTTTCCTGTCATGCTCTTGCTGACTAGAAAAGGGTGTTACCTCCATGGATGCATTGGAATATTAAGGGCGTCTCCTTGATGTCCATGTTGTTGAAGCAAAGAATGAAGCTTATGTTTGAGGCTAACAATTACACCGACTTTGTTGATGTATTCATGTGCAAATACTCTTTATAACAGTGCTGACACGCTTTTTGTCAAAGCTGTCACACGTCAAGTATCTGGTGAGCGATGCGCTCAAGCGTCAAAAAGAAAAAAGTAGCAGGGTCGAAGTCGCATCGCAAAACGCAAGGACCAATGAACTCTTAGTCGAGCCGTGCTCCGAGCCGAAGGCGAGCCGTCAAGCGGGTCCGGGTGCAGCGCCGATGGGGGTCCGAGGCCCCACAGTCCCGGCGGCGATCGAAACTATGGGCATCGCCCAGTTCATCCGATTTTCTCCATGCCGGAAGCTCAGATTCCTTCACTTTGGGCCAGGAAAACCGCGGATTCCTTCACTTCGCATCCAGGAGCTTCGACGCCCTAAAACAATGAGATTTCAGCACCAAGAAGTTCGCCCCTTTCTCCTCCTCAAATTTCGCACCACCGAAGGGGTTCAGAATTTCGTTCGGAATTTCTTACCCCTCGGGGGGTATGAAATTTCAAATTCCCTAGTGGGGGGTCGAAATTTTGAGCCCCCCAGAGGTTCGAAATTTTGTACCCCCTGAAGAGGGCCGAAATTTCGACCCCCTGCAGGGGGTTCGAAATTTCAAGCCCGCGCCTGGGGGCTTGAATTTCTTGTTTCAGGGCTACTTTTGGGGTGCGAAATTTGTTGTTTGTAGGTCCCGCTGCTCATCTACTCCCACCTAACATTCCTCCTATAAATACCCAAAGCCTTGGCCTTCATTTTGATGCTTCTCCCTTGGAAATTTTGGAACTTAAGAGCTCCAAATACCCATTAATGGCATCCGACACCTTCACTATGGCCATGGGAGATGAGATGGATACTTAAAACATGACATGCATGTTTTCCTTCAACACTAGCAAGCCTTGCTACACCGCCTCTAGATCTCTTGGACATTGAAGCCTACCTTGCCCATAGTTGACCAAGTCAACTCACTTCAAGGAAGAAGAAGGAGGGAAATTTAGTCAAAGTATAGAAATAACATATATTTTGTTATTCCATTATTACTCTTTGTAATTAGCTATTGTCCGAACTTGTACAACTTTGTAATCGACAAAAGGAATGGTGAATGAATATTATAAAGTGGACGTAGGCGCTAGTGCCGAACCACTATAAAAGCTGTATCTCTCCGCATTTACTTTATTTACTGCTTATTTGAATAATTGTTCACACATACACATTGGGTGTTGGCGTGCGACAATTTTACACATCAACAAACAGCAATCGTTGCTTGGTAATGTATATTTGATGACCTTCAAAATATTTTTGTTGCCACTACAAACAAATACATGACTTACATTATTCGCATGTCATACTGAAAGTTTGATAAATAATGGTTTATATAATCTAGGCACATCATTAACAAGGTTAGGACTTTTATTTTTGGAAATTTAACATCTTCTCCTTAAGCACTTAATTTTTATTTGTTATATCTCACATGCTAATGCATCCAGATATTATTTCTAATTTCCTGTTATAGATTTTGGTTGGTCAAAATATCAAAGGTGGTAAGCAATATATTTGTATGTTTTTACTTTGTCATTTGTCGTGTGTTTAGTACGGGCCAAGTTGAAAAGGAGGAAGAGGGTGAGTACAAGCAATAAGCTGCCATGTTTTCTTTTCCATTCTCTATGTCTGACTTTGTTTTTTGAATTGAAACTAAAGTTTCTAGTTAATACAATATAACAGGCACATAAGAACATGTAATTTTTGGGCATGGGATTTGAGCTAGCTTAGGATTGCTTTGATGATGCAGTGATGACTTTCTACATTTTGTTGCGAAGATGGTTGCTGATGCAGGTGTAGGCCAGGTGATTTTTCATATCAGCCTTATATTCTTCATGATATCATAATCGCAACATACTATTATATAATGATAAAGGTCTTTTCTTGCATATTGAGTTGTACGTCTCAGCCTTCATATAAGAGATTTTTGGTTTAGTGCATCAGGCTTTTTTGCATCTAGAAATAACATGAATGTGGACCAGTTTTTTGTCACTGTTGGTGAACAACAAGAAAGCATGTTCAGTTAGCTTGCTGACTAGAATTGAATTATAAATAAATTTATATTCTAATTTAAATTTTAGAACAATGGAAATACAAAAGTTATACTGAAATTTACCTTCAATATCTTGAATATGATAATACAAAAGAACAATGGAAATACAAAAATTATACTGAATATTCTCCAATCATTTGCAAATTTTCCAAATCTGATGCAACTTCTAGTAATTTTGATGTACTTTACTCGAATGCGTTTGCAACTGCATTATTGAAGGAGATTTTAATGACTGACCTACATACTATTGATTTTGGTTTCACTGATTACAGCAATGCATTCATCTTTTGCTTCCAGTCATAAGTTTTTGATTCAATGCTGACAAAAAAATAGCATTGTGTGATCTGTTGGATCTAGAATAACCCTAGGGGGGGGGGGTGAATAGGGTTTTTGACAGTTTTTAACTGAATTAAAAAATCAAACGAGATAAATAAAAATAAACTGATCAAAGAATATAGCAGAAACAGAAATGCAGAAAATAAATCACACACAGATATACCCAGCTTCGGCAAAACCCTGCCTACTGCTGCATTTCTAAGGTTTCTACTAGGTGATAGAATAGATCCTGCATACAAGACCATGTACACTCGCAAACCCTGCTCCTATTCTAACCCTACGCTCAAACCCCTAGACTGATCTAAACCCCTAGATCAGATTTCCCGAATTACAAACCCTATAACTCGTAACTCAGATTTACAGACTCTGAAACTGACAGTCAACACCTTGACTAAATCCCCCTAGATTTTACAGACCTAGAACTGTTCAGAAATGATTTTACAACACAATTTAAAAAAAAAACAGCAGAATGTAAAACAAAAATGTAAACCCTAGTTCTTAAAATAAAATTAAAAGAGGAGTTTATATTAAAGGGGTCATCCCCTTTTTCCCATTAAAAAACGGCCGGCCCATTTTCTTTTCTTGCTTCATTCTTCTGCCCGATCCTCTTTTGTTTTCTGGAAGAATAAATGGCGGCTAGGGTTTTGCAACTTCCTCCCCAAATCGAATCGACTGCTTGAAGAATTCTGAAACTCTGATGCTTCACTTTAGTTGATGCTGGTCGATTGATGCTCCTCTCCGATTTGGGCTTTCTCTCCAAATCCCGATCGTTTGCTTCTGGTATCAGATCACTAATGCTTCGAAAAATATGAATAGCTTTGGTACTTTAATTTGGGAGTTGTTGTCTGGCTCGATCGGAAAAAACTGTGAGTATTTCTGAAAATTCTTGCTTTTAAAAACTTGTGGGTTGTTTGTTGGTTTTCGATCTATAAACTGCCTGTGATGATGTGGTGTCATATAGGATTTCATATCCTTAACTTGCGCTCTGATTTCTTGAATGATTCGATCTGATTTTGTGGGATTCGATCTTCTATATTTGCCGATGATGAAATGGTGTGATAAAATAGGATTTGAAATCCTCAATCAACTCTGATTTCGCTGTATGACTTGGATCTGAGATTGCGGTTTTCCATTTTTTTTGATGCGTCGGCTTTTATTGCTTTCCTGATTTATTGTTGCATGATTTTTCTTTATGAATTCAGACCTGAAATTTGTCTTCAATGAGTCTGGACATTGCCTCATATGTTGAATTGTTCCCTTGAATGGATTTATGTTTGCCTTGATTTCAAACTGTTGCCCTTTTTCACCTGAGTACTGAATGATTTACAGAAGGAAATGATTCGATTTTCTGCAAATTAATTTTCCCATAAACATGCTTGCTAAATATGTTCTGCCGCGAGTAAAAAAGGGAATCAATTAAAAGATTTTCCAAAAGTATTTCACTGGTTTCTGAAAATCATTTTCCATATATGCTCCATGACTGAAAACTGAAACGGCTGCCTTGAATTTCTTGTGTAGTAACCATGATTTGTTGCCGAGAATCCCATCTTTGATTGCCAAAAAAAATGTGTATTTGGAAATGTTTGTGAACTCATTCTTGACATGAAAATGTTTGCTGAGATTATACATTAAACACTTTCCAATTATTTCTGAATTAAAACAGAAAACTTTATGCTTTCCTCTTTTGGATTCTTGAATGAATTCGGCCTAAAAAGTACTCTGTCCATTTTCTGATTGATTTTGAGAACTTCCCAAAGAATATTTGTGAAAACTGAATTGTTTCAAAAAAACAGAAACTCAAAAGAAATTTCTTGTCTTGACTGCTTTGCATGTTGCACCACTTGTTTATCCCACTATGTCCATGCTCTTAATCTTGCTTGTGTTCACCTGCACCACTGTATGATCTTAAACATATATTTGTATGAAAATGATTAGCTGATGATATCCATACAAAACTGTATACACTTGACCACACGAAAACTTGGCATGTTGCATTGCCTGTCGTCCATGTACTCTGCCATTTTCCTTGCTACTTTGTGAACTGTTTTGTGTCACCATATGTCCACACATGCATTGAACTGCTGCTGTATATTTATGACCTGCACCTGAGTTGTGCTCCATCATGTTGTTGTTTTGAGGCTAGACCACTTTGGCACGTCCACTTCCCTGTTTGTGCATGCTCGAGCACTTGAACTGTAACCATTTTTCATTCATTGTGCCATGTTGCTTTAGTGTGTATCCATGCTGCATGTCCACATTAGCCTGCTTGACCATTTTGTTTTAGCTTGAGTTTGTGCCTTCACCATGCTGGTTTGGTTTGTGCTCGACATTGTATACTCCACTGGAGTTTTGCTTTTTCATTTCTGGCTTGTGAATTCTTTGCTGTTTTGATATGCTTTCACTAAGGCTTGTACTTTGACTTTGTATCTCGACCATTTGTAGCTGCTTATCACATGATACTTTGACTTTAATTGAACTTGAGCCTATGTACACTGACTTGTTTTGCTGAAACTTGAATCCTTGCATTTGCACCATATTTACTTGTGCATCCATATACTTTATTGTGCCTCTTGCTTGTTCATATGCTTGAACCAGTTTTGAATTTTTTGAGCAGCTTTGATTACTTTTGACAGATCATTTTTGTTGTTTGTCATGTATTTTCTTTCATGTATACATATATGTATATATGCACGTATGAGTGTGTATACATGTGTGTATATATGTGTGACTGCCCGAATGAAACTTTATCAGCAAACCGCTACATTGTGTTGAGGCTGTTCAGAATCAACTGGTTCTGATCAGCAAACCAGTGTAGTGTGTTGAGGCTGATCAATGGGTACTAGAAATATATATATATATATATATATATCAGATCAAGTCATGAAAAAGGATGAGAAACACACCAGAAAGCTGAGGCAAATGGAATTTTAAAAATAAAATTCAAATCTGCATGTATTCAATTTTTATTTCTATTGCAGTGTACTGTGTGTGTGTTTCTGTATATGACAGGTATGAAGACTGGACTGAATGCAGAACGCTGTGAAGACAAAAGATAAAAGACAGAAGACAGTGAAAATGAGAAGAGTGTCAGTGTGTCTGTGTAAATAAAATTGTATATATGAAATGCAAACTGAGTGAATGTATGAGTGTTATAGTGAGGAGCTAATGTATATGAAAGAGTGATTGTACTGATGTCTGTAATAAACAAGTTTGATTGAAATAAAATATCATTTTATTGTTGTCAAACAAGCTTGTCTATTTTATTCTGTTTATATACAAGTACAAATATTCTGTGAATGTATAAATAGTGGAGTTACAAATAGTTGTACTGTTTGAATATTGAAATAAAATATTCTATTTAAATAAAATACAGTGTTAATATTTGAATTTCTGTACAGTCGTATTTTATTTGAATATAAATATTATATTCATTGCTGTGATGTATATATATAACAGTACAGTACCAAACACATTTATAATAGAAATATATTTGGTTGTTATCATCAAACAAAAATCATATAATTGTGTATACAACACCGTTATATACAACAATCTCCCCCTTTTGATGATGACAAACAAATAAAAGATTTTGAATATAATAAATGTGTTTGTTCGTGAATATTTGAACTCCCCCTATTTAAATGCTCCCCCTATAACTATGCATGAGTGAAATGTATGAATAATTAAATTTTCAAAATTAAAAATATTTATAAAATATTCACTCATAAATCAAAATCTAATCCATTCTCCCCCTTTTGTTATCATCAAAAGGATACAGATTTTAAAATACAGATGAAAAATGACTAAAAATATAATTTCAGCTAAAGAGGAAGAACGATCATCATAAATCTCAATCAGTCAAACAAAAATCATAATATTCTGAGAACAGGTGGCATATTTCACATTTTAGAGAATGACGGATTTACGATGAATTTTATATAAAATGGAGAGAAAAAAAATGATTTCCAAATATTTTCAAAAGAATTTTATAAAAATGAGTTAAAAAAACAGTGATGGATTCGGACTTATAATTATAAATTCAACTTAAGTGACAAGATCGAATAATCTCAAATCCCAATATCTATCAATCAACAAAACATAATACTTCATAAGATTTCAACACATTTCACAAATTAGAATATGGATTGATAGGCTAGTTTTTATATACCAAGGAGAAATTCATATACAAATTTAATTAGCAAATTATTTTCTTTTCTTTTTCTTTTAATTTAAGAGCACACTGACCACACATAACCAGATCTTGGATTTTTAAATGAGATCAGTTGCAGCTTAAATATAAGTAATCTCATAACCATTCATAACCAGAGCTTGGATTTTTAAATGAGGTTAGAGAAATACTTCTGAATATTATATTATTATTATTTTCAGTTTCAAAATGAAAAACTCCTCAGTATACAAAACTAATATGTATGATAGAAATGTGGTAGGTACAGGAATGGTTTGTGAAATAAATTTCTAAATTAATCATATTATGAAATATAATCAACTGTACCGAGATCATTGAAAATTTTCGATTATCACTAATTTTGAAAAAAAATAACAAAGTCCAATTTCTGTCACAAATATTTTCATCATTTATTCAAGATGAAAAAAAATATTAAACTCTCCACATTAATATAAAATTAACATGGATGGTAGAAGGATGATAGATAATGAGAATGGTCGTGAAATTATTGCCAGTTCAAAGATATTATAATAAATATTCAACCATCATGAAAATCCAGATAAAATCTCCTCTTGTTGTGAAATATACTGCAATCAAAATTCATCACAATTTCGAAATCCGATAATAATTTTGATGAATTATAAATACAGTTTAATTTGGATATTGATTTCAATTTCTGAATGAATAATCAATAAATAATTTTAAAATTGAAAAACAATTACAAGAGAAATATGCTGATCTATACACGACAAGAGGGAAACAAAAAAATATATACAGCAAAAAAATATGCAGCACTTCTAAACTGATACCACATGGTGTCTCTACAAAGTAAAAATTCAGAACAGATGGATGAAATAAATATAAGCACTTCTGATACCACTTGTTATCTCGCTCTCGAGAATTTTAAACACGCCCCGGTGGCTAACATTGTTACCTCAGTCAACAGAAAAGATTTAATTTCAAAGCAAGCAACTCAAGCACACAAATTTCATTTATCAGAGCACGATAAGCCTTTGCTACCAAATCAAGCAGTCCTCAAAAAATATATTTACAAATCAATTTCTTATAATCAGAGCAGCATGATTCCAAAACAAACATGTTTCAAAAACAGTATCAGAGCAGCACAGAGAAATCAGTATCACAACAGACTTGTCAAGATGTTGGTCACATAAGGTGGTTCATGATCCAAGATTTGCAAATATACTCTATTTTAAATCATTTGAAGAAATGTGAAAGTATTAGGATTTAATGAATCAATCACACCAGGTTATATTTCAGATTCAAGATATGTGTGAGATCCAATAAATCAATAATTTCAAATGATTTTAAACAAACAAATAATTAGATCAAATAATCATGAAATAGAAGTGAATTTCAAGACCAGATTTTCAAAGGAATTTTTCACAAAATTTCTAAGAGTGATTTTAGATCATTTACATCAAATAATTAAGAGATATTCATGATCCATAAATAAATAATTTATTTGAAATCACTTGAATCAATGTCAAGTTTTGAGATATAATGAATCAGTCACACAATATTGATAATTTCAAATTTAAGAGATATGTGAGATTCAGAATATCAAGTATTTCAGATGATTTCAAACAAATAGATTTCAACCAAAAAATGATCATGAATATAAGATGATTTTCTAGATGTATCACTTGTAATTCAAGACAATTCAAAATATCCAAACCAATCTGAAAATTTCTGAAATTATCACAACTGATAAATAACAAAGTGTACTGTAATGAGTATAATGTTTTAAGCGTTTCCAAAATGAATTGGAAGAAACTCAAAACAGCAGCGGTGTGTGAAATTCCATTAAACTTTCAGACCTTAAAAAAATTTAGAATTCAAGTTAACAATGTTCAAGATATGACAAGAATGCATCAACACTGTTATGAATTCAAGAATTAGAAAATAAACTTCAAAACAATTACAGATATTTACAAGATTAAAATCAAGATCTGGAAATAATTAACACATCAGAATTCTATTCAAATAAAGAAAGTTTCCAGAAGATCATGATTACTGCAATTAGAAGTTAAGGAAGCCCAAGAAGTTAAAATGATATGACAGTGACAAATCAAACAAACAAAGAAAATAAACAGAAGAGAGATAGAAGAAGAAATAAATAAGAGATTTAAAAAAAAAACGAGAATATTTACAAGGATAAGTTCAGAGATCATACCTGAAATCAGTGTAAATCAGAATCTCTGACTCATCATTCTTGGCCGAGGTACTGTAAAGAATACAGAAATATAGGGTAACTTGAAATCAATCTCTTTTCAGCATAGCAGTTCCTCAGCCCCCTTTGGTACCTAACAGTTTACAGGATCGAGTGGTCTAACAAAATTTGTGAAACCACTCACAGTTTTGTTCAAATCTTTTGGTACCCAAACCTGTTTATATAGCAAACCATTCGAATCTACCTTTATACCTTTCGGGACCCAAATCTGTTTGAATTTAATTGAAGTCGTTTTATTTTTATTTGGGATCCAAGATTGTTTAAATGGTTTGTTATAAAACAAATTCACATTATGTTTTTGATTCAAAAATCCTTTGGGATTATCAACATTTGAGTTTTCAAAAAGATTCTTTCCAAAGCATTTTGAAGGATTTTTCAAATCATTTGAATTTTGTTTTCCAAAAACATTATTTTTCCAGAAGCGAAGACCAGATTTATTTCCTATAGAAACTTGGTTTTGTAACAGCATATTCAACGATTTTTCCCCATTAGAAAATTTATCCAAAGTTGATTCTAATCGTTGAAGTTTGGATTTTAGATCGCTATTTTCTTTTAATAAGTTTGAGCAATTATTTATAGCGATCTTCTGTTCAGCATTGGACTGTTTCAAAACCAAGTTCTCATTTTTGAGCAATTTAATTTTGGCTTGGGATTCAGCAGTTTCTGATTCAAAGAGTTTTTGTTTTTCAAACTCTAATTTCTTGGATTTCTCAATCTCATTTTCCAGCTCTTTTAAAATCAAATCGGATTTCAACAAATTCTCCTTCTCAGCAATTTCAAATTTGGAATATATATCATTCTTAAAAATTTCAAATTCCTTTTGTAAAAAATTGTTCATACTTGATAACTCAATCTTGTTTTCTTTTAAGGTCAGAATTTCTTTTTCAAACTTTTGAATATTTTTATTGAGATGAACAAGATTGGTTTTCAATTTCAAACAATTTTTGCAATCAGAATTTGAATGATTTTTGAAATATTCAAGCTGTGATTCCAAATCATCAATTTTGCTGATCAACTCAGAGTTCATAGATTTCAGAGATTTGTTTTTAGATTGGAGTTTATCAAAGGATTTAGTTAAATCAGTGCACATATAAACCAAATCTTCGTATGTGAGATTTTCAGTTTCAGCATCTGTTGATTCTCCATCGTTTGATCCATCTGTTTCTCCTTTTAAGCACAGATCTGAATTTGAGTTGACATTCTGGGGTTTTGAGCAGTCATCAGTTTTTCCATAGAGCTTGTTGAGAGTTCTCCAGACATCCTGCGCAGTCAAACAATGAGATACATGAATAAACTGTTTGGTACTGAGATAACCAAATATGATATTCATAGCACGAGAATCGAAAACAATGTTTCTATTATCAGACATATCACTCCCATTTATAATAGTATCCCAACATTTGATATTAACAGATTTTAAATAAAATTCTATTTCGGATTTCCAGTTTGAAAAATCTGTTCCATTAAAAATAGTTGGAGATGAGTTGGACTGACTATCTATCGACTGACAACTAGGAATCACCATTACTCTAGAGTTAACAGAATACCTGGCTCTGATACCACTGTTGGATCTAGAATAACCCTAGAGGGGGGGGGGGGGTGAATAGGGTTTTTGACAGTTTTTAACTGAATTAAAAAATCAAACGAGATAAATAAAAATAAACTGATCAAAGAATATAGCAGAAACAGAAATGCAGAAAATAAATCACACACAGATATACCCAGCTTCGGCAAAACCCTGCCTACTGCTGCATTTCTAAGGTTTCTACTAGGTGATAGAATAGATCCTGCATACAAGACCATGTACACTCGCAAACCCTGCTCCTATTCTAACCCTACGCTCAAACCCCTAGACTGATCTAAACCCCTAGATCAGATTTCCCGAATTACAAACCCTGTAACTCGTAACTCAGATTTACAGACTCTGAAACTGACAGTCAACACCTTGACTAAATCCCCCTAGATTTTACAGACCTAGAACTGTTCAGAAATGATTTTACAACACAATTTAAAAAAAAAACAGCAGAATGTAAAACAAAAATGTAAACCCTAGTTCTTAAAATAAAATTAAAAGAGGAGTTTATATTAAAGGGGTCATCCCCTTTTTCCTATTAAAAAACGGCCGGCCCATTTTCTTTTCTTGCTTCATTCTTCTGCCCGATCCTCTTTTGTTTTCTGGAAGAATGGCGGCTAGGGTTTTGCAACTTCCTCCCCAAATCGAATCGACTGCTTGAAGAATTCTGAAACTCTGATGCTTCACTTTAGTTGATGCTGGTCGATTGATGCTCCTCTCCGATTTGGGCTTTCTCTCCAAATCTCGATCGTTTGCTTCTGGTATCAGATCACTGATGCTTCGAAAAATATGAATAGCTTTGGTACTTTAATTTGGGAGTTGTTGTCTGGCTCGATCGGAAAAAACTGTGAGTATTTCTGAAAATTCTTGCTTTTAAAAACT
The DNA here is from genome assembly GCA_030737875.1 of Allium sativum. Lineage (NCBI taxonomy): Eukaryota > Viridiplantae > Streptophyta > Magnoliopsida > Asparagales > Amaryllidaceae > Allium > Allium sativum. The sequence continues at coordinate 16,687,778 of CM060925.1, forward strand.
TGTGGGTTGTTTGTTGGTTTTCGATCTATAAACTGCCTGTGATGATGTGGTGTCATATAGGATTTCATATCCTTAACTTGCGCTCTGATTTCTTGAATGATTCGATCTGATTTTGTGGGATTCGATCTTCTATATTTGCCGATGATGAAATGGTGTGATAAAATAGGATTTGAAATCCTCAATCAACTCTGATTTCGCTGTATGACTTGGATCTGAGATTGCGGTTTTCCCTTTTTTTTGATGCGTCGGCTTTTATTGCTTTCCTGATTTATTGTTGCGTGATTTTTCTTTATGAATTCAGACCTGAAATTTGTCTTCAATGAGTCTGGACATTGCCTCATATGTTGAATTGTTCCCTTGAATGGATTTATGTTTGCCTTGATTTCAAACTGTTGCCCTTTTTCACCTGAGTACTGAATGATTTACAGAAGGAAATGATTCGATTTTCTGCAAATTAATTTTCCCATAAACATGCTTGCTAAATATGTTCTGCCGTGAGTAAAAAATGGAATCAATTAAAAGATTTTCCAAAAGTATTTCACTGGTTTCTGAAAATCATTTTCCATATATGCTCCATGACTGAAAACTGAAACGGCTGCCTTGAATTTCTTGTGTAGTAACCATGATTTGTTGCCGAGAATCCCATCTTTGATTGCCAAAAAAAATGTGTATTTGGAAATGTTTGTGAACTCATTCTTGACATGAAAATGTTTGCTGAGATTATACATTAAACACTTTCCAATTATTTCTGAATTAAAACAGAAAACTTTATGCTTTCCTCTTTTGGATTCTTGAATGAATTCGGCCAAAAAAGTACTCTGTCCATTTTCTGATTGATTTTGAGAACTTCCCAAAGAATATTTGTGAAAACTGAATTGTTTCAAAAAAACAGAAACTCAAAAGAAATTTCTTGTCTTGACTGCTTTGCATGTTGCACCACTTGTTTATCCCACTATGTCCATGCTCTTAATCTTGCTTGTGTTCACCTGCACCACTGTCTGATCTTGAACATATATTTGTATGAAAATGATTAGCTGATGATATCCATACAAAACTGTATACACTTGACCACACGAAAACTTGGCATGTTGCATTGCCTGTCGTCCATGTACTCTGCCATTTTCCTTGCTACTTTGTGAACTGTTTTGTGTCACCATATGTCCACACATGCATTGAACTGCTGCTGTATATTTATGACCTGCACCTGAGTTGTGCTCCATCATGTTGTTGTTTTGAGGCTAGACCACTTTGGCACGTCCACTTCCCTGTTTGTGCATGCTCGAGCACTTGAACTGTAACCATTTTTCATTCATTGTGCCATGTTGCTTTAGTGTGTATCCATGCTGCATGTCCACATTAGCCTGCTTGACCATTTTGTTTTAGCTTGAGTTTGTGCCTTCACCATGCTGGTTTGGTTTGTGCTCGACATTGTATACTCCACTGGAGTTTTGCTTTTTCATTTCTGGCTTGTGAATTCTTTGCTGTTTTGATATGCTTTCACTAAGGCTTGTACTTTGACTTTGTATCTCGACCATTTGTAGCTGCTTATCACATGATACTTTGACTTTAATTGAACTTGAGCCTATGTACACTGACTTGTTTTGCTGAAACTTGAATCCTTGCATTTGCACCATATTTACTTGTGCATCCATATAATTTATTGTGCCTCTTGCTTGTTCATATGCTTGAACCAGTTTTGAATTTTTTGAGCAGCTTTGATTACTTTTGATAGATCATTTTTGCTGTTTGTCATGTATTTTCTTTCATGTATACATATATGTATATATGCACGTATGAGTGTGTATACATGTGTGTATATATGTGTGACTGCCCGAATGAAACTTTATCAGCAAACCGCTACATTGTGTTGAGGCTGTTCAGAATCAACTGGTTCTGATCAGCAAACCAGTGTAGTGTGTTGAGGCTGATCAATGGGTACTAGAAATATATATATATATATATATATATATCAGATCAAGTCATGAAAAAGGATGAGAAACACACCAGAAAGCTGAGGCAAATGGAATTTTAAAAATAAAATTCAAATCAGCATGTATTCAATTTTTATTTCTATTGCAGTGTACTGTGTGTGTGTTTCTGTATATGACAGGTATGAAGACTGGACTGAATGCAGAACGCTGTGAAGACAAAAGATAAAAGACAGAAGACAGTGAAAATGAGAAGAGTGTCAGTGTGTCTGTGTAAATAAAATTGTATATATGAAATGCAAACTGAGTGAATGTATGAGTGTTATAGTGAGGAGCTAATGTATATGAAAGAGTGATTGTACTGATGTCTGTAATAAACAAGTTTGATTGAAATAAAATATCATTTTATTGTTGTCAAACAAGCTTGTCTATTTTATTCTGTTTATATACAAGTACAAATATTCTGTGAATGTATAAATAGTGGAGTTACAAATAGTTGTACTGTTTGAATATTGAAATAAAATATTCTATTTAAATAAAATACAGTGTTAATATTTGAATTTCTGTACAGTCGTATTTTATTTGAATATAAATATTATATTCATTGCTGTGATGTATATATATAACAGTACAGTACCAAACACATTTATAATAGAAATATATTTGGTTGTTATCATCAAACAAAAATCATATAATTGTGTATACAACACCGTTATATACAACATGATCATAATAAGAAGATTTTAATGCATACATAGTATGAAGAAGAAATAAGTTGCGGAGGAGAACGACAGGCTGTTAAAGATCATACCGAAGCAGAAAATGGACTAGAAGAAGAGAAAACATGCAGAAGTTGCTATAATTGGAGAATATGTTTGAGGTGAAGAAAGGTTGTGAATGGTGAAGTAGTAGATTTGTTTTGATGATATTGATTTTCTTGTTATAACATATGTAAATTAACGAGAGTAGAATAAAACTAGAAAATATTCTATTTGAAAAAAATGTAATGTTGAATGTTGATTATGAGATGAGTGATTAATATAATACGTTGATTATGAGATGTGTGTGTTGATATTAATTATGCTGTATTTACATTAGGATTGTGTATTGTGTGATATATATATATTTGAAAATTGGTTCACTTTATTGCTAAAACCAATTAAAACCTGTTTTATAAGCCTCTTCAAAACCCTCTAATCCCCCTAACCTAGATGGGTGCCTTACAGGGAAAAAGAGTACTTATAAAATAGAGATACAAGCATCAAAAGCAGAAAAACTATACCAATACAATCAGAACATGACAGAAAAAATAAAAGCCAAACCATCTAAAGATCAGACAAGATTCATGGCCCAAATTCGGCCCATCACCGTACCGCTTAAATTCAAAACTGCTTTTCAAAGTCAACCAATATCAATTAACTTGATTCCCCACCTACCAAGAAATTGAATATTTCTATCACTTCGAGTAGTTCCGCTGCCATTGTTCTTCACAAGAAATTCAATCTCCTTCTCGATCTTCAGCAAACAAATCATAGAAGTCGTATTTTTCCCTTGAAAAATCCTCAAATTCCTCTCCTTCCAAATGCAATAATTGGCACAAGTGAAAGCCGCACAAGCTAAATCTCTTAGCTGATCTTTCTTATGAAATCTATCATGAATAAAATTAGCTTATGCTCTCAGATCTGAAAGAGAAATTAAAGGAAGACCCAACCTTTGTTTTAGAGATAACCAGATAAAGGCGAAGAAATCTCACTCAAAGAATAGATGCTGTATGGACTCAGGATGATCACTGCAAAGAGGACATAATGGATCTGGAAAATTACTGAATCTCTGAATTCTATCTTTCGTGTTAAACCTTCCAATTGTAGCTAGGTAAGAAATAAATGACATTTTTCCACTATTCTTAGTATGCCAGATAATAGAAAATACCCTATCACTTTGTTCACGATTTCTCAAATATTCCCAAACTTTATGAAATGAGAATGGACCATCCTCACACCACTCATATGCATCATGGTTTCGATTCGGAAATGTAGAAATTGAATTAATTTCTTCAAGTAATTCTCTTTTGGCAGGATGAACTTGTAGGGCAAAAACTTCATTTCTGGTTATAAAGCTCACTTTCTGATCAGCTAAGCCAAGTAAATTCATTCTGTCATAACCAAGAAAATCAACTACACAACGGCAGTTAATCTAGGGTTCATACCACATGTAAGTTTCTACTCCATTAACAATAACTTTGTTAAATAGTTGCTTAGATCTGGATCTAAGCCTTAACGTTGATTCCAAGTTGAAGATGAATTGCTATCCAAAGCCATGGTCCAAAAAAAATTCCTTCTTGCAATATTTATTATGCATCCACTTACTCCGCAAAGAAGTATTGGATAAAAATTTCCAAAGAAGCTTTACACAGGCAACTTTTTTAAGGTCTGATAAGTTTTTTAGGCCTATACCACCTTCTGATTCAGGTCTGCATAATTTTTGCCATGATACTTTATGAGCAGTACCACCCCAAAAAAAAATCTTCATAAATAGATTGTATTTTGTCTAGAATGTATTTAGGAATTTGATAGATGAAGAGCCAATAGAGTATTATAGGAGTAATAACAGTGTTAATTAGTTCTGCCCTCCCAGCAAAACTAAGCAGTTTAGTCTCCCATCTAGTGATTTTAATCTGCACTCTTTGAATAAGAGAATTACACTCTGAATAATGTAAATAATTAGATGATAATGGTACTCCTAAATATTTAATAGGCAATGATCCTTGATCAAATCCCAAGATGTGTTGAATATCCTCTGAATTTGAAACAGAAGCACTAAAGAATTTTTTTGTCTTTGAAGCATTTACATTCAATCCAGCATATTGGCTTAATTTCTGAAAGATCCTCTTTAAAGTATTGGCATTTGAAATTGATGATTTCCCAAAAATCATAAGGTCATCGGCATATAACAAGTGTGAAATGATAGGCTGAATAGCAGCACTAGGTTGAAATTCATTTAACTGAACAACTTCATCCATGAGAAAGGAAAAATATTGCATGGCTATTGCAAACAAATAAGGGGACAGAGGATCACCCTGCCTAATTCCTCTATTAGAAGTTATAAACCCTTTAGGAACCCCATGAATCATGATAGAGTATGTGGCAATTGACATACATTCATAAACAAGATTTATGAAATGTGTAGGAAAATTCATTTTTGACATGATATAGCATATGAAATTCCTATTGACTCTATCATAAGCCTTTTGCAAATCAACCTTCACACAAAATTTTGGCATCCCTTTTTTTTTAAATCTCTTAATAATTCATATGCCAATAAAATGTTATCCCCAATGTTCCTTTCATGAATGAACGCACTTTGATTTTCAGAGATCAGAAAAGGAAAAAAATGTTTGAGTCTATTACATAAAATCTTAGAAAAAACTTTATAATAGACATTGCAGTAAGCAATTGGCCTATAGTGAGCTATTTCAGTAGGTCTATCATTTTTGGGAGTCAAGGTAATAAATGTGTGATTCAATGATTTTGGCAATTTACCTGAATTGAAGATGTCAGTAATAGCCAACAGCAAATCATTTTTCAACAAATCACAATGCAATTTCAGAAAATTTTCATTTATACCATCTGTCCCTGGACTAGATTCATCTTGGATTGAAAATACAGCCTCTCTGGTTTCTGTTAAATCGACTGATTTTAACAAAAATTGCTGACCTTTTGTATTAATAGAAGATATAGGAATGAAACTTGGAAATGCATATGTAGTAGGACCACTGAACATATCTTGAAAATACTTGATAGTTTCAACTTTAATGTCTTCAAATTTAAAAATTAAATTTCTATTTTGACCAAGAAGAGCTCTTATATGATTGAAGAACCTCCTATTTGACATTCTAGAATAAAAGAATTTAGAATTAATGTCTCCCTGTTGGAGCCAAGAGACTTTAGCTTGCTGTTTGAATGCTTTGAAATATATGTGTTGTAAATTCTGAAATTCTTTTCTTGTCTTCAAATAATTGTCATATAGGAGAACATCTTCGGGATTATTATCAGCCTCTATTTCCAGTTGCAAAGAAATTTCTTCAGCTTGTTTGAGGTTAGCATTGTTTCTATCTCTCAATTTGTTCCAACTTTTCAATTCAATTTTACAATGCTTAAGTTTATGCATGAATTGATAGCTCTTAAAACCCCAAACAGGTGAATTAAGGCCTTTCCGAATAGCCTCATGATAACCAGAAATGTTATACCGATCATTTCTATATCTAAAAGGGAAACCCTTTGACTCTTTGGTAGGAATTAATTCTAATATAATAGGGTTATGATCACTTGAATTATGTGGTAAAGAAATAGCTTTCATATGTAGGAACAGAGTCATACTTAGATTATTGACCAGAATTTTATCAATGGATGTAGCAATTCCTCTTCTACACCAAGTGAAATTAAAACCCATAGGCTTGATTTCTGATAAAGCAGTATGAATGATAAATTTCTTGAATTCCCTAATGTGTTGAAATGGTACTGATAAACCTCCTTATTTATCATTTGGTGATAAGACATTGTTAAAATCTCCCATGAGAAACCAATAGCTTTCATATGTAGGAACAAAGTCATACTTAGATTATTGACCAGAATTTTATCAATGGATGTAGCAATTCCTCTTCTACGCCAACTGAAATTAAAACCCATAGGGTTGATTTCTGATAAAGAAGTATGAATGATGAATTTCTAGAATTCCCTAATGTGTTGAAATGGTACTGATAAACCTCCTCATTTATCATTTAGTGATAAGACATTGTTAAAATCTCCCATGAGAAACCAAGCATTAGAAATCATTTTTGATTCATTCAATAAATCTTTCCATAAAGTAAGCCTATCAGAAAATGAATTACTTGCATAAATGGCTGAAAAAACCATATCAAACCCACCTTTATTGATTGCATTAGCAGTCATATGCTGAGAAGAAAAAATTTAAAGCACTACATCCCAAACATTAGAATCCGAAAGCAATAAAATTCTACCAGAAGAAATAGAAGAATTATTAGTTAATGTCTTCTAAGAACTGGGCAACATTGAAGCAAACAAACCTAAATTATGTGAAGATAATTTTGTTTCTACTAAGCCAACCAAAGTTGAATTAGTAAAATTCAGGAGAACTAATACTTCCTTCATACGAGAAGAAGTATTCATTCCCCTCACATTCCACATTAAGAATGTCATTTAACTACAGTGGAACTCCTTGTATTTCTTTTAGAAGGAGGTAAAAACGAGGAGGAAGCCACTGTGTTATCACCTTTAAGATAGTTTATATTCTTCTAAACCATTTCTGAAACATCAATGTTTTTACCCTTATCATTAGTGTCCACCTTATCACCATATTTAATTGCATCTGCCAAAATATTTAACTCATCAGGCATTAAATTTTCAGGTAATTTAGGATCCAGATCATTTAAATCATCAGCAGATTCAGTAGTATTTTGATCAGTAGCAGTATCAGGAGGTTTCTGTACTGGCTCTTCAGCAATATTATTTGAATCATTTTGCATTTCAGGAGGAATCCATCGAGAATCAGTAGAATCTTCATGAAAAATTTCGTCATAACCAAACAAATTGCATTGAACACATTTTGAAGGAACATACTTATATTCCAAAGCAACTGTAATTTGAGATCCATTATGCAGTAAAATGGGAATCTCTGATTTTAAATATGTTTGCGTATCTATTGATATAAGGACCCTAGCATACTTGGTAAACTTTTTATCTGAGGTGTTCTCATCAATTAATATTGGTTTTGAGATAAAACTTGCAATCATTTGAATGACATCCTTAGTCCATAAATCCATAGGTAGATCTAAGAGCCTGATCCAGATCTGGACCAAATCACTCTGTTTTTTTGAGAAGTCATAACCTGGAATCCATGCTTCAATCAAAAGAAGCCTTCCAAAATATGAGTATGTAGAGCTTTCAGGAATGCAAGAGAAATCAGATTTATTATCAAACTGTACAACAAACTAATAAGAAGGAGAGACGTGAATGTGAAAATTACCCAATGGCTTCCAAACCTTCAATATAAAATCTTTTAATTTGATAGACGATAATTTGAAGTGGAACGGGATCAGAGCTATTGTATTAATCTAAGCCTCTTCTGATTTGTTAAAAATCTTTTCCGGAATGAATACATACTCAGATGAGGGTTTAACATAGTTCAATCTTCTTGCAGATAGATCTGATTCACTGGAATCAATTGTACTAATATTAGGAGTCTGATGTTGATTAGCTGATGTAGATGAGGATTGATGTTTATCCGATGAAGAAGGAGGAGGAGGTTGAGAACGTGGAGGAAATCTCGAGTTAGTTATTGGAACAGAGGACGCCATTAAAAGGAAAACAGATAGAATTTATTGTTATATATATATATATATATATATATATATATATATATATATATATGCGTAGATCAGATGGGGAATAGCAGCGGACTACCAACAAAAAAGGGTGGTTAAGTTTATCTCAATTTAATTTTTGTCGCTAATCCCTTGGCAATTAGTAAGGATTTACCGACGCCTTTTATAAATAATAATTTATTGTAAATTAATTATCCATCGGTAAATTGTCGATATATAAATTAAAATTAAATTAATAAATAAAATTTTATTTTTATTATATAATTAGTAAAATGACGGAAAACTGTCGGAAAATTCATGCTAAATTCCGTCGCAAAAATCGGACACAGATACTGTCATGGATTTTACCGACCACAACATTATGCAGGAAATCCGTCGCTAAGGCCTATTTAGCGACGGATTAGAAGCGGATACTGCCTCTGCTATATGCTGTTTTTATTGTAGTGTTTTTTGTCATTCATCATGGTTTTATTTAATGTGGAGAGTTAATTTTTCATCATTAAAGAAAGTACAGTTTCAAAATTTATGATGAAAATGTGACTATACTATTTTACAAAATAAGAGAGTTTTGAAAATTTTCAAAAATCCCAGTACAATTGAACATATTCCATAATATGATTAATATAGAAATTTATTTCGCGACCATTTCTTTTCCTACCATATTTCTGGCATTCAATATGGTTTTACATAATAAGTGGATATTTATATAATAGGTGTTACTCCAACCTCATTTTAAAAACCTAGATATGGTCATGCATGGTTAGAGAATGCTTATAATTTATGTTGCAACTGACCTCATTTAAAAGTCCTTATGGTTATGCATGGTTAGTGTGCTCTTATATAAAATAAAATAAAAAAAATAAAGGAAATAAAAAATATATATACGAAATCCTCCTCGTTATGTAAAAACCGACCTTTCAATCCATTTTATGAATTATAAAACGTGTTACTATTTTATGATATATTATGATTTTTTGGATGATAGTTTCGGGATTTGCGATAATTTGATTTTTTTTCTTCTTGATTTGAATTTATAACCATAGTCCAATCCTTCACCATTTTGTGCTTAATTTTTAAAAATTATTTGAAAATTAGTGGAATTCAGATGTTTTATAACACTCTCCATTTTATAAAATCCATCATCCTGAAATGTCAAATTTGATTCTAATTTGAAGAACATTATGATTTTTATTTGACTGAATGACGTTTACGATATACATTATCTCTCTTGATTTTCAACTTATATTTCTAGCCTATATTCGATTTCTATATCCTTTTGATGATAACAAAAGGGGGAGAATGATTAAGACTTTGATTGATGAGTGAAAATTTCATGAATATTTTAATATTGGAAATTCAATCATTTTCTATTCTCACTCATATGCACATATATAAGGGGAGTTCAGTTGTGGGGAGAGCATATAACTAGGGGAAGTACTACACTTCACTGTCAAACACATTTATCACATTCAAAATCTTTGTGTATGTTTGTCATCATCAAAAGGGGGAGATTGTTAAAAATAACAATATAATTTTTGTCTGATGATAACAAACATATATATTATTATACAAAAGTTTTTGTAATTGTACTATTCTATATTTCATCATATACAGAAATAAATATTTATCTTGAATAAAATGCTATTGCACATAATTTAATATTCAAACAGTGTTTTTATTCAAATACATATTTTATTTCAACATTTGGAATAGTATAAATTTTTGACTCTACTATTGTACATCTCACTGTTATATAACACTATTGTACATATCACCGATCACATTCATATACATTTTCTCCTCACAACAGTTCACTCAGTTATATGTAAAATTTCATGTATAGGCTCAGTTGCATATTCAGTTTTTCATATACAGATCCACTGACACACATTTTATCTTCAGACTGCTTCGGGTCTTGTCCATTCACCAACATACCTATCATAGAAATATACACAAAGTAAACTGGAATAAAAAAGAATTATTTACAGACAAATATAAATTTATTTGCCTAGAATTTTGGTGTGTTTCTCATCATTTTCCTAGACATGGTCTGATATGTAGTATACATTTATTTGAGTTTAGATTGCTTGTGATATTCACAATGATACACTCTAAATACCACAAGGTAGACTGAATACTAGTGCCCGCAAATCAGCCTCAACACAACTATGTTGATCTGTTGACCAAGACCAGGTTTGACTCACATTTGTGGTCTGCTAATCCTGAAAAGCCACGACACATCGTATAGTGGTCTGCTGATGTAAATAGAAAATATAATTGTACATGCACAATACATGTATACATATACATGCATATATATATATACACATATATATTGACAATGTGTAGGTGAATATGTTCGACATGCAAATCATTTCAGCCTAAAATACACAAATAAGAAAGTGGAGCTGCATCAAGCTCAAGAGGTTCAAGTCAACACGTGTTTCAAAAATGTACCAAGGACAAGTATACGCATGGGCCAACAAGTGCAAAATGGTTTAGCAACATGTATTCAAGCCTAAGCAAAAATACAGCAAGCATGCACAACTCTCAGGCACAAACAAATACATGGAACAAATGAGTTCACATGCACAACCAACTTGAATATGCAAGTGGACAAGAATTCAAGCACATGGAAAGAAAGGGTATAAGGGCACAACACAAGTCAAGCCACACACAACAACATAATTGTCCAAAGTCAACAAAGGTTACAACTACTCAAGTCTGGCCAACAAAGAAGCAGATTGTAACCACCTGTCGTTTTGACCGCTTCAAGTCAATAATTAAACCAGCTTAAACTTCTCTAAACGACGGATTGTTATTTAGCTTACGGAGTTTAAATGGAATCAAACACAAAAATCATGAAATAAATTACAATATCTCACATCGGAATAATTTTACACAAAATATCAGAGTTTGTACAAAAAACTTTACATGGTGAAAGTACATAGATTTTAAATAAAATAAAATTTGTAGAAGTCGTCATATCAGTGCGCACGTCTTCATGATTCGCTAAAAATATTTAAATCTGCAAACATACGGACCGACCCGAGCGTTCCATGCAAAATACAAAACACTCGAGTCAAGATTAATATTCTTTTTCATGCAAATTAACTCAAGTGAAATGTACAAGTAACCCAATTAATTAAATGCTTAAATTTAAGTAAACTTCATATTTATGTTATAAATTGATTTAATTCAAACACAGATTTTCAGTATTATTCCAAATTCCATTCAAACCTCATATCAACATTTTTAAGTTTCAATTTAAAAATTCAGATTTTGAATGTTAAATTTCAGTAGAGTGTTATATTAGTTTACAATGTAAATTTCGATCTAATCCTGTTTTCATCAAAACTTTAATTTTAATTTTAAATTTCATTTCACTAAATTAAAACACCATTCAAAGTTTAATTATTTCACTTAAATCAAATTCGTAATTTTATCCTTAAATCAATCAAACAATTAACCTTAATAACAATCTTATGTTAATTTAATCTTTAACTTAAATTAAACCAAATCAACTCTTTACCTCAATGTTAATAAAAAAATTAAAATTTTAAAATTAAACTTTGACATTAAAAATTTAAATAAAACAACAAAATTTAGCTTAAAACTTAGTAACAACTTTGCATTAAATTTAATTAAATTTTAGTTTCATAATCTTAGGTCAAAATTTTCAAACGTTAATTTAAACTTAACATCATTCAATCCAACGTCAACATGGTTTCGTATACAATATATAATATTGAGAACATACGGTGATATGCAAGGATGAAAACAATATAAACAAACATGACATATTATAAATCAATCAATATCACTTCATGCAATGAACAAGTTTGGTTTCTAGTGAATTATCACTATCATTTCATGTAATTTACACATAACATTTCATGAAATTTTCAACTAACAATTCATGTAAATAACAACCAACAATTCATATAAATATTGGGAACTTACAATATGATAGAAGGAAGATGACAATGCAAACATAACATATTATGCGTCAATAACTATTATTCCATGCGAAGAACAACTATGATTTGATGTGAATTTTCACTATAATTTCACTAAACTAAATGTAACAACCCAGAAAATCAGAACCAATTTAGAATTTTTATTTTGGCAATTTTGATGAATTTTGAATATTTAAAATGATTTATTTTAAATAATAACGCCGAGAAATTTATTTTGAGTAAAAATAGAACGTATAAATTTATTTGAATCGACGTTAGAATATAAATATTTATTTTTAACTATGAAAGGAAGTGAAAATGGCGCGGTAGTTTGAAATTTTGATTTCAAATTTCAAATGAATGTACATGATTCAAAATAAACCGGATTTTAGCGAAACCAATAATAACTGAATCTATTTGAAAATATCTTTCCAACGAATCCAAAAAATTGAAATTTCATAGCAGGAATAAAAAGTTATGCCCAGTTGAAAATTCAGAATAGTCGCTGTGGAAAATATAACCCTTAAAAATGAAAATTTTGCAAATGACCTCCGTTTTCGACGAAACCACTTTTGTTGGATCCAGGATTCCAAAATTCATAATTTTTGGGATTAATATGTGAGCGTGGTGAAGTAAAACGTGTTTTGACAGTTTCAGTCAATTTGGATTGACCAAAAAATGGCCATTTTTCAAACAATCTCCAAATTTGATGAAATTAGTTTTGTTAGGACCGTTTTGTCAATACGAAGCTAGAAATATTTTTCAGGAATTTTTAGAGTCCATACGGGGTCCCGGTAGATTAAAATATGCGTTTGAATTTAAAATATAATAACTTATATTTTAAACTTAACGAAATTTGATCGTACCGATGGAATTGGCTTACGAAACATATCCCATTGTGTTCGGAATGGGGGTAATCAGCTAGGGAAGACAGTCGGTGAGCTTGATTAAGAGTCCGAACGAAAAGGTCACTTTATGGAAATTAATTAATATAATTATATATATTTAAATATATATTCCCTCCCTTCTCTCTTCCCTCAAAGTCAAACACTCAGAATAAAAAAGAAAAAAGGGGAAAACGCGTCGTAGCCCTAAACCCACCACCTCCATTCATCGATGCCGCCCCCCAATAGCCGCGCCGCCTACATCTTCTAACCCCCTTCCTCCACCGCGGCTTCCGCCTTCCTCTCTCCCCGTTTAAACCCCCAAATCTACACGAGCCCGCTACCTCCAAGCGCCACAGCCACCGCCGCGACCCCTGCCTCCTGCCCACGCCCCTACGCCCTCCTCCGACCACCTCCGCCAGCTGTGGACCCCCACCCCACCGCTGAGAGCCCTGTAAGGGTTTATTTTAGATTCCTTTGAAAAATTAATTTAATTAAAAATCATTATTTTGAATATATAAAACTAGCATGGCTTCAAGGTGGTAAATAGATGAGATCTTTAAACATGAAGCGATATCATAAAGATTTGATTTTTATAAATAAAAACTCGATTTTTATATTTAAAGTGGCAAAATAAAAATATGATTTTTATATTATAGAAATAGTAAAAATATGATTTTTATAATATGGAGATAATAAAAATATGATTTTTATTTAGGTAGTGGTATAAAAATTCGATTTTTACTTATACAAAAAACTTGATCTTTATATATATGAATAACGATAAAAATTTAATTTTTATATAGGTAGTAGCGATAAAGATACGATTTTTTATGCAAATAAAATATAGATTTTTATAATAGATAAAAATTAGATTATATTTTTAAACAAGGAAAGATTATATTTTTTTCTAGACGAGGAAAGGTTACATTCTTAAAAATAAAAAGATCTGATTTTTTTGAAGGGAAAAGATTATATTTCTAGAAGTGAAAAGATTATATTTCTAGAAGCGAAAAGATTAGATTTTAAATTATATAAAGAATTGATATATATATATATATAATCGCCGAAAGAAAATGTGACTTTTATTTATAAAGATCGTTGTTTAAAAATAGAATTTTTAATGTAAACCGTGTGAAACAGATTGCGATGGGACTGACTAGAAGTAAAACAAAATCCAGACTGTTCAAAAATAAAGCACGGCGGAGTGGAACCCAAAGGTGAGAACTTCTCACTTTTGTTTTATTTCTAGTTAAAATATGTACCAGGATGCAGACGGTGCTTAGCAGCACCCGACACCTATTGTCCACAGACCATGGACGACTTGTTTGTTTGGTTGGTTATATTGTGAAAATTGATTGTGTGATGTGGAATGGAATAAAATATTTTATAGTTGAAAATATTTTATAGTTAAAAATATAATTTTTAATGTGTATATGAAAAAAATAATATTCATAAACAAATTGGACGATTTTTTTATGTACACTGATTTGACTGATATCGATTGGGACGATAAATTTTACACATTGCCCAACTACACAAATAAATCTGTGTTTGTTGTTTGAAAACCCCACACGGGAATAGGATGATATTGGACATACACTAATCCCAATATTTAGTTGTATGTTGGTCGATTGATTAACAGGCTATTGTAAGCGTCAAATATTTGTATTTGATGCTTATGCAGTGTAGAATGCACTTTAGATGATAGTTGACTGTGCTTGATTGTTGTTGTGTACATGTGTGTATGAAATCTATATAATCAACATTATACGGTAATTGACTGTGTCTGATTCCAGTTCAGAAAGAATGAATATTTTAAAATAACGATTATTTTAAAATAACGAATATTTTAAAATAATATTCAGTAAAAGATCAGAATCTGATTTTGATGTCCGATTTGCGATGGACACGAATATATATGAATATATAAAGTCGTGTTGATTAGATTAACGCCATTTTGACGTGATCGATATTTATATCGATTTTATTCATTTTTATAATGAATATCGAAAAGGAAATGATTTCGAAATCTAATGTTTTGAAAATACTATCATTTATATATCGATGATATGGAATATTCAATTTTGATTTGAAATTGAATATGAAGTTGAAATCGTTTTGAAAACGAATTTAAAACAATTTATAAAATGGGTTTTAAATAGAAATCGATGAAATATAATATATATATATATATATATATATATATATATATATATATATATATATATATATAATGGTGTGAATGGAACGCGCTGCGCTGCGGCAGTTCGCGAATTTCGACCATTGACTTCGAACGGACATTACAGGAGATCCGACCGTCGGATTCTCCTAAACTGGAACTGTTGGGTTCGTATCGAAAAGAGATTTCTAACAAATACAAGAAACTAGAAATCTAACGGCTACATTTGGAATTATGTCCAAATCAAATTTGGAAAAGGTCCCTGTAAGTGTTGTTCGATGGCCGTTTATGGAAATCGACTATACAGACCTTGGTAAAATTATTAAAAATATCAATAATTAGTGTAAAATCATAAGAAATGATTTGGAAAGAATTGGGATGAAAAATTCCATATTTGAAAGATAAAAATATATTTTTATCGAAATGAACTAGTTATGAACTAGAATTATGAAATCCAATATTTTTAAATAAATGAATTGGATTTGAAATGGTTTTAAAAATAACCGGAATTTCCAATATATGAATTTGAATGGATTTGAATCAAAATTATCTTTGGAATATTTTGATATTGGATTCCGTGATTATACAGATATTGTAGAGGAATTTGGAAGATATATATCTTTATTCCAATACGGTATTTATTGATTCTAGAATTTGATATTGAATATAAGCCAATATATTTTCTATTCAGAGCCTTGTATTTAATATCAAAAGTGATTTTGGGTTTGTCATGAATGGCGTCTTCATTAACCCTGTTCTTGAACCCAGTTGAGAAAAGATTAAATCTTTTTATTTAGATTTAATGCAGGATACCAATTAATTGATATTTAATTGGAATGGATTTGAAATTGGTCTTTGGGTTTATCGTGAACGGTGTTTTAAATAACACTTATTCTTTAACCCGATTAACAATGGAATAAGATTTTTGGTTGTCGTGAATGGTATCTTTAATAATACTGTTCTTAGACCCAATAGAGTTAAGAAAATCAGAAACTAACTGGAGATTAGTTAAGTTGAATGGTTTCTTGTGTATTGATCTGATGTTGGTTTTCGGCCTTCGGGGCTAATACTTAGGGAATTGTTCACTTGCTAGTTTACGGTTAGAGGCTGATGGAATGGAATGTGATTTTGGGTTTATCGTGAACCATGTTTTAAAGGACATTGGTTCTTTAACCCAGTTAAAGACAGGAATAAGATTTTGGGTTGTCGTGAATGGTATCTTTAATAATACTGTTCTTAGACCCAATGGAGTTAAGAAAATTAGAAACTAACTGGAGATTAGTTAAGTTGAATGGTTTTCTTGGGTATTGATCTGATGTTGGTTTCGTCCTTCGGGGTTAATACTTAGGGAATTATTCACTTGCTAATTTACGGTTAAAAGCTGATGGAATGGAATGTGATTTTGGGTTTATCGTGAAATGCGTTTTAAATGACATTGGTTCTTTAACCCAGTTAAAGACAGGATATGATTTCCCAAGTTAAACAATCGTTAATATTGATTTTTAGGAAGATTAATACCAAGTGGAGTTTTAATGCATCTTTAATTAGATTGAATTGATATCCAAAGGAAGATTAAAGAATAGATTTAAAGTATTTATCTTTGATAAAATTAATGGGAACCTTTCCAAAAGTATAAGAATATTTGAATAATGGAATATTCTGGATTGGAATGAGGCGTATGTTGTGTTTTTATAGCACTTGTTTATTATATACGTGAGTTATTTAGAAAGACCGGGTTTATCCCATTCTGAATAACTGATTCGACGATATGTCGAGATGAAGACGGTGGTTGAAGACCGGAGGTCTTCACATCGTTTGGATGATTACTGATGTCTTGATTGGGTTGTACACCCAAGACAAGGTAATTAGTGGTGATCGTCCAGTCGTACTTGGAGATCGACCGGATATGCGAGGACCTCTCCCCTATATTGGACATATGGGGGAGGAATAAGGTGCCTCCAGTTTCGTTCAGACCCAGAACGAACTTGTAAATGGATGTGTGTCTGACATTAGATTTCATTCTCTGTGATTGATAGACATCAGTTGCATAGCGTGAATTGCCTGTGTGGCATGCTGAGTGCAAATGATCAAGGCTTCTGTTGAAAAGCAGAGTCTTCTGGTTGATGATCAAAGAACGACCTTTATGGCATAGCTTTGTGTAGCGTTAATTCACGAGCCTCACACCCCGGTGTTAGCCAGAAACGGGAGAAGACTTCAGGGAGGACATGCGTTTTCTTCTAGCTAGGAGTGGTGTTTTGGGTTTTACACGCCCGGACATTTTACTTATGTGGATGATGGATAGCGAGGCGCCTCGGTTATATCGGTCATTCCGGGGCCGATAGTTTGGTCAGGATATGACCAGTTGACGCCCCATAGGGTGGGGAAATGCATTGTTTAGGCATTTTAATCCACTCCGTGTGGACCGGCCCTGATGATCCAAGGGGCAGTTGCGGCTGTTTCTGAGACACGGACTACAACGTCTCAAAGCGATAAGGACGATCCCTGGTCTTGGTTCACAAATGGAAATCCGACTTCCAATACGTGACATTTGCGGTTTTGATTGTAGAGTCCAGTATTGGCGACATGATATATGGTACCCATGCCGTCTAGGATTGATATATTTATATTTGAAGTTGTTTTATACACTATGCACTTATAATAGTGTCAAATGATTTGATTTAACGTACCAAGCATGTTTGGCTATTATAAGGGAAAACCCTATCCCTCGGCTTGCATTGCATTGTGTGATAGGACCTGGGTCTTATAATAGCTTCATTTTTTCAAAAAGCACTACGCTGTTTTGTTATATGCACTGGTGTTCTTGGGAGGAAGCCCATTCCGTGTTATACGGCGTGGTCCCTTGATATATCTGATTTAAAGTAAAGTTTTAAATAACTGTTTTAGTTCTCACACTAGTCACATGACTGACCTGGAGTTTATTGTTTTAACCTAAACTCCGGGTGCCCCTATTTTCCACACGGGTAGCTAGTAGTTTTGGTTTTGCAAATTTATATTCACCGGATCCTGGTTTACAGCTGGAATGATATTCGGAAAGCTCTGTATCCGTATATTCCTTTTAATTGTGTTTTGTATTTTTTTTCCGCTGCTATGTAATGTATTGTAAATCTCTGATATTTAATAAATGTGTAATATTTATTCATATTCTTGTATTTCGATGAAATTATTGTAATAAGCAATGAAATGTTCTTCTGTTTGTGTCCCGATGTGGCTTGTTCTCAACTCAATCCGGGCTTTCCGTTATGGGGAAGTTCGGGTCGTTTCATTTTGGTATCAGAGCTTTGGTTTACAGAGCTCGAGAACAACACATTAGAACCGAACGAAAGAATTCATCAGAGATTGGATTAGTAATATCCAATGGGAATGACTCGTTAGAGATAGGATCGGTAATATCCTAGAATGAGTGTGAAGAGTAGTGTTTTTAAAATAAAAATGAAAACAAATTTTGTTTTGAAAATTTAAACCTTATCATATGTATTTGAATATTTTATTTGATAATTATTTGGACAATCTGATATATGAAGATTTTGCATATACGCCTAGCTAGCGTGTGTACGAAGTCCCAAATATACTGGATTGATATAGAATCACACTCTAGTCGCCTGGAGACGATCCTGATGATTACTATAGTATCATCAGTATTTGTGTTCGAGTTTCGAAAGTGGGATTTCTATATGTTTCCATTAGACTGGTGTGAGAACCAAAACTAGATAGGGTTATTTGTTGTGAACTGAAATCAAAAACATGATTTTCTGTATATACATATCAAAATTATGAATTTGAAACGTTAATTCACTAATTGATTGATGATTGTGTTGTGTGATTATTCATTTAAACCAACATATAGATGTATGGTGAATTTGGGCCAAATTGTATCAAATATTGAACTAACTTGAAAATTGTTTGAAATTGCATGCATATACATGTATATATATATATATGTATGTATGTATATGTGAACAGGTCATAGCAAGGAGGCTAGAAAAGAGGAATAAAATTGTATGCCCGACAAATAGGTACATGTTTACTAATTTCTTGGGTTTGGATGATTTTATGAGCCGACTGGCTAGCCGCTTGGCTTTTTCTTTTTCTTTTTAAGATGAGAGGGCCTGTGTGGCAGTTTGGGGATTTTCCTGGTGCTCCTGTACAAGGGAGGTTATGGCAAAAAAAATCGAAAATTTAGGGTGTTAGCCAAATTTTTGAAAAAGTAGAAATTCTTAGAAACTGAAAAGTTGAAGAATGAACGCCAAACTGAAAGTTGAGTTGATTATTTAAACAACTTTCAGCTCCGTTCCTTTTCGAGGACGAAAATATTTTAAGTGGGGGAGATTGTAACAACCAGGAAAATCAGGACCAATTTAAAATTTTTATTTTGGCAATTTTGATAAAATTTGAATATTTAAAATGATTTATTTTAAATAATAACGACGAGAAATTTATTTTAAGTAAAATAGAACGTATAAATTTATTTGAATCGACGTTAGAATATAAATATTTATTTTTAATTATAAAAGGAATTGAAAATGGCGCGGTAGTTTGAAATTTCGATTTCAAATTTCAAATGAATGTACAGGATTCAAAATAAACCGGATTTTAGCGAAACAAAAAATAATGGATTCTATTTGAAAATATCTTTCCAACGAATCCGAAAAATTGAAATTTCATAGCGGGAATAAAAAGTTATGCCCAGTTGGAAATTCAGAATAGTCGCTATAGAAAATATAGCCCTTAAAAATGGAAATTTTGCAAACGACCTCCGTTCCCGGCAAAACCACTTTTATTGGATCCGGGATGTCAAGTTATTGCTAGATTCCAAAATTCATAATTTTTGGGATTAGTATGTGAGCGTGGCGAAGTAAAATGTGTTTTGACGGTTTCAGTCAATTTGGATCGACCAGAAAATGACCATTTTTCAAACGGTCTCCAAATTTGATGAAATTAGCTTTGTTAGGATCATTTTGTCAATACGAAGCTAGAAATAATTTTTCGGGAATTTTTATAATCCATACGGGGCCCCGATAAATTAAAATGTGCGTTTGAATTTAAAATATAATGATTTATATTTTAAACTTAACGAAATCTAATTGTAACGATGGAATTGGCTTACGAAACATATCCCATTATGCTCGGAATGGAGGTAATTAGCTAGGGGATACAGTCGGTGAGCTTGATTTAGAGTCCGAACGAAAAGGTCACTTTATGGAAATTAATTAATATAATTATATATTTAAATATATATTCCCTCCCTTGTCTCTTCCCTCAAAGTCAAACACTCAGAATAAAAAATAAAAAAAGGGGAAAACGCATCGCAACGCTCAACCCACCGCCGCCGTTCATCGACGCTATGCCCCCCCCCCTCATTAAATAGCTGCGCCGCCTCCTTCTTCTAACCCCCTTCCTCCACCACGGCTTCCACCTTCCTCTCTCCCCGTTTAAACCCCTGAATCCACACGAACCCGCCACCGCCAAGCGCCATAGCCACCGTCGCGACCCCTGCCTCCTGCTCATGCCCCTGCGCCCTCCTCCGATCACCTCCGCCAGCTATGGACCCCCTCCCCTCCGCTGAGAGCCGTGTAAGGGTTTATTTTAGATTCCTTTGAAAAATTAATTTAATTAAAAATCATTATTTTGAATATATAAAACTAGCATGGCTTCAAGGTGGTAAAAAGATGAGATCTTTAAACATGAAGCAATATCATAAAGATTTGATTTTTATAAATAAAAATTCGATTTTTATATTTAAAGTGGCAAAATAAAAATATGATTTTTATATTATAGAAATAATAAAAATATGATTTTTATAATATAGAGATAATAAAAATATAATTTTTATTTTGGTAGTGGTATAAAAATTCGATTTTTACTTATATAAAACTTGATCTTTATATATATGAATAGCGATAAAAATTTAATTTTTATATAGGTAGTAGCGATAAAGATACGATTTTTTATATAGATAAAATATAGTTTTTTATAAATAGATAAAAATTAGATTATATTTCTAAACAAGGAAAGATTATATTTTTTTAGATGAGGAAAGGTTACATTCTTAGAAATAAAAAGATCTGATTTTTTTAAAGGGAAAAGATTATATTTCTAGAAGCGAAAAGATTAGATTTTTGATTATATAAAGAAGTGATATATATACATATAATCGCCGAAAGAAAATGTGACATTTATTTATAAAGATCATTGTTTAAAAATAGGATGTTTAACGTAAACCGTGTGAAACAGGTTGCGATGGGACTGACTAGAAGCAAAACAAAATCCAGACCGTTCAGAAATAAAGCACAACGGAGTGGAACCCAATGGTGAGAACTTCTCACTTTTATTTTATTTTCTAGTTAAAATATATACTAGGATGCAGACGGTGCTTAGCAGCACCCGACACCCGTTGTACACAGACCATGGACGACTTGTTTGTTTGTTTGGTTATGTTGTGAAAATTGAATGTGTGATGTGGAATGGAATAAAATATTTTATAGTTAAAAATATAATTTTTAACGTGTATACGAACAAAATAAATATTCATAAACAAATCGGACGATTTTTTTATGTACACTGATTTGACTGATATTGATTGGGATGATAAATTTTACACATCGCCCAACTGCACAAATAAATCTGTGTTTGTTGTTTGAAAACCCCACACTAGTATTGGGATGATATTGGACATACACTAATCCCAATATTTAGTTGTATGTCAGTCGATTGATTGACAGGCTGTTGTAAGCATCAAATATTTGTATTTGATGCTTATGCAGTGTAGAATGCACTCTGGATGATAGTTGACTGTGTTTGATTGTTGTTGTGTACATGTGTGTATGAAATCCATATAATCAACATTATATAGTAATTGACTATGTCTGCTTCCAGTTCAGAAAGAATGAATATTTTAAAATAACGATTATTTTAAAATAACGAATATTTTAAAATAATATTCAGTAAAAGACCAAAATATGATTTTGACGTCCGATTTGGGATGGACACGAATATATATGAATATATAAAGCCGTGTTGATTAGATTAACGCCATTTTGACGTGATCGATATTGATATCGATTTTATTCATTTTTATAATGAATATCGAAAAGGAAATGATTTCGAAATCTAATGTTTTGAAAATACTATCATTTATATATCGATGATATAGAATATTCAATTTTGATTTGAAATTGAATATGAGATTGAAATCGTTTTGAAAACGAATTTAAAACGATTTATAAAATGCGTTTTAAATGGAATTCAATGAAATATATATAATATTATATATATATATATATATATATATATATAATGGCCTGAATAGAACGCGTCGCGCTGCGGTAGTTCACGAATTTCGACCATTGACTTCGAACAGACATTACGGGAGATCCGACCGTCGGATTCTCCTAAAACCGGAACCATTGGGTTCGTATCGAAAAGATCTTTCTAACGAATACAAGAAATTAGAAATCTAACGGCTGGATTTGGAATTATGTCCAAATCAAATTTGGAAAAGGTCGCTATAAGTGCAGTTCGATGGCCGTTTATGGAAATCGACTGTACGGGCCTTGGTAAAATTATTAAAAATACCAATAATTAGTGTAAAATCATAAGAAATGATTTGGAAAGAATTGGGATGAAAAATTCCATATTTCAAAAGATAAAAATATATTTTTATCGAAATTGTCTAGTTATGAACTAGAATTATGAAATCCAATATTTTAAAATAATTGAATTGGATTTGAAATGGTTTTAAAAATAACCGAAATTTCCAATATATGAATTGGAATGGATTTGAATCAAAATTATCTTTGGAATATTTCGATATTGGATTCCTTGATTATACGAATATTGTGGAGGTATTTGGAAGATATATATCGTTATTCCAATATGGTATTTGCTGATTCCAGAATTTGATATTGAATATAGGCCAATATATTTTCTATTCAGAGCCTTGTATTTAATATCAAAGGTGATTTTGGGTTTGTCGTGAATGGTGTCTTCATTAACCCTGTTCTTGAACCCAGTTGAGAAAAGATTAAATCTTTTTATTTAGGTTTAATGAAGGATACCAATTAATAGATATTTAATTGGAATGGAATTGAAATTGGTCTTTGGGTTTATCGTGAATGGTGTTATAAATAACATTTGTTCTTTAACCCGATTAACAATGGAATAAGATTTTGGGTTGTCGTGAATGGTAATAATACTATTCTTACACCCAATAGAGTTAAGAAAATCAGAAACTAACTGGAAATTAGTTAAGTTGAATGGTTTCCTGGGTATTTATCTGATGTTGGTTTCGGCCTTTTGGGTTAATACTTAGGGGATTGTACACTTGCTAGTTTACGGTTAGAGGCCGATGGAATGGAATGTGATTTTGGGTTTATCGTGAACCGTGTTTTAAAGGACATTGGTTCTTTAACCCAGTTAAAGAAAGGAATAAGATTTTGGATTGTCGTGAATGGTATCTTTAATAATACTGTTCTTAGACCCAATGGAGTTACGAAAATCAGAAACTAACCGGAGCTTAGTTAAGTTGAATGGTTTTCTGGGTATTGATCTGATGTTGGTTTCGGCCTTCGGGGTTAATACTTAGGGAATTGTTCTCTTGCTAATTTACGGTTAAAAGCTGATGGAATGGAATGTGATTTTGAGTTTATTGTGAACCGTGTTTTAAATGACATTGGTTCATTAACCTAGTTAAAGGCATGATATGATTTCCTAAGTTAAACAATCGTTAATATTCATTTTTGGGAAGATTAAAACCAAGTGGAGTTTTAATGCATCTTTAATTAGATTGAATTGATATCCAAAGGAAGATTAAAGTATAAATTTTAAGAAATTATCTGTGATAAAATTAATGGGAACCTTTCCCAAAGTATAAGAATATTTGAATAATGGAATATTCGAGATTTGAATGAGGCGTATGTTGTGTTTTTATAGCACTTGTTTATACGTGAGTTATTTAGAAAGATTGGGTTTATCCCATTCTGAATAACTGATTCGATGATATATCGAGGATGAAGACGATGGTTGAAGGCCGGAGGTCTTAACATTGTTTGGATGATTACTGATGTCATGATTGGGCTATACACCCAAGACAAGGTAATAAGTGGTGATCGTAAAGACGTACTTAGAGATCGACCGGATATGCGAGGACCTCTCCCCTGTATTGGACATATGGAGGAGGAATAAGGTGCCTCTGGTTTCGTTCAGACCCCGAACGAACTTGTAAATGGATGTGTGTCTGACATCAGATTTCATTATCTGTGATTGATAGACATTGGTTGCATAGCGTGAATTGCCTGTGTGGCATGCTGAGATGCAAATGATCAAGGCTTATGTTGAAAAGCATAGTCTTATGGTTGATGATCAAAGCACAGCCTTTGTGGCATAACTTTGTGTAGCGTTAATTCTCGAACCTCACACCCCGGTGTGAGCCAGAAACGGGAGAAGACTTTAGGGAGGACATGTGTTTTCTTCTAGCTAGGAGTGGTGTTTTGCGTTTTACACGCCCGGACATTTTACTTATGTGGATGATGGATAGCGAGGCGCCTCGGTTATATCGGTCATTCCGGGGCCGATAGTTTGGTCGGGATATGACCAGTTGACACCCCATAGGGAGGGAAAATGCATTGTTCAAGCATTTTAATCCACTCTGTGTGGATCGGCCCTGACGATCCAAGGGGCAATTGCAGCTGTTCCTGAGACACGGGCTAGAGCGTCTCGAAGCAGTAAGGACGATCCCTGGCCTTGGTTCACAGATGGAAATCCAACTTCCAATACGTGACATTTGCGGGTTTGATTATAGAGCCTAGCATTGCGACATGATATATGGTACCCATGCCGTCTAGGATTGATACATTTATATTTGAAGTTGTTTTATACACTATGCACTTATAATAGTATCAAATGATTTGATTTAATGTACCAAGCATGTTTGGCTATTATAAGGGAAAACCCTATCCCCCGGCTTGCGTTGCATTATGTGATAGGACCTGGGTCTTATAATAGCTTCATTTTTTCAAAAAGCACTGCGCTGTTTTGTTATATGCACTGGTATTCTTGGGAGGAAGTCTGTTCCGTGTTATACGGCGTGGTCCCTTGATATATCTGATTTAAAGTAAAGTTTTAAATAACTGTTTTAGTTCTCACACTAGTCACATGACTGACCTAGAGTTTATTGTTTTAACCAAAACTCTGGGTGCCCCTATTTTCCACACGGGCAGCTAGTAGTTTTGGTTTTGCAGATTTATATTCACAGGATCCTGGTTTACAGCTGGAATGATATTCGGAAAGCTCTGTATCCGTATATTCCTTTTAGTTGTGTTTTGTATTGTTTTTCCGCTACTATGTAATGTATTGTAAATCTCTGATATTTAATAAATGTGTAATATTTATTCATATTCTTGTATTCTAATGAAATTGTTGTAATAAGCAATGAAATGTTCTTCAGTTTGTGTCCCGATATGGCTTGTTCTCAACTCAATTCGGGCTTTCCTTTACGGGGAAGTTCGGGTTGTTTCACTAAAACTATCATTTAATATAAACAACCACTAACATTTCAATTAACATTTCATGTAATTTACTACCAACAGATCTTTTGAGTGACAAATGAACATACATTTAATAATTAATTTAATGTCATGTAATAACCAACTAACAATCAATTTTTTTACCATAATATTATTATTATTTCATTTGATGTTAATACTTGCAAAAAGAATGTTAATCGTGAGCTGAAGCTCACCTTGTGTGGATTTAACGATGGCTACAAGCAGACACAAGATTGTCAATATAAGGTAGCGACAAAAGAAAAACAAATTAAAGATTTTTCCTTTTTTTCTATCTCTTATTTTTTTAGAAGAGGGGAGGCATTATATTAGAATTTTAGGAAGAAGATGTGACTTACTGAGAGAAATAAGGATTTATAGAAAGAGATGGAGATTTGCAGAGAAAGAGAGAGGGATCTAGGCTTGGAAGAGAGATTAGAATTCATGTTTAGAAAGAGGAATAAGGGGAATATGTGGTTCCTTTTTTTGAAATAAAATGAATGGATGGGAAGAATATGAGAACAGGAAGATTTTAAAAAGTGCTAGAATGTGAACAAAATAGCTGTTGGCTACATGATTTAAGGTGGGTAGAAAAATTAGTGGAAAGAAAATAAAGAAGGGAAGACTACAAGCTATATTTTTTGAAATTAGATGGGTGAAATTAAGGTAAAGAAGTTAATGTGTAATTA
Organism: Allium sativum; assembly: GCA_030737875.1. Lineage (NCBI taxonomy): Eukaryota > Viridiplantae > Streptophyta > Magnoliopsida > Asparagales > Amaryllidaceae > Allium > Allium sativum. The sequence goes on from CM060925.1 coordinate 16,714,379, forward strand.
ATGAAGAAATAGAGTGAAGAGAAAATACGTGATAAATTTTCCTAAGATCTCGCTTCTAATCAGATTACATTACATGGAAATTAAATTGACTAAGTAGGCATGACATGTAAATCTAACCTAGTATTTATTTTCCTTAAAAACAATTTACACACAGAATGGTTAAAGTTAAACGTATGTTATTTTGATAGCTTTGCGAGTTTTTTTCTTCCTTTTTTCTGTTTAGCATATAACAAAAGAAGAATTATATATATATATATGTATATATGTATGTGCATGTGTGTGTATGGGGATTGTTTGTTTTTGGAAAAATAATAACGCAAAATAAAAATAAAAAGGAAAAATAAGGAGATGGGAATAAATTCAAGGAACGAGAATAAATACATTACATTAGATGTATGAAAATAGAATAAAGGGAAAGAAACTAATAGAATAAAGGAAAGTAGTTAATAAAATGAAGGAAACAAATGAATACGTTATTCACATTGCAAATTAAATTAATCAATGAAGGTTTAATTGGACATGTAATCCATGTTCTAAATTCTAAACATTACATTTTGAACAGACAAGGAAAGAATTAAAGACGATAGCCAAACATATATATATACATGTATGTATTAGAATTTATTTTATCTAAAATGTACACATTATTTTCAATCAATCTTTCAGTAGAAATTAATAAATTTCATTAATAACATCATAAATTTTATTTAAAAACCATTTTAAATTCAATAATTAAATTTAAGGGTACTTTTGGCTCACATCCCTATTATAGTTTTAAATTCACACCACATCCTTGTAATGTTTTCTCTGTAAACTCGCCCCTTATTTTAGCTGCCGCCTGGAATCTTCCGCCTGCCACTTTCCATACCTCCGCCTCTTTCGTTTTCTGTCCAAATTTTCAGGCGCTATCACTTAAAAAAAAAAATTTCTAAAATCTATAAATATTCTCGGAAGTCCACAAAAATTAAAAAAAAAAAAGTTGCATAAATGTATGCAACTTTTACGAATAGTTGCATACATTTATGCAACTATTCGAATACACATGCATATATTTATGCACGCCTGTTTGAAAAATTGCATACATGTATGCAGTTTTTCTATATAACTGCATACATGTGTGCATATATGTCAAAATATATGCAAACGTGAATAAGTTGCACGTAGGTATGCAGTTTTTAAATAAATGCATCAGCAGATGCATGTTTTAACAATATGTGCATACATGTATGCATTTATACTGCAGTTTTGACGCAGATTTGAAATAAATGCATACATGTATGCAACTAATTGAATTATATGCATCTTTTTATGCATTTTACTGCATTTCGTTGTTTTTGTGTACTTTTTGATTTTGACGTTGTTTTTGATGTTTTTTTGATCTGATTTTTTTCACGATTATTTGATTTAATTAATTATGAATTTACATGATTTTTTTATATATTTTTTGTATTTTTTTGATGAATTTTGAAAAAATAGGGACTAAATTTACAATAAGTTTATGACCGGGGATGAGCCTAATTAAGTTTCGTTTTAGGGATGTGTGCCTAATATTCACTAAATTTAATTCAATTACTTAAATGGTCAAAATATACAGGATGTTACACAAGTATGCACATGAACACATTTTAGTGCAAGTATATATGGTCGCACAACTTATCATCTCAAGCACTAGTGAAATGGCAAATGTGCAAAACTATGAAACTAGTGCAACAAATAATGGTGATCAAAGTCACAAATACAAATTGTGGCAAAGGTGAAACTGCACCTAGGTTACAACGATAGTTTTCAAGTGAAGTCACATGGCAGTTTAGAGTGCATCAAGATGACACACAATAACAAGGCAGATACAATAGTCAGACAATTGCACAAAAGGTCAATCACCATGAACCACAAATGCCAACACAAGAAAATGGTATAACTGTGATGCAACATGGCTCAACAATTTCACAAATATAGCAAAGCTCAAGTGTATATTGCAGTAGATTCAACCAACATATAAGAGCCAAGCAATGACATCAGAGAATAGGTTTAAGTGCACAGAAATACAAGAATGCCAAGTGACAGTAATCAAGGTCAAGCATGTGCTCTAGGTTCAAATTTTTTATAAAAATGCATACAGGTCGGTGGTAAACAAGCCATATAACGAAAGTCAGATCTGCCCAGAGAAGAAGCAAGGAACAAGTATAATATGGATACATAGGTACACACACATATACACATAAATATGTATATATGTTTATGTGTGAAAGAGCAGCATGCATGAGCATAGTGCACATCAAAGCACCAGTACACAAGCAAATCACAAGACCATGCACATACATAATTACAACGAGTATAAGCTCAAGTAAGAATGACACACACATGTGTAGCAAGAAAGAATAAAAAATGCAGTATGCATTTAAATGCTTTAAGCACAAGTATAGTATTAACTCTAAGTAGCGTGACAAGTCCAAAGCAATTAAGCTCAAGTGCATAAATCATTCGAATGATCAAATGATGGATCTGTTCTCATCAGTGAAGATATACATGCAATGGTTAATTTCAAAACAGGTTACAAGCAGTTCAAAGGTTTTCAAACAAAAGGACAGATTTTTTTCTTGAATTCGAGCCATAATAAATGGAATGTTTCAAATCAATTACTTTTGGCATGTGAAACATTTCAAATCTTTTTGGAAATATGATTCGAGCATATACAGCAAGAAAGTGATTTTTTTCCAGGAATAAAGAATGGGTATTAACAGCAAGTGTGTCATTTGAAGCAAGGAGTAAATGAATTTAAATCTTGAAAATCTTGCAATGATTTTAATAATGTAATCAAGGGGTCTGTTTTTGGCAAGGGCATTACAAACTTTTCAGATAATTCCAAGAACATTTTTGGGTAAGAATTTTATTCGAGAATTTCCAAAATCCAATGGGTACTCATGACATTATCAAGGCCAAATTTATGCAAATGAAATCGTAGATGATTGAGAGTTTGAAACCTTATTTAAACACCATTCATCACAGGCAATTGAGTATCGAAACAAAATAAATTCATTTAAGCTTCAAGAAAAAACAAATCATAGAATATTCACAGATTCGATCTCAAATCGAGGGCCAAATCATCGACAATCGAGCGACAATTTCAAAGCCACCTGAGAAAACATTCCAGAGCAAACGAGAGTCGTGATTTGGGCAAAGAACATAAACCCTAATGGCCATTGAGAAAGAAAAGACGTATAAAGTGACAAAGAAAATAATAGGGGGGCGACTCTTTTTACTTTACTTTTTTTTGATAAGGAGTTTTTTTTGTTTATTTTGTTTTTTAAGTGTTAATTTCGTTTGTAATCTTCTAGGATAGGTTTTCTTGTTTTTCTAAACTAGGGTTTACGAGTTACGGGTTTGTAATTCGTGGAAATCTGATCTTAGGGATAAAGATCAGTGTAGAGTTTTGAGCGTAGGATTAGAACAGTTGGGAGCGGGTGTCGCGAGTTTATAGGGAATTGCAAGTGTAGAGCTTGTTTTTAATCCTATATAGAAACCTTGGGAATGCAACAGTAGTTGGGGGTTCGATGAAGCTGGGTAAAATTTGTGTTATTTATTTATTCTGCTGTGATATGTGTTACGATATTTCTTATATTCATCAAAGCTGCAATAAACCCTATTTATCCCCCTCCCCCTCTTGGGTTAATTTAGATCATACAATTACCTATTAAGGAATTCTTCTGTTACTTGTTGTGTTCGTTATTTTGTTGTATTAGCGTAATGAAAATTCTATATCAGTATGACGCTAATCAACCAAGGGGGCATCTTATTATGTCGCTCGAGTATTTTATAGTAATTGTTATTTTTTTTCGACATGGGATTATGAATGAGAATATGTAACAAATATTTTGAAGAAATGTGTTTTGAATTTTTTTGTAACAACCCACCATTTTGTATAATATAAATTTCTCAAAATGATAGATAAAAAATGGAGTATAAATAGAGTCAATCACAGATTCACAGACATCAAAATAAATACAATTAAGGTCTTGCCATAGACATAAACAAGTACATAAGTAGTTATGAAGGTACTAAAATAATTTTATATTTTTCCTTTGAAAATATAAAAAGAAAATATAAAACTAAGAGTGAATAAATAAGGATGAAATAAGTCCACAATATAACTGAAACATATGATGAAAATAAATAAATAAGACGAAGTCCCTAATAATGCTTTCATCTCTAGAACAAGCTCTCCCAGACAGAAATACTCAGGCTGACCCAAGCATAATGAAAACTCAACACTCTAGTCAGAACTAACGTCACTGTGTAAATCAATATACATGTTATCAGAGTGTTATCATCAAGTTGTAGTAAGTTTGTATTTCCTTTTATTTTTGGTTAAAGATTTCAATATGCTACGTTGGGCCCTAATGAGCTAGTGTTGTGTTGGGCTTAATGGACGCTTCGTTTTTGTTTCTTCCCTTTGTGTGTGTGTATATATATACATTGGTGTAGTAAGTTGTATTAGTAGTTCAAAATGAATAAGCATTTGAATACGTTTTTCCCTTTTTAATTTTAGAACACAGTATGGGAGCATTCGTGATCTAAATAATCTGATCTCTATCTCCTTTTCTTCCAATAACCTCTAGCCATGACTGAGAACAAACCAGTATTGGATTTATACTTGTAATGTCAAAAATTACTAACCATAAATTGGGAGATTTGAATCAATTGGAGCAAAACTATTCGACTTTATCTTCGAAGTATTGATAAAGATTATCATCTCATAAAAGATCCAATGAAGGAAGATTTAGATGATAAAGATGATCAGATATGTCTTAGAGATAATGCTCAGTTGTTTATTTAAATCAGAAATACCATTGATAGTAAGTTATAAGTTTAATAAATCACTATGGGTTTGCAATATAATTAATGGATTATTTAAAAAAATTACACTCTGGTAAAGGAAATTTGAGTAGAATGTATGATATTTGCAAATCATTTTATCAAGCTGAGAAACAAGATACGACATTAATGAACTACATCATGAATTTTAAGAAGATATATGAGGAGTTCAATCTACTTCCTCCTACCAGTTCTTATGTTAAGATTTAGCAGCATGAACAGATGGCTAATATGAGTTTCTTAGGTAGTCTCCCACCTAAGTTTGAATCAGTAAAAGCAAAAGTATTATCAGGATCAGATGTTACTTCTTTATAATAAGTATTTAGTCGAATTTTAAGATCTTATAGTTCAAGCACTCGTAATTCTGCTGTATCAAATAATACTGCTCCAATTAGTCAAAGAAATCAGAACAAGGTGAGTAAGTTTGAAAATAGAACAATAAATCCAAATTCATGTACATATTGTAGCAAGCCTGGACAGAAATATCAGAATTACTAGAAATTGCAAGTAGCTAGTCAGAGACAAAACAGTGGATCGTATAATAAATGGCAGAATACACCTAATCAAATTGTGAATGTTGCTAAGAAGAATAAAGATGGATCTATTCTAATCACAGCTAAAGAGTATGCTAAATTATTTGAGTACAAATAAGATTTATAGAATTCATCTAATCCAACTTCTACTGTAGCTAAATCTAATAAGTGGACAACCGATTCTAGTGCAACTGATCATATGATAGGTAATTTGCTCCTTTTCTCAGAATTTCAGAATAATAGCTTTACTTAAAATGTCATGTTAGTTAATGGATCATTATCAAATGCTCAAAGGTTTGGATCTATCACTAACCTTAGTTTTACGTACACCAAAGTCGGCTTTTAACCAATTATCAGTCAGTCAAATAACTAAGAAGTTGAATTGTTGCATATCCTTTTACCCCACTCGTTGTGCGTTCCAGAAGCTATAAGCAAGAAAATTATTTGTAAAGGACGTGAACTTGAGGGTTTATATGTGCTAGATAATCTTCCATCGAGTTTTACTGCTTGTACAAGTAATAATCAAGCTTTCATGACTCATGTCAGTTAGACCATCCTTCTTTATCTATATTCAAGAAATTGTGTCCCCAATATAAGTCTCTATAGTCTTTAGATTGTGAATCTTGTCAATTTTCTAAATATCATCAACTTAGTTCAAGTCCAAGAATAAATAGAAGAGCTAATACTATATTTGAAGTTGTTCATTATGATATATATATATATATAGGGACCATCAACTATTGTATCTAAACCTAGTTTTAGATACTTTATTGCATTTATAGATGATTACACTCGTACCACATAACTGTTTCTTATGAAAATTAGATCTAAACTATATTCTAATTTTTGTAAGTTTTGTGCTGAAATTGTAACACAATTTAACACCATGATTAAGTCTTTGAGGATTGATAATTCTAAGTAATACACTTTAGAGTTATTTCACAAGTTCCCGAGTGATAAAGGTATGGTTTATGAAACTTCATGTATGGATACAACATCATGAAACGTGGTAGCTGAATGAAAGAATAAAAATCTCTTAGAAATAACAAAAGCATTATTATTTCAAATGAATATGCCAAAGTATTTCCGGGTATACGCTATTTTTACTGCATGTTCCATTATAAATAGAATGCCCTCATCTGTGTTAAATGGTGAAATATTGTACAAATTGTTATTTCCTAACAAACCATTATACTTATCAAGCCCGGAATATTTAGAAGCACTTGCTTTGCTAGAGATGTTAGACAACAATTATCTAAACTTGATCCTAAGTCGATTAAGTATGTGTTTATTAGGTATTCTAGGGTTCAAAAAGGTTATAGATGCTACTATCCTAGCCTTGGTAAATATCTGGTTTCACGAGTTGTTAGTCGCTAGTTATCTAAACTTGATCCTAAGTCAATTAAGTATGTGTTTGTTAGGTATTCTCGGGTTCGAAAAGGTTACAGATGCATGTGTCCTAGCCTTGGTAAATATCTGGATTCTAGTGATGTTACATTTCATGAAGACATACCATACTTTCAATCACCAAAAGAATCAACAGAGCTTCCTCAGCAAGAAAATGATATTTTACTTATCTATCCACTTGACAATAATACACAAGAAAATACTAATGATATACATCCTAGCCCAGTTCATGAACCTGTTCCTGTGTTTAACCCAAAGCTTGATCTTCTTAGTGCATTAAGAAAAGGAAAACACTAGTGCATAAATCTTATATCATTTTATGTGCAATATAATCATTTACAATCTTCGATTTGTCTATTCCTTAAATCCCTTGACACTATTTCTACACCAAGAAATGTTAGTGAAGCTTTATCTAATCTGAAGTGGCATGCTGCTATGGTTGAAGAAATGAACACATTGAAACAAAACAAAAGATGAGACTTAGTTCCTCTGCCCTATAATAAGAAAGAAATTGGTTGTAAATGGGTATTCTCTGTTAAAGTAAATCCAGATGGAATTATGGCACGTTATAAGGCCAAACTTGCTGCAAAAGGGTATGCGGAAATCTATGGAATAGGTTACCTAGAAACTTTTCTTTGGTGGCCAAATTAACTTCAATAAGACTATTTATTTCTCTTGTTTTTATTCATAATTGTAAACTACATTAATTAGACATCAATAATTCTTTCTTGCATGGTGATCTTCAATAAGAGATGTACATGTTAGAGCGTCATGGATTCATTGTTCATGGACAGAGTGAATTGGTGTGTAAGCTCAATAAAACTTTGTATGCTTTAAAGCAAAGTCCAAGAGCATGGTTCAGGATATTCAGTCAGGAAATTGAATCATTTGGAGTAATCAAAAGTAAATTTGATCATTCATTCTTTTACAAGAAATCTGAAGTTGGAATCTTTCTCTTTGTTGTGTATGTAGATGATATTGTTATCGCTGGAAATGATGAAGCAGACATTTCATCTCTTAAATGCTTTATTCACACACGAGTTCATACTAAAGAACTGGGAGAACTGAAGTATTTTTTAGATGTTCAGGTTACAAGAAATAATAATGGGATTTCTAATCACAAAGGAGGTATTGCTTGATTTACTTAATGAGACAGGGAAGCTTGGAGTAAACTATGTAAAACGCCAATGATGCCAAATACTAACTTAGCAATTGATGGAAAACAATTCAATAATCCAAAAAAATTACAGAACATTTATTGGAAAACCTAACTATTTAATTGTGACTAAACCAGATGTTCACATGCAGTAAGCATTGTTAGTTAATATATGGCTTCAACTAATGTATATCAATGGAAGGCATTAGATCAATTTTGCGGTACCTGAAAGGAATAGTGGATAGGGTATTATATACTCAAATAATCATCATACTAAAATGCAGTGTTTTTTTGATGTTGACTAGGCAGGTTCAAGATAGATAGAAATTCAACTTCTGGTTATTATGTGTTTGTAAGTGGAAATTTGATATCATGGAAGAGTAAGAAGCAAAGCATAGTGGCTCACTCTAGTGAAAAATCTGAATATAGGGCAATGACTAAAGTAGTAGTTAAAATTATGTGGGTGTATCATCTTATGATAGAGATTGGATTGGACGTTGAAACACTAATAGTGTTAAACTATGATAATCTGGCAGCCTTATAAATTGCATCAAATCCTGTTTTCCACAAAAATACCAAGCATATTGAAATGGATTGTCATTTTATTAGAGAGAAGATTCAACAAGGTATTGTGTGCACAAAGTATGTTAAAACCGATGAATAAGTTGCTGGCATTTTTATAAAATCTGTTGATGGAGGTTGGATGAGTTATTTGTGTAGCAAATTAGGCACGGTGGAATTATATGCTCCACCTTGCGGGGGAGTTTTATCAGAGTGTTATCGCAGGGTGTAGCAAGTTTGTTTTTCCTTTTATTTTTTATTGAAGCTTTCATGATGTGTTGGGCATTAGTGGGCTGGTGGTGCTTTGGGGCTTAGTGAGCTATTCATTTTTGTTTCTTCCCTTTGGGTATATATACACTGGGGTAGTAATTTGTATTAGTAGTTCGAAATGAACAGGTGTTTGAATACATTTTTCCCACTTTAATTTTGCAACAGTACATAATATCTTAAGAGATGTTACTGATTTTTCCATCTTCCAAGGATCAATTAAACTATTTACATATAATATGATATGTTATAATAGGTAGCATCTATCAGTAAAATAAATATCAAAATTCATTGAGACTTTACATTAATTACCTTAACACAATTTAAAGCATGTACTCTATTCAAGTCCTGTAACACAAACGGTAACGTCGATAGCCAGGGAGTCCCCTATACTTTTAATACTAAAATAAAGTTGTAGTGGGCTCGTATAGAGATAAAATATGACAAAGGCACATGAGGCAATGCCCCGAGGTAGGATTCTACAAGTTTACCCTTTCCGGCTATGCCCATCAATCCAAATCAGATAGGTGCAACCATTAAATTTCAAAATCATGATAGTAATACGAAGGAAAGGTGTTGTTAGAGGTAGCTAACATTGTTGACTAGATATATGCTCGTGTTTTAATCATTTTAATTATGACACAAGTGTTAAGGACATCCATCAATGTTCACTTATTTTATTTTAGTAAACGTCCACCAGTTCAACCACTACAATTTGGATAATATCCACCATGTGCACTGTTACCAAAGTGGTCCTGGGATTTACAAAGGGTATTTCAATATCCGGCCCCTATCTCTCTAGCAACCAAACATTTGTTTTACACACCACTGGGTCATTTATATTTCAAACTGAATTGAATTTACCAGTTTCTAAGTTCCCATATACCTAATTTTCCCATTTCAAAGGTTTCATTTCATAAGAGATATGAATTCAAAATTTGGTTTTCTTATTTTTTAGATATGTATTTGGAAAAAATCTGGGTTAATTCGAATTATGATTTATATTTCAAATAATGGATTTCAACTTAAGTACAAATCTTAAATTGTAATTTCAAGTTTCGAATCAAATTATATTATACTTCAACTAAATTTAGATTAAAAATTAAGCTTTACACGATCCCTTTAAATTATAAATTCAAATTAACAAAATAAAATTGAATTCAAAATCACTAATAAAATAATAAACTTTGGTTTAAATTTGTTGTATTCAAAATATTCAAATTTCCAATTTTAATCGATTATGTTTTCAACTTCAAATTCGAGTTTAGTTAAATGAATCTATTTAACCCATTTATTAATAACTTATCATGTAATTCACAAAATCTCATTTTTATTAATAAACCGAGATAAATGTAGAAATAAAATTTTAAAGCAAAGTTCTAATAAAATTCAAATTATTCATTAAAGTATTTCAAAAGAATTCAAATTTGCAAAATCATTCATTTTGACCAAGCAATTTTATTATTTAAATTTTCTAACTAGGCCATGTAAAATATATAAAATTCAAATACGGGTATATATCATGTCAATTCTTTATAATGTCACAAATGAATGTGTCCAATCATATTTAATGTCAATAAAGGGGGTTCGGATCGTCTGGACCCAATATTCCACATTCCCGTGGACCAATCCAATAATAGTCCCCTGATTTGTCCATTTTGCAATTAAATCCATATTATTTCGGGGGTTTGAATGCAAAATGGAGGAAATCAGGGGCTGTGATTGGTTGAGTCCATGGGAACGTGGAATATTGGGTCCAGGTGATCTCTTGCCCAATATAGGGTTTACAACAATCATAATGACAATCTATCATCATACATAAAATTACCATGATTTGATAGATAGATAGATGTAACATCACATGGTTAATATCGACTTTCTTCTCATATATCTATACCAATTCTAAATCATATACTACGCATGTATATCATGTCAATATGTGAACAAATATCACAATCAAATCATATTCAACCAAACTAATTATAAAGTTTATTAACTTGCATAACAATATTAATTAGTGTGAGCGATCAAACACTCACCTTGACGAGGATCCAAACACAGTGAGATTCATGATCTAACACATACACGAGTGAGTACATGAAAAACTAGACATGAATGACACACACTCGAACACTTACACAACTGCTGCGTTGAACGAAAGTGGGCAAAGACTGATCAGATAATGGACAATGGCAATAGACTTGGTGCATGTATTGGATCAAGTAACAGAACAAGACCAGAGCACACTATACTGGATGGTAGAAAAAAGTTTACATAAGCATCATACTTCAACGTAACCAAAAGAAAATTCCAAAGATTGAAATAAAGATGAGCCGACCAAAGCAAGACACTACTAGGGACGTACAACCACAAAAATCGATGAAGCAATAAACTAGTGTCCAATGAGGTGAAGTTGTGTTCTAGGATAAATGTTTGGGTAGACCGAGGAAGTGTGGAGGTCAGGTAATGCAACAAGAAGCAGGTTAGGTGTGGTTGAGGTGGGGAAATTGAAGCAGGTGACTGGAGGCAGACTACAAAGGGGTGCAAGGCGAAGGAGTTAGGGCATGGTGAGTTCGAGTGAAGGAAGCTGGACGAGAGGTTGTAGGTCTGAGATGGGTGCTTGGGTTGTTGTGGTGATCTGACAGAGAGCAGACGGAGGGAAGTGTTCTAACATGATTCAGATGATAAAGTAGAGGTTCTCTGGTGCTCACGTAGGGAATATTAGTGGTGGTGGATTGATGGGATATGGCTTGTGGATATGGTAGGAAGAAAACAAGAGGCTTGGCTAGATGTAGGTGCTTTGGTAGTGGTGGTGGTTTGACAAAACCGTCAAGCAGAGGCGGTGAGGGAGCAGGCGAGGTAGAGATGACGTTAAAGTTGGTGGTGGCTACAGGTTTCAGAAGATTTTTTTAATAAGATAAGAAGGTCCGAAGCTTGAATGTGAGAGGAAGAAGAAAAGTAGTATAATGCGAAATGGTAGGATGAATGTGATGAAGTAGATGAAATAAACGAACAGTTATAACTTTGAAGAAAAATAAAGGATTAGAAAATAGTAGATTTGACTCATTTCACTTAACGTTTTAAACAATATAATCTATGTCGGTCAAATTTCGAATTTAACTTATATTTCTTATGTTATTTTATCTTTTCCTGGATTAGAGATATAAACATGAAAGCTCATCACCGCGAGCCCTATCAGTCCGTGATCAAAACTAGTACAAGGCCCCATACAAGGTGTCCAAACACATGGAATAGAATACCGTTGTTCAGCGTGTCGATATGAATGGGATCACATACTGAAAACTAATATTTTATTATTTGTATAACATCTCATTATTTACTTTAAGTCTATTCCCAGTAATTATAATCTATTATAGAAATTGATTTAAACGGAGCTATCAAAATCGAAATTCACTAAAACGAGCATCGACATTTTAATTATAAATTTTCCTAGAATGTTTCCAAATAAGATATTTATAACTCGAAAACCAACATCATTATATCAATGACTGATCCTATGTTACTGTTATGAACAAAGAAGAAATAAATGGAAGAGAAGATAAACTTTCTCATTACCTAAAATGTCATCCATACACCATTATTTATAGAGGAAATGAGATGGGTTACAATATTACAATTATGCCATTTACAAATAAAATCCTTGGGTCCCGCCTTCCGATATCGGCTCCTTGTATTGGCTTTAGTATCATTAGTATCGGCTTCGGTATCGGTACCCAAAGCTTCGGTTTCTTCTTTGGCTTTGTCTTCGGTATTGCTTTCTTTGTCTTCAATTTTGGTCGGTTTCGTCTTTGCTTTGGTGTTGCCTTCTTGGCTTCTTTATTGCTTTCAATTTCGGTGTTGTCTTCTTGGTTTCTGTGTTGCATTCAGCTTCCGGAACACTTCTTGTTATTATCTTCTTAGTATTGGTTCTGGTGTCGTCTTTACCTTCTTGGTATCGGTTTTGGTGTTGCCTTCTTGGTATCGTTTTTGGTGTTGCCTTCTTGGCTTCGGCGTCAGCACCAAGATGTTTGTTCCAACATCATCATGCCAATAGAAAACATAACAATATAACATATATACAAACCCTACTCACAACACTCCCCCTCAAGTTTGTGCATAGATATTTATCATGCCCAACTTATTACACAAATACTTGATTCTAGCACCACTCAGTGCTTTCGTAAATATATCAGACACCTGCTCCTCAATCTTGACATGCTTTTTTAGAATAAGACATTGTTGAACCTTTTTCTAATGAAGTAAAAATCCACTTCAATATGCTTCGTTCTCTCATGAAACACCAGATTAAATGCAATATGCATTGCAGCCTAATTGTCACAATAAAGTGTTATTGGTTTAATGATATTTATCTTAACTTAACACATAAGATGATCAACCCACATCACTTCACAGATTGCCGTTGCCATGGCTCTATATTCAGATTCAACACTCGATCTAGAAACAATATTTTGTTTCTTGCTTTTCCATGAAATTAAATTTCCTCCTAGAAATACACAATACCCATGCATAAATTTCCTATCCAGTTTTGTTACTACCCAATCAGCATCCCAGAAACATTCATCTTTTGCATGTCCATTATTCTTGAACTCTATTCATTGCCCAACTCCCTTAAGATGACTCAAAATATGTTACAGTATGCTTCAATGATACTAAACTGGCTTACAACACTAACAATGAAAACGATGTCAAGTCGTGTAATAGTTAGGTAGTTCAATTTTCCTACCAACCTCCTACATTTCTCTGGATCTTTGAACAACTCACCATGTTTTACAATTTTACATTTTAGTGGAATAGGAATAGTGATAAACACTACTATCATTATCTCTTGTAATTTCCACACGTAGGAAATACTTCAAGTCTCTTAAATCTTTAGTGTGAAACTGGTTGTAAATAAAGGTTTAAGGGATGAAATACCTTGTTCATCATTGCAGTTATCATAATATCATCAACATAAACCACAAGTAGAATTATACCAGATTTGGTATTCTTATAGAATACTGAATGATCACATATATTCTTCAACATTCCAAAAAATTTGGTTGCATCACCGAATTTTCCAAACAAACCTCTAGGACTATGTTTTAATCCATACAGTGTCTTCTTCAACTTGCACATTAGACCACTTTTCCCTTATGCAATGAATCCAGGGGCTAAATCATGTAAACTTCTTCTTCTAAGTCATCATGAAGAAATGCATTCTTTATATCAAGCTAATGTAATTTCCAGTTATATGTTGCTGCTAATGAAATAAACATCTGAAATAAAAGTTAATTTTATTACTGGGAAAAGTTCCAGAATAATCCACTCTGTAGATATACGCATATCCTTTTGTAACTAAGCGTGCCTTACATCTAACATTGAACCATCAGAGTTTGCTTTTACAGTGAACACCCACTTACACCCATTAGGTCTCTTATTTCAGGTAACTAAACTAAACTCCAGGTTTCATTATATTTAAGAGCACTCATTTCCTCAACCATAGCAGCCTGTCATTAAGGATTTGATAATGTTTCATTAACATTTTTAGGTATAGAAATAGATTCAAGAGAAGTGACAAGTGAATGAGTGGACGAGCAGAATTGTTTATATGAGACGAATGAAGAAATAGGATACTGAAGATGTATGCGTGTACTTGCCGAGTATAATACACACAAGGATCGTGTAATATGACAAACAATATTCAAGTATAAAGTAATAGCTAATCGCAGATAAGCAAATATAGTAAATGCAGTAAAAAAGGAAAAATCACACCAGGGATTTTTATATTGGTTCGGAGCACCGTCCTACGTCTAGTTCCAGACCTCTCTCTGGATTTTCACTAACAACCTCACTTCACCCGGAGGAACAGGTATACAACACTACTTGATTTACAGGCCACAAGCTTACCCACTTGATTTCACGGGCTACAAGCTTACCCACTTGATTTCACGGGCTACAAGCTTACCCACACAGGACTTACAAGAGTTTGACTTCTGAATGTGTTCTTGTTTCAACACTGATTAGTCAATAATTGAGTACACCCTTCCTATAATATTATCCTCAAATGTAATTTGATGTTTGCGAAGATTCAGAAGTGGATTATCGTTGAATCACAAGTGTATTAAATATGCTTGGAGATTCAAACGATAATATAATGATTTTGAGTGCTTTTTGAATGCCAAATAATAATGCAAGATAGATCAGAGAATAGAGAGTGAAATTCGGGGTAATTTGGATGAATGAATCACGATGTATTTATAGTGATTGAAAAGATGTAATTATTGGTGAAGAGTTGCAATCAAAAGAAATGATTTCTAATGAAGAGAAATGGATGCAACCATTCAAGAAGGAAGATGACTTTTCAAAAAGATGCTTTGTTATTATGAGAAGCTGTTGACAGGTAAAAATTAAAGGTAGACAGGTTTTTGACTATTATTTTTAAAAAACTGTTGACAGGTTAATTTTAACAGGTAGACAGGTTTCTTTTGAAATCCTGTTGACAGGTTAAAAATAACTTGTTGACAGGTTTTTTGTCAACGTGCACCAAAAATGAGTTTTCATGCATATTTTTGAAAGTGATAAAAAGTATGATTATTTGAGGATAGATTTTAACATAAAAGACACTAAATAATCAACCTCTAACCTATGAAGACATCAATTCTTCTTTTTGTCAATCATGAACTCCTTCTTGTCATTAATCAAAATTAAGCATTGAAACCGTTGACTCAACATTCTCCCCCTTTTTGATTGATGACAACATAGCTTGATATTTTAATCTCCATTGCTGTCTTCCCCTGTATATATGCTCCCCCTGTAATATATAACTAAGTTTCTGCAAGAAGAAATGTTAGTAACATTTTCTCCCCCTTTGTCATCGACAAAAAGAGTATATAACATCAATATTAAGATGAAATAACATTATATCCAGAGTGTATCAAATATTACAGACCATACCAACCATATCATATCAAAACGAAGTTTCGTAGCATACACACAAAATAAAAACACAGCACAAATCACATACAAGTGTTGATAAAAGTGTTTGAAGATTAAAAAAACATAAAAACATAAAAAGATAGACGGAACTCCTGAGGTGGTAAATCGGAATCGGTTTCGTTTCCTTCTTCGTCTGACGATTCCTCCTCCTTATCTCCTTCTTCTTCCTCATCATCTCCAACTTGTTCTTCTTCTTCTTCATTTTTACCTTCATCAATGTAGGATGTGCCACGACCCTATCCATGTTTAGTACTTGCTGCAGAGCTAGTACTCTCCTCTGAAGATGTCCATGTGAATGTAGGAGGCCTTGGACGTTTTCCCGGGTCTTGAGCATGTGTTGTGGAGGATGATGCGCCACAAGAAATTGCATCCAAAAGAATGCCGAAGAAAGAATTAAGTTTATTAAAACGTTTATCGAGCTTAGTATCTAAACGATCGATCTTGTTATCCGTCCGCTTAAGTCGTGCTTCGAGAAGAAATTGATTCCTTGCAATTTGTTCAAGAGAATCTTTAGTAGATGATGTAGGTGGAGGAATCCTAACTTCCTCTAGTTTTGGTCTAGAGGTTTGTGAGGTAGAAGGTTCAGGAGGGCCTTGGTGTGTATATTGTTCAAAAGGAATGATGTTTAAGTAAGGCTCTGGAAGTTTCATTCTCTTTTTCGATGCTTTATCAACACACTTAGGCCTTGAAACCGTGGATTGAGGAAATTGAATACCACAATCAAGTAAGAGATGCATTATATATTCATTGTAAAAGAGATGCGGTCTTGAATGATTACTTACCATTGAGATTTCGTCGAAGATCATCTCTATCCAATTTATGTTTATTTCTCCGTAAATGGCATATAAGGCTTTAAAATTCTCTTTATAAATTGCATCGAAATTTCTAGTCCTTGGTAAAAGGGAATGTGCGAGACAATGGTGAAGAAATCTAGCCGTGGGTCGTAAATTTATTCCTTTTGTACTTGGCTTGTGATCTTCGATAAACAGGTGACTGACTTTATCTCTAATATGGATAGGGCAGAAATTACTAGAGAATTTAATACCATTATTTTCTGATTATAGAACTTGTGCCATCCTTTCTTTTGAAATAAAAACATGCTTTCCACACACAACGGACCATAAACAATTTGATGAATTCTCCGGTTTGAATTTCTCCAAGTTGAGATTTGCGTAGAACAACTTAATCATGATGTGATTGAGTTCAACGTTGTTCTTGTCGAAGTTAAGAAGAGAATCAATACCTTCTCTCTTTGCAAGTATTTCAACATCATAGAGAAAGAAATCGAAGAACTTGAGGAATGATGCTTGGTGAATAGTGTAATCCTTCATCTTGTTCCACCTCTTAACAGCGATTGGATCCATTAACCAGTGTTTAATGTTTGAATCGATAGGTTGTAGATGTGAGAAAGAAGAAGATGTTTTTTATTTCTTTTGTTTTGGAGCCATTTGAATTTTGAATGAAAATAGGAGAAATTAGGGCTGATAGGAACTTAAGTTAAGTGTTGAAGGAGTTGAAAGTGAATAGGTGTTTGAGTTTGGAGTATGAACCGATGTTTCTGTATTTAAAAAAAACTGTTTTTGCGTAAATCAGTCGACAGGAATGTATTGGCGGTCGACCTTTTTTTTGTCATGGGTTCTATAAATTGAAGGCAGAGAAGAAATCGGTCGACAGCGAGGAATTTGGCGGTCGACAGATCAAGTATCGGTTTCAAAAAATAAAAGTTTAACATAACTGGTCGACAGCAATTTTTGGACCGGTCGACCTATTTTCTTTCGGTTTGAATCTGAAGCACATTCGGTCGACAGGAAAAATGGAGGTGGTCGACCGATAATCTCTCTAGATTGTAATGTTATAAAACCGATCGACAGGAGGTTTTTAGCGGTCGACAGGTTCTGTTGTTCTTCATTTTTCTGACTTTCTCATTAGTATTATGAACTCAAAAAATTTATTATAAAAAAACAATTATACATGAAGAATAAGACATAGAAATAACAAATCAATATAAATGATTTCCTTAGATATGATATAGATTTATTTCCGAGGTTCCCAAGGAGAATATTTATCGTTTGCACCTTCATTTTTACTGAAATTCCTATCCCATGTATTTAGTGTTCTCGATGATGATGGCATATGTGTGGGCTCTTGAACGTTGTGCTTATTAGAGCTACAGAAGAATGAAGCTATTTGTTCGAGATACGTGAGCTGAGAAGCTGTTAACTTCTGCTCGTAATACATCTCCCTCTGGAGATCAACTTGATGCTTTTGATAATGGTGTATCTCATCTATTTTCTCTCGTGTACGTGGAGAACAAAATAACGCTTTCTTGCAACGTTTTGAGTTAGGTGTGGTGCCAGGTGTATGTGAGTTTTGATGGAAACCAGGAGGATGTTCCAGTGTCTTCGGGGAGTAGCGCTCGTCTGATTCGGAGCTAGTTATGGTGATGTGTGCTCTTCGAGCGCATTCGTCACAAATATGAGCCATTACAATATGAATGAAGATTGAGAGGATGAATCCAGAAAGCACTCAACGAAGAGGTATATATAAGACTACTTCTATTTTTAGAAGAGGTCCATATTAATCTCACCACAAAATAACACTTTATTTTAGGAGAGAAAATAGTTAAGTAATAACTATTTGTATTAGATAGAAAAGAACTCTACAATGTTTAAAATATACAGTTTAATTTTCAAGTTCCTTTCTAGATAATAAGCCTAGCTCTCTACGTAATTTTATGAAACTTGATTCGAGTAGAGGCTTGGTAAATATATCAGCTAGTTGATTCTCCGTGCTTACATATTCGAGATTTATATTTCCTTTTTCAATATTATCTCTCAGAAAATGATGTCGAATGTCGATATGTTTAGTCCGAGAGTGGTTAACCGGGTTTTTGGATAAGTTTATCGCACTTATGTTATCATAATATATGATTGAATTTGATAAATTTATTCCAAAGTCTTTAAGTGTTTGTTGCATATATAAAACTTGTGTACATGCAAGAGCTGCTGATATATACTCCGCTTCACACGTCGAAAGGGAAACACAATTTTGTTTCTTACTAAACCAAGAGACAAGTGATTTTCCAATAAAATGGCACGTACCACTTGTGCTTTTTCTATCCGTTCGAGATCCTCCGAAATCAGCATCACTATATGATACTAACTCAAATGAACAATATTTTGGATAGAAAAGACCAAAATCCTTGGTATTATTAAGATAACGAATTATACGTTTCACTGCTCGTAAGTGTGATTCTTTAGGATTGGCTTGAAATCGTGCACATAAACAAACACTCATCATAATGTCAGGACGACTAGCCGTTAAATATAAAAGAGAACCTATCATACTATGATATGTCTTTTGGTCTACACTTTTTCCATTCTCATCGTTTTCAAGATGAGTAGATGTACTAATAGGAGTAGTTTTTCCGGAAGTATTTTCAAATCCAAATCTTTTAACAAGATTTCCACAATATTTTTCTTGATTTATGAAAATACCATACGGAAGTTGTTTAATTTGAAGACCAAGAAAGTATGATAATTCTCTCATATGTGACATTTCAAATTCTTTGGTCATAACATCTGCAAATTCTTTACAAAGTTTTTCATTTGTTGATCTAAAGATTATATCGTCCACATATATTTGAATAACCAATGTCTTTTTGCGAATGTTTAATAAATAATGTTTGATCAACCTTCCCTATATGAAAACCCGAATCAATAAGATAACTTCGTAAACGTTCATACCAAGCACGTGGTGCTTGTTTTAAGCCGTACAAAGCCTTTTTAAGTTTAAATACATGATCCGGATATTTTTCATGTTTAAATAAAGGAGGTTGTTCAACATATACTCTTTCTTTTATAAACCCGTTTAAGAATGCACTCTTGACATCCATCTGATATAATTTAAAATTGTGATGACAAGCAAAAGATAATAAAATTCTAATAGCCTCTAGTCTTGCGACTGGTGCGAATGTTTCTTCATAATCGATACCTTCTTCATGATTATAACCTTGTGCTACTAACCGTGCTTTATTTCTAGTGATATTCCCTTATTCATCAGCCTTATTTTTATAAACCCATTTAGTTCCTATAACCGATTGGTCAGTTGGCCTTGGAACAAGTTCCCATACATCATTGCGCTCGAACTGATTTAGCTCTTCTTGCATGGCAATGATCCAGTAGTCGTCGGTAGCAGCTTCCTTAGGATTTTTCGGTTCGATATTCGAAATAAACGCAACATGACCCATTTGATTAAGTTGACTCCTTGTCCTAATCTGTGAGGTTACTTCTCCAATAACATTTTGAACCGGATGATCTCTTAGAATTCTTGGAGGAGATCTAAATCTAGGTGGATAAGGTGCCACAGTAGGTTGAGGAATATCTTCAACAATTTCCGAGTAAGAGTCATTATTTGTGATGGTAGGATTATTAGTGACTATACTTTCTTCGTCATCTCATATATTATGAGATGGCTTATAGAATTCGTCAAAAGATACATGAAGTGATTCTTCAATAGTTTTAGTTCTCTGATTGAATATACGATAGGCCTTGCTTCGTTCCGAATATCCGACAAATATACCTTTATCAGATTTTGGATCAAATTTTCCCAGATGGTCTTTCGTATTTAAAATAAAACATTTAGAACCGAAAACTTTGAAATATGAGATATTTGGCTTTTTCTGATTAAATAGCTCATAAGATGTATTTTTCGTGAGAGGTCGAATAGATACACGATTCAAAACATAACACGCAGTTGCAACAGCTTCTACCTAAAAATGTTTTGGTAAAGTGGATCCATTTAATAATGTTCTTGGACATTCTTCTAAAGTCCGATATTTCCGTTCTACAACTCCATTTTGTTGTGGAGTTCGGGGAAACGAAAAATTTTGATTGATACCTTTCTTTGTACAAAAATGTTCAAATTCATTATTTTCGAACTCTCCGCCATGATCACTTCTTATATTCTTAACCTTAAGTCCTTTTGACTTTTGAATTTTTTTGACGAAGGATTTGAAATGATTAAACGTGTCACTTTTATTTTTCAAGAAAATTACCCATGTTTAACGAGAATAATCATCAACAATTACAAACACATACCGACTATGATTCATTAACTGAACCTGTGTTGGTCCGAATAAATCCATATGTAATAACTCAAGTGGTTGTAATGTTGATATGACTTTTTTGGATTTGAAAGATGATTTAGTCAATTTTTCTAGTTGACATGCATCACAAATATTATTAACCGTAAAGCTCATTTTGGGTAGTCCTTTAACTAGATCATTTTTGGCTAGCTTGTCAATAGTTCTGAAGTTTATGTGACAGAAACGTTTGTGCCATAGCCATGGATCATTATCATTTGCTACAAGACACATATCTGAATTATGATTGATGTTCATATTCAGAATATAGATATTTTTGTCTCTATAACCTTCAAAAACTAGATTTCGATCTTTATCTAAAATACTACATTTATTATCCGAAAAAGAAATGATAAAACCTTTGTCGCACAGTTGACTAATACTTAGTAAATTATGTTTCAAGTTTTTAACTAGCATGATATTAGTAATAAGAGGTAAGTTAGATGTACTGTAATTGCTCACATCGCCTTTGCCGATGATATAGCCTTTTGAATTATCTCTAAAAGTGACAGAACCACCATTTGAATAAGTGATATTTGTTAATAAGCTCTTGTCTCTAGTCATATGCTTCGAGCAACCACTGTCCAGTATCCACTTTCCTCTTTTCTTCAGTGGGACCTGCAAAAAATAGAATTAAGATCATGGTACCCGCTTTTTATAGGGTCCTAAGAGTCAGGTCTTAGGAGTCCAAACCCATACGGGTCCGGTATCCCCTTTATATAAATAATTGGAATTATGATGCACAGTATTAAAAAAATTTTGAATGTACTTGTTCCTAATTAAATTGTTATTTATTTTAGGAACCCATATTTTAATATTTTTCTTTTGAAATTTCACAACTGATTTTGGTTTGGAATATAATAAACTAAGATTTTTCTTAGCTTTAGTTTCTTGCACCTTTTTCTTTCTTTTATTACCAAGATGTTTCTTGGTATCTTGTTTCTTATACCCCAAACCATGTTTATTTGTAGCAGACTGTGAACTTTCAATAATCTTTGTCAAATTCTCTCGACCGTTGTTGAAGTTAGAAACATTTTGAGTAATGTCATCTAACTTAGTTTGTAAGCTAGCTTTTTCTAGGTCTAGAATTTTGACTTTTGCATTAAGCTCATGATTTTCAGCAGTAAGAGTATCATTTTTCTCTTTTTGAGTTTCAATTTCTTGACTCAAAAGAGTTAATTGAGAATTAATATTAGATGATGACTCTTGAAAATTTTCAAGTTCCTCCTCTAATATTTTCTTCTCGTCTTTTAGCATATCACGCTCCAACTCTGCTCTACGTAAGTCTGCTTGAGCTTGTTTGCATTGTCATTTCATATCTTTGAATTTATATATCAATTCAGCATTTATATCAAGAACTTCTTCAAAAGAAGGAATTTGTACCTCATCTTCTTTCTCCATAAAACATACATTTTCTTGTTCATCGTTTGAGTCTCTTTCTCTATCAGATGAAGATGAGTCTGAATCATCCCATGTTACTGAAAATGCACGTTTCTTTGACTTGTCCTTCTTATGTTTGAATTTTTCATTTTCTGTCTTCTTCTTTTGCACCGGACAATCCTTTTGCATATGTCCCTTCTTGTGACAGTTGAAGCATTCTACATTTGATGAAGATGGTTTATTTGATCTGAACTTCTTTCTGTTGTAACGACTAGCATTTCGTTGCTTTAAGAATTTCTTGAATCCTTTTGCAATGAATGCTAGATCTTCATCTTTAGAATCTGAGGTGTCTTCATCCTTTTCGGCATGAAATGCTACATTTTTCTTTTCTTCTTTTCTAGCCTGCAGGTTAGCTTCATAGGACATAAGATTTCCTATCAGTTCATCTGGCTTCATGGTGGAAAGATCATTAGCTTCTTCTATTGCTAATACTTTTCCTTCCCATTCATTAGTCAGAGAATGTAGGACTGTTGAAACTACATCAAAATCAGAATATTTTTGCCCTAATCCAATAAGTGCATGATGAATGGTTTGAAACCGTGAATACATCTCATTGATTGTTTCACTTGGCTTCATTTTGAAATTTTGAAATTGACTTTTCAACATAGCTATCTTGGCTTGTTTAACCTTGTTAGTACCTTCATGAGTGGTTTTCAGCGTTTGCCAAATTTGATATGCAGTGGTACAGATACTAAAACGGTTATATTCATTTTGGTCTAATGCACAAAACAACATGTTTATTGCTTTTGCATTTACGGCTGCTGCCATTTTCTCAGCTTGTGTCCATTCTGAATATTCAGTTGTTGGAATCACTATTTCTTTTTGTGTAGCATTCCAGGCATCATAGCTATTTGACTGCATGTAAAATGACATACGTGTTTCCTAATAGCTATAATTAAGGCCATTGAAGAATGGAGGTCTTTGTGTTGGTTGACCTTCCGTGTAAGTGGTGTTTTGAGTGCTAGAACTTGGGTTATTTGCCATATTACAAGAATATACCAAATAACTGTGTTACGGTTATAAGATGACCGTGCTTTGATACCAATTGAAGATGTATGCGTGTACTTGCCGAGTATAATACACACAAGGATCGTGTAATATGACAAACAATATTCAAGTATAAAGTAATAGCTAATCGCAAATAAGAAAATATAGTAAATGCAGTAAAAAAGGAAAAATCACACCAGGGATTTTTATACTGGTTCGGAGCACCGTCCTACGTCCAGTCCCAGACCTCTCTCTGGATTTTCACTAACAACCTCACTTCACCCGGAGGAATAGGTATACAACACTACTTGATTTACGGGCCACAAGCTTACCCACTTGATTTCACGGGCTACAAGCTTACCCACTTGATTTCACGGGCTACAAGCTTACCCACACAAGACTTCAACAATTACAAGAGTATGACTTCTGAATGTGTTCTTGTTTCAACACTGATTAGTCAATAATTGAGTACACCCTTCCTATAATCTTATCCTCAAATGTAATTTGATGTTTGCGAAGATTCAGAAGTGGATTATCGTTGAATCACAAGTGTATTAAATATGCTTGGAGATTCAAACGATAATATAATGATTTTGAGTGCTTTTTGAATGCCAAATAATAATGCAAGATAGATCAGAGAATAAAGAGTGAAATTCGGGGTAATTTGGATGAATGAATCACGATGTATTTATAGTGATTGAAAAGATGTAATTATTGGTGAAGAGTTGCAATCAAAAGAAATGATTTCTAATGAAGAGAAATGGATGCAACCATTCAAGAAGGAAGATGACTTTTCAAAAAGATGCTTTGTTATTATGAGAAGCTGTTGACAGGTAAAAATTAAAGGTAGATAGGTTTTTGACTATTATTTTTAAAAAACTGTTGACAGATTAATTTTAACAGGTAGACAGGTTTCTTTTGAAATCCTGTTGACAGGTTAAAAATAACTTGTTGACAGGTTTTTTGTCAACATGCACCAAAAATGATTTTTCATGCATATTTTTGAAAGTGATAAAAAGTATGATTATTTGAGGATAGATTTTAACATAAAAGACTCTAAATAATCAACCTCTAACCTATGAAGACATCAATTCTTCTTTTTGTCAATCATGAACTCCTTCTTGTCATTAATCAAAATTAAGCATTGAAACCGTTGACTCAACATTCTCCCCCTTTTTGATTGATGACAACATAGCTTGATATTTTAATCTCCATTGTTGTCTCCCCCTGTATATATGCTCCCCCTGAAATATATAACTAAGTTTCCGCAAGAAGAAATGTTAGTAACATTTTCTCCCCCTTTGTCATCGACAAAAAGAGTATATAACATCAATATTAAGATGAAATAACATTATATCCAGAGTGTATCAAATATTACAGACCATACCAACCATACCATATGAAAACGAAGTTTCGTAGCATACACACCAAATAAAAACACAACACAAATCACATACAAGTGTTGATAAAAGTGTTTGAAGATTAAAAAAACATAAAAACATAAAAAGATAGACGGAACTACTGAGGTGGTAAATCGGTTTCGTTTCCTTCTTCGTCTGACGATTCCTCCTCCTTATCTCCTTCTTCCTCATCATCTCCAACTTTTTCTTCTTCTTCTTCATTTTTACCTTCATCAATGTAGGATGTGCCACGACCCTGTCCATGTTTAGTACTTTCTGCAGTGCTAGTACTCTCCTCTGAAGATGTAACAACCCGTTATTTTTAATGACTTAAATTCCAATCGAATTTTATTTTGAAATATTCTTTGGTTTTGCATAATGGGAATTTGAAATTTGAAATAATTTCAGTAAGACTTAGAAGCTGTTAAAATTTCATTGTTAAATTTGAATGTTTATCGGTTGCACAATTTTCAGTGCAAAGCTGTGCATAGCAGTTCAAATTTTAGCGATTTTAAAATCTCTTCGAAACTAGTTCGGACAAACATGAAAAATATTCTATTCGTTGTCATGAGTCCGACGGCGAAATTCATTTTGAGAAAATCGGACATTTTGACCTCCGTTTTCCTACCGAATTTTCCGTTTAAATGGGTCCGTAACATGTTTTTGAACGGAGCATCCTGACACTGCAAATTATATACCGTTGCGTCCGTCTCGTCGAGCTGATTACCGTAGTATATTCATTTGTTGGTTTCGGTGTTCGGTTCGTACCGAAATGGTGAAAATACTTGCACAGTTCATTTTTGAAACACAACCATTTGAGTTCAAAGTGTTCCTATTCGGATCCTGCATATTTTTCTAGTGATTTTGGGTCTGCAAAACTTGTCCTTTTATTTTTGTAAGATACCCATTTTTTCTTTTTTCTTGCTAAGATTTAGTTTGGACACCATTTTATCCTTCTCCATTCTCAAATTTCATGCGTTTTGTCCATTTTCAAGTTGCATGCTTTTTGGTCCATTTCTCAACTCAACTCAATGCATTACATCTTCACGTGCATGCATCTTATTTCCATTTTTTAAATCACAACTATGTTTGATGCATGCGCACATTATTTTCTTCCATGACACGTCTCTTGCTTTTTGAACGCCATAAGTCATGTAACGCCGCATGACCAATTCCTTCACTATTATCCCATAAAAATCTGCTCCATTAGACCACGCCATCCTTATTTTATGCCACTTCCGATTGATATTCTTCTTACAAACTTAACCTCTTCGTATATTACAAATCCATTCGTTCTCTCCATTAAGCTTTCCTTCTTCTTGCAAATACAGATCGTTGCAGATCCACACGAGGTAAAGTTACATGTTTCCATCTTATGTTTTTCTTTCTCTTTTGTTTGTATTGAAGATCTCCGTTATTTTGCTGTTAAAGTTGGGTTCGGGAAAGATATATATATACTTTTGGAAACAATGAGTCCATTTCGATTTAGAGTTTATATGCTGGAACGTGAAGACTACCATTTGGTTTTAGTGTTGGATGTGAATAGTTAAAAACTTTGGTTTTGTTAATTATACATTACTGTAATGTAATGCATATATGGTCCAAATTCTTGAAACAAGGTTCATTTCCTTTTGTGCGGTATGCGCATATATATATATATATATATATATATATATATATATATATATACACTTTTTGCTAAGTTTTGCTGTAATCTAAAGTTCCTAGTTTTTTTTATCATGCGAGTATGTGTTGAAACTTGTACATAGTGACATATATAATGTGGTTCATGCGTGATGAAAAAAAAAGAGAACCGAGCTGGAGAAAAGAAAGGAAATGCCAACATTGGCTTTACAAAGGCGAGATGCGTATTTTGGTAAAAATGAAATTACACTAACCTGAATGTGAAGTACACTTGGAATCTTGTTAACCATTGCTCGCTGGAACATATAATATTGAACGGGAATGTGGAATATAAAGAAATGGCTATGATAGGAGGTTAAGTACGTGTTTACATGAGATCCATTCAATTCCTTTTGCTAGTGCGTTATGCATATATATTAAAAAGAAAATAACTTTATGTTTCATGTTACACTACTTTGTACTGGAACTTTGACAAACTACCTGATTAGTGAGTACAATGTATAATGCTTTTGTTAAGGGTCCATGCTCCTAGATTTTTCTATACATTTGTTTATTCTGTACATAGAATGTAATTCGTTTTACTGCAGTGGGATGTGAATTGAGTTGAAGTGTCTTTTTGCATCGATACTGAATCATAAATCAAACATAAAATGTTCTGTTAAAAAAAAAGACTTTTATAATATATATATATTATTATTTTTAAATCAAATTTCGCTTCGTGTCTTGACTGTAATTTATTTGTCCAGTTCGCTGAAGTTTTAGTGCCTTTCATTTCACGTCCATCAGTTGTTGTCTCTGTTGTGCGCCACTGAAGGTGAGTTGTTCAACTCACACCTGACTAATATTTTCATGTAAGTGAAATAACTGTATTTGAAATGTTATTGAAATGTTAGCACTTTATATGCAAATATGAGACACCGACACACACATGACTTGAAATAATATTTTGTTAACTAGATGATTGATACCGTTCTGTGCTTATTTGATTGCTGAAATTCATACTACAAGTTCCCTGAAGCATAGAAAATCATTGTGGGTTGAAACGATATATACACGAATCACTATATAGAGTTAGGGACAAAACTGAATCGATTTGGGATGCGGGTTGAAATGATACACACCCGGGA
The DNA here is from genome assembly GCA_030737875.1 of Allium sativum. Classification (NCBI taxonomy): domain Eukaryota; kingdom Viridiplantae; phylum Streptophyta; class Magnoliopsida; order Asparagales; family Amaryllidaceae; genus Allium; species Allium sativum. The sequence continues at coordinate 16,741,912 of CM060925.1, forward strand.
TTCGTAGATGATGGATTGAAATGATATATATCCGGACTACTTGATCTTGGTAGAAAATATTATACGGACACCGTTGGTATATTTTTAAAAATGATTTCTAAAGATTATAAAATGTTTTAACTTTTAAATTATTTTGGATATAAGATTTTATACTTTGAGTAAATTTAATAAAAGTTAAAATTATATGTATGTATTTTAAGAAGATTTGTCTTAAAGAAATATATTTTCAAAGGATTTTAGGTAAAACAAAGTAATAAGATTTTAGTATTTTAACAAATATATTATCTAATAAATTTTAACTTAGTATACATATGATTCAAAATTTATTTTAAATTTGAAATCTTGTATAAATGATTTTATAAAGCGATTTATAAAATATTGATCACGGTGTGAAAAGTGTAAACGATTGGTTATTAAAGAGACCGGGATCGGCTATTGTCATACTCTCTGCCAATACCGAAAACCACTTTAACAACTGTGTACGCGGTGGAGTTCCAGAATGAAGTAGGATGATTTGGAGGCGATTACTGGATTGAAGTAAGAGAACGATAATGGATAGCCTTGACTTTCGGGTCATAACTAAAATGACTAAAACAGGAGCTATACCGAGACCAATGGGGTCGTACCCCTTATCGAGCATGCTTCTTCGAACCCATTCTATTACTTTTGTGATCGATTTGGTGCGCACCTTTGACTTGAAGTGTGTTCGAGGTGGGCGGTAGTTGCGGCTATGCGTCACCACCAGTCCGGTTCTGTAAATGGTAGATTCCTACCCTGGGTATTGCCTCGCGTGCCTTGTCATATTTATCCTGATCGCGCCCACTACGAGTTTATTTTGTATCGTACCTATGGAGTGCTCCCTGAGTATCCCGCCGGTTTGGAGGGGCTTACAGTACTGTATAGACTACGAGAATATATAAATGGTGTAAGGGTAATATGGTAATCCCGCTTACACTATTTTGATACTTTATCTTACTGATAGACATTATCACATGTAACGTATTCTATTATGTAGTAAATAGTTTAACGGATCCTTGGAGGATGGTGATCCCAACATCCTTTAAGTTACTTTGCATTTCAGTTGACATTTCACTTGAGTTTGTTTACTTACATGAGAATGTTAGTCCTGACTCGAGTGTTTTGTTTTTACTTTACTCTCGGGTCAGCCTGAGTGTTGCAGTTTTAGGAATTCTTCTTGGAGCTGAAGCCGTTGGAGTTCGTTGGATATTTATCTATTTAGTTTCTGTTATTCAGTTATTTCCGTTCAGACTCATGTTATTTGTTTTGTTAGCAACTTCGCTATTTTGGACCTCTCTTATGTATTTGTTTTGATCCTTTATTTATTTCTAGTAGCTTCATGAACTACTATGTTGTTTATTCCGCTGAAAATCTTATAATACTCTGTGATATGTGATTCTGTGATTGATTTATTTACTGTATATCCTAAGTATTGCCAATTTATATAACAATTTACCAATTTGAGCAATTCAAGTCAGACATGTGTGGATTATTGTCGATTTGAATCGTTTGAAATGGTAGGTTGTTACAAGTGGTATCAGAGCCAGGTTTTAGGCAAAACTTAGCATATAGAGTAAATCTCATTAGAGATAGGGTATTAATACTCTAGAGTGAGAAAATTAATCGTAAAATTATATTTGTTCGACCCTAAAATCCTCGATGTAGATTTCTTTTGTTTTCTTTTGACTATAATCTTTACCCCTTGTTCTAAAGATTCGTTTGAACCTTTCCAGATGAGTACTGGAAGGAATGCCAGAGGTATGGGTCGGGGAGATGGCCCAGCTGATCCCGCAGCAGTTATTCAGCCAGCCCAACCAACTAAGTTTACTAAGCTTTGCAAAGAGTATGATCAGCTAGGAGGTACCAAATTCACGGGTTTAGAAGGTGTCGTCGAAGCTGAGCAATGGCTGGATAATCTCGAGAGGATTTTCACCGGTCTTGTTATCACTGATGCTCAGATGCGTCAATTAGCCGCTTGGCAGATGAAGGGTGTTGCCTATAATTGGTGGCGGACAGTTACAGCTAATACCATCGAATCAAACATCACCTGGCAATAGTTCAGGTAAAGCTTAAGCTTGTTCTTCCGATCTTGGTTGCTCTTTTCGAATCTATTTTGATTTTAAATCAATCTCTTCCCTGGGATGTCTTTGTGACAAAGTGGATTCCTGACTCGGGGAAGACTCAGCTTTACAGAGAGTTTTTGGATTTAGAGCAGGGTGATATGACTTTCGCGGAGTACGAAACAAAATTTAATTAACTCTCAAAATATGGTCCCAATTTGATTGAAACCCCGCTGCAGAAGAATGAAAAGTTTATTCATGGTGCCAAACCAGAGTTTTATGACCGCTTGATTAGCCATGTCCGTGGAACTTTTACTGACCTCGTCGATATGGCGATCAGATTTGAGAACCCCAGCAATAAAGGAAATCAAAAATAGGCGGTGCAGTCATCTCAGTCACAGGGAAGTTCTGACAATTCTAAGAAAAGGAAGTCGAAATTTGAGCAGCAAAAGAGTAACTGGCAGAAGACTCAGGGCATTAGTAAGAAGCCTACCGACTTATCTACTATCACCTGCTTCAAGTGCAATCAGAAGGGCCATTATTCTACCAATTGTCCAACCAATTCCAAAACCGCCATCCCTCCACCTCAGACGACTCGGACCAACTTATGCCACATTTGCTTGCAGCCTGGTCTTTTTAAGAAGGACTGTCCCACTCAGCAAAGAGGCAAGGCGAGTGGAGTCTTTGCCATGACATCTTCTACTCCTCCCACTACTCTTGATGACCAAGGTACCCTTCAGAGCACTTTTACTTTATTCGATTTGCCTATTCTTGTTCTTTTTGATACTGGAGCCTCGCATAGTTTTATTTCTATTGACCTTTGTGATAAGTTTGAGCATTTTTTGCATCCTCAAGTAGCAACTGAACCTTTATGTGTGTCTAACCCTATTGGCGGTCCCGCCAATTTGAGTATGATTTGTAAAGGAGTGAAACTCCTTCACAGCAGGCAACGATTCACTGGAGATTTCTATGTTTTGGGTTTTGATGCCTTTGATATTTTAGTTGGAGGAGATTGGCTTAGGAAGTACGATGCTGTTATTTCCTGTAAAGCCCGAACCGTTACTTTAGTAAGCGATTGGGGTGTATCCTTAGTCATCGAATGTCGAATGCCTCAGGACTATGCAGGCAACTTTATATTCTCTCTTGATTCCCATCCGAGTGACCTTGACTCTACTCCTATAGTCAAGGATTTTTCCGATGTATTTGGTGAGGTCACTTCTCTTCCACCTAAACGTGAAATTGAATTTCGTATTGATCTTATTCCTGGAGCCCATCCTGTTGTCCTTCCTCCCAGATGAATGGCACCTAAGGAGAAAGTCGAATTGAAGAACCAGATTGATGATTTGTTTTCCAAAGGTCTAATTAGGCCTAGTTTTTCTGAACGGGGAGCTGCTGTTGTTTTTGTCACTAAGTCTGATGGTTCTTTAAGGATGTGTGTTGATTATAGAGAGCTGAACAAACTCACAATGAAGAATTGTTATCCCATGCCTCGTATTAATGACATGTTCGATCAGCTTTATGGAGCTAAAGTTTTCTCTCAGCTTGATTTGGCTATTGGTTTCCACCAACTTAGAGTAGCCGAGGAGAGTATTCCTAAGACAGCTTTCCGAACCGATAGTGGATTTTTCGAATGGTTAGTCATGCCTTTTGGATCAACCAATGCTCCAGCTTTCTTTGTTGATCTTATGAATCGAGTTTTTCGAGATGTTCTCAACCAGTTTGTCCTTGTCTTCGTCGATGACATTCTTGTGTTTTCTAAGTCTGAGAAGGAGCATCTAGCACATCTGACCTTTGTCCTTCAAACACTTAGAAACCATCAGCTGAAAGCCAAATTCTCTAAATGCCATTTCTGGAAAGATGAAGTCCGATTCCTTGGGCACATTATTTCAGAGAATGGAGTTTCCGTTGACCCAGTTAAGATCGCTGCAATTAATGTAAGCATTTCCAACTTTCTTTTGTTATTTGAATTCCTTTCCCTCTTCAGAACTCATTCACCCTATTATATTTCAGGATTGGGAGAGACCTAGGACTTCGACTGATATCCGTAGCTTTTTGGCTCTAGCCGGTTATTATAGAAGATTTATCGAGAATTTCGCTCAAATTTCTGCCCCTCTTACTGGTTTGACTCGAAAGAATGCCAAGTTTGACTGGAGTGATAAGTGTGAAGATGCATTTAATGAGTTGAAGCAAAAGCTTACCTCTGCTCCTATTCTTACCGTTCCAAATGGAAGTGAAGGATTAACGGTATATACTGATGCTTGTAAAGAAGGATTAGGAGCTGTGTTGATGCAAAATGGGACGATTATTGCTTATTCCAATCGCCAGCTGAAGACAGATGAAGTTAATTATGCCACTCATGATTTGGAATTGCTCGCAGTTGTGTTCGCTTTGAAGTTACGGAGGCACCATCTTTTAGGTACTAAGTTTGAAGTCTTTACCGATCATCAGTCGCTTAAGTATATATTTTCCCAAAAAGACCTAAATCAGAGGTAAGTTAGGTGGCTCGAGTTCTTAGCAGCTTATGACCTCGACATTAATTATACACCAGGGAAAGGCAATGTGGTAGCGGATGCCTTGAGTCGAAAGAAGGCCATGTTGTGTCAGATAGTGGCTACTTCATCTCTTATGGACCGTATAATAGCCAAACAAGATGATGATGTAATGCTTAAGCTCATGAAGGATAATATTCAGAATAGAGAAGGAGATCAACATAATGAATTAGGGGCTCATATTGATCAACATGGGGTTTTACGAATAAATAATCGTATTTGTGTACCAAATGTTGATGGCTTGAGGAAAGAAGTTCTTAAGGAGAATCATCGTTCCAGACTTTCTATCCATCCCGGTGTCACGAAGATGTATCAGAATATGAAGAAGTTGTATTGGTGGAGCGACATGAAGCAGGATACTTCCACATACGTTAGTAACTGTGCTACTTGCCAACAGGTCAAGGCTGATCACCAGAAGATTGCTGGATTGTTGCAACCTCTTGAGATCCCTATTTGGAAGTGGGATCAGGTTTCTATGGATTTTATTGATGGTTTGCCTAGGACGAGGAGAGGTAATGAGAGTATTTGGGTAGTAGTTGACCGATTGACCAAATCCGCTCATTTTATTCCAGTCAAAGCTAGTTGCACAGCTACAAGCTTAGCAGATATTTATATGAAGGAGATTTTAAGGTTTCATGGTGTTCCATCCAGTATAGTTTGCGATTAGGATCCTATCTTTACTAGCAATTTTTGGAAAGCTTTTCAAGAAGCTCTGGGTACCCGTCTAAATCTCAGCACTGCCTACCATCCTCAAACTGACGGTCAAACGGAACGTGTAAATCAGGTTCTAGAGGATCTCCTTCGTGCTTGTGTTCTTGATTATGGAGGATCTTGGGAAGATCATCTCCATCTCGTCGAATTCACCTATAATAACAGCTATCAGGTATATCTTTTATTTATATTTAGAATCAGTCGGGTTTAAATAAAATTTTGATTCAATTGGATTCCGTTCTTTTAAATTCAGGCAAGCATCGAGATGTCTCCGTTTACCGCTCTTTACGGACGACCTTGTAAATCACCAGCTTGTTGGATTGAGTCGGGCAACCGCCTTGTTCTTGGACCTGATATGATATTGGAAGCAACCGAGAAAGTCGAGGAGATTAGAAGGAAGTTGCGAATCGCTCAGGATAGCCAAAAGAAATATGCGGACAGATAAAGAAAGGATCTTGAATTTTCGGTGGGGGACCAAGTTTTCCTTAAGATCTCACCGTTGAGAAATGTGATTCGCTTTGGTCGGAAAGGGAAGTTAGCTCCTATATTCATTGGTCCTTTTCGTATATTGGACAGAGTTGGTTCTTTGGCTTATAGATTGGAGTTGCCTGAGAAATTATCGGGAGTGCACAACGTATTTCATGTATCGCATCTTCGTAAGTACCTTCACGATCCTTCCTTATTTGTTCAGCCCTCTACATTAGAGACTTTGGATATTGAGCCCAATCTGACTGTCGGAAGAAAGCCACTTCGTATCGTGGATAGGAACACGAAGCAGTTGAGAAGGAAATAAATCAATTTGGTCAAAGTGCAGTGGAGTGCTGATGATAGAGATTGCACCTGGGAAATGGAGGAGAGCATGCGTGCTTCAAATCCAGAATTATTCATTCCATGTACCTTTTGATTAGAATTTATCCCATCTTCCTGTTGTTTTCCGTTCCTCTATCCTGTTCCTTTTCGGGACGAAAAGTTTTGAGTGGGGAAGAGTGTAACAACCCGTTATTTTTAATGACTTAAATTCCAATCGAATTTTATTTTGAAATATTCTTTGGTTTTGCATAATGGGAATTTGAAATTTGAAATAATTTCAGTAAGACTTAGAAGCTGTAAAAATTTCACCGTCAAATTTGAATGTTTATCGGTTGCGCAATTTTCAGTGCAAAGCTGTGCATAGCAGTTCAAATTTTAGCGATTTTAAAATCTCTTCGAAACTAGTTCGGACAAACATGAAAAATATTCTATTTGTTATCATGAGTCCGACGGCGAAATTCATTTTGAGAAAATCGGACATTTTGACCTCCGTTTTCCTATCGAATTTTCCGTTTAAAGGGGTCCGTAACCTGTTTTTGAACGGAGCATCCTGACACTGCAAATTATATACCGTTGCGTCCGTCTCGTCGAGCTGATTACCGTAGTATATTCATTTGTTGGTTTCGGTGTTCGATTCGTACCGAAATGGTGAAAATACTTGCACAGTTCATTTTTGAAACACAACCATTTGAGTTCAAAGTGTCTCTATTCGAATCCTGCATATTTTTCTAGTGATTTTGGGTCTGCAAAACTTGTCCTTTTATTTTTGTAAGATACCCATTTTTTCTTTTTTCTTGCTAAGGTTTAGTTTGGACACCATTTTATCCTTCTCCATTCTCAAATTTCATGCGTTTTGTCCATTTTCAAGTTGCATGCTTTTCGGTCCATTTCTCAACTCAACTCAATGCATTACATCTTCATGTGCATGCATCTTGTTTCCATTTTTTAAATCACAACTATGTTTGATGCATGCGCACATTATTTTCTTCCATGACACGTCTCTTGCTTTTTGAACGCCATAAGTCATGTAACGCCGCATGACCAATTCCTTCACTGTTATCCCATAAAAATCTGCTCCATTAGACCACGCCATCCTTATTTTATGCCACTTCCGATTGATATTCTTATTACAAACTTAACCTCTTTGTATATTACAAATCCATTCGTTCTCTTCATTAAGCTTTCCTTCTCCTTGCAAATACAGATCGCTGCAGATCCACACGAGGTAAAGTTACCTGTTTCCATCTTATGTTTTTCTTTCTCTTTTGTTTGTACTGAAGATCTCCGTTATTTTGCTGTTAAAGTTGGGTTCGAGAAAGATATATATATATACTTTTGGAAACAATGAGTCCATTTTCATTTAGAGTTTATATGCTGGAACGTGAAGACTACCATTTGGTTTTAGTGTTGGATGTGAATAGTTAAAAACTTTGGTTTTGTTAATTATACATTACTGTAATGTAATGCATATATGGTCCAAATTCTTGAAACAAGGTTCATTTCCTTTTGTGCGGTATGCGCATATATATATATATATATATATATATATATATATATATATACACACACACTTTTTGCTAAGTTTTGCTGTAATCTAAAGTTCCTAGTTTTTTTTATCATGCGAATATATGTTGAAACTTGTACATAGTGACATATATAATGTGGTTCATGCGTGATGAAAAAAAAAGAGAACCGAGCTGGAGAAAATAAAGGAAATGCCAACATTGGCTTTACAAAGACGTGATGCGTATTTTGGTAAAAATGAAATTACATTAACCTAAATGTGAAGAACACTTGGAATCTTGTTAACCATTGCTCGCTGGAACATATAATATTGAACTGGAATGTGGAATATAAAGAAGTGGCTATGATAGGAGGTTAAGTACGTGTTTACATGAGATCCATTCAATTCCTTTTGCTAGTGCGTTATGCATATATATTAAAAAGCAAATAACTTTATGTTTCATGTTACACTACTTTGTACTGGAACTTTGACAAACTACCTGATTAGTGAGTACAATGTATAATGTTTTTGTTAAGGGTCCATGCTCCTAGATTTTGCTATACATTTGTTTATTCTGTACATAGAATGTAATTCGTCTTACTGCAGTGGGATGTGAATTGATTTGAAGTGTCTTTTTGCATCGATACTGAATCACAAATCAAACATAAAACGTTCTGTTCAAAAAAAAAGAATTTTATAATATATATATATATATTATTATTTTTTAAATCAAATTTCGCTTCGTGTCTTGACTGTAATTTATTTGTCCAGTTCGCTGAAGTTTTAGTGCCTTTCATTTCACGTCCATTAGTTGTTGTCTCTGTTGTGCGCCACTGAAGGTGAGTTGTTCAACTCACACCTGACTAATATTTTCATGGAAGTGAAATAACTGTATTTGAAATGTTATTGAAATGTTAGCACTTTATATGCAAATATGAGACACCGACACACACATGACTTGAAATGATATTTTGTTAACTAGATGATTGATACCGTTCTGTGCTTATTTGATTGCTGAAATTCATACTGCAAATTCCCTGTAGCGTAGAAAATCATTGTGGGTTGAAACGATATATACCCGAATCACTATATAGCGTTAGGGACAAAACTGAATCGATTTGGGATGCGGGTTGAAATGATACACACCCGGGATTCGTAGATGATGGATTGAATTGATATATATCCAAACTACTTGATCTAGGTAGAAAATATTATACGGACACCGTTGGTATATTTTTAAAAATGATTTCTAAAGATTATAAAATGTTTTAACTTTTAAATTATTTTGGATATAAGATTTTATACTTTGAGTAAATTTAATAAAAGTTAAAATTATATGTATGTATTTTAAGAAGATTTGTCTAATACCAGTTTATTCAAATCTAGATTTGTCTTAAAGAAATATATTTTCAAAGGATTTTAGGTAAAACAAAGTAATAAGATTTTAGTATTTTAACAAATATATTATCTAATAAATTTTAACTTAGTATACATATGATTCAAAAATTGTTTTAAATTTGAAATCTTGTATAAATGATTTTATAAAGCGATTTATAAAATATTGATCACGGTGTGAAAAGTGTAAACGATTAGTTGTTAAAGAGACCGGGATCGGCTATTGTCATATTCTCTGCCAATACCGAACCACTTTAACAACTGTGTACGCGGTGGAGTTCCAGAATGAAGTAGGATGATTTGGAGGCGATTACTGGATTGAAGTAAGAGAACGATAATGGATAGCCTCGACTTTCGGGTCATAATTAAAATGACTAAAACAGGAGCTATACCGAGACCAATAGGGTCATACCCCTTATCGAGCATGCTTCTTCGAACCCATTCTATTACTTTTGTGATCAATTTGGTGCACACCTTTGACTCGAAGTGTGTTCGAGGTGGGCGGTAGTTGCGGCTATGCGTTACCACCAGTCCGGTTCTGTAAATGGTAGATTCCTACCCTGGGTATTGCCTCGCGTGCCTTGTCATATTTATCCTGATCGCGCTCACTACGTGTTTGTTTTGTACCGTACCTATGGAGTGCTCCCTGAGTATCCCGCCGATTTGGAGGAGCTTATAGTACTGTATAGACTACCGGAATATATAAACGGTGTAAGGGTAATATGGTAATCCCGCTTACACTATGTAACGTATTCTATTATGTAGTAAATAGTTTAACAGATCCTTGGAGGATGGTGATCCCAACATCCTTTAAGTTACTTTGCATTTCAGTTGACATTTCACTTGAGTTTGTTTACTTACATGAGAATGTTAGTCCTGACTCGAGTGTTTTGTTTTTACTTTACTCTCGGGTCAGCCTGAGTGTTGCAGTCTTAGGAATTCTTCTTGGAGCTGAAGCCGTTGGAGTTCGTTGGATATTTATCTATTTAGTTTCTGTTATTCAGTTATTTCCGTTCAGACTCATGTTAGTTGTTTTGTTAGCAACTTCGCTATTTTGGACCTCTCTTATGTATTTGTTTTGAGACTTTATTTATTTTTAGTAGCTTCATGAACTACTATGTTGTTTATTCCGCTGAAAATCTTATAATACTCTGTGATCTGTGATTCTGTGATTGATTTATTTACTGTATATCCTAAGTATTGCCAATTTATATAACAATTTACTATTTTGAGCAATTCAAGTCAGACATGTGTGGATTATTGTCGATTTGAATCATTTGAAATGGTAGGTCGTTACAGAAGATGTCCATGTGAATGTAGGAGGCCTTGGACGTTTTCCCGGGTCTTGAGCATGTGTTGTGGAGGATGATGCACCACAAGAAATTGCATCCAAAAGAATGCCGAAGAAAGAATTAAGTTTATTAAAACGTTTATCGAGATTAGTATCTAAACGATTGATCTTGTTATCCGTCCGCTTAAGTCGTGCTTCGACACTACTACAAAGCAGGTCATTTGCGACGGTTGTTTAAGCTTATTTGCGACTGTTTTACAACCGTCGCATATGTGACCGTCGCAACATGTTTAAACTTATTGCGACGGTTTTAAAAATGTTGCAGTATACGGTTTCTTGCGATGGTTATTCTAAAATAACAGTCGTTGTAGGCTAGTTCATTAGCGACGGTTTGTTTTACGCCAGTAGCAAGAAACCGATATTTAACTTCAAAACTTCGACCTTGTGCGACAGACTTTAAAATAACTGACGCGATAAGTTTAGCATTTGCGACTGTGTTTTATTTACAACAGTAGCAAATAACTTCTGAATTCAAAAGGTCTAATGCAACCGCATTTCATCTCAGCCGTTATGATTGTCAGTTATCAAATACAGTTCAACCTTTCCTAGCTTATAAGCAATTCACAAAATATATGAACACAAGAAATACATACACAATTCACAAATTCTTATATCATTTGAAAAGAAAACACTAACACTGATAACCATACAACAAAATTAGTTTGCATGAGTCATAGCTACTCATATGCTAAGCTCCAACCAATATGTGTAAATACTTACATATTACTTATTTCATCCGAAATTAACATTCTTCACATGACTACAAAAGAACAAAATGGATCATCCAGCTTAAAACTAAAAATAGCACAATTTATCTTCGTGATTGTCGATTTGAACCAGCATCTGCCAAAAAAACCAACATAGCATTATTTTGATTGCAATTGAAAATATATCAAACATAGTATCCAGACTGTGAATTGGATACTAAAAAATATGCAAACAAGGAACTGATCATAAACTGCAAAATAGTGACATGAAAAGTACCGTGTTTTTCTCCTATAAGTTGTAATGTGAACTGAACGTAAATAGTTTGTAGTTTTTCTCCTCCAGGTTGAGCAAAGCAGAAAGCTGATAAAGGAGAGAACACAAATATATTAATAAGCAAGTAAGATGATGCAATTAGTTTGTAAATAGAACACAAGTATATTAGTGGACTGTAAATAGAATTCACGCAATACTGTAAATAGAACACAAGTAATACTGTACTACTGTAAACCGTATTCACGCAATACAATTGTAAAGGAAAAAAGCCAATTGTTCCACTCCCCCTTCATTTCAAATCAACTCCATATTCAATTCCATTCACCAAACAACCAGCACTCCTCAAACAATACACAACCAACCTCATTTACCAATATAAAACACAACCTCATTTACTAATATAAAACACATAACTTTTGGTCCACCTCACAATATAAAGGATTGTACTAAATACTAATCGCATGGCTACATAAAATAGGCTGTGTATGCTATTTTAATGCATGGGCACAACAAACACTGCCATTTGAATAATCTATCATTTACCAATGCAATCATTTTTTTATTGTTTTGTATTCAGTTTGTGACTAGTTCCGTTCCATACACTGTGGTTGGGAACTGATCAGCACCCAAGCAATAATTTAAATCAATCAACTAAAAGTAACATATATTTCACAAAAACGACCTGAAAACATATTGTATGGTAACTGCACATAAGTTGTGATGAAATGAGTGCCAGTATCAATCATGTAGGGCCATGAAAATAATAGGAAAATGCAGATTTAATTTTATAAAAAGTATATGAATGCACATCAGAATTTAATATAATTGATTTCATTATTTATGGTGGCCCAGACCACGCCAGGAGCATCCTTTTTTCTTGTTTAAATGAACTATGGATAATGCGTTTACGTCTTTAGTAAGAAGGGTTACTAATTTTGATCTTCGGACCCCATAATATTTAATTTTCTCTTTGTAAGTTGTTGCTTATATTATATCTGTTACTAATATTTTATTATATATGTTATAATGGACATTGTATGTCAAGCCTTGGTCAGCATACTAATTTATGTCGGATACTCGTTAGCATTTCAATCGTGAACCGTTGGATTTAAGAAAACTCTAATCGAACATAAAATACTAACGCAAAATTAGATATACTTAACCATTAGATCTCCCGTTGAATTCCACTATTTACATAACGACACAGAAATTCAATGGCCACAACTTATATACATCTAATTTTATGTATGATTTTTTGTTCTAATGTCATTTCTGTTAAAAAATATAAAAATAAATAAAGAGGGTTTAACATATACAAGTTGAAGCCATTTGATGTCACTGTGGAGCTAGCAATATTTTGGGCTACAAGTCTCGTAGGGGCACACTTAAATACTCATCGTCATAATTGACCGATTAATAGGTTAACCTCTTAAAAAAAAGAAATTCAATGTTATGTGGATAAAATTAAATCTGCATATTCATAATATTGTTAGTCCAACTAATGAATACAAATCAGAATGATTTCTTTTAGAAAAGCATAATCAAAATTAAATTTTTACATAATATTCGCAGAACTATAGTTGTGATGAAATGATTGCCAGTATCAATCATGTAGGGCCATGAAAATAATAGGAAAATATAGCTAAACAGTGAATCGGAAAGATAAAGCGATGATAAAAAATGCATAATCAAGTAATCGTTTAAAAAATCACAACTATGGTACACCAATATCAATTTTGTATTATCATAAAATAATCGACTTGCAATTAGGGTATAGTTTATAATCGCATCAGAAGGGTAAATCATTACTGTAAATGAAATGAATACCTCAAAATTGTGTGAATTTCTTCTGGATCTCGTTGGATTATAATCATGTCAACTGAAATCTAAGCAGAACTAACATGAAATAGAGAATGACATACTTCAAGTCTACCCTAATTGTGCGTTGAATGATATGAAACTCATATTGGAGGGAAAAGTAGAATGACATACTTTAAGTGTTGATATAGCTGCTTCATTGCATAGTAACTTAATATCAGCACCAGTGTAGCCTTCAGTAAGCTAGGCCCGTTCTTTCATACTGATATCAGCAAGACATGGAATATTCTTAGTAAAAATGCGGAATATTTCTTCTCTGGCGGCTGAACATCTATTAACCTATCAAATCATCCTGCTCAAACATAAAATAGTCCTTAATCTAAAGTAAAGATCCAACATTCAGATGCAACAAATAACTTAGAGAACAGATGGATAAAATAATAATTAAACTCAATTTTGTACCTGGTCTTAAAAGAGCATCATCAATTTTGTCTGGACGATTGGTAGCTGCAATGACTGTAACACCATCTCTTTGTTCCAAACCTACATAAACACACTTAATTTCAGCAAGTAAGCTAATCATGATAATTATATCAAGGCTGTTACATTCAACGTTCAAGCAATCATTTATCTATATTATGAATCAGAAGCACAAATATTTCAACATAAAGCACAAATAATTCAACATGATACAATACATAGGTAGGACTCAAACCCGACTCAAACATGATACAACAGACAAATAAATAGAAGGTGGCCTGCTAAGAATATATTGTAAAATAAACATTTAAAATAACAATTCAACAATTAAAGGTGTTACCCGGTCTTTGGACCCGACAATGGCAGAGCAACTGACAATTGATAAGATTCGACAAAACGACAATGCGGTGGACTTGAATTCAAGACATAGAACATATAGATCCGGATCGGCCTTGCCCGGAACCTGATCCGGTTTTCCCCAATCAAGACACATGAACGTCAACTCCAAGATCAAGGCTATCTTTAAAGCATATTTATCATTCAGGATGACTGAGTTAAAGTAAAATATGGGATTTAGTAAAAAATGCCTACTTTAGTCTCATCCTTGGTTCATGAGAGGACTTATCAGCGTAGCATAACCACTGGACAATGGAAAATACAGAGAATGTTAGCCAGCACTAAACAAAAAACTTCTATCACTGTTTAGTTGGAAGAGAATAATGTGCAAACGAATTAAAGGTGTAAGTATATAAGCAAGGGCATTGAATATTCAATTAAAGAACATCATGAGTTATGTATTGCTGCATGCAACTAAAGCCGTCTGTGCGGCAAGCATTTCTAGATTAATAAATTGCAGAATTCACACATTACCATACGTTTATGTACTACTTGAGTGTTAAGGACTTATATTATACACTACTATGATAGGATTTGAATCGTTGTATACCTCCCATGGGAAGAAATATTTCTTGAAAATATTCTTTGTTGATTCACCGAGAAGGTTCCGCTCCAATAAACTGTGAAGGATAATGATACTTTATATGAAATAATATGAAAAAAAAAAAAAAAAAAAACTGGCAGACTATTATATATTATATCAATAACCGATGAAGTCTCTTTAACTCAAGGGTACATTCATATATCCAAGGGATGTATATTTGAGTCTAACATACAACTGCAACAATTAAACACATGCCTATTTATGTTGCGAGAAAGGAATGACCAGCTTAATTCATTGAATATTTCAAGAAAGATGCCGAGGGAAAAAAGCCAATGTACTCAATTGGTAATTACTGCCTTGTAGCAGAGTTCTGTGCATAATCAAAAATAACTACCTGATAAATCTTATATCTTTAATGATAGTTTTTAAATAGTTATAATACATCTGCTATTCCACATTTTAGTGTAAATGCAAACTTCCGAAAATGTCTTTGTTCTCTACAGACAAAAAATTAAGCTGGTCATTCATTTTGCCTCAGTTAGTTAAACTAAGCCGAAAGGCTTAGTTTTACCGAGCCATTCGGCTCTGTTATAACTTATAACTGTGCCGAAAGGCTCAGTATAACCAAGCCATTCGGTTCAGTAATACTGAGCCGAAAGGCTCAGTTAAACAGAGCCTAATGACTCAGTTTTACCGAGCCATTCGGCTCAGTTATAACTGAGCCGAAAGGCTCAGTATAACCAAGCCATTCAGCTAAGTAATACTGAGCCAAAAGGCTCAGTTTTACCGAGCCGAAACGGCTCAGTTTTACCGAGCCGAAACGGCACAGTTTTACCGAACCGAAACGGCTCAGTTTTACCGAGCCATTCGCTTAGTTATACCGAGCTTTATGGCTTAGTTTTATATTGATAGTTGATTCTTATATGTATACATACATGCATGCATGAAGGCACACACATCACATTTATTGGTATATATGTACACGTTGTATGTCAGCAAAAGTAGCAATGATTAATAAAATGGCACCTCGAACTCATATAGACAATGTTATATATGCATAATGTCTACCCATATATATCAGAAACACTCCATGATGCATGAGGACAAAACAAATTGGATTCACATGGTTTTCATTGTTTGGCTCCCTATATTGGCTTTAAATCAGAATTATTAATCACTCATACATTAGAATTTTGGCTTCTACTCGTCAAACAAAGAAATCAAGTTCAGTAATATTGCTAAAATTGCAAGTTAAAATCTAGAACTAATGCAATGTCTTCAATTTGAACACATCTAAAATAAATTGCTTACATAAAATAAATATCATGGTTTACAATCAACAGAAATTGAAATACTATAACATACAGCAAAATTAAAATCCTTGCTTGTGATACCTTATCTACAAGCACAGTTGAAATATGGAACAACTTCCTGTAAAATCGCTACAATATTTATCAAAATAGCACGACAGGAAATAATATACTATAAAAGGCATGAATGGACATCTAATGTAATCTATAACCTTGTATTTAATATCATTATGAAGCATTGTATACTAAGGACAAACTGAGTTAGGTTTCTTGGAAAATTCAAATAACACAAAAACAATATGAACACTTTATCAGGACACAATTTGTGAGGCCAAATGACGAAGGACTTGCATGGAAAAATTTACACTATTGGCAGTGTTATGTTTGCCCACATATACCCAAGTGATTTATGACTTACGTTTTAAACAACTTAAATCTGTTAATGAACCTCAAACTTTTAATGAACATAAATATGCTCTAACATGGGCCAATAGACAGAGGAATATCTTCCTCCAGTTACTTGACAAAACGTTAGAAGATCCAACGGAATGCAAGATCCTCCAGTTACTTGATAAAACAAGAATAAGTTCGATTAAAAGCAGTTAACACCTTAGAGAACTGATGCAGATTTCTTTCGCATAAATTGACAAACACATCTTCAGGCATAATAGCATTTCCGGAAAAAATTGTACTCACAGACTTGGAGATAGATAACATACCTTCAAAATTTTGACCTATCAGACCTTTCAGCTTCCAATATATCGACCTTTGAGCGGTACACTTCAATTCAGCTTGAACTGTGATAGACATGTATGTATACTCATTAAAAAAGGTAGTGCAGCAATGGTCTTTTATTTCTAGCTGGGTTCAAATCATGAACTTCGTTGATAAACAAGAAATCGAAGCTTACATACGTTTTCCTTTGAATTTTAGTATTATTAGCTATTTTACATTTGAACCTCTCTTGCTGCTTCACCATGCCACTGAACAATAATAAGTCATACATGAAATGAACTTACATTCATTCATCTTCTTTTATTTTACTATTTCCACTTTTTCATTCCATTATTTATCATATAAATATTTTATTTACTTGCATTTTCTAATGCCTTAATTATTTTTTAGTGTCTTAGTGTAATAGACATGTGTAAATATTTTAGCTCTGACCATTTTGAGCAGTAAATTCATAATTACTCATACTCTCTTATACTGTCTTTTTACTATATCTGTTTCAGTTACCAGCATGCATCCTCTATTTTGTACGATTTATATTAACTATTTTTCCTGAAATATCCTTTAATTACCATCAAGCATATGGTTATAAGCTAAAAAACTTTTCACTCAACATCGTAACTATTTCCATGCCTAATGATAACATTTTTGTGTGGATACGGATAAACGAGTACCAACAAAATTGTATAATACATACTCTATAATAAAATCTAATATAATCAGTAAAAGACTTAATTTATATACACTTCAATTCAGTAAATGATTAGTTTCCTTAGTTTGTATTTACTTATTTATTTTGGTAACCCAATCTCACATGCAATCGCACATGCCATGGAAGAATATAAATATGAACATATACAGTACCCTCAACTTAATATACATATGGCAGGTACTAAGTGTACAAATTTGGATACTTAGTTTTTTTTTTCATCCTTGAATTTTTATTTTCCTAATGTAACAGGGAAAAAAATGCTTAATCTAATATATTAGGCAGCTGCTTGTTTCTTTTCATGAAACCATTCTCACTTTTACATCAGTTTTGCCTTTGACTATTAAATATGATGACTCCTAAATACACTGTCAAGTTTAAATAATCCCACGCCACGATTACCAATGGGTGAAACTAATTTATCATAGGACAATACCAATGCAGCCTTTGTAATAACACTAGGAATCAAAAATTCGAAGTCTACCCAAGAGATAAATAGGGAAAAACAAGTAATTGCCTTTGTAATACCACCAGTCATCTCTACATGTCTAGTTAATATGAAACTCCAAATCTCCAATCAGAAGAAACCAGCAGCAGGAATGAATGAATCGTAAAACAAGAAACAAAATGAAGGAATCACTTACCCAGATCTGAAATACGGTTTCTGAGGGGGTCGATGACGTTGGGGTTGGAGACTGATGTCTAGATCGAAACCGAGGCGACGGAACTGGAGAGAGGCGCGTTTTCTTCTTCTGAGTGGATCGAAACCAAGTGGAGATCTGGAGGCGGGATTTGATCGAAATATGGAGGGGTTTTGTTTAGTTTTCGTTTTTTTGGTCAACACAGTAGGAATGCGGGGGTATGTATGCGATAGAAAGGCCGTCACGTGAAAATGCCATGTGCGACTATTTTATATTTAATAGTCGCACAAGGACACTTTACTATTTCCAACCTCTTACTATTCACTACGGTTTTAAATATAACAGTCGCAAATTGTAAATATTTGCTACTGTTTTTCTATAAAACAGTCACAAATTTGTCTTCTACTGTTTTTCCCTGAAAACCTGCTACGGTTTTAACTAAAACCATCACACATAATAATAAATGCTACTGTTTTAGATAAACCGTCACAAATAAGGGGACGCAAATAGGCTGTTTTGTACTAGTGCGAGAAGAAATTGATTCCTTGCAATTTGTTCAAGAGAATCTTTAGTAGATGATGTAGGTGGAGGAATACTAACTTCCTCTGGTTTTGTCTAGAGGTTTGTGTGGTAGAAGGTTCAGGAGGGCCTTGGTGTGTATATTGTTCAAAAGGAATGATGTTTAAGTAAGGCTCTGGAAGTTTCATTCTCTTTTTAGATGCTTTATCAACACACTTAGGCCTTGAAACCGTGGATTGAGGAGATTGAATACCAAAGTCAAGTAAGAGACGCATTATATATTCATTGTAAAAGAGATGCGGTCTTGAATGATTATTTACCATTGAGATTTCGTCGAAGATCATCTCTATCCAATTTATTTTTATTTCTCTGTAAATGGCATATAAGGCTTTAAAATTCTCTTTAAAAATTGCATCTAAATTTCCAATCCTTGGTAAAAGAGAATGTGCGAGACAATGGTGAAGAATTCTAGCCGTGGGTCGTAAATTTATTCCTTTTGTACTTGGCTTGTGATCTTCGATAAACAAGTGACTGGCTTTATCTCTAATATGAATAGGGCAAAAATTACTAGAGAATTTAATACCATTATTTTCTGATTCAAGAACTTGTGCCATCCTTTCTTTTGAAATAAAAACATGCTTTCCACACACAACGGACCATAAACAATTTGATGAATTCTCCGGTTTGAATTTCTCCAAGTTGAGATTTGCGTAGAACAACTTAATCATGATGTGATTGAGTTCAACGTTGTTCTTGTCGAAGTTAAGAAGAGAATCAGTACCTACTCTCTTTGCAAGTATTTCAACATCATAGAGAAAGAAATCGAAGAACTTGAGGAATGATCCTTGGTGAATAGTGTAATCCTTCATCTTGTTCCACCTCTTAACAGCGATTAGATCCATTAACCAGTGTTTAATGTTTGAATCGATAGGTTGTAGATGTGAGAAAGAAGAAGATGTTTTTGATTTCTTTTGTTTTGGAGCTATTTGAATTTTGAATGAAAATAGGAGAAATTAGGGCTGATAGGAACTTAAGTTAAGTGTTGAAGGAGTTGAAAGTGAATAGGTGTTTGAGTTTGGAGTATGAACCTATGTTTCTGTATTTAAAAAAAAAAACTTTTTTTGCGTAAATTAGTCGACAGGAATGTATTGGCGATCGAACTTTTTTTGTCATGGGTTCTATAAATTGAAGGCAGAGAAGAAATCGGTCGACAGCGAGGAATTTGGCAGTCGACAGTTCAAGTATCGGGTTCAAAAAATAAAAGATTAACATAATTGGTTGACAGCAATTTTTGGACCGGTCGACCTATTTTCTTTCGGTTTGAATCTGAAGCACATTCGGTCGATAGGAAAAATGGAGGTGGTCAACCGATAATCTCTCTAGATTGTAATGTTATAAAACCGGTCGACAGGAAGTTTTTAGCAGTCGACAGGTTCTGTTGTTCTTCATTTTTCTGACTTTCTCATTAGTATTATGAACTCAAAAAAATTATTATAAAAAAACAATTATACATGAAGAATAAGACATAGAAATAACAAATCAATATAAATGATCTCCTTAGATATGATATAGATTTATTTCCGAGGTTCCCAAGGAGAATATTTATCGTTTGCACCTTCATTTTTACTGAAATTCCTATCCCATGTATTTGGTGTTCTCGACGATGATGGCATATGTGTGGGCTCATGAACGTTGTGCTTATTAGAGCTACAGAAGAATGAAGCTATTTGTTCGAGATACGTGAGCTGATAAGCTGTTAACTTCTGCTCGTAATACATCTCCCTCTGGAGATCAACTTGATGCTTTTGATAATGGTGTATCTCATCTATTTTCTCTCGTGTACGTGGAGAACAAAATAACGCTTTTTTGCAACGTTTTGAGTTAGGTGTGGGGCCAGGTGTACGTGAGTTTTGATGGAAACCAGGAGGATGTTCCGGTGTCTTCGGGGAGTAGTGCTCATCTGATTCGGAGCTAGTTATGGTGATGTGTGATCTTCGAGCGCATTCGTCGCAAATATGAGCCATTACAATATGAATGAAGATTGAGAGGATGAATTCAGAAAGCACTCAACGAAGAGGTATATATAAGACTACTTCTATTTTTAGAAGAGGTCCATATTAATCTCACCACAAAATAACACTTTATTTTAGGAGAGAAAATAGTTAAGTAATAACTATTTGTATTAGATAGAAAATAACTCTGCAATGTTTAAAATATACAGTTTAATTTTCAAGTTCCTTTCTAGATAATAAGCCTAGCTCTCTACGTAATTTTATGAAACTTGATTCGAGTAGAGGCTTGGTAAATATATCAGCTAGTTGATTCTCCGTGCTTACATATTCGAGATTTATATTTCCTTTTTCAATATTATCTCTCAGAAAATGATGTCGAATGTCGATATGTTTAGTCCGAGAGTGGTTAACCGGGTTTTTGGATAAGTTTATCGCACTTGTGTTATCACAATATATGATTGAATTTGGTAAATTTATTCCAAAGTCTTTAAGTGTTTGTTGCATATATAAAACTTGTATACATGCAAGAGCAGCTGATATATACTCTGCTTCACACGTCAAAAGTGAAACACAATTTTGTTTCTTACTAAACCAAGAGACAAGTGATTTTCCAATAAAATGGCACGTACCACTTGTGCTTTTTCTATCCGTTCAAGATCCTCCGAAATCAGCATCACTATATGATACTAACTCAAATGAACAATCTTTTGGATAGAAAAGACCAAAATCTTTGGTATTATTAAGATAACGAATTATATGTTTCACTGCTCGTAAGTGTGATTCTTTAGGATTGGCTTGAAATCGTGCACATAAACAAACACTCATCCTAATGTCATGACGACTAGCCGTTAAATATAAAAGAGAACCTATCATACTACGATATGTCTTTTGGTCTACACTTTTTCCATTCTCATCGTTTTCAAGATGAGTAGATGTAATAATATGAGTAGTTTTTCCGAAAGTATTTTCAAGTCCAAATCTTTTAACAAGATTTCCACAATATTTTTCTTGATTTATGAAAATATCATTCGGAAGTTGTTTAATTTGAAGACCAAGAAAGTATGATAATTCTCCCATATGTGACATTTCAAATTCTTTGGTCGTAACATCTGCAAATTCTTTACAAAGTTTTTCATTTGTTGATCCAAAGATTATATCGTCCACATATATTTGAATAACCAATGTCTTTTTGCGAATGTTAAATAAATAATGTTTGATCAACCTTCCCTATATGAAAACCCGAATCAATAAGATAACTTCGTAAACGTTCATACCAAGCACGTGGTTCTTGTTTTAAGCCATACAAAGCCTTTTTAAGTTTAAATACATGATCCAGATATTTTTCTTGTTTAAATAAAGGAGGTTGTTCAACATATACTCTTTCTTTTATAAACCCGTTTAAGAATGCACTCTTGACATCCATCTGATATAATTTAAAATTGTGATGAAAAGCAAAAGATAATAAAATTCTAATAGCCTCTAGTCTTGCGACAGGTGCGAATGTTTCTTCATAATCGATACCTTCTTCTTGATTATAAGCTTATGCTACTAACCGTGCTTTATTTCTAGTGATATTCCCTTATTCATCAACCTTATTTTTATAAACCCATTTAGTTCCTATAACCGATTGGTCAGTTGGCCTTGGAACAAGTTCCCATACATCATTGCGCTCGAACTGATTTAGCTCTTCTTGCATGGCAATGATCCAGTAGTCGTCGGTAGCAGCTTCCTTAGGATTTTTCGGTTCGATATTCGAAATAAACGCAACATGACCCATTTTATTAAGTTGACTCCTTGTCCTAATCTGTGAGGTTACTTCTCCAATAACATTTTGAATCGGATGATCTCTTAGAATTCTTGTTGGATATCTAAATCTAGGTGGAGAAGGTGCCACAGCAGGTTGAGGAATATCTTCAATAATTTCCGAGTCGGAGTCATTATTTGTGATGGTAGGATTATTAGTGACTATACTTTCATCGTCATATGATTTATTATGAGATGGATTATAGAATTCGTCAAAAGATACATGAAGTGATTCTTCAATAGTTTTAGTTCTCTTATTGAATATACGATAGGCGTTGCTTCGTACTGAATATCCGACAAATATACCATTATCGGATTTTGGATCAAATTTTCCCAGATGGTCTTTCGTATTTAAAATAAAACATGATTCACAGTACAATGACTGTAATGATTGAAATTGTGGACACAATTTATTAAAAAGGGTAAAGATGGATGCCCTAATTGGCAGTGTGTCTTTAAAGCTTGAGAAACTCTTGAACAAACAAATGATTGTTGATTTATGGAAGGAACATCGAGTACATACATTCCCTTTGACTCACGTCCACTACCATTGACTTCCTGAGTCATAAAATTCTAAAATATACAACAAGATGGAAAGAATGAGATAGAAAACTTCAATTGTTGTGTTATCTGAATGACAGAGAGTAGATTGAATGCAAGTTTAGGTATATATAAGACAAATGTTGATTGAGAAGGTGAATAGGTTGTACTAATTATTCCAAACCCTTGAATCGAAGAGGAACCATCTGTTAGAGTAATATTATGAGTAGGAGTTTGTGATTGAAAACTAGAGAAAAGACTAAAATTGCCAGTTATATTATCTATAGCATTAGAATCAATGACCCATTGATTTCTCCTTGGATTGGTAAAACTGCTATTATCTGCTATGGCTAAAGTGGGTTGAACGAATTTGTTGAGACCATTATGATATTCAGTAAATTTAGCAAATTCTTCAAGTGAAATCGTAACATTCTGGCTAACTTGATCTTGGGTCTTCACAATATTAGCTCCTTTTGATTTCTAACAAGTTTTTGCTTATTTTGTTGCTTTCAACATTAAAATTTAGTATGCCCTTATTTCTTGCAATACGCACATGACTTCACTATTTGATTCTCATATCCAAGCGTACTAACCTCCCTTTTGTATGAGTTTTGATTAGGTTTCCACGGTTGATGTTTATTAGATGTACGAATCAAAGCACTATTGTGTTGAACTGATGGAGTTGAATTTGAACTTGAGACTTTAGTTCCAAGAATCCTTCTAAGCGTACATCATGCGATGATGACACATCTGATCCAGATAAAACTTAAGATTTAGCAGATTCATACTCAGACAAGAGACCTGCAAAGAAACTCATAATAGCATTTGTTCTCTCTGCTTCTGCTGTACTTTAACATCAACACTGATAGGAAGCAATAAATTGAATTTTGCATAAGTCTTCTTGAATATCATAAAATAATTCATCAGTGACTGATCTTGTTTATCCACTCGATAAAATGACTTGCAAATCTCATACATATGGTTTATATTTCCTTTCTCAGAAAATCAAACTCTAGATAATCCATAAGTTCTTTCACAAACTCACAATGATTCACCAAGCTGATGATGTCACTCTCACTTGTTTTTCGGATTTAAAGAAACAAACAAGCCTGGAGCTACATCGTCGCACCCTTGTCAGATGGATCGTCTATAGGTGGATCTTCAATTGGATGATTATCTTGATCAATACTTCATAAATATAATCGAATCATTATACTCGAATCAAAGTAATTCGATTCATTCAACTTTTTCTTGGTTATCTTAGAAATTATCGCATGACCTCCATCATGAATTTTCTCTCTCCTATGATTCACGAATAAAATTGAAAAATAGTTTTGAAATCTTTAACTTAATTCAAGGATCGAAGCTCTAATACCATGTACGAACTAAGAAGAAATAAGTGGAAGAGAAGTTAAACTTTATCATTACTTAAAATGTCAACAATACACCTCTATTTATAGAGGAAATGAGATGGATTACAATATTACAGTTATACCATTTACAAAAATATTCCTTTGGTACCGCCTTCCCATGTCGGCTCCTTATATTGGCTTCAGTATCATCAGTATCGGCTTTGGTATCTGTATCGACATGGGTATCCAAAGCTTTGTTTTTTCTTTAGCTTTGCCTTCGGTATTGCTTTCTTCGGCTTTGGTGTTGCCTTCTTAGCTTCGGTATTGCTTTCAATTTCGGTGATGCCTTCTTGGTTCCGGTGTTGCCTTCAGCTTCGGTACCACTTCTTGTTATTATCTTCTAAGCATTGGTTCAAGTGTCGTCTTTACATTCTTGGTATTGGTTTTCGTGTTGCCTTCTTGGCTTCGGTATCAGCACCAAGCTGTTTGTTCCAACAGCTTGATGCCAATAGCAAACATAACACTATATACGTATTTACATATATACGAACTCTACTCACAACAATTATATTTCGAAATCGAGGAAAATTTCCATTTAAATTATCGTTTTAATTTTTTAATTTAAACCAAGCGTACACAACACAAATTTTATATTTAGATTTTAAATTATCAGTCTTCAATTAATTTAAATTAGTCCAATTTCGTTATAATATAAATGATGAATTTTTGAGTTGTTACAATATCCCCCATTCGAAACTTTTCATCCTCGAAAAGAATAAGACACATGAATAAAAGATAAATAATGGAAAATAGGTTCAAGATATAAAACAAACCTAAACTAGAATAATTCAGGATTGGAAGCATAAATACCATCCTATATCTCCTAAGTGCAATCCCGGTCATCACTACTCTACTGAACCTTGATGAAATTGGCTGATTTCCTCCTTAACATCCTCTTTATCGTATCCAAAATCTAAAGTGACTTACTCTAAATAGTAAGGTCGGGTTGAACCTCCAATTCCTCGAGCTAGGTGGGCTAAACTATCATTGACGGGTCATGAATATACTTGCGAAGATGTGAGATACGAAACCCATCGTGTATACTAATAACTTCTCTTACTACTCGATCTTGTAAGCTAATGTTCTAATTCTTTCAAAGACGTGAAAAGGACCAATACATCTTAGGGACAACTTTCCCTTCCTTTTGAACCGAATCATATTTCTGAATGGGGATATATGAGAAACACTTGGTCTTCCACTGCAAATTCCAAATCCTTCCTTCTCCTGTCTACATACTTCTTCTGCCTATTCTGAGAACCTTTTATCGTCCTCTCACTCCCTTTGACTTTCTCAAAAATTTTCACAATCATCTCAAGCCCAAATACAAGTCTATTTCCTATTTCAATCCAATTAGATGGTAAGTTACATGGTCGTCCATAAAGAGCTTCAAACGATGCCATGTCATTACAAGCCTGAATCCAAAGATTCGATTAACAGAAAGGTTATCTTATATATTTAATTCAAATTATTTAAATTTATCTATACCTGATAGTGAAACGAAGATGGTATTTCCAAGACCCATGAAATCAAGAACACAAGTACAAAAAAGGTCCTACAAAATTAGATTGACCCCTTTAAGTTTGGATATCCGTTTGTGGATGATAGGCCATACTCAGATACAACTATGTACCCAAAATAGGCAGACTTCATATGCCGATAAACTATCACCCTAATATTGTTATTCCTTTGAAACCATCCACAAATTCCATAGGGATTCAATCCCATTTCTACTCTAGAATATTAATAGGCTGCAACAAACCTGCTACTTTCTGATAATGAAATTTGATTTGCTGAAAAGTAGCACTGTTGCTCATAGAGGTATTAGTATCTCTCTTTATTCCTTTTCATGTTCTGGAAAATCTTAATCGCTCCAGGATGAATGGAGAGTTTGAATTTTTGATTCTCTTTAAGCACCTGTTGTCTCAGCCCACCCATATTAGGAACACATATCCTTACATTGATCTTCAGAAATACCATCCGTATCAGTTTTTGTGCCTCACCATCTATGAGAATTGACTTCACGACCCAAGACCTCATCCTTAATACGCTTTAAATTTGGATCCTCATCTTGCTTGGGGACAATACAATACATAAAAGTAGATGAGATAACCAGATGACAAAGAACAACTTTATTTCTACTTATGGCATTGGGTACCTCATTTTCCTTTCTAGAAGTATAGTTGATGTCAAGGTCATAACAAGGCATCCAAATTGTCTAAAATTCAAATCCTTCTAACAAAATATATATTTCAAGGACTTATGGTTAGTGTAGAGCTAAAGTTATATGCTCAAAGATGATGCCGCCGCATCTTCAAAGAGAAAAACGCATACAACAATTCTAAGTCATATGTTACATAACTGACTTCATGAGGCTTCAACTTTTCTACTTGCATACACAATGACTTTCCCATGACGCAGTAAAATGACACCATGTCCATTTCTGCAAGCATTAGTGTAACACCCAACATTAACGAGGATTTCATTAAGAAATATGAAGAGTATATGTGTAAAATAATATCATAGAGGCTAAAGTTCACAAGGCAACATAAGTAAACACAGAAGAATTTTAAATTTTCACTTAAAAAAAAAGAAGTGTCGTTACATCATAAGTCATAAAACCATAGTTGTATCATAAACTATAACAAATCAGAGTACCAAAATAAAAAGTATCCCCTTCATCAACAAGTACAGAAAATAAACAAAACATGGAAAGGTACAATTAAGCCCAAAGAACATGACAGAATATAATCTTTAAAGGACTGAGCTAGGTGAAAGCTCTCTTAAGTGCTAGATCATCCACCATGAGAACCTGGGGAGAAAAGGAAGGAAGAAGCGAAAAAACAAAACTACTCAAGCATAAAGCCTGGTCGGTAATTACTAGCATGCGTGAAATAGAGGAAATCTAGATAGGATAATAAATTAAAGCTCAAAATAGTAATTAAGAACAAGAGTATATTTCTACAAGATAGTCGATTATCAAATCATTCAATTTCTGCACCAATTGCTACAATTCATAAGTTATGATATAACCCAATTCTACCCATCAATCTACTCCTAATCACAGTTTGATAACCTATGCCGGTTATGGCCTCGGGTTTATCAAACCTGACCCATCAGTTCTAAGGATAAAGAGAATACACTGGCATCACAACAACATATCTTTCCTAATCAGTGCGATGCATGCTCATTATCCCGCCGGAACATGCCCGTACCCACCACGTTTGAACCTCTTACTACCCGGTTCAGTATAAACGTGCCTTCACCTCCTCTGAGGCCTCGGTGTAGTGTGATAAAAAGGAATACTGACTGATACAGATCCCCAACCAAAAATATGCAATTTGGAATAAGTCAGCCTTATACTTAGTCCCCAATTTTAATTTGTCTCTTATTTTCCATAATAAATATACCCACATTGCCCGAACAAATACTACGAGCCTCTTATTTTCCCTAATCAGCCGTCGCTGCCGGAATGGGCTCCAATTACACCTGCTTATTAATGTGTTTAATTAAACTTATCGTCAATATTAAGTTTATTAATTAGCCTACTTTCCTTTATGTAACTTTTCTGTCATTTCATAGTTCTTAATTTACAGGTTATCTATAAACATTTCTTTTGTTTATTTTAATTATACAATCCAACCCTTATCATTTGCATCTATCCAAATATCATTTATTCAGTTATCTATGTTACATTTTCAATTTTCCTTTTTATTGCACAATTTCAGTTTAGCCTAATTTATCCTTTTGTACATATTTCTTATTATTCTCAAATTGCGCTATTATTGTCCAATCTCATGTTTTAACCTAATTTGCGCATAAATTAGAAAGAATGAATGGTTCAGGCTTAAGAAAGCCTAAAATTAGCGTCAAAAATAAAAAAGAAATGGCTTAAGCTCAAATATACAATAGCAGATCTGAAATAAAAGTAGGACCGCTATAGAACTGTAATAAAATTTCATACGAAGAGAAAGGGTATATACAACTTAATAAAACTACAATAATAGATTTACTGAAAATAAGCAGGAGGATAGAAACAGATTCAGATTTTCATAGATTACAGACAGAAAAGAGAATACAAATCAGAAAGAATCTATAACTTATTATATTGTCAAGAAGAAACCTCAATTTGTACTAAATCTTGCAATTACTGAAATATACTCACAAATTCTAAGCAACTGAAATTAGGCTTCAGTAGATAGTCTCTAGCTCTGAACATCCTCCAAAAATATATGCAAAATCAAGCCTCAATACTCTATTATATTTTTAACTGAGAAGAGGTTATTGGAGAGCGAGGAAGAGAAATGGAGTAGTGAGATTTGATTAGGTTTTGGAGGTTATTATAATAGTACTAGGGTATTTAGATACGTTAGATTTTAGGCCATCAGATCTTAGAACTCTCCAGAAGAATGCACCCAAAAGCCAGCCCGAAACGGTTTAAAATGTGTGCACCTAAGTGCGCATGCTACTAGGTAGGGTCAACCCACTTGGCCTTGGGTCTACCTCCTGGTCGACCCAGCTTATGGATGGAAGGCCCAGCTATATGTGATTTGCGTTGAATATTAATTCAGATTAATTCGAACATTGATACAATTTTAAATGTTGAATTTCAATCTTTCTTCCTTTATATTCTCTTTGTATTAAGTCCGATTTTAATAAACCAAAAGTATATCCTAGCCAGAATTTCGTAAAGGACTCAATGGTGCAACCCCTGTTACACGTCTCAATATTCTTCTAATTAAAATTTACTTTATTAATCTTTTAATTAATTTTCTATATTAATTTTTCGAGTTGTTACATTCTTTCCTTCAAAAAGGATTTCATCCCCGAAATCTCCAAGGCTAAAAGAATGCCATAGATATATCAACCATTATTTATAGCTATATACTCGACCATCAACCACTGACATCCAATGTCCTTAAATTTTCTAATGCTTTTTATGAACATATACAAGAGGTGCAGTTTATATGTCCCTATGCTAACGCAAAAATTAGGCAGTCCACTAATTCAAATGACCTCCTTAATGCAATTTCATGTCTGTGTTATGCGCCCAATATGCATGCAAAGCAATCCTAATCATACATATAATTCTATATGCATGCACAATCATTCACCAAAATGCGACATTCAAGTGATGATTTAACCATTTTCATCCATTTAAAATAAATAAAAATGCACACACATCCATATGCAAGTATGAAAGTGTCCTAATTTGCCGATCTCTAACTTGTGCCCAGTGTGTGTATATGTGCACACTAGCAAACACTTGGATTCACATGAATCCATTCAACCATAACATGTTCTATTGACATGTTTTAAACAATTTCCTAACACGCATAGGCTTCTACCTAAGATTTATAATTCACACGATAGGAAAAATAGATTCAAATAAAGCTTAGGAAAGAAATAAGAGCGCACTATCAAAGAGAAACGGAGAATGTATCAACCCGAATTCCAATAAATCGAATTATTTTCAAAGTTATAATCTATCGAAACTCGTGTTGGTTTGTCTGGTATCCTGCAGAAAAGACAGAGATATAAAATATATCAGAGCTCAAAAAACATCTCACAGTGGAATGGATAAAATATATTATAATCAAAAAAGACCTTACCTGGATAATAATACTGCCTAACCAGCATCCATAGCTATCATATCTCTGTCACAAATCTGACCTGCGAGTATGTTATGAGGAGAGGGTCAGAACATAAGTTCTGGTGACTGGATTTAAACTACACATTTCAGATAACCCTACATATACCGTTCAGTTACATTTTCTTATTTGTAAGGTTACTTCGGTTAACAACACTCAAGGCTTACACACACGTCATACCCATCTACTTCCCAGTGGATTAACCTAATGCAGTATATATGTAGTTACCCCTAACATTAAGGTATACCCCAATGTACCCCACTCGCATGGTCTCCGCCGTAGCACCAACAGAAATATACGCAGTCCCTCATCCTACGTCGGAACAATGTACGGGTCTCTTATAACAACGCTACATTCCGAGCCATCGCCATGCTACATAAGCATACAGATTGCCACCATCGATCGAATCAAATTCCATCATAGAGTAATGCCATAGAGTCTACGATACACCACCCGGAGCAGACATGCATGTATCTAGGCTTTCTTAAGTACATAACGTTAATCGTACTCGATGCCTCAACCTATATGATACACCATCCGGAAACGGTATGCATATATCTGCACGTATTATCTGTTGTGCACCGAGTTCCGTAACAGGGTTATATCAGATACATGGAACTCGGTCAGGAGCCTTTTCAGATATCTGTATACATAGATGCTATGGTATGCATTTTCACAGTGGCTATGGTCTTACCTGACCCCTCCCTAACTAGTGAAAAACAAACAAAATTGAGAGCTAGTCACGTGGCCCCAACGAAAACAAAAAACAACAAATCCTAATTGGCCTGTTCCTCACCAAAAGCCTTGATAGTAAAAGGTCTATGGTTTTTTGTTTATCTCTCCGTCTTTCCGCATCACGCTGACCGTCGATGGTTGGTACCCGACGACTACTATTAAACAAATGGTTAGACCTGCCAAAGGCAAACAGATAAAATTGTCCTAACCTGCTTAGTCACAAGGCAATCAGATCGTCGAATCACCTAAGCCACCCTATAGCCTTCTGATTGCCCACTATCGTGGTAATCAATGTATACTCACCGAGTAGTGACTTGCAGACCCAACCCCTGGGAGCACAACCTAAGCGTTGTCACCGCACCGAGAACTACTAGGAGTACCCTCCACGTCCCAGGAAGTCGCATGCTTTCCCTTCCAGTCCTTCGAAGCCAGCAGAATATCAGTAGAACAACAGGTAGAATAATCAGATGTACGTGCGCTCCTCTCATGTCTCATAGTACCACCATGATATACCCCGTTGGGCTATTCACCTTTAGACGTATGGACTGGTCCAAATGCCTCAGGTTAATGTGTTATTAGACCCTATGTCTAAACGGTTTACTTACGCGCTTGCTCTACCTCATCAGATTTCCAATTAATTTGGTCATTTCAAGTCATATTGACTTCTTATTTACGTTACCAAGTTCTTCTTGCTAATTTATTTCAGTTATATAACTTAATCCATTTAAGTTCATTAATAAGCCATTTAACATGTTATTCTTATCAACAGATTTCAGATTCTCAAGTTTACATATTACTTAATTTATAATCAAGTACAACTTATTGCCTTTCATAAGTTTTCCCTTCTTTCCTCTACTTATTACAAATAGCAGGTTTCAGTTTTCTAGAGTTACAAATTACTTAATTTATAATTAGGTACAACTTTTCTCCTAAGTTATCTCATTTTCTCTATCGTTTATTATAACCTAAGTTATAATTTTCACTTGTCCCTAGGACAAGCCTACCTATTATCTTTCCTTTTTCCCCTTCAGGTTTATTTATAATAGGTTATTATCACTCCCCGTTCCTTCCAATATTTATACTATTGTAACTTTCATTGATTACCATTAACTTTAATTAATGCCATTTATTGCTATCCTGTTATATACATATATATGTTTATGCACCAGACCTCTCACATTAAGCCGACCACTTGCGAATGATGGATTTGTCAGGCGGTTCCGAGTAGATTTCTACCACAAGTTGGACTTAACCTCGTGACTTAGCATCGTTACATGTATATTTAAGCACTAGGCCCCTCATATTAAATTAACCTCGTGTCTAAGTGCGGTTACAGATTCTTAATTACTGTAAATTTTCCATATAATTTAGGCATATTCCAAATTTTTAATGTAATTTTATTTTATATGTCATACTTAATATCATATTAAGTCCATTCTATCTTATTATCATGTCGCATGTTCTTCCTAACATGTAATTAACCCAACTTTAAAGGAGTAACATGTAATTATCTAATTATGTAATTATTTCGACCTAACAAATTAACATGTAATTATCCCAGTTCTTATAGTCAAGGGTTCACGTACATAATATGCCAATTAATTTGTTCTTAGGATGATTTTAAATACAAGAGTAATCTTTTTAACATGTCCTAAATAGTTTTGATACACAACTTTCTACTTAATCTTGAATTAAGCCTTCAGATTTACCTGTTCATACATTTCAGCAGATTTACATTTCAACAGATTAATCATTTCAGCAGATTACAGCAGGTTAAACATTTTAGCATGTTTGTTATACATATCAACAGGGAATGCGAAACGATAAATATACCATTATCAGAAAGGCAAAACTTAAATCCGCTCGCCTAATAGCTTTTCAATTCATGAATCTGGTCCAAACCTAGCATTCTAAGGCTCCCCTAACTGAATCTAGAACCTAGAGAACCATGGATTCACAATTTTCAAACTAAAAGAAAAGGGAAGAAAGAAGAGAAAATTAAATTCACCAGATCCAAGAATTTACCTCACTTTAATTAGAATTATGAACACCTATTTGCATATATACATTCATTTCCTCTAGATCTTTAATCGGAATTTCCTAAGACTAATTATTCTATTTTCTGAAGAGATTTGAGGAGGAAGAAGAATGAAAGAGTCTAGACAACCTCTTAGAAAATATGAGATTTAGGCTAGGCTCTGCAAGCCTATTTATAGTTGTTCTAGCACACGCAACGCTGGGTCAGCAACGAATATGGCCACAAAATAGTCCAAATTCACAGTCCAGAATTTTCCCAGATCTAGGGGGTCGACCCCTGGGTCGACCCACCCCATTGGGGTCGACCCACAGATCCACCTACCCCATAGGTCTACCCACCCCGCGTTGACTAAGACTGTTTGAATTTATTTGAATAACCCCCTTGTGTGTACACGCACTTCTAATGCTCATAACTTCTTCATACGTTATCTGTTTTACGCAAACTTGGGGTCTATCTGAACCAGAATTTCGAGATGAACGCAAGGTGATGTCGGTTCCACTTAATTCTAGATATTTAATTAAGTTATTCCCATTTTATTATCTTTAATTAAAAATGCGGGGTGTTACAATCTCCCACCCTTAGGAAATTTCGTCCCCGAAATTTGATAAGGGTAAAATTCAGTAATCCCTCAAACAATATACATCCATCATGTGTACATCCAATTTCAACAACCATTTATGCACTCGTGCAAAGTGTAATACAACATAGTAATACATGAACGAAATGAATGCCTAAGCGGTAGCTCCTATATGAAAGCAATTTTTTCTTGCAAATCTCTTTGAAGACATGATGCACACATCCTAAATATACTGCCAATTTTTATATAAATGCAATATTTGAAAAAAAAAACTTTTTCATCCAAATTTTCCCACACTCTTACTGATCAAGAGCATAGTTCATCCAATTTTTGCATCCAAAACCCTACCAACCATCTTTATTTTTCGAATTCCAGAA
This sequence comes from Allium sativum, assembly GCA_030737875.1. Lineage (NCBI taxonomy): Eukaryota > Viridiplantae > Streptophyta > Magnoliopsida > Asparagales > Amaryllidaceae > Allium > Allium sativum. The sequence goes on from CM060925.1 coordinate 16,775,582, forward strand.
AAATCTAATTTTCCAAATTTGATTTCTTATGTTATAAAAAGGTGGAAAACAGAAAACTTCACATCTTCCGTTTTTCTTTTATGTACCTTTTTCTAAAGGCACTTGGATTTTATGAAACTATTATATAAAGATTCCCTATTTTCCTATCCAAGCACAGTCCACATAAGAAAACTTTCTTTGTTACAGATTTTCTTTAACTGTCATGTTTGTTGCTTTACTGAATTTGTTGTTTCCTTTTTAGTTATTCCATTATTCTTTTCTTGACTTATTTAACTGAATCCTATGATCTAAGTTTGTTTAAATAAGCCTTGTAGGCCTTCAGCAAAAATAGGAAAACAAACACTTTACACAGCTACTACTAAGGGACAAGAATCTCAGGACTATGTCCCCTTCAGACAGAAAAACTCAACCTATGGGATCAATGATAGGTTTAGATGTTACCCTAACTACCCAGCAAGAACAAAATAACAGAAGGATCCCAACAGGAATATAATAGGGTGCGTTTTTTACAGATCCCTATTACGTTTTAAAATTAGGCTCACATCCGATCATAAACTTATTATAAATTAGGTCCCTGTTTTTCAAAAATAGGACAAAAAAATAAAAAAATTACGTAGATTCATAATTAAATAAATGAAAGTTGGGAGGGATGTGAGCCTAATTAAGTTTCAAAATAGGGATGTGAGCCTAATTTTCACTAACACATTTCACCTCAACCGTAAAATTAGCAACATAATCTAAACACTTACTTGCCCCTCACTATCTAGTAGTCACCACTAGTCCTGGTTGTGTACTAATAGTCATTTTCAAGCAACACCCTAGGCTTTTCCATGCTTACACATTCTGCCTGAACTTACCATTATTCTACGATAATTCTCGCTATCTGTTTCATAGCCTCAAAACTTTTCCCGTCTTTCCTAAGCACTAATCCTTACCTACTCCATACTTTTTAAAGCACGTTTGGCCTTTTCATTTCACTTTTCTTCCAAAAGTTAAAAATATCAAAATTTTATTTTCCTCACCAAAACTTACTTTTGCCAAACCATAAAACATGTCATTTTATAAAAAATGTAAATCATATTTTTTTCAAATCACAAAAACTGTAGTATATAAGGATAACTATTTCTCAGTCAGGTTTACAACTTGTCCTTGCCTATAAGGTCAGTTAAGTTACTTACTATAAGGTGCAAACATATACTCTATTCTGAATTTCTACAACTTAGTTTGTCCACCCAACAAAATTTTCTTCCTAAAACAATTTACCAAAATTGATTGTCAAAAGAATAGAGATTTGAAAACTTTCCTTACTGAAAATTCTAGTTTTCAACAAAATGAAACATCAAAATGCAACCCTTTCAATGTTTTGCTTTTTGATCCTTTCATACTATATAACTTGAAAACTAGCGAGTTATACATGCTTTACAATATGCACCGTTTACTGAGAGAATTTATTTTAGACAAAATTTTCACAAGAAATCTCCATATCCAAAATATACCCCATTTACTTCAAAACCCAATATGTACTTCTTTACATATTTTAAACATAAAAAACACTTTTAAGATCAAAACTTGAAAACACCATAAACCATCTTCCAAAATCTTTTACAATTTCAAGTTCTCAAATGCTAAAATGCGGTGAGACTCGAAGTGGGTTTCCAACTTACCTAGGCTTTCCCAGACACTACCACAAACTCAATTCTCCTAATTATATGTACTCCTAATCCATTTTTTTCTTTTTAACCCTTTCCAATTTATAAGTTTTTATTTCCAAACCCACTAACCTGGAATACTAACGCATGGGATTCACCTTTCTTTCATACAAAGTATATTGTACAATTCCTACCCAAATTACCTAAAGGTCTCAAATTTCCATGTTCATTCCTTTAGTGTACAAAAAAGATATCCGAACTTTTAGATATCATGCTTTTCCTATTTAGTGGGTTCCTCTATGGATCTAGGTATATATATATATAATACATTTATATTTTAAAAATACAAATACATTCACTCACTTATCTGAAGGAATCCTAAACCTAAGCTCTGGTACCAGATGTAACAACCCGAATTCTGACAGCCGATTTTTTTTCCTCAAAATTCTAGTCTATCAAAACCCGTGTTGGTTTATCTAGTATCCTGCAGAAAAGAAAGAGATATAAAATGTATCAGAGCTCAAAAAGCAACTCACAGTGGAATGGATAAAATATAATATAATTAAAATATAGCCTTACCCAGATAATAATACTGCCTAACCAGCATTGTAGTGACCCGCATTTTTAGCTGTTGAATAATTAATTTATTTAATTATTAAATATCGATTTATCGATATCAAGAACGTAAATTAAATAATATTGAATATTTAATTTATAATTATGATATAATAAAATATATTATAATGTCGAAATAGTCGGAAATAGTGAAATTCACAATACACTGTGAATTGGATAGTATCAGAGGATTGGTTGAGTTTATATTCGAAATATAATAACGAATATATTGAATCGACGACAGTTGAACGTATAGTTTATAATATATTTATAAACGAGCTCGAAATGGCGCTGCAGTTCGCTATTTGGCGAATCGAACTTCAACTGAATGTACAGGATTCGTTTTAAGCCGGATTTCAGTGAAACAAGAAACGTGTGGAGCTGGTGTAGTATATCTTTCTAGTGGAAGAGAGAAATCGGGATTTCGCCGTGTAGATTTTGAGATATGTCCAAATCAAATTCCAGAAAAGTCACTGTAGAATTCCTTTATAATTTGCGATGCTTTATATACGTTATAAAAAGGATTTTCGATATAAACTGAATACCGAGATAATCTGAAATCTGAAATCTGAAATATCCAACTGTATATTCTGATATGATATTCTAGAGCTGTACGATATCATATGTGAAGATATACGATAATATTAAATTATTTATATTTAATTTAATTTATTTAAATATATTTATATATTTAAAATCGTCTATTTAGAGCTTTAAAAATAACCGGGTTTGCAAACGAAGTCGGAATTCGACGAAACTAATTTTGTTGGATCCGCAATGTCAAATTATTGTAAGGTTCCAAGTTTCGTGATTTTTAGAGTCACTGTGTGGTCGTACGGATTTTTAGAGTGAAAACATTCAGTATTCTGACAGTTGAAAATACGCTATGTGAGCATACGGAGTCGGAATTCGACGAAACCAGTTTCGTTGGGACCGTAATGTCGAACTCTAGCTGCATGTCAATTTTCGTGATTTTTGGGTATCGTATGTGATCATACGGATTTTTATAAGGCAAGTACAAACAGTAGTTCAATATAAATTAATATAATATTGAATATAAATATATATATATATATATTTACTATAAATACCATACCCAAATTTCCTTAAACCCTAATCCATTCCTCAGTCAAAAATCCGCCGCAAGTATTTTTATTTCTTCCAGTCAAATTTTTGATCTTTAAAAATTCTAAACTAATCGTATAAATTCCCTTAAATCTCACAACAACCAGATTCGAGTTTGGATCTATGTAAGCTTTGGTCTTGTACCCTTCTTTCTGTGTTCGACGTCAGTTTCCTTCACTGGAAGTTTGCAACGCAAGATCTAGGGTTAGGAAATTATGAAGGTTCCAGCTTTGATTCGAAGAATGGACATCGCGTTCGAATTTAGGGAGGAAAGTAGATGGGTTTCACGAAGTTGTGGGGTGTGCGATGCATTCTGGGGTTCGTCCGTTCCTGTTGCCGTGAAACAGGGATGTTGACGCGAGACAGTATTTGAGTAACGAGTTGAACTTTGGTGTGATGATGGTGTAGATGGTTTGAGGGGATTCAGAAATGTGTTTGATCGGTGGTTTTTGCCTGGTCGTGGGTTCCAGTGGGAATCGCGAATGGGATGGTGCGAGTTTTAGTTTTTGGTAATGGAGGGGTTGAATTCGAGAATGGGAGGAGAACGGTAATCTCGGTTCTTGTTTTCGTGAGAGGATGAAGCGTGAGAAGGGGATCAAAGTCTGGAAGAATGGAGTTTTGGGTTGTCTGTAGAACGAGATGTCCACGTTTGGGAAGAAGGGGATTTCGGCGAGTTTGGGCCAGGAGATTTGGGGCGGGTCTGGGCTGAAATAAGATGAAGTGGGCTTTAAGGATTTGCAGGTGGATTTGTGTAAATTGAAGAAGGAGATTTGAGGAGGATTATAGCGGCATAGTCCTTTTGTTTTGAGCGAGCAAGCTTGAACGATTTACTAGAGTCGGGGACAGGTGTTTCGAAGAAGAAATGGATGACGGGCCTTGGTTTTTCAAGGGAGGAAGCGGGCCTGGTTACAAATGAGAGGGTAAGGCCCATCAAAGGAATAAAAGCCCAATTATATTTTAGAATTTTAAAGCCTGTTTAAATAAAAGTGTATTAACTTCTATAATGTGTAACTTGACCATACGATATCAGATTGACGAACCGTAAGTTGCGTTGGGACCGTATGGACGGACACTACGCAATGGAACTGACCGCGAATCAATCGGAGACAGTTGCAATTTATGGCGAAATAAATTGTCAGACTGAATCAAATAACAGTTTATCGTTCTTTAACGATGAACTGCAAATGTGAGTAAATCTCACCAACTCTGAACAGTTTATAATTTCATGTTGTATTTTTAAGAACTGTTAGAAATTGTCTGATTTACTGTGTGTTGATTTTTTTTGATTGAACTGCTAGTCAGTTAGTTAAATTTCTATATTGATTATGTTTAACAGAATATATCATATGGAATTGAAAGTGATGTTATCTATATTGTCTAACATCTGTGATGCAGGGAAACAGGTTGGAGGAATCCGACTGGATTCCTCAACAGTTATTTTATTGTTTTTCATATATTTTAATATATGATGTGAATTATAACCTGTTGTTGATTGTGTGTGTATGGAAGAGATTAGACATCGTAATTTGATATGTTAAAATACCATGACATGCCGGAATGTTGATAAGGGAATTTTCAAAGTGATATTGAAAATAGCATATTTATAAAATGAGATATTTATAAATAAGAGGTATGTATAAATTTAAATATTTGTAAATAAAAATGTTTATAAATTGGAATATTTATAAATAGGAGATATTTGAAAAGGAAATAAATTCAAAACATTTCTTTTTGAATGGAAAGGCCTGTGTGGCGAGTTTGGGGATTTTCCCGATGCTCCCGATACAAAGGAGGTTATGGCGAATTTTCCCGGGAATTTAAGGAGTTAGAATATTTCAAGAATATGAGATATTTGAAAAGGAAATATTTGTAAACCATTTACAAATAGAATTGGAAAGGAAACGTTATAAAAAGGAAATCATTTTTAAAGTGTAGAACCGTTATTTAAAAGTAAATCTTTTCAAATGAATAAAACGTTGTTAAAAAGGAAATCTTTATAAAGTGAATAAAGTTATCGAATATGGTATTCGAAGTTAGTTAATCGAATATGGTATTCGAAGTTAGTTAATCGAATATAGACATTCGAAAGGAGTTAATCGAATATGGTATTCGAAATTAGTTAATCGAATATAGTTTATTCGAATAGAGTAAAGGAGTTAATCGAATATAGTTTATTCGAATTGGGTTAGAGGAGTTATCGAATATAGTCTATTCGACAGGAGTTAAGTGAATTAGTTAAGTGAATTGGTTAAGTTAACCAAAGTGAATTAGTCGAGTTAATCAAAGTGATTAGTTCAGTTAATCGAAATAAGTAAATCAAGTTAGGTTAATCGAGTTGAATTAGTCAGTCGAGTTAATAAATTGAGTGAGTCAAACCAAGTAAAACCAGTTAAAGTTAAATAAGTTGAGTTGATCGGGTGGTTCGACCAAGTTAGTCGAGCCTAGTTAATCGAATCGAATTGGTCGAACCAAGTAAGTCGAGTTAGTCGAGTCAAGTTAAGTTAGTCAAGTTAAGTTAGTCAAGTTAAGTTAGTCGAGTTAAGTTTGTCGAGTTAAATAAATCGATGTTAGTTTCATCGAAAGGAGTTATCGATGTTAGATAATTCGAAAGGAGTTATCAATGTTAGTTTCATCGAAAGGAGTTATCGATGTTAGTTCATCGAAAGGAGTTATCGATGTTAGTTTCATCGAAGGGAGTTATCGATTATAGTTTAATCAAAGTGGGATTTTCAAATATGAGATATTTGAAAAGGAAGAGTTATCGAATATTAGTTATTCGAAGAGAGATTATCGAATATCGTTTATTCGAGAAGGAGTTAATCGAATATAGGTTATTCGAAGAAGAGTTAATCAAATAGAGATTTCTCGAAGAGAGTTAATCGGCAAATTCGATTATATCGAATTCGGGAAAGTACTTATACTTTCCAGTGTCTAAATAGAGATTTATTTATTTATAAATAAATAAGTGTTAGGTTAATTATTCACTAATAAGAATAGAAGTTATAATTAAAGTTAGATAATTCGAAAGTAGGGATTATAACGTTATCGTTATAACCAATGTTTTAAATATAGAAGTGGATTAGTAAAATTGAATCGGAGAAAGGCGTAAAGAAGTTGTTAAAGATAAAAAAAGATAAACTTTGACCATTTCGAAGTTATAACGTTGTTCAGTTAAGGTCTGAGAGGTAATTATACCCCAACTTGAGTGACTTCCTTCTTAACTAAGAAATGGTAAGGTTTGATCGTAAAGGAGTTTTGGAAATGTTTTCCAAACGAGAATCAGAAATGTTTTTCTGATAAAAGAAAAATAAGAATTTAGAATATAGGGAAACAGGAGATAAGTAAATAAATGAACTAAAGAGATTAATGTTAAATAATGTTTATTCGATATAATTTCCATCTGGGAATAATATAGTTGTTTGCACACTCGTTTTTCTTTGATGGTTAAATCACAGACTATCGAAGTTTTGACCATTTTAACGTTGTTAATATGGAGAGACCGGTTGGATTTTTATCCAAAGAACCACTCTGTATTGGCATAAGCGTCGCGAATCATATATGCCAAAGATAATTGAAGACGGAGTAAAATGCAAGGGCTATCCTGTTTACAGAATAGTGCCTTCGGTTTGTCCAGTCCCAGGACAACTTGTATGGACGAAGGTCTGACAGAGTATACCCAATGGATCGCGTAAGTTGATCTGTTCAAACGTATTCACGTTTGGTGGCGGAGGAATTCGTTTCTCTTAGCTGTATACCCGTGTTATTTTTGGATAAGTCAATTTGTGATTTGGCGGGTATGACGATGTGACATTTTAAGTAAATAAAGATGGATGTCTGACAGAGTATTTCCAGAAAGGTCACGTACATTGATTTCTTCAACCGTACCAAGAGTGGAAGCGGAGAAGGAAACTTCTTTTAGCTGACACGTAATGTATTGTTGTAGACGTCAATTAGTGATTTTCGATGGGTCTGACAATGTGGCATTCGAAGTGAATCTATTGTGATGATAAAGCGTAGCTTCTAGCCTCACATCCGGTAAATGACAGAAATCGGGCAGGCAGCATGGCTATGTAGGTCGCACCTATTAGGGTGTATAATCACCTGATCTAGAGTTTCATTTATTTCTAAAAATCTATTGTTGATGCTGTCCCATTCGGGAAACGGTTGTTGATCCCAACCGTTGGTGATATACATTCGATACACTCAAGCGAAATGAGTGGTCGGTCATGTGTGGCCAGGTTGCAAGATGTTCTTGTTGAACCCAGTGTATTCCTCTCTAGAGGTACACTAGCGAAAGGTGGTTCCATACCTTGTCATAGTTGGAAATCCATTATCCAATACGTGCTTGCGATTTTGATCGTATACTATATATGTAGAACGTGAGATGAAAGCGTTTCTGCTAGTTGATATCTATTTGTACATAGACATTATTATAATATCAAAAGGTTTTTGATATAAAGATATTTTGGATTCTCATAAGGGAAAAACCCGTTCCGTTCTGCGGCGTGGTCTTATGAGATATCGTTTACTTGTTCATATGCCTGTTTAAACCGTTCTACTCATACCAGTCCCATGACTGACCCGGAGTTTATTTTGTTGTTTTCCCTAAACTCTTGGGTGCCCAAATTTGTACGGGCAGTCAAGTAGTCGGGATTTTACAGATACACTTGGAGAGCTTGGAGCAGGAGGCTTCATGATTCTATAGCTATTATTATTTCCGCTGTTGTTGTAAGTGTTGTACTCTGATAAGTGTTATTGTATACATATACTGATGTTATTTCAAAGATATGTTATGTTATATTTTATTCGTTCCGCTGTGAGATTCGTGTTACTCTGATGTTGTGTTCTTCTTCTTCTTCTATTCTAAGTTTCTATCTTATATATCCTCACCCTCTATCTTCTTTCTAATAGTTTTCTTGAATTTCCAGTGCAATTTGGGGTTGGACTTGTGTTATTTGGTCAGCTCAAATTCCCCCGGATTTTCGGGTCACTACAGTTGGTATCAGAGCTTAAGTTAAGAATTACCTTGGCTCTGTGGCGTAATTTAGTAGAGATGGGATTAGTAATATCCTAGACTAAATTTGAGTGTATATATACGAGTGCGTATTTGTTAGTTAATATAAAGTGATTTATATTGTGTAGATTTATTGGTTGAGTGGCTTATAAATTCTGGTCGATCAGTTTGATCCACTGTATCGGTAGAAGTTTCGTAAACACTTGAACACGATGAACCGACATGGTATGTTTTGAAATTAACATAGTATAATTGGTTGTGTTGGTTGTTATTATAATCAAATGAGGTTATAAGAGGTAAAATGATTATAAACGACTAATCAAAATTCATATAAGTAAAGTATATGAAATAAAATGAAGAAAAATCTGAATTTAAATCAGATTGGGATTAAAATAAGGAAATTTTAAGTTCCTGGGAGATTTTGAAAATGTTTTTCAAACTGAAGGTGATATAGTATTGAACTCACTTCGACAGCTGGAAAATAGATTCTGATGATGAATCGCGACATCATCAGTGTTCATTTTCGAGTTCTAAGTGACGGACTACTACCAAAGGTTTTGTTTTTGAATTGTTTTGAGAAAACAAGTTGTTTAGAAATTCAAATGTTTTGAATTGGTATTATGATTTCGAATTGATTTGAAAGAGACCCAGGAAATTTAGTTTCGGAATTTAATTTTAACTTATGAAGTTAAATAGAATAAGATTGTAGAAATAAATTGAAATATTAACTTGAACTGAGTTAAATAGAATTGAATTGGATTAGAGAATAATCTGTTATGGAATTGGGTTGATGAGTCAATAATTTGGAATTTGATATTGGGGTTCGAATGAAAATTCGATTTGGATTTGAGGATATGAACTGATTGGAATTTGATGGAAATAACACTGGTATATGCTGAGTTGATAGCATATGGAAGTGATAGAGTTGATATGCCCGAGAGAAAGGTACCAGTTTATATTATATATGGATATGAAATTTATGAGCCGAATTGGCAAGCCGCTTGGCTGTTTGATTTTCTTTTGGGTTAAAGAAGGCCCAGAGAGGCGAGTTGGAGTTTGAGATATTGACCAGTACAAAGGAGGTGCTGGCAAAAAATTTCGAAAAGTTAAGGCGTTAGAAAATTTTCAAAATTTTTGAAAATTTAGTTAGTTAGAATAAATTAATATTTTAGTCGATATTAATTGGTTCAGTTGAAACCGGAGATAAGAGGTAAACAGATAAATTTTTACCCAGTAGGTAGGGTCGTCCCCTAGCTTAGCAATTTCGAGGACGAAATTATTTTAAGTGGGGAAGAATGTAGTGACCCGCATTTTTAGCTGTTGAATAATTAATTTATTTAATTATTAAATATCGATTTATCGATATCAAGAATGTGAATAAAAAAATATTGGATATTTAATTTATAATTATGATATAATAAAATATATTATAATGTCGAAATAGTCGGAAATAGTGAAATTCACAATACACTGTGAATTGGATAGTATCAGAGGATTGGTTGAGTTTATATTCGAAATATAATAACGAATATATTGAATCGACGACAGTTGAACGTATAGTTTATAATATATTTATAAACGAGCTCGAAATGGCGCTGCAGTTCGCTATTTGGCGATTTGAACTTCAACTGAATGTACATGATTCGTTTTAAGCCGGATTTCAATGAAACAAGAAACGTGTGGAGCTGGTGTAGTATATCTTTCTAGTGGAAGAGAGAAATCGGGATTTCGCCGTGTAGATTTTGAGATATGTCCAAATCAAATTCCAGAAAAGTCGCTGTAGAATTCCTTTATAATTTGCGACGCTTTATATACGTTATAAAAAGGATTTTCGATATAAACTGAATACCGAGATAATCTGAAATCTGAAATATCCAACTGTATATTCTGATATGATATTCTGGAGCTGTACGATATCATATGTGAAGATATACGATAATATTAAATTATTTATATTTAATTTAATTTATTTAAATATATTTATATATTTAAAATCGTCTATTTAGAGCTTTAAAAATAACCGGTTTTGCAAACGAAGTCGGAATTCGACGAAACTAATTTTGTTGGATCCGCAATGTTAAATTATTGTTAGATTCCAAGTTTCGTGATTTTTAGAGTCACTGTGTGGTCGTACGGATTTTTAGAGTGAAAACAGTCAGTATTCTGACAGTTGAAAATACGCTATGTGAGCATACGGAGTCGGAATTCGACGAAACTAGTTTCGTTGGGACCGTAATGTCGAACTCTAGCTGCATGTCAATTTTCGTGATTTTTGGGTATCGTATGTGATCATACGGATTTTTATAAGGCAAGTACAAACAGCAGTTCAATATAAATTAATATAATATTGAATATAAATATATATATATATATATATTTACTATAAATACCATACCCAAATTTCCTTAAACCCTAATCCATTCCTCAGTCAAAAATCCGCCGCAAGTATTTTTATTTCTTCCAGTCAAATTTTTGATCTTTAAAAATTCTAAACTAATCGTATAAATTCCCTTAAATCTCACAACAACCAGATTCGAGTTTGGATCTATGTAAGCTTTGGTCTTGTACCCTTCTTTCTGTGTTCGACGTCAGTTTCCTTCACTGGAAGTTTGCAACGCAAGATCTAGGGTTAGGAAATTATGAAGGTTCCAGCTTTGATTCGAAGAACGGACATCGCGTTCGAATTTAGGGAGGAAAGTAGATGGGTTTCACGAAGTTGTGGGGTGTGCGATGCATTCTGGGGTTCGTCCGTTCCTGTTGCCCTGAAACAGGGATGTTGACACGAGACAGTATTTGAGTAACGAGTTGAACTTTGGGGTGATGATGGTGTAGATGGTTTGAGGGGATTCAAAAATGTGTTTGATCGGTGGTTTTTGCCTGGTCGTGGGTTCCAGTGGGAATCGCGAATGGGATGGTGCGAGTTTTAGTTTTTGGTAATGGAGGGGTTGAATTCGAGAATGGGAGGAGAACGGTAATCTCGGTTCTTGTTTTCGTGAGAGGATGAAGCGTGAGAAGGGGATCAAAGTCTGGAAGAATGGAGTTTTGGGTTGTCTGTAGAATGAGATGTCCACGTTTGGGAAGAAGGGGATTTCGGCGAGTTTGGGCCAGGAGATTTGGGGCGGGTCTGGGCTGAAATAAGATGAAGTGGGCTTTAAGGATTTGCAGGTGGATTTGTGTAAATTGAAGAAGGAGATTTGAGGAGGATTAGAGCGGCATAGTCCTTTTGTTTTGAGCGAGCAAGCTTGAACGATTTACTAGAGTCGGGGACAGGTGTTTCGAAGAAGAAATGGATGACGGGCCTTGGTTTTTCAAGGGAGGAAGCGGGCCTGGTTACAAATGAGAGGGTAAGGCCCATCAAAGGAATAAAAGCCCAATTATATTTTAGAATTTTAAAGCCTGTTTAAATAAAAGTGTATTAACTTCTATAATGTGTAACTTGACCATACGATATCAGATTGATGAACCATAAGTTGCGTTGGGACCGTATGGACGGACACTACGCAGTGGAACTGACCGCGAATCAATCGGAGACAGTTACAATTTATGGCGAAATAAATTGTCATACTGAATCAAATAACAGTTTATCGTTCTTTAACGATGAACTGCAAATGTGAGTAAATCTCACCAACTCTGAACAGTTTATAATTTCATGTTGTATTTTTAAGAACTGTTAGAAATTGTCTGATTTACTGTGTGTTGATTTTTTTTGATTGAACTGCTGGTCAGTTAGTTAAATTTCTATATTGATTATGTTTAACAGAATATATCATATGGAACTGAAAGTGATGTTATCTATATTGTCTAACATCTGTGATGCAGGGAAACAGGTTGGAGGAATCCGACTGGATTCCTCAACAGTTATTTTATTGTTTTTCATATATTTTAATATATGATGTGAATTATAACCTGTTGTTGATTGTGTGTGTATGGACGAGATTAGACATCGTAATTTGATATGTTAAAATACCATGACATGCCGGAATGTTGATAAGGGAATTTTCAAAGTGATATTGAAAATAGCATATTTATAAAATGAGATATTTATAAATAAGAGGTATGTATAAATTTAAATATTTGTAAATAAAAATGTTTATAAATTGGAATATTTATAAATAGGAGATATTTGAAAAGGAAATAAATTCAAAACATTTCTTTTTGAATGGAAAGGCCTGTGTGGCGAGTTTGGGGATTTTCCCGATGCTCCCGATACAAAGGAGGTTATGGCGAATTTTCCCGGGAATTTAAGGAGTTAGAATATTTCAAGAATATGAGATATTTGAAAAGGAAATATTTGTAAACCATTTACAAATAGAATTGGAAAGGAAACGTTATAAAAAGGAAATCATTTTTAAAGTGTAGAACCGTTATTTAAAAGTAAATCTTTTCAAATGAATAAAACGTTGTTAAAAAGGAAATCTTTATAAAGTGAATAAAGTTATCGAATATGGTATTCGAAGTTAGTTAATCGAATATGGTATTCGAAGTTAGTTAATCGAATATAGACATTCGAAAGGAGTTAATCGAATATGGTATTCGAAGTTAGTTAATCGAATATAGTTTATTCGAATAGAGTAAAGGAGTTAATCGAATATAGTTTATTCGAATAGGGTTAGAGGAGTTATCGAATATAGTCTATTCGACAGGAGTTAAGTGAATTAGTTAAGTGAATTGGTTAAGTTAACCAAAGTGAATTAGTCGAGTTAATCAAAGTGATTAGTTCAGTTAATCGAAATAAGTAAATCAAGTTAGGTTAATCGAGTTGAATTAGTCAGTCGAGTTAATAAATTGAGTGAGTCAAACCAAGTAAAACCAGTTAAAGTTAAATAAGTTGAGTTGATCGGGTGGTTCGACCAAGTTAGTCGAGCCTAGTTAATCGAATCGAATTGGTCGAACCAAGTAAGTCGAGTTAGTCGAGTCAAGTTAAGTTAGTCAAGTTAAGTTAGTCAAGTTAAGTTAGTCGAGTTAAATAAATCGATGTTAGTTTCATCGAAAGGAGTTATCGATGTTAGATAACTCGAAAGGAGTTATCAATGTTAGTTTCATCGAAAGGAGTTATCGATGTTAGTTCATTGAAAGGAGTTATCGATGTTAGTTTCATCGAAGGGAGTTATCGATTATAGTTTAATCGAAGTGGGATTTTCAAATATGAGATATTTAAAAAGGAAGAGTTATCGAATATTAGTTATTCGAAGAGAGATTATCGAATATCGTTTATTCGAGAAGGAGTTAATCAAATATAGGTTATTCGAAGAAGAGTTAATCAAATAGAGATTTCTCGAAGAGAGTTAATCGGCAAATTCGATTATATCGAATTCGGGAAAGTACTTATACTTTCCAGTGTCTAAATAGAGATTTATTTATTTATAAATAAATAAGTGTTCGGTTAATTATTCACTAATAAGAATAGAAGTTATAATTAAAGTTAGATAATTCGAAAGTAGGGATTATAACGTTATCGTTATAACCAATGTTTTAAATATAGAAGTGGATTAGTAAAATTGAATCGGAGAAAGGCGTAAAGAAGTTGTTAAAGATAAAAAAAGATAAACTTTGACCATTTCGAAGTTATAACGTTGTTCAGTTAAGGTCTGAGAGGTAATTATACCCCAACTTGAGTGACTTCCTTCTTAACTAAGAAATGGTAAGGTTTGATCGTAAAGGAGTTTTGGAAATGTTTTCCAAACGAGAATCAGAAATGTTTTTCTGATAAAAGAAAAATAAGAATTTAGAATATAAGGAAACAGGAGATAAGTAAATAAATGAACTAAAGAGATTAATGTTAAATAATGTTTATTCGATATAATTTCCATTTGGGAATAATATCGTTGTTTGCACACTTGTTTTTCTTTGATGGTTAAATCACAGACTATCGAAGTTTTGACCATTTTAACGTTGTTAATATGGAGAGACCGGTTGGATTTTTATCCAAAGAACCACTCTGTATTGGCATAAGCGTCGCGAATCATATATGCCAAAGATAATTGAAGACGGAGTAAAATGCAAGGGCTATCCTATTTACAGAATAGTGCCTTCGGTTTGTCCAGTCCCAGGACAACTTGTATGGACGAAGGTCTGACAGAGTATATCCAATGGATCGCGTAAGTTGATCTGTTCAAACGTATTCACGTTTGGTGGCGGAGGAATTCGTTTCTCTTAGCTGTATACCCGTGTTATTTTTGGATAAGTCAATTTGTGATTTGGCGGGTATGACGATGTGACATTTTAAGTAAATAAAGATGGATGTCTGACAGAGTATTTCCAGAAAGGTCACGTACATTGATTTCTTCAACCGTACCAAGAGTGGAAGCGGAGAAGGAAACTTCTTTTAGCTGACACGTAATGTATTGTTGTAGACGTCAATTAGTGATTTTCGATGGGTCTGACAATGTGGCATTCGAAGTGAATCTATTGTGATGATAAAGCGTAGCTTCTAGCCTCACATCCGGTAAATGACAGAAATCGGGCAGGCAGCATGGCTATGTAGGTCGCACCTATTAGGGTGTATAATCACCTGATCTAGAGTTTCATTTATTTCTAAAAATCTATTGTTGATGCTGTCCCATTCGGGAAACGGTTGTTGATCCCAACCGTTGGTGATATACATTCGATACACTCAAGCGAAATGAGTGGTCGGTCATGTGTGGCTAGGTTGCAAGATGTTCTTGTTGAACCCAGTGTATTCCTCTCTAGAGGTACACTAGCGAAAGGTGGTTCCATACCTTGTCATAGTTGGAAATCCATTATCCAATACATGCTTGCGATTTTGATCGTATACTATATATGTAGAACGTGAGATGAAAGCGTTTCTGCTAGTTGATATCTATTTGTACATAGACATTATTATAATATCAAAAGGTTTTTGATATAAAGATATTTTGGATTCTCATAAGGGAAAAACCCGTTCCGTTCTGCGGCGTGGTCTTATGAGATATCGTTTACTTGTTCATATGCCTGTTTAAACCGTTCTACTCATACCAGTCCCATGACTGACCCGGAGTTTATTTTGTTGTTTTCCCTAAACTCTTGGGTGCCCAAATTTGTACGGGCAGTCAAGTAGTCGGGATTTTACAGATACACTTGGAGAGCTTGGAGCAGGAGGCTTCAGGATTCTATAGCTATTATTATTTCCGCTGTTGTTGTAAGTGTTGTACTTTGATAAGTGTTATTGTATACATATACTGATGTTATTTCAAAGATATGTTATGTTATATTTTATTCGTTCCGCTGTGAGATTCGTGTTACTCTGATGTTGTGTTCTTCTTCTTCTTCTTCTTCTTCTATTCTAAGTTTCTATCTTATCTATCCTCACCCTCTATCTTCTTTCTAATAGTTTTCTTGAATTTCCAGTGCAATTTGGGGTTGGACTTGTGTTATTTGGTCAGCTCAAATTCCCCCGGATTTTCGGGTCACTACAAGCATTCATAGCTGTCATATTTCTACCACAAATCTGACCTGCGAGTATGTTATGAGGAGAGGGTCAGAACACAAGTTCTGGTGACTGGATTTAAACTACACATTTCAAATAACCCTAAATATATCGTTCATTTACATTTTCTTATTTATTAGGTTACTTCGGTTAACAACACTCGAGGCTTACACACACGTCGTACTCATGTACTTACCAGTGGATTAACCTAATACAGTATATATGTAGCTACACATAACATTAAGGTACAACCCATGGTACCCCACTCGTACGGTCTCTGCCGCAGCGCCAAAAGAAATATACGCAGTCCCTCATCCTACGCCTGAACAACATATGGATCTCTATATAACAACGCTAAGTTTCGCATAGAACTGCCATCTCCATGCAACGTAAGCGTACAGACTACCACCTTCATTCGAATCAGATTCCATGTAGAGTAATGCCCTAGAGTCTATGATACACCATCCGGAGCAGACATGCATGTATTCTTACGTACGTATCGTTAATCGTACTCGATGCCTCAACCTATATGATACACCATCCAGAAGCGGTATGCATGTATCTGCACATATTATCTACTGTGCACTGAGTTCCGTAACAGAGCTATATCAGATACACAGAACTCGGTCAGGAGCCTTTTCGGATATCAGCATACACAGATGCTATGGTCTGCATTTTCACAGTGGGTATGGTCCCACCTTCCTTTTCCAAACTAGTGAAAGACAAACAGAATTGAGAGCTAGTGACGTGGCCCTAGAGAAAACAACAAACAACAAATCCTAGTTGGCCTGTCCCTCACCCAAAGCCTTGATAGTAAAAGGTCTATGGTCTTTTGGTTTAGCTCTTCGTCTTTCCGCATCACGCATCCCAGATCACGCTGACTGCTGATGGCTGGTACCCGACGACTACTATCAAACAGATGGTTAGACCAGCCAAAGACAAACATATAAAATGGTCGTAACCTGCCTAGTCACAAGGCAACATGATCGTCGAATCATCTAAGCCACCCTACAGCCTTCTGATTGCCCACTATCGTGGCAATCAAGTTATACTCACTGAGTAGTAACGTGCAGAATCAACCCCTGCGAGCACAGCCTGAGCGTTGTCATAGCACAGAGAACTACCAGGAGTACCCTCCACATCCTAGGAAGTCGCGTGCTTCCCCTTCCTGCAACGACCTTCCTTTTTGCCCGATTCACGCTGGTAATTAAACCAACTTAAATCATTCATTAAGACAAATAGTTATGGGTACAGACATATTTGAACACAAAGGACAAAACTTTTTATTTCATTACAAAACTTTTACATCAGAGTTACAGCAAATTAGAGTACATAATATGCTCAGCAGAAACAAAATGCTCACAGTGGAAGAAGACAGACCAAAGCAAATCTCTAGCTCCAAACTGAATCCAACTCTGAACTAAGCCTGCAAACTAAACTACTAGCTGCCCATGCGAAATAATGGGCACCCAGAGTTTAGATAAGGGAACAATAAATTTCAGGTCAGTCGTGGGATTTGTGTGAGAACTTAAAACAGTAATTATTTGGGTTTATTTTAAAGTTGGGAAAAATTCACCGGACCACGCCGCTAATGCGGAACAGGTTTACTCCAAGTGAATTCCCTTGCATAGAAATCCGCAATGACTTTGGAAAAATGAAATTATCATAAGCTCGTCCCACATCACACAATGCAAACGCACACCATATGGGCGAGTTTTGTCTTATGATAACCAAAAATACTTTAATACGTAAAATCCTCTTTTAATATTATCACTAGTGCATAGTGTTGAAAACCATTTCACAAATAAATATATTAATCTTAGCGAGCATAGTAATTATGCCCACATATATAGTTTACAAAAAATCGAATGACTCGTATTGGTTATTTGGTTTCCAACATGATGGTTCCTGGCATGAAAGATAAATTAAGGACATAAAGCTAAGTATCTCCCGGTTAACATCCAGACAACGGACACTGAATACATAGCGTGAAAGTATATATCCCGGTTAACATCTAGACATCGGATGCCGTATATACTTTATTCCCTTAGGTTTCGAAGTAAATCTACCACCGAAGCTTTTGGTTTTCACTAGAGATTATGTATACAACCTAACCACCAGTTTACCATCAATCCGAGGTGTAAGGTTCGTCGAGGTCACGATATACACAAAGCTATGCTTCGATAAGCCATGCTTTGATCATCACTAGCTCGTTTCATAACTCGAGTATGCCACATTGACAATTCACGACATGTCACTGATTTCTATCAATACATAACCTCTTATTTCGTATGTCTTAGAGGCAAAGATAATTTATTGCCACAAATACGATATATATTCATAGAAATTAGTGCTATGCAGTTAATTTCAATGTCGGACACACAATCCATACAAGTCCGTTTGGGTCGAACGGAACAACAATCCTAAAATATTCAAATATATTCAGATCTTATGCCATTTATAACCTCGAATTGAGTGATCGGCCGAACCGAGACATTAACAATCAGTCCAAATAATTCAAAGATTTTCGGTCTACACTTATCGGTTTCCGAGTCTTCAATTTCTTTGTAACGTCGTACTATCACTTGGAATGATTTCGAACATATATTCGATCCTGGTCTTTCCAAATTATAAGTGCATTCTTAAAACAATAGCTATGGATTGTACACGATTTTGATTCAATTCTCCTTCTAAATCATTGTCAATTTATTTACAAACAAAGTTGGATTCATTCAAATTTCATAAAACCCCATTATCGCCTTAACCATTTCCATGAAATTTAATATTCATTCCCAAATCTTCTATTTCAAAACATGATTCTTTCATTCATTGTTATCCTTTCCATAAGTTTTCAAACTTACCAAAATTTAATTCGGTTTTAAATTCCATTCACGATAATTCAACCCATTTGATATTTCAAAATAGATTTTAATCGGCTTATTGTTAAATATCAATTCACAACTTAAGAAAAAATAGGATTTCCTTAACAATTTATAGTTTTCTTCTCACATTAACTATTCGACTAGCCCTAACCGAGCTCATTCCACTTTTTTTCAATTTCATAATCTTACTTAAGATCAGTGACATTCAAATAAATCTTATACGCTGTAAAATTGCCTTTAAATCAAATTGGTCCAAAATCATTCGAATTTCGAATATTTCCACATGAATTAATTTTAAATAATAAAATATGATCAATCATAAATTTCCAAATTTTAGTAATTTTTATAATCTCGTTTTATTCGATTTTTCGCTAAGACTGCTGAACTGCATGTATAACGACCTTTCCAAATTTTGTTTTAAACATAACTTGGAAACTGTATGGTATAATTTGAAAATTTCTTTTCTATTCAAAAACTATTGTTAATAGAATTCCGACATTTCTTGTTTCATATCAATCCGACTTAAAATGCTTAATTTACTATCATTTGAAAACTATAATCGATATTAACGAACTATCGCTATGCGACACGTTCAATTCGAACTATACAACGATTTAATATAAATCGTCTCAATTCATTCCCAAATAAACTTGAATCTTCATAATTTAAATTTTAATACCCTATTTCAAAATAATACTTCATATTCATATTTGAATTCCAAGATCACTTTACTTCTAAAATCATCATTTCAGATTTCCAATTATCTAAATTGAATCAAAATCTTACCATAACATTGTTCAAATACTATTCGGTTTCTCACAATTAATTGTTCGTACAACCAATGTTGCATACATTTTTCCAAATCATTATCTGATTCATATTTCAACTAATTCAATGTAAAAATCATTTTCACGAACATAGGTTGATTACTTTAGATTTAAATCTAATTCAATTAAAATTTATTTGCATAATAACCCAACCAATTTAAAATAAATTATTGAAATATTTCCGAATAGGTTAGGTCCTTTACGAAAGTCATTCTATCAATTTTAATCTTAGAATTTCACCCATATACCAAATCTTTTCCACAATAATATTCTATATTCCCATTAACAACTTATTTTATAACATCATTTCTAAATTTCAATTTTTTTAAAATAATCGGATAATTATTTCCTTAAAACTCCTTTGATTACTTGTTATGAAATCAACTATTTGCGAATATATATATATATATATATATATATATATATATATATATATTTCTCAAATTCAAAACTTCATTCCCTTCTAAATTCCAAAACCCATTTCTTCCAAAATTGTTGTATTTGCTAACATTGTCTAAATTATTTAAGTTTCCAAATAAAATTCAATTTTTTTAAATTTAATAATAAAATCATTGTTTGCATGGCAAGGAGATTCAAATCGATTACCCGTACAATCACACAACTACAGTGTGTGTGATACAGCCATAAACAGTTCGATAAATCAACTATATGAATCAAATGGACGTGCATGAATTTATTCACTATAATCACTACAATTGAATAGAAATTTCAACTGTGCACAAGCGTTACAGTCAATAAGGCTTATCAGTGTTCAGTGTGTTTTTTAACTACATGAACATCCATACAAACATTGCACACAAACATCCATACCTAAACAATTCATCATAATTAATCTTAACTAATTTTAATTCTAATAACTACTTATTTAAATAAAATTTAAATTAGAAATTCTCACTGAATGCTCTATAAATCCTTCGTCGTCAGAGCTCGTGTCACCCGAAAAAACCATGGACGAGCACGTACCAACTTGCGGACACTGTTACTGTCACGCGCACACTGGAAACTAACACAGATATGCTTCCTTTACGCCAAGCTTTATCCACTCCATTTCCTTTCCTTTCGTTCATTTCATGCTTATCCAATATATGCATAACCAATTTACTTCTTCTACCGCTCGCATCTTCATTTTCTTCTACTTATTATATATATAATTTACTTTTTTTTCCAATAAGGGGACCGATGGTTTAAGGAGGCCATATTGATTATGGAAGGACGGAACTGATGCTATTTAAAAGGGAAAGGAAAGTGAAGCACGTAGAGCAGACATGTGGTAAAGGAAAGCATCAGTTTTTAAGAATGGAAGGAGAGTTGTAGATTTTGGTCAAGGGGGTGGTAGACTATCGTCGAGGCAGAGCTATGTACACGTTGGAGAGGTGGGGTGGCGCGGTATGGTTAGAACAGGGCAGAGTGAGCGAGAGAATATGGGTTGTGTACAGGAACATATATGGGGTTTGACGGAGCCACTGATGTGAGGAAGAGTAACATGTTTTAAAGGGCAGTGGTTGTGAGGAGTGCATGTACTGTGAAGAGGAGGGGAATACACGCGATGGAAAATACTCAGAGGTGGTCAAAGAAAGGTTTCCAATGGCAGGAAAGGTGCTTTGAGAAGGGAAGTGCGGTGGTTAAATGAAAATGGTTGATGGAGAAGGATTACACGAGAAGCCAAAAGAAATGGTATGAGAGTGAAGGTTTATATGGTTCAAATGGGGAGGGAGTATTTACACGCGGTAGAGTTCAAACACCCGTTGCCAAATGTCCTCCATGCAACAAATATTTCACACGTGCTGGGCCATTGGAAAGGGTGTATTCAGTGTATTTACATGATACCAAAAGCCTTTTAAGTTTGAACGTACCGAGAAAAAGAAAAAAAATATAAGCGTAGGCAAACCATTGGTTCGAGTATACAAATTTATTTAGATTACGAACGACATTAAAATTACAGTCATATACAATGATATGAAAGGTTCTCAAACAAGTATAAAATAGCCTGGGTTATAAATTCTGCGTAGTGTCAAAAACCACAGTTACCCTAAAATACGATCGAAAAATATGCTTATTTTCAAAATTAAAAATTATAGAAAAATCATATAAAATATTTAAGACTACATGTTCAAAAACTGAATGATTATTTTAAACCGATATTCAATTATAATTTATTTTTGAACACTTATTGTTTTGGTAACTATATTGCAAACCATTTACCATTTTTCCAAAACAAACATTGTTTGTAAAATTTAAATCAAAATATATTGAAATTTATATTTAACCAAACAATTTTTAAAATTTAAACCTTTATAAAATTCATACATATATATCATTTTAAATTTTAATATTTAAAAATAGAGTTGTAAAATTCTTATGTGCTACATAAAATAACATCTGAATGATTCCTATAAAATAATTACTTATTAAATATATATATATATATATATATATATATATATATTAGACATATTCTTAAAATAAGTTTTCTTTTACAAAATCATATTTAGAAAATAGTACAAAGTATTTATTTCAATAAAGATATATAAAGGATTATAAATCAATATTTGTACTTATAACATATTAAATTAAATTTATATTCAAAAAATCCAAACAAATTTCATATATTAAAATGTTGAAATCTTGGATCGTTACACTTCCAGTCTTTTGGAGCCAGCAGAACAACAGGCAGAATAATCAGATGGGCGTGTGCTTCCCTTGTGTCTCATGACACCACGATGATCTACACCGTTGGATTATTCACCTTCAGACGTATGGATTGGTCCAAGCGCCTCAAGTTGATGTGTTATTAGACCCTATGTCTAAACGTTTTACTTACCCGCTTGCTCTACCTCATCAGGTTTCCAATTAACATGGTTATTTCAAGTCATATTGACTTCTTATTCAGGTTACCAAGTTCTTCTTGCTCATTAATTTCAGTTATATAACTTAATCCATTTAAGTTCATTAATAAGCCTTTAACATATTATTCTTATAAACAGATTTCAGATTCTCAGGTTTACAGATTACTTAATTTATAATCAAGTGCAACACATTACCTTTCATAAGTTTTCCATTCTTTCCTCTACTTATTACAAATAGCAGGTTTCAGGTTTCTAGAGTTACAGATTACTTAATTTATTATTAAGTACAACTTATCTCATAAGTTATCTCATTTCCTCTATCGTTTATTATAACCTAAGTTATAATTTCCACTTCTCCCTAGGACAAGCCTACCTATTATCTTTCCGTTTTCCTCTTCAGGTTTATTTATAATAGGTTATTATCATTCCCTGTTCCTTCAAATATTTATAGTGTTGTAACTTTCATTCATTTCCATTAATTTTAATTAATGCCATTTATTTCTATCCTGTTACATACATTCATTCATATATATGTTTATGCACCAGACCTCTCACGTTAAGCCAACCACTTGTGGATGCTGGATTTGCCGGGTAGTTCCGGACAGACTTCTACCACAAGTTGGACTTAACCTCGTGTCTTAGCGTCGTTACATGTATATTTTGCACACTAGGCCCTCATATTAAATTAACCACTTGTGGATGTTGGATTTTCCCTAACATGTAATTAACCCAACTTTAAAGGAGTAACATGTAATTATCTAATCATGTAATTATTTCAACCTAACAAATTAACATGCAATTATCCCAGTTCTTACAATCAAGGGTTCACAAACTTATTATGCCAATTAATAGGTTCTTAGATGATTCTATATACAACAGTTATCCTTTTAACATGTCCTAAAAACAGCTTTAATACACAATGTTCCACTTAATCTTGATTTAAGCCTACAGATTTACATGTTCATACATTTTAGCAGATTTACATTTCAATAGATTAATCATTTCAACCGATTACAGCAGGTTAAACATTTTAGCGGGTTTATTATACATATTAATAGGGAATGCCAAACGATAAATATACCATTATCAAAAAGGCATAACTTAAATCCACTCACCTAATAGCTTTTCAATTCATGAATCTGGTCCAGACCTAGCATTCCATGGCTCCCCTAACTGAATCTAGAACTTAAATAACCATGGATTCACAATTTTCAAACTAAAAGAAAAGGGAAGAAAGAAGAGAAATTTAAATTGACTAGATCCAAAAATTTACCTCACTTCGATTAGAATTATGAACACCCATTTGCATATATACATTCATTTCCTCTAGATCTTGAAACGGAATTTCCTAAGACTAATTATTCTATTTTCTAAAGAGATTTGAGGAGGAAGAAGAACGATAGAGTCTAGACTGCCTCTCATAAAATATGAGATTTAGGGCAAGGCTATGCTAGCCTATTTATAGGTATTCTAGCACACACAACGCTGGGTTAGCAATGAATATGGCTACAAAACAGTTTAAATTCGCACTCCAGAATTTTCCCAGATCTGGGAGGTCGACCCCTAAGTCTACCCACCCCTTGGGGGGTCGACCCCTAGGTCAACCCACCCCCTTGGGGTTCGACACATAGATCCACCTATCCCTTAGGCGATTGACCCATAAGACTACCCATCTCGCATTGACTGAGTTTGTTTGAATTTATTTGAATTATGTATATATATAACCCCCTTGTGTGTATACAAACTTCTAATGCTCATAACTTCTTCATACGTTATCCGTTTTATCCAAACTTGGGGCCTATTTGAACCAAAATTCTGAAACGAATGCAAGGTGATGCCGGTCCACTTAATTCTGAATATTTAATTAAGTTATTCCCATTTTATTATCTTTAATTAAAAATGCGGGGTGTTATATCTCCCACCCTTAGGAAATTTCGTCCTCGAAATTTGATAAGGGTAAAATTCAGTAATCCCTCACATAAAATACATCCATCATATGCACATCCAATTTCCGCAACCATTTGTGCACTCGTGCAAAGTGTAATACAACATAGTAATACATGAACGAAATGAATGCCTAAGCAGTACCTCCTATATGAAAGAAAATTTTCTTAAAATTTTCTTTGAAGACATGATGCACACATCCTAAATATACTGCCAATTTCTATATGAGTGCAATATTTGAAGAAAAATTTTTTTTGTAACACCCCGTAATTTTATTAACATTAAAGAGGATAAATTAAAAAATAATTAATTTAATTTTCAAAATTAAGGAAAACGGACTGCTCAATTGCGTCCATCTCGAAATTCTAGTCAAGATAAACATTTGGTTTGCGTAAAACGAACATCGTACGGAGAAGTTATGAGGGTCTTAAGTCTGTATACGTGCAGAAAGAATATATATATACATATGAGTCATATAGGAGTCATATATGAGTCAGCACCTTATACAGAACAGTTCGAATTTGAAAAAGAAAAAGAGGCGGTAGATTTCCCACTCTAAGGGGTCGACCCCCTAGATGGGTGTCAACGCTGGGGTCGACCACCCCTAAGGGGTGTCAACATCAGGGTCGACCACCCTTAAGGGGTGTCGATACCAGGGTTGACCCACCCACAGGGGTGTCGACACCCCTAGGGTTGATGTGGCATAGTCGGTTCGGAGGCTGACAGCTATAAATAAAGGTCCATTTTTCATGTTTTCTGTCCTGGAATGCAATGGAGGCCAAATGCTGTCAGTGACTGGACTAAACCTAATTCTATTCATCTTCTTCAAATCAAATTCTAAGATTCAAGCATAGATTCAACACCTACAACTTATCTTCTATCATAATAATAATCCAAACACCGTGAGTTGGTTACTTTTAGGTTTAAATGAATAAAAGTAATTTGTGAAAGACTGTGATTTGGATATGTTGTAAATTATGAATCTATACTGTTATTGGATCCTAACCTATGTCATGATAGATCTACTTTTCTAGATCAAATTCAATTGTGGTTAATCTATTACGTCACCTTTGTGGATCTTGGTTTATATCTATATTGTGGTTAATGTAAATCTGTCGTTTGAGGACAGTTAAAACCTTGTTTAGATCTAATCCATTATGTAAATCATCTTTTACCTGTCATATTGTGGCCAACTTAGATATGTCATTATTTAGACATATAAATCTTTGTTTAGACCTAAACATGCTTGCTAGGTCATCCTAATTATGCTAGATCTATTTTTATGTCCATGATATAATTATGTTAGATTTAGTTTTATCATTGCCTGTTCACTAGATCTATTTTTATGTCCACCTTATTATTATGTCAAAATATGTCTATGCCAGTATATATGTTCATGTCACATTTGGTAGAATGATCACTATTGTCATTTTACCCATTACCTTTCCCTTTTTACTGTATATGCCTATGCTACTTTCTAGCCTAGGTATGCCGCCAAATATATGCGAATGTGTTAGTTAAGGGACGGGGGAAAATATTAGATTTGGCATAATTTGATATGAATTTGGACATATAATCCATTATGAGTATAATTGGACATTTAGGCATAATTGGAAATTTGAACATTAATTTGGTTATTAATTGGAGTAATGAATATGAATAAATTTGGCATAAAATCAATTATGGACATAATTGGGAAAAAAAGGGATATAAAACCTATAATTGACATAGGTATAATTAATAATAAATGCCTAGTATTACAATTAGAAATTTTAATGGCACTTATGACATGAGGTTAGGTTGCATTAGTGGTGGAAGTCTACCCGGACCCGACCGGCATAACCGGCAGCCACTAATGTTGAACCTAATGTGGGAGGTCTAAGTGCGCAAATGTAATGGCCCATAAATACATACTATCTGAGTTGACTAATAACACCACACGTCCAACCCAAATTGCACAGAAATACGAATCATTATTAGAAAGAAGTTAGAGGATGAGGAATAGAAAGAAAGAAATATTAGAGTAGAAGAAAACGGAGATCACAAACTCACAGCAGAACGAATAAAATATATTAGATAACATAAACTTTGAAATACAATTCGATAACTTTATATGCATACCATCATCAGAGCACAACAACTATTTCTGGAACAGTTATAAACACCTGTTTCCAGATACAAACATGGTACACAGCGGAATATATGATAGTCTATAGCTAACTGGTGAAGCCTCCTGCTTCGAACTCCTCCAAGTGAATCTGTAAAATCCCGACTACTTGACTGCCTGTACAAATTTGGGCACCCAAGAGTTTAGGGAAAACAAACAAAATAAACTTTGGGTCAGTCATGGGACTGGTGTGAGTAAACTCCAACCATTTGTTTAACTTTAAAAATCCTTTCGAAAGAAATGATAATCGTAAGACCGATCCACACATAAACACAGATGGTTTTTACCTTACGATAACCCAAAATATTTTTGATATCAAATCCAGTGATATTATAATAATGTCTACATCAAATAAATAGAATCTAGCGAAACGCTTGCATCTCATGCTCCAGATAAAATATAAAATCCAAAACGCATGGCGCTTATTGGAGATTGGATTTCCAACATGACAAGGTATGGAATCACCTTCCGATAGTGTATCTCTAGAGGGGAATACACTGGGTTCAACAAGAACATCTTGCAACCCGGCCCACACATGACCAACCACTCATTTCGCTTAAGTGTAGCGAATGCATATCACCAACGGTTGGGATCAGCAACCGTTTTCCCGAATGGGACAACATCGATAGATTAAATAAGTAAAAGGAATTTCTCTAGATAGGTGATTATACACCCTAATGGGAGCGACCCACATAGCCATGCTGATTTTTGTCATTTCCCGGTTGTTGAGGCCTGAGGCTACGATTTCTTTCCATTCATTGATAGCACAATCACATTGAATACCACATTGTCAGATCCATTAATCACTAATTGATTTGCACAAATATATTCTGGATATTATGCTAAGAGAATAAATCCTCCACCACCATATATATTTATACAGACCAACATATTCAATCATTGGAAATACTTTGTCAGACATTCATCCATATACGTTCATTCTGGGATTGAAAGAAACCGAAGGCATAATTTCCATTAATAGAAAAAGCCCTTGCACTTTACTCCGTCTTTGATTATCTTCATATAATCCGATTCGCAACGCTACTGCCAATACGGAGTGGTTCTCGGATAATAATCCAACCGGTCTCTCCATATTGACAACGATATTGGCAAACACTTCGATAGTCGGTTATTTAACTATCGAAGAAAAACAAACAAACATTCATCCATAACATCAAACCATCATTGGGCCCGTTAATTAATACTTCATTAATTAAATCACCCTTTCCATTTCCTTATCAACATTTGTTAAACAAATATTTTCAATTATCATCTTGGCCTTTTCGCTATTTCGAAAACATTTCCGTATATCGCCTTCTTTTATTTTCTATATATAGAAAATATCTTCTATTTATATTTGGAAACATTCCAATTACTTATCTCTTTCACGCTTGTTCATTTCTACACTCAGGAAATATTTATTTATTATATTTCTAAATTCCCACTTACTTGGGTTAAAACGAATGTTGTGTAAAACATCGTTACAACCACCCAAAATACTGCATTCAACGAACTCTTATTCAAACATTTCTCTTCGAGACTGGATCTTGCTATTTATCAGTTAAAAACGAAATCAATCAAGTTGGGGTATAACTACCTCTCAGACCTTGACTGAAAACATACTTAACTTCAAAACGGACAAGACCACTTACCTCGAATAATCAACATCATAAAACCAATTATTCATTTTTAAACCCGCATACGTTTCTCTTTCTAATTTTATCAGATTTAATTATAGATTTCCCTTTTGTTTATAACATTCTATTTTAATTTCGTTTCCTTATCGAATTCTATATATATCGATATATTGATTTTTTAGTTATCCAATTTTCTTTAAAACATTCTAACTCCTTAAATTTCCAGAAAATTTCGCCATAACCTCCTTTGTACCGGTCAATAGTTCAAACCTCAACTCGCCTATCTATGCCCTTTCCATTCAAAAAGAAAATCAAAAAAGCCAAGCAGCTTGCCGATTCGGCGCATAAAATCTCATATGGGATTTAAACGTGTACCTTTTTGCCGGGCACACAAATTATAATCTTCATATACTTCATTCCATACATTTCTAACCCATATACGTCCATTTACATTTTATTCCAGCTCAATCTGGCCATTTTAATTCAATTCACTAATTAGTTCTCTAATTAGCACTTTTGCATATTCCACTTTCTGTTTGAACATATCAGTTCAAATACAAATGTTTACTTGCTTATAAACCCATTTGAATTCTATTTTCAATTCAATTTCCATATTCGATTTCGAATATGAATTACAAACCCCATTCACTTATCCATTGTCCAATTCAACCCAAAGGTTTATTAACTAATTTTTCTTCTAAATCGTTAATTCTATTTAATAATTTAAAATCTGATTTTTTTTTGTTTCAAAAATTATTTTATTTACACAACTTGAGTTCGTATTTATTCTACAACTCAAATCCGGATTTTTCTAATGGAAATTCGGATTTTATTTACTTAAAATCCTTATATTTATTTATATAAACCATTATGGTTTATAAATGATTTTGGCGCTGCTTTTCTGAAAATTTGATTTTGACATAACTCAAAATCTATTAGACGAAATCCAGATTTTTCTCTTCCATCAGAAAACTATTATTCAACCGGTCCTGACGATTCTTGTTTCAAAGAATTTCGACTTAAATTGAGTTCCATTTACTCAATTGAAGTTCGAAATGCCAATTTACGAACTGTCGCGCTGCGACGAGTTCTTTTTAATTATATTTATATATATAAACTTTTAAACTTCGTTTAAAATAAATTTCAACTCCATTTAAATATATTTTTAATATATATCAAACCAATTTTCCCAATTCAACTCAATAATTCTGATTATCTATAATCACTTATTTTTCCTTACTCGGTTGTACATTTATTTATACTCGATTTGTTATTTTAAATTCCAATTCCTTTTATAAATAAATTATAAAATTCGGTATAATCGAATTCCAATTATATCTCCTTTGGATTTTCTCAGTTCAGTTTATATCCTAAATCCTGGAATATAATCAATTATTCTATTTTCAACACGTTTTCCAAATTCACTTTTTAAATTCTTTCTTGAATTTAAACTTCTAAATTATCCAATGATAATTTATTTCCCTATTTTTATAAACATTGTTTATAAATTAATTTTCTTTTTTTTTAAATTAAAACAAGCTTTCCTTTCAAATACCTATTTGAAACCCAACCCTTTTTATATTTCGAATTTCGAAATAAGAACTATCATCTCTTTTTCGAAATGATTTCAATTTATACTTTTAAATTCATATTTGAATTTAATATTTCAAATTATCTCTTGATAATTAATACATCATATTTATAAACATCGTTTATAAATTTCCTTATCTTATATATTTAAACAAGTTCTATTTAGAAATCTATTTACAACCAAAATCTTATTTTGGAAATTTCTATTTATAATAACTTATATATATATAACATCCAATTTATTTTCATGATCAATTTAACTTCCATTTAAATAATTTTGAATTAATCGAATTCAAATCATAAATCCTTACGGATTTATTTTAGTTCAATTTATATTCTGAACATCAGAATAAATTCCATCGTTTATTTCATTAAAATGATTTCCCCATTTCTATCTTTAAATTCACATTTGAATTTAAATATTCAAATTATCCAATGATAATTTTTTTTTTTCATTTCTATTTATAAACATCGTTTATAAATTCATTTCAATTTCCTGGTTATCCCATGAAAATCATTTCATTTTATTTATAAATACTGTTTATAAATTCACTGCATTATCTAATTTATAAATGTCGTTTATAAATTCAATATTTGTTTTTATTTTACAAAACAAGTAAATATTTATAGTCCATTCAAAATTCGAATTCTATTTTTGGAAAAATAGATTTTCCTTTTAAATCCCTAAATATCATTTTACGATAGGGCCAGTGACATTTAACCAATCAAAAACAACTGATTATCCAACACATATTTTCCAATACATCATATATGATAATATATGTGAACCAAACAAATAATAATATTTTTAAGGAATCCAGTTGGATCCCTCCAACCTGTTTCCTGCATCCATAGACGTTAGCCAACATAAATAATACCCATCCTGCTTCGAGGCGGGATATCGCGGTATAGAAGGTCATCCACTATCATAGCGTGGGGCGTATAGGGTCATCCGCTAATGATACTACGGGCATTCGCCAATGGTACTGCGGGAATCCAATCACCAATATATATATATATATATATATAATAACCACAAACACCAATCCAAAATAACTAATATATATTTAATAACCACAATATTATTTCAATGCATGCAAACAACCAACAAACCATTATTTTTGACTGATAAAAATAATTCTAAATAAATTTTGAGTGAGATTTACTCACCGTGATCTTTATTTTTTGAACATCCGATTAGATGTTGAATCTTCATAGCTACGAATCAACTCGAATTTTCATGGACAAATTTATTTTGCACCTACGATAAATTTATTTTTGATTAATGATTAAATATTTATTTATTTATTTAAATTACTAAAGTAAATAAATAAATCTATGAATTCTTAAATTCTCTAAAAAAGTACCTTACTACCTTGCGATTACTCGACACATCCATGAAACTCACGCATAAACCATTGATCAATATTTCTGACAATAGCCCCAAGAACTCTTCACAATCCATTCCGGCATCTCACCAAATAACTCGCCGAAAAATCTTCATTACTTGCTATCACCCATTCTTACTACTCGCACAGTATCGCATTGCCAACTCTATGCATTCCACTTCAACCATACTTCAGACTAAGCAAGCCTGCATTCCAACCCCTGTTGCCATCAATCCACCCATCACCGCCCTTCTCAAATACAACATCAGCTTCTTACTGTCCACATGTTCTTCAATTAAAGCCCTATTCCCGTCGCCACGCCTACATCATACTATCATGAAAAATACAGACCCAATTACAAATCAATACTCTGCCTTGCCCAGTTTGCAAACTAATTCACCAAAGATCAACTCGCCTTCTCCCACCAGTGGTGATTCCATACCCTAACCCTACTGCAGAAATCGCGACCACCTTCAGTTCTATCTCGAACCCCATTTCAACAAAATCCAACACAGTCCTCCCCCTCCCCCCTCCCCCCGTTTGAACAACACCGCGCCTCATCCCTTTCCTCTCGTCACTACCCTGCTAAAAGAACTCGTACTTAATAGTGCTTTCGATCAGAGCTCCAGCTTAAAAAAAATCCCAAGCCCTAAATCGTACTGCAACTTCGAGTGATGATTTGCCTCATCGACGAATGCCTAACCATGACCGTGACTTTGGACATGCTGACCCCAGAACAACGATTTTGGTGTGAGGAGGTTATCGTGATTTTCATTTGAGTTTAAATTGAATTGGGGCAGTTCGTTTTTTCTTTTCGATTTAATACGGAATAAATGAATGATGAGGAAAATAAAATAGAAGTTGTGATTTATTTCAATGCCTGTAGGACTAAATGGAAGAGAGAAAGAAAGGGGTAGTCGTGGTTTTATAGAGAGAAATACTTCCTTGTTAAGGAAAGGAAAAAAGGTGTTTTGCTAGGTAAGGTTTATCAGAGGTAGGTCTTTAATGTATTAATCTTAGGAAGGGAGCTATTATATTTTATAATTATTTTTATTTATTTTATTTTTTAATTAACCAATACGATTTTAATTAATTAAATTATCCTGTAAATTTTGAACTCCTATTTGAACACAACAACCGGCATTCCTAGGGTAAAACCGCTATTCTAAACGCACATGGACAGGTATCAAAACCCCATTTGATCATATGGAGAAGATATAAATTTAAATCGATATGAATTAAATTCAAAACAATTAATCCTTCGAAAATAAATAATAATTATTATTCTAATTCAAACAGAATTTTGTATTGATTATCTGAACTGTTTTCAATTCAGTTTTAAATTTCAAATTTAAACATTTCGGATTCTCGTATAACGATAATCATTTATATTCGAAATAAATCGTATTTTGATTATTTCATCGATAACTGAATATAAAAATTCATTTATATTATCAACTCAATATTTAAAACCATATTAAATATTTAAAATTAACCGACCAAAATCTGGATCGTTACATTCTTCCCCTCTTAAAAGAATTTCGTCCCCGAAATTACTAAGGTAGAAAAGTGCTTCAAACTCATTAACTTTTCAAAACTCATTTATGTTGAAACTCAACATTTCATCTTTCAACAAATTTTGTTCAACCAAAAGTTTTGGTTTTTATTCATTTAATTTGAATGATCTATAGTCATCACATTTACATCCAATTTGTACTTCATTAATCTATTTAAATTGATTCCGATCAATTTATTCACTTCGATCCATTTAACTTGCTTAAGTTAAATTTAAATTTCCAGAATTCAAATCCCTGGATTTTCATTTCAAATCCTTTGAAATAACATAAATATATACATATATTTATAGTCTTTTGAAATTCAAAATATTTGAATTTTCCAACTAAACTTGTTTTCTTTCAAACAAATTTTCATCAAAAACTTTTCTAAGGTAACAATCCATCACTTCGAAACTCGAAAATGAACACTGATGATGATGATGCGATCATCATCAGAATTATTTCCCAGCCATTGAAGTGAGTTCAGTGCTTTATCGCTTTTAAAATCCATTCAAAATGATTTCTATTCAAAAATCCTTTCGAAATAAAACTATTGTATTTTAATATACTTTGGAAATATTTTCCAACTTCCCAGGATTTTAAATTCTAAATTCTACTTTGAATTCAATTTTAATTCATCTTATTTGTATATTTGATTATTATACAAATTATAACTGGTTATACATAGCCATTTCAATTTTATAATCTTATTTGATTATAATTTTAACATCCAACACATCCATATATTATAATAATTTCAGAAAAAATATTCTTTTTCTATCAAAAATAGAATTTTGAGTAAATTTATTTCATTTACCCAATTTAAACAATATTGTGTTCAGTCTTCTGTTCAGGTATTTACAAACACTTACCGACGCTGTGGCATCCCACGATTCGATCAGAATTCATAAACTACTCACCAGACAAGTCAACACAATATAAAACAATTTTTATATCAACTAACAAATACGCTCTCTCGTATATATATACACTCAACTCATTCTAGTGTACTACCGACCCTATCTCTAATGAGCACATTCCACCAAGCCTAGGTATTCGCTCAACCTAAGCTCTGATACCAACTGTAACGGCCCTTAAATCCATACTATCTGAGCTGACTAATAACACCACACGTCCAACCCAAATTGCACAGAAATACGAATCATTATTAGAAAGAAGTTAGAGGATGAGGAATAGAAAGAAAGAAATATTAGAGTAGAAGAAAACGGAGATCACAAACTCACAGCGGAATGAATAATATATATTAGATAACATAAACTTTGAAATACAATTCGGTAACTTTATATACATACCAACATCAGAGGACAACAGCTATTTCTGGAACAGTTATAAACACCTGTTTCCAAATACAAACATGGTACACAACGGAATATATGATAGTCTATAGCTAATTGGGGAAGCCACCGGCTTCGAACTCCTCCAAGTGAATCTGTAAAATCCCGACTACTTGACTGTCGTACAAATTTGGGAACCCAAGAGTTTAAGGAAAACAAACAAAATAAACTCTGGGTCAGTCATGGGACTGGTGTGAGTAAACTCCAACCATTTGTTTAACTTTAAAAATCCTTTCGAAAGAAATGATAATCGTAAGACCGATCCACACATAAACATGGATGGTTTTTACCTTACGATAACCCAAAATATTTTTGATATCAAATCCAGTGATATTATAATAATGTCTACATCAAATAAATAGAATCTAGCGGAACGCTTGCATCTCACGCTCCATATATAATATAAAATCAAAAACCACATGGCACTTATTGGAGATTGGATTTCCAACATGACAAGGTATGGAACCACCTTCCGATAGTGTATCTCTAGAGGGAAATACACTGAGTTCAACAAGAACATCTTGCAACCCGGCCCATACATGACCGACCACTCATTTCGCTTGAGTGTATCGAATGTATATCACCAAGGGTTGGGATCAGCAACCGTTTTCCCGAATGGGACAGCATCGATAGATTAAAGAAGTAAAAGAAATTTCTCTAGATAGGTGATTATACACCCTAATGGGAGCGACCCACATAGCCATGTTGCCTGCCCGATTTTTGTCATTTCCCGGTTGTTGAGGCCTGAGGCTATGATTTCTTTCCATTCATTGATAGCACAATCACTTTGAATGCCACATGGTCATATCCGTTAATCACTAATTGATTTGCACAAATATATTCTGGATATTATGCTAAGAGAATAAATCCTCCGCCACCATATATATTTATGCAGACCGACATATTCGATCATTGGAAATACTTTGTCAGACATTCGTCCATATACGTTCGTTCTGGGATTGAAAAAAACCGAAGTCACAATTTCCATTAGTAGAAAAAGCCCTTGCACTTTACTCCGGCTTTGATTATCCTCATATAATCTGATTCGCAACGCTGCTACTAATACAGAGTGGTTCTCGGATAATAATCCAACCGGTCTCTCCATATTGACAAGGATATTGGCAAACACTTCGATAGTCGGTTATTTAACTATCGATGAAAAACAAACAAGCATTCATCCATAACATCAAACCATCACTGGGCCCGTTAATTAATATTTCATTAATTAAATCACCCTTTCCATTTCCTTATCAATATTTGTTAAACAAATATTTTCAATTATCATCTTGGCCTTTTCGCTATTTGGAAAACATAACCGTATATCCTTCTTTTATTTTCTATATGTAGAAAATATCTTCTATTTATAATTGGAAACATTCCAATTACTTATCTCTTTCACGCCCGTTCATTTCTACACTCAGGAAATATTTATTTATTATATTTCTAAATTCCCACTTACTTGGGTTAAAACGAATGTTGTGTAAAACATCGTTACAACCACCCAAAATACTGCATTCAACTAACTCTTATTCAAACATTCCTCTTCGAGCCTGGATCTTGCTATTTATCAGTTAAAAACGAAATCAATCAAGTTGGGGTATAACTACCTCCCAGACCTTGACTGAAAACATACTTAACTTCAAAACGGATAAGACCACTTACCTCGAATAATCAACATCATAAAACCAATTATTCATTTTTAAACCCGCATACATTTCTCTTTCTAATTTTATCATATTTAATTATAGATTTCCCTTTTGTTTATAACATTCTATTTTAATTTCGTTTCCTTATCGAATTCTATATATATATATCGATGTATCGATTTTCTAGTTATCCAATTTTCTTTAAAATATTCTAACTCCTTAAATTTCCGGAAAATTTCGCCATAAACTCCTTTGTACCGGTAAATAGCTCAAACCTCAACTCGTCTCTCTAGGCCCTTTCCATTCAAAAAGAAAAACAAAAAAACCAAGCGGCTTGCCGATTCGGCGCATAAAATCTCATATGGGATTTAAACGTGTACCTTTTTGTCGGGCACACAAATTATAATCTTCATATACTTCATTCCATACCTGTCTAACCCATATACGTCCATTTACACTTTATTCCAACTCAACCTGGCCATTTTAATTCAATTCGCTAATTAATTCTCTAATTAGCTCTTTTGCATATTCCACTTTCTGTTTGAACATATCAGTTCAAATACAAATATTTACTTGCTTATAAACCCATTTGAATTCCATTTTCAATTCAATTTCCATATTCGATTTCAAATATGAATTACAATCCCCATTCACTTATCCATTGTCCAATTCAACCCAAAGGTTTATTAACTAATTTTTCTTGTAATTAGTTAATTCTATTCAATAATTTAAAATCTGATTTTTTTTTTTGTTTCAAAAATCATTTTATTTACACAACTTGAGTTAATATTTATTTTACAACTCAAATCCGGATTTTTTAATGGAAATTCAGATTTTATTTACTTAAAATCCTTATATTTATTTATATAAACCATTATGGTTCATAAATGATTTTGGCGCTGCTTTTCTGAAAATTTGATTTTGACATAACTCAAAATCTATTAGACGAAATCCAGATTTTTCTCTTCCATCAGAAAACTATTATTCAACCGGTCCTGACGATTCTTGTTCCAAAGAATTCTGACTTAAATTGAGTTCCATTTACTCAATTGAAGTTCGAAACGCTAATTTACGGACTGTCGCGCTGCGGTGAGTTCGTTTTAAATATATTTATATATATAAACTTTTAAACTTTGTTTAGAATAAAATTCAACTCCATTCTAATATATTTTTAATATATATCGAACCAATTTTCCCAATTCAACTCAATAATTCTGATTATCTATGATCGCTGATTTTTCCTTACTCGGTTATACATTTATTTATACTCGATTTGTTATTTTAAATTCCAATTCCTTTTATAAATAAATTATAAAATTCAGTATAATCGAATTCCAATTATAACTCCTTTGGATTTTCTCAATTCAGTTTATATTCTAAATCCCGGAATATAATCAATTATTCTATTTTCAACACGTTTTCCAATTTCACTTTTTAAATTCTTTCTTGAATTTAAACTTCTAAATTATCCAATGATAATTTATTTCCCTAT
This sequence comes from Allium sativum, assembly GCA_030737875.1. Lineage (NCBI taxonomy): Eukaryota > Viridiplantae > Streptophyta > Magnoliopsida > Asparagales > Amaryllidaceae > Allium > Allium sativum. Next base: position 16,812,762 of record CM060925.1, read on the forward strand.
TTTTATAAACATTGTTTATAAATTAATTTTCTTTTTTTAAAAATTAAAACAAGCTTTCCTTTCAAATACCTATTTGAAACCCAACCGTTTTTATATTATGAATTTCGGAATAAAAACTATCATCTCTTTTTCGAAATGATTTCAATTTATACTTTCAAAATCATATTTGAATTTAATATTTCAAATTATCTCTTGATAATTAATTCATCATATTTATAAACATCGTTTATAAATTTCCTTGTCTTATATATTTAAACAAGTTCTATTTAGAAATCTATTTACATCCAAAATCTTATTTTAGAAATTTCTATTTATAATAACTTATATATATAACACCCAATTTATTTTCATAATCAATTTAACTTCTATTTAAATAAATTCGAATTAATCGAATTCAAATCATAAAACCTTACAGATTTATTTTAGTTTAATTTATATTCTGAACATCAGAATAAATTCCATCTTTTATTTCTTTAAAACGATTTCCCCATTTCTATCTTAAAATTCACATTTGAGTTTAAATATTCAAATTATCCAATGATAATTTTTTTCCATTTTTATTTATAAACATTGTTTATAAATTCATTTCAATTCCCTGGTTATTCCATAAAAATCATTTCATTTTATTTATAAACACTATTTATAAATTCACGGCATTATCTAATTTATAAATGTCGTTTATAAATTCAATATTTGTTTTTATTTTACAAAACAAGTAAATATTTATAGTCCATTCAAAATTCGAATTCTATTTTTGGAAAAATAGATTTTCCTTTTAAATCCCTAAATATCATTTTATGGTATTTTATATAAATCAACATTTAGGGCCAGTGACATTTAACCAATAAAAAACAACCAATTATCCAGAACTTATTTTCCAATACATCATATATGATAATATATGTGAACCAAACAAATAATAATATTTTTGAGGAATCCAATTGGATCCCTCCAACATGTTTCCTGCATCCACAGACGTTAGCCAACATAAATAATACCCATCCTGCTTCGAGGCAGGATATCGCGGTATAGAAGGTCACCTACTATCATAGCGTGGGGCGTATAGGGTCATCCGCTAATGATAATACGGGCATCCGCTAATGGTACTACGGGAATCCAATCACCAATATATATATATATATATATATATATATATATATATATATAATAACCACAAACACCAATCCTAAATAACTAATATATATTTAATAACCACAATATTATTTCAATGCATGCAAACAACCAACAAACAATTATTTTTAACGGATAAAAATAATTCTAAATAAATTTTGAGTGAGATTTACTCACCGTGATCTTTATTTTTTGAACATCCGATTAGATGTTGAATCTTCATAGCTATGAATCAACTCGAATTTTCTTGGACAAATTTATTTCGCACCTACGATAAATTTATTTTTAATTAATGATTAAATAAATATTTATTTATTTAAATTACTAAAGTAAATAAATAAATCTATGAATTCTTAAATTTTCTAAAACAGTACCTTACTACCTTGCGATTACTCGACACATCCATGAAACTCACTCATAAACCATTGATCAATATTTCTGACAATAGCCCCAAGAACCCTTCACAATCCATTCCGGCATCTCACCAAATAACTCGCCGACAAATCTTCATTACTTGCTATCACCCATTCTTACTACTCGCACAGTATCGCATTGCCAACTCTACGCATTCCACTTCAACCATACTTCAGACTAAGCAAGCCTGCATTCCAACCCCTGTTGCCATCAATCCACCCATCACCGCCCTTCTCAAATACAACATCAGCTTCTTATTGTCCACATGTTCTTCAATTAAAGCCCTATTCCCGTCGCCACGCCTACATCATACTATCATCAAAAATACAGACCCAATTACAAATCAATACTCTACCTTGCCCAGTTTGCAAACCAATTCACCAAAGATCAACTCGCCTTCTCCCACCAGTGATGATTCTGTACCCTAACCCTACTACAGAAATTGCGACCACCTTCAGCTCTATCTCGAACTACATTTCAACAAAATCCGACACTGCCCCCCCCCCCCCCCCCGTTTGAACAACACCACGCCTCATCCCTTTCCTCTCGTCACTACCCTGCTAAAAGAACTCTCTCTTAATAGTGCTTTCAATCAGAGCTCTAACTTAAAAAAATCCCAAGCCCTAAATCATACTGCAACTTCGAGTGATGATTCGCCATCATCGACGAATGCCTAACCATGACCGCGACTTCGAACATGCTGACCCCAGAACAACGATTTTGGTGAGAGGAGGTTATCGTGATTTTCATTTGAGTTTAAATTGAATTGGGCGGTTCGTTTTTTTACTTTTCGATTTAGTACGGAATAAATGAATGATGAGGAAAATAAAATAGAAGTTGTGATTTATTTCAATGCCTGTAGGACTGAATGGAAGAGAGAAAGAAAGAGGTAGTCGTCGTTTTATAGAGAGAAATACTTCCTTGTTAAGGAAAGAAAGAAAGGTGTTTTCCTAGGTAAGGTTTATCAGAGGTAGGTCTTTAACGTATCTAGCTTAGGAAGGAAGCTATTATATTTTATAATTATTTTTATGTATTTTAGATTTTAATTAACCAATACGATTTTAATTAATTAAATTATCCTATAAATTTTGAAGTCCTATTTGAGCTCAACAACCGGCATGCCTAGGGTAAAAACGCTATTCTGAACACACTGGGACAGGTATCGAAACCCCATTTGATCATATGGCGAAGATATAAATTTAAATCGATATGAATTAAATTTAAAACAATTAATCCTTCGAAAATAAATAATTATTATTCTAATTCAAACAGAATTTTGTATTGATTATCCAAACTGTTCTCAATTCAGTTTTAAATTTCAAATTTAAACATTTCAGATTCTCGTATAACGATAATCATTTATATTCAAAATAAATCGTATTTCGATTATTTCATCGGTAACTGAATATAAAAATTCATTTATATTATCAACTCAATATTGAAAACCGTATTAAATATTTAAAATTAACCGCCCAAAATCTGGGTCGTTACAACAAATATTAATCAGGCTAAGACGTGAGGTTAGGCCCAACCGTGAAATAAGACTGCCCGGACCCGACTGAAATATCCAGCATCCGCAAGTTGTAGGCCTAATGTGGGAGGTCTATCCCATTATAAACCATAAATGGACATGGTAATAAATTGGACTACTTAACCAAATCTAATCCATAGGGATTGTATGATTGTGAACTAAAGTTAGGGTTAAGTAAAATTAGCTGGATAGTGGATGGGTTAAGAAAATCTGGAGGGGGTGGGTAATATTTATATATATGTCCACAAACTTAACCCGATAAGCTTACGTAATTAAAGACACCTGATGGTATACATAACCGGAGGAAATAATAAAGTTATGTAATTAAAGACACCTTTTAGGGTAAGCCTAACTTGTATAAATAATAGTGTTATGTAATTAAAGACACCTAGTGATATACATAGCCAAAGAAAACCTAGTGGGGATACAAGACGAGGGGAGAGCTTGTATCATATTGTGTAGGATCCGTTTCAGTCAGTAACCCGGAGTAAGTATCAAAACATGTACTCCGTACTACGCGGAGAAGGGGCACGCTTATTGACTAATTGTAAGAGATCCAAACGTGGAGGACGGTGTGGGGGGCGCAAACCGACAGGGCCATGTGCGTGCATGAGCCGGGCAGAGGGGGATAAGATGACCGTGACACCTGTAGATATGGGGTTGTGCATGTCAGTGAGGGGTTGCCACTTAGGACCTGAAACATCCTGCGGTGGGGCCGGCACAAAGTATATATGGAGTAGGGAGCCTATTGATTAGGGTAGTAGTTAGGGTATATTTGGACGTATACCCAAGTCTACCACCTTGAAGTGTAAGGGATCAACTCATTCTGGTTATACTAGTAAGAGTGAAGAGTAATCATTAGAAGCATATACACCTTATTCTGTCTACCTTGTCATACCTGTCATCTATGTAGTGATCTCTCTTATCCTCTTTATATGTCTGTCATGCTACTTTTATTTATTTACTTGCTAAAAGTCACTAGACTCGCCAGACTTTATGTCTGACACTTTTTTTTTCTCCTTCTTTCTTCCGTTTCCCCCCAGGTTCTCAGGGAGGAAACACTCAGGCTTGACCGTGATTCTGCTTACTTTTGCTAGAGTTGCTGATATGTATAGCTTAAGCTCATATCCTTATTGCTATGGCTAATTTGTTCTTAGGTAATTTTACTTCTTTTGTCTACTCTGATATTTTTTAAGTACAAGACAGTAACTTTTATGTTGTAATAGGCTTTTATGTTTCAGACATGTGATGTTTTTGGACCACGGTATCTTATGATAAATAAAGTTTTTATTTCGCTGTTATTCTATATATCTATCTTGTAATAATCTGTGTCTGTTTACCTATAGTGCTTCACGAAACTTAATGCATTCCCTTTATGAATGGGATTAACGGACATGGGGTGTCACACTTGGTATCAAAGCTGAAGGTTACCGGATTGGATACAGTTTTTGAAAAATATTTTCAAAAAGATTTTAAAAGAAAACATTTTTAAAAACATTCCCCAAAAAGCCATATGTAATATCTTAGATCCTTTGCCTGAATCTCTTCCTTTTTCTTTTCAGCATGTTTGGGGAACCAAACATTCTTAACATCCCAGAGGGCGTTACGATACTCGGATGGTTCCGTAGGTATCTGGAGGCCACGGTGCCTGCCGATGGCCTAGAAAACGTTCCTCCCCCAGCTGCACCAGCCATTCCTCCTCCTCCTCCTCCAAGAGCAGATAATTTCGCTAAGGTATGCAAGGACTTCCGTGCTATGGGAAGGAAGCTGTTCCATGGGAATGAGACATACGTAGAAGCGCAGAATTGGCTCAAGGAGTCCGAGGACTTGTTCGTAATCTTTGAAGTAGAGGATAGAAGGAAGATTCAGTTAGCCGCCTGGCTACTGAAAGACGAAGCCTCATTTTGGTGGGAAGTCACCCAAGTTGGACGTCCGGTGGAAACTTGGGAGGATTTTCGACAGAGGTTCGAAATGAAATTTCTTTCCCAAGCCGAAAGAAGCATGCAAATGGAGAGGTTCCTAGCACTCAAACAAGGCAACTTGATAGTGAAAGAGTATGTGAACAAATTCAACCAGCTAGCAAGGTCCGGGTTAGAGTTGGTGGATACACCGCACAAATGGGCTTTGCGGTTTGCAAAAGGGCTGAATGAACATCTGCATGGGTTAGCCATGTCCCATGTTCCAATGGGGTCCACTTTTGAAAAGCTTGTCGATATGAACCTAATGCATGAGGAAGACAAGGGAGAAAAGAAGGAAGGAAAGGCTAAGGAGACATCGTAAAATAGGAAGGTATGGCCCAAGAAGGGGCAGCAGCAGCAACAACAACAGAAGAAAGGAGGGAAGAATGACAAAGGCAAGGATAAGAGAAAATGTCACAGTTGTGCGAAGTAAGGTCACTTGATCAAAGACTGTAAGAGAAGGAAGAACACTTGTTTTAATTGTGGAGAGGTCGGACACTTCGCTAGAGAGTGGCTGAAGAAACAGGGATCACAGGGACAGGGTCAAAGGACTGGAACTTCTAGGGGCAGGTGCATGCCCTTGCAATTAGTGCTCCCAATAGAGGTAGAAAAATTTCTGTGGAAGGTTTAATTTCTCTTTCAAACCACCTTATTAGAAAACTTTTTGATTCTGGCACTTCATATTCATTTATATCAAGTTCTATAGTTGAATCTCTGCACTTAATTACTAGTATGGTAGTGGATCCCGTAGTTGTTTCAAACCCCACTGGTGGCTCAACCCATTTATCTATGATTTGTCGGGGTTTGAGAATATCTGTGTTAGGCGTCGAGTTTGAATGCGATGCATATGTGCTCGTGTTTATGGGCTATGGGTTGATTCTAGGAATGGATTGGCTTACCACATATGGTGCCATTCTGGATTTTGAGAAGAGGGTTGTTAGGCTTCTGACTTGTCATGGGAGGACCCTCGAGATTTCTTGTGACCCACAAGGGTCAGTTATGCTTAGTTTTCTAGAGTCTCTTAATGCATCTATTGATGACTTGCAATCTGTTCCAGTACTCCGAGATTATTCCAATGTTTTTGATGAGGTTCTGGGTTTACCTCCGAGGCACGAGATCGACTTTCGTATATATTTGGTGGACAATGCAAAGCCAGTTGCATTGCCAGTGCACCACATGGCTCCGAGGGAAAGGAGGGAGCTGAGTAAGCAAGTAGGGCAGCTACTTGAGAAAGGGTTTATTAGACGAAGCATATCTGAATGGGGTGCTCCAGTAGTATTCGCGACCAAGGAGGATGGTTCGGTTCGTTTGTGTGTTGACTATAGAGAGCTGAATAAACTCACTAAGAAGAATAGGCACCCACTTCCGAGGATTGATGATTTATTTGATCAGCTTGTTGGTGCCTCAGCATTTTCTCAGTTAGACTTGGCCATGGGGTTCGATCCGTTGAGGGTGGCTGAGGACAACATAGATAAGACTGCTTTTAGAACTCCAGATGGTTTCTTTGAATGGCTGGTTATGCCTTTTGGCCTGACGAATGCACCTGCCTATTTTGTTGATCTAATTAGTAGGGTGTTTCGGGAGTTCCTAAATAAATTTGTTGTAGTCTTTGTTGATGATATTTTGATCTTCTCCAAAAGTGAAGAAGAGCATGCCCAACATTTGAGAGAAGTTTTGAAAACTCTCCGTGACCATCAGCTTAAGGCGAAGTTCTCCAAATGCCATTTTTGGTGAAAAGAGGTGAGATTCTTAGGGCATGTGGTCTCCAAAGAAGGGATAGCTATAGATCTCGCCAAGGTGGTTGTGATGCAAGATTGGAAGATTCCTAAAAATGCAACCGAGGTGAGAAGCTTTCTTGGGTTGGCAAGTTACTATAGGAAGTTCATTAAGGACTTCGCAAAGATATCAGCCCCACTCACCAGGCTGACGAAGAAGAACTTGACATTTTCATGGGATATAGACTGTGACATTGCTTTCCAACGACTGAAGAGGGCTCTGACAACAACCCCAGTCTTGGCCTTGCCTGACGGGAGTAAGGTGTTTACCGTTTACATTGATGCGTATGGTACAGGGCTTGGTGCGGTTTTGATGCAAGAAGGGAAAGTAGTATATTATGGGGGTAGACAGTTGAGAGTTCATGAAAAGAACTGCCCCACCCATGATCTAGAGCTAGCTGCCATAGTATTCGCGTTAAAGACGTGGCGTCATTATTTACTTAGAGATAAGTTCGAGTTGTACACCGATCATAAATCTCTCAAATATCCGTTCTCGCAGAAAGACCTCAATTTAAGGCAATAACTGTGGATGGAGTTTCTAGCTTCTTATGATTTTAAGATTACTTATACCCCTGACAAGGGTAATGTGGTGGTAGACGCACTAAGTAGGCAGAGGATGGCCCTGAGTCCTCTGTTTGTGGAAAGAAAGAACTTGGAGTTCATATCAGCTTTTGATTTTAGACCCTCCATCGAGATTTTGCTTGATTTGTTTGCATCCTTGGAGATATGACCAACTCTTATGGACCAGATAGGAGCTTCACAACAAGGTAACCCACAGATTTTAGACATCATGGAAATGCTCAGAAAAGGGGAGACTTCTAGTCACCTCAGTAGATATGCCATAGATAAAAAGGGGTAGTTGTGACAAGATGGAAGGCTTTGTGTTCCTCAAACTGGAAGCTTGATAAAGGCAGTCCTAAAAGAAGCCCACCATTCTAAGGTGACCATTCATCCAGGTGGTGATAAGATGTACAGAGACATGAAGAGGGTTTTCTTTTGGGCTGGGATAAAGAAAGATGTGGTCGAATTTGTTTCTCAATGTTTAGTTTGCCAGCAAGTCAAAGCTGAGCAAAAGAAGCTCGGCGGTGGTTTAGTTCATCCTTTGGAGGTTCCTCAGTGGAAATGAGAAAGCGTCTCTATGGATTTCATAGATGGTTTGCCTAGGTCGAAGAAAGGAAACACCAGTATCTGGGTTGTGGTGGATAGAATCACTAAGAGCGCTCACTTTATTCCAGTTAAGAGTAATAGGACGACATCATGGTTGGCAGTAATTTATGTTTATGAGATAGTTCATCTTCATGGAGTACCTTCCAGCATCGTAAGCGATTGTGACCCCATCTTTACCAGCGAATTTTGGAGGAGCTTGCAAGAAGCATTAGGTACACGGTTGTGTTTGAGCACCACTTATCATCCTCAGACCGATGGACAGATGGAGAGGGTGAACAGGATTCTTGAAGATCTTTTGAGGCTGTGTATCCTAAACTTCGGAGGGACTTGGGAAGAGCACCTTCCTTTAGTAGAGTTTTCCTATAACAACAGTTATCAATCCAACATCGGCATGGCACCCTTTGAAGAATCGTACGGACGACTCTGTAGATCACCAATTTGTTGGTGGGAATCTACAGAAATATTATTACTTGGACCAGATATGGTTAGAGAAACGTCTGAAAAGATTGACCTTGTTCGACGTCGGATGAAGACAACTCAAGGTAGGTAGAAGTCCTATGTAGACAAGAGAAGGACTGACATCGAATTTGAAGTGGGAGACTTAGTTTTTATCAAACTATCACCTCTGAGGAATGTGGTTCGCTTTGGATCGGTAGGGAAGTTGATACTTAGGTTTGCGGGACCATTTCCCATAACTGAGAGGATTGGCCAAATGGCCGATAGAGTAAAACATCCAGAAAATCTTTCCGGCATTCATGATGTTTTCCACATTTCTCATCTGCGGAAGTGCCTGCATGACACCACGGTAATTGTTGAGCTGAGTGTGTTGGAAGAAGTAGAAGTGGAACGGGAGGCGACAATCAAGCGAGTCCCTACCCGTATTCTTGGATCATAAGTTAAGAAGCTACACAATAAAGAGATCAAGTTGTTAAAGGTTCAATGGGGAGATAACCCAGAGGATGTGACATGGGAGACCGAAGACAAGCGCACTTCATACCCTTTCCTTTTCGAGGGTATGTTCTTAACTCCTTTTTCAAAGTTTTATCAGTACTTGCTTCTATCATTTGAGTATATCCTATCCATAGTATTTGCGACCTTTAGGTAAGAATCCTATGAATGTAAACATGTGTTTGAGACATGTTATGTTTGATGGATGCTAGTGGATGCTAGTGTTTGCTAGTGGTTTCCTGTGGATGCATATACACACACATTAGGCACTAGATCGGATCAATCACTCTCATACTGCATATGGATGTGTGTGCATTTTCTTTTCTTTCATGGATGGAAATGGGTGAATTAGCATATGGATGTTACATTTGGATGAATTAGTGTGCACACATATTGAGCTTACATGTTATCATAGGATTATTTGCATACATATTGGATTCATGGCGCTAACATACATTGCATTAAGGAGGTCAACTGTATTAGTAGACTGCTTGATTTTCGCATCAGAATTGGGACATATACACACACCTTTGCATATATTCATATAAGCATTAGAAATCTGTAAGGACAACGGATGCCAGTGATTGATGGATGAGTAGATGGATGGTAGGTTATGCATTCTTCTCAACATGGAGATTTCGAGGACCAAATCCTTTAAGTAGGGGGGAATGTAACACCTTATAATTTTGTTAACATTAAAGAGGATAAATTAAATAATAATTAATTTAATATTTAGAATTAAGGAAAAAGGACTGCGCCATTGCACCCGTCTCAAAATTCTAGTCAAGATAGATATTTGGTTTGCATAAAAACGGACACCGTATGGAGAAGTTATGAGGGTTTTAAGTATGTATACGCGCAGAAAGAATATATATACATATGAGCCATATAGGAGTCAGCACCTTATCCATAACAGTTCGAATTTGAAAAAGAAAAAGACGTGGTAGATTTCCCGCTTTAGGGGGTCGACCCCCCTAGAGGGTTGTCGACACCGGGGTCGACCCCCCTTAAGGGGTATCGACACCAAGGTCGACCCACCCACAGGGGAGTCGACACCCCTAGGGCTGATGTGGCATAGTCAGTTTGGAGGCTGACAGCTTTAAATAAAGGTCCATTTTCATGTTTTCTGTCTTGGAATGCAATGGAGGCCAAATGCTGTCAGTGACTGGACTAAACCTAATTCTATTCATCTTCTGAAATCAAATTCTGAGATTCAAGCATAGATTCAACACCTACAACTTCTCTTCTATCATATTAACAATCCAAACACTGTGAGTTGGTTACTTTTAGGTTTAAATGAATAAAAGTAATTTGTGAAAGACTGTGATTTGGATATGTTGTAAATTATGAATCTATACTATTATTGGATCCTAAGCTATGTCATGATAGATCTACTTTTCTAGATCAAATTCAATTGTGATTAATCTATTACGTCACCTTTGTGGATCTTGGTTTATATCTATATTGTGGTTAATGTAAATCTGTCATTTAAGGACAGTTAAACCTTGTTTAGATCTAATCTTTTATATAGATCATCTTTTACCTTTCATATTGTGGCCAACTTAGATATGTCATTATTTAGACATATAAATCTTTTTTTAGACCTAAACATGCTTGCTAGGTCATCCTAATTATGCTAGATCTGTTTTTATGTCCACATTATAATCATGTTAAATCTAGTTTTATCATTGCATGTTCACTAGATCTATTTTTATGTCCACCTTATTATTATGTCAAAACAAGTCTATGCCAGTATATATGTTCATGTCATCTTTGTTAGAATGATCACTATTGTCATTTTTTCCATTACCTTTCCCTTTTTAATGAATATACCTAGGCTACTTTCTAGCCTAGGTATGCCGCCAAATATATGCAAATGCGTCAGTTAGGGGATGGGAGAAAATATTAGATTTTGACATAATTTGATGTGAATTTGGACATGTAATCCATTATGAGTATAATTGGACATTTAGGCATAATTGGAAATTTGAATGTTAATTTGTTTATTAATTGGAGTAATGAATATGAATAAATTTGGCATAAAATCAATTATGGACATAATTGGAAAAAAGGTGCATAAAACCTATAATTGACATAGGTGTAATTAATAATAAATGCCTAGGACTACAATTAAAAATTTTAATGGCACTTATGACACGAGGTTAGGTTGCATTAGTGGTGGAAGTCTGCCCGGACCCGACCGGCATATCCAGTAGCCACTAATGTTGATCCTAATGTGGGAGGTCTAAGTGCGCAAATAGAATTGGGCTAAGACACGAGGTTAGGCCCAACTGTGGAATAAGACTGCCTAGACCTGACCGGCCTATCCAGCATCCAAAAGTTGTAGGCCTAATGTGGGAGGTCTAGCCCATTATAAACCATCAATGGACGTGGTAATAAATTGGACTGCTTAACAAAATCTAATCCATAGGGATTGTATGATTATGAACTAAAGTTAGGGTTAAGTAAAAATGGCTGGATAGTGGATGGGTTATGCAATCTGGAGGGGGTGGGTAATATTTATATATAGGCCCACAAACTTAACCCGACAAGGTTATGTAATTAAAGACACCTAGTGGTATACATAACCGGAGGAAATAATAAAGTTATGTAAATAAAGACACCTTTTAGGGCAAGCATAACTTGTATAAATAATAGGGTTATGTAATTAAAGACACCTAGCGGTATACATAGACAAAGAAAACCTAGTGGGGATACAAGACAAGGGGGAGAGCTTGTATCGTATTGTATGGGATCCGTTTCAGTCAGTAACCCAAAGCAAGTATCAAAACATGTACTCCGTACTAGGCGGAGAAGGGGCACGCTAACTGACTGATTGTAATAGATCCTAACGTGGAGGACGGTGTGGGCGGAGCAAACCGACCGGGCCATGTGCATGCATGAGCCGAGCAGAGGGGGATAAGAGGACCGTGACTCCTGTAGATATGGGGTTGTGCATGTCAGTGAGGGGTTGCCACTTAGGGCCTGATACATCATGCGGTGGGGCCGGCACAGAGTATCTACGGAGTAGGGAGTCGATCGGTTAGGGTAGTAGATAGGGTATATTTGGACGTATACCCAAGTCTACCACCTTGCAGTGTAAGGGATCATCTCATTCTGGTTATACTAGCAATAGTGCAAAGTAATCATTAGAAGCATATACACCTTATCCTGTCTACCTTTTCACACATGTCATCTATGTAGTAATCTCTCTTATCCACTTTATATGTCTATCATGGTACTTTTATTTATTTACTTGCTAAAAGTCACTAGACTCGCCAGACTTTATGTCTGATTCTTTTTGTTTCTCCTTCTTTCTTCCGTTTCCCCTCAAGTTCTCAGGGAGGAAACACTCAGGCTTGACTGTGATTCTGCTTACTTTTGCTAGAGCTGCTGATATGTATAGCTTAAGCTCATATCCTTGTTGCTATGGCTATATTTTGTTCTTGGGGAATTTTACTTCTTTTATGTACTTTGATATTTTTGAAGTACAAAATAGTAACTTTTATGTTGTAATGGGCTTTTATGTTTCAGACATGTGATGTTTTTGGACCACGGTATCTTATGATAAATAAAGTTTTTATTCCTCTGTTATTCTATATATCTGTCTTGTAATATTCTGTGTCTGTTTACCTATAACGCTTCACGAAACTTAATGCATTCCCATTGTGAGTAACATTAACGGACGTGGGGTGTCACATTTTTCATCCAAATTTTCCCACACTCTTACTGATCAAGAGCGTAGTTCATCCAATTTTTGCGTCCAAAATCCTACCAACCATCTTTATTTTTCGAATTCCAAAAAAAAAAAAACTAATTTTCCAAATTCGATTTCTTATGTCACAAAATGGTGGAAAACTTCACATCTTCTGTTTTTCTTTTATGTACCTTTTTCTAATTGTACTTGAATTTTGTGAAACTATTATATAAAGATTCCCTATTTTCCTATCCAAGCATAACCCACATAAGAAAACTTTCTTTGTTACAATTTTTTTTTTTTTTGAAAGCAAATTTGTGTGATCTTCTACAAAGAAGAGAGCACACATATAAAATAGATAAAAATGAGTCAACAAATACAAGTCTACAAATACAGTCCACAACTCAAAAAGAAACCAAAAAAGCATCTCAAGGTATGACTATAAGTATGTATAGGATAGTAGATATATGAGCTCCAGATAAACCATCGCCCATCATACTACACAATCGAATTCCGGCAAGGCCACCACCCGATAGTGAAGTATATCTACTCCTATACAATAAACTAGTCACATCAAACTAAATACAACAAATATATGATCTCATAAAAACACAGAAGATCTCCAAGTATGCTCTTTAGACAACTCCAAAGCATAAAAACATCTATCAACCATAGCATCTCCCCAAAAAGCTCCTCAGTTATAACCAACTACCAGCAACCTGAAAGAAGCTAGCCAAAAACCATAAGCAACCATCACATATATGTATGAGTATGTGTGTGTGTGTATATATATATATATATCTAAGAATATATATAAATATAATCATACATATATGTGAAAAAGGAATAAAAAGGAAAAGGAGACAAACATCTAGCACTAGTAAGCTGAAATCAGTAACAAATGCGTATAATATTGCGACTAAAATACCTATTAAAAACAAACTCAAATTAGATCTAACAAAAAGCAAATATCTCTCAAAACGACAAACTCTATTTAACTTAAAGTGAGAATTAGACATCCAATCAAGACAAAAGGTAACAATCCTAATGATTAATTTATCAACAGACTCAGAAATAAAATGGAACACCCTATGATTTCTTTCTAACTATATGTACCGACTAATAATAGTAACTAAAGAATCCAACACATATCTTTGTCTACAATTAAAAACAAATCTACCACAATTCCAATAATACTCACAGCTACTACAAGAATTAAGATAATTAAAAGCAAAAACCGTCAAAATCAAATTTAAAGTATAAGTAGTAAAAGAGCAAAAGCAAAATAAATGATCAACATTCTCATCCAAAACACCACAAAAACTACACTTAACATCAAAAATAATATTTTTCTTCTTTAGCTCAACCATATTAAGCTTCTTATGAATAATCAACCACATAAGGAATTTAGCTTTAGGTGGAGAATTAGACTTCCAAAGATATTTAAAAACAAACAAAGAAACTCCCGAAAAATCAAGAAATTTATACATAGAATTAGTAGTGTGCACAAGACTCTTATCCAGACACCAAGTAATATTGTCACCATTATCATCCAAATGACACAAAGCCAATTTGGCTCTCAAAAAGGCAAATTGTCTTAACACAGACCCTTCTAAAATATGATCAAAGGAAAATTCCCACAGAGGATCTAAGTAAACATCAATAACCAAAGCATTATTAAAACATCAAATCTCAAACAGCTCTCAAAATTCTACTTTAAGGGGTAACCTAGAGATTCAGGCATCATGCCAAAAATAAGTAATATTACCCGAATGAACAGTCATCTTACAACCTAATTTAAAAAAATCAAAGCATTTCAAAAAAGAATTCCAAAAATAAGATAATCTATTCATCCAACTACTACTAGAACCCACAATAAATTCCCCTCCCCCCCCCCCCCAGAATAATAAAATTTGGAAACAATATGCTTCCAAGTAGCTGTCACTTCTGGGTTCCTAAATCTCCAAACCCATTTGGCTAACAAGGAGGAGTTAAAATTATAAAGATTAATAATCCCCAGCCCCCCATCCTTCTTTGACCTACAGCAAACATCCCAATTAACTAAACAATTATAACCACTACAAATGTTAACACCTCTCCAAAGAAAGTTATGCCTAATTCTATCAATTTTCTCAATCATCCATTGAGGAAATCGATGGACAACCATCCAATAAGTAGGAATAGCTGACAACACAGAATTGACAAGAACTAATCTACCAGCTCTTAATAGAAATCTGCTATTCCAACTAGATAACCTATTATTAATTTTATCAATAATAAATAACCAATCTTCATGCTTGAGCTTTGAAGGCCTAATTTTAAAACCCGAATAATCAAAAGGAAATTTCATAGTAGAACAATTTAAGGTGTCAGCAACTTGATTCTCAACGAAGTCAAAATCATTAAGAACCATAATAGAACTCTCATCAAAATTTATTCTGAGACCGGATAACATCTCAAAACAATAAAGAATAAACTTCAAAGCAATAATATGCTTTGGTAAGTGAGAGGAAAATAATAATGTATCATTTGCAAATTGAAGAATTGATAATTCATTATTATAATCCTCATTACCAATAGCACCTAAAACACCTAACCTCGCAACTCGCTCAATAATTTTAGTGAAAACATCAACAACGAGGTTAAAAAGAAGAGGTGATAGGGATCACCTTGTCTCAGACCTCTTTTAGATTGAATTTTCTTACCAGTAACCCCATTAACAACTATACTAGAGCACCCAGTTCTGAGTAAAAGCATGATCCAATTGATCCATCTAACACTAAAACCCCTAGCTAAACATAACTCGCAAATAAAATCCCAGTCAACTGAATCAAAAGCTTTCTCAAAATCAATTTTCAAAATCGCACAAGAAAAATTATTTTTACAACAAACATTAATAAACTCTTGGGCAGCAGCCACTCTGTCAACTATGTTCCTACCTTAAATAAAGGTGGTTTGGGAACAATCAATTAGATCATTCATCTTGATACTAAGCCTATTTGCTAGGACTTTAGAAATAATTTTAACAGAGCAATTGATTGAAGAAATAGGCCTAAAGTCCTTTAAGGTATTAGCGCCAAAATTCTTATGAATAAGGATAACATTAGCAAAGTTAAAGCTACCAAAACGCAAATTACCATCATAAAAATCATTAAATAAGTTGATAATATCAAATTTCAAAACATCCCAAAATTGCTTATAAAAAAGAATGGAAAAACCATCCGGACCAGCAGATTTGTCACTAGGCATATCATTAATAGTCTTCCAGACCTCCTGCTCTGAGAAAGGCTAATCAAGATCTACCAAACCAATCTTAGCATCAGACGGATAAATGTCATTCCACCTCACATTGATCCTACTCTTAATCTTAGAACCAAAAATCTGCTTATATTACGAAGTAAAAGCCTTATTTAAACCACTCTGAATAGACAATTCCACATCATTAACAAAAATAGAATGAATCAAATTATTACGCCTCCTCTTACTAGCCACACTATGAAAGAATTTCGTGTTATTATCCCCTTCCTTTATCCATTGAACTCGAGCCCTTTGCTTCCACATGACCTCTTCTTTTTCCAAAATCAACTTAAGATCATGCCTAAGGTTGCAAAGTTTATCCCTCTCAATGGGATTAATTATCCGGGACTCACTAATCTTATCCAAATCTAACATCTCACACATAATCTTATCTTTCCTAATTCTAACACTACGAAAAATATATTTATTTTAACTGTCATGTTTGTTGCTTTACTGAATTTGTTGTTTCCATTTTAGTTATGCCATTATTCTTTTCTTGGCTTATTTAATTGAATCCTTTGATCTAAGTTTAGTTTTAAATAAGCCTTATAGGGCTTCAACTAAAACAGGAAAACAAACACTCCACATAACTACTACTAAGGGCCAAGAATCTCAGGACTATGTCCCCTTTAGATAGAAAAGTTCAACCCATGGGATCAATGACAGGTTTAGGTGTTACCCTAACTACCCAACAAGAACAAAACGATCCCAACAGAAATGTAATAACAGGTTTCACCTCAACAGGAAAATTAGCAACATAATCTAAACATTTACTTACCCCTCACTATTTAGTAGACACCACTAGTCCTGGCTGTGTACTAACAGTCGCTTCCAAGCAACACCCTAGGCTTTTCCATGCTTACGCATTCTACGAGAACTTACCATTATTCCAAGATAATTCTCGCTATCTATTTCATAGCCTCAAAACTTTTTCCGTCTTCCCAAGGCACTAATCCTTACCTACTCCATACTTTTGGCCATTTCATTTCACTTTTCTTCCAAAAGTTAAAAATATCAAAATTTTATTTTCCTCACCAAAACTTACTTTTTCCAAACCGTAAAACATGTCATTTTATAAAAAAATGTAAATCATTTTTTTTTCAATTCACAAAAACTCTAGTAGATAAGGATAACTATTTCTCAATCAGGTTTACAACTTGTCCTTGTTTATAAGGTAAGTTCAATTACTCACTACAAGTTGCAAACATCGACTCTATTCTGAATTTCTACAACTTAATTTGTCCACCCAACAAAATTTTCTTGTTAAAACAATTTATCAAAATTTATTGTCAAAAGAATAGAGATTTCAAAACTTTCCTTACTGAAAATTTTAGTTTTCAACAAAATGCAACCTTTTCAATGTTTAGCTTTTTGATCCTTTCATACTATATAGCTTGAAAACTAGTGAGCTATACATGCTTTACAATATGCACCTTTTACTGAGAGAATTTATTTTAGACAAATTTTTCAAAAGAAATCACCATATCCAAAATATACCTTATTTCACTTCAAAACCCAATATGTACTTATCTACATATTTTAAACATAAAAAACACTTTTAAGATACGAACTTGAAAACACCATAAACAATCTTCCAAAAGCTTTTACAATTTCAAGTTCTCAAAAGCTAAAAATGTGGTGAGACTCAAAGTGGGTTTGCAAATTACCTAGGCTTTCCTAAACACTACCACAAAGTCAATTCTGTCGATTATATATATTCCTAATCAATTTTTCTCTTTTTAACCTTTTCCAATTTATATGGTTTTACTTCCAAACCCAATAACCTGGAATACTAACACATAGGATTCACCTTTCTTTCATACAAAGTATATTGTACACTTCCCACCCAAATTACCTAAGGGTCTCAAATTCCCATGTTCATTCCTTTAGTGTACAAAACAGATATCCAAACTTTTACCATATCATGCTTTTCCTATTTAGTGGGTTCCTCTATCGATCTACGTGTATATATAATACATTTATATTTTAAAAATACAAATACGTTCACTCAATTTTATAGAAGAATCCTAAACCTGAGCTCTGATATCAGATGTAACACCCCGAATTCCGATAGACCGATTTTTTTTCAAAATCTAATCTATTGAAACTCATGATGGTTTGTCTGGTATCCTATAGAAAAGATAGAGATATAAAATATATCAGAGCTTAGAAAACATCTCACAGCAGAATAGATAAAATATGATATAATCAAAATATAGCCTTATCTAGATAATAATATTGCCTAACCAGTATCCATAACTATTATATCTCTATCACAAATCTAACCTACGAGTATGTTATGAGAAAGGGGTCAGAACACAAGTTCTGATGACTGGATTTAAACTATACATTTTGGATAACCCTACATATATCGTTCAGTTACATTTTCTTATTTATTAGGCTACTTAGGTTAACAACACTCAAGGCTTACACACACGTCGTATCCATCTACTTCCCAGTGGATCAACCTAATACAATATATATGTAGCTACCCCTAACATTAAGGTACACCCCATGGTACCCCACTCGCACGGTCTCTGCTATAACGCTAACAGAAATATACACAGTCCATCATCCTATGCCGGAACGACGTACAGATCTCTGTATAACAATGCTACGTTCCGCATAGAACCGCCATCGTTATGCTACGTAAGCATACAAACTGCCACCTTCGATCGAATCAGATTCCATCACATAGTGATTCCCTTGAGTCTACGATACACCACCCAGAGCAGGCACGCATGTATTTAGACTTTCTTACATACGTATCGTTAATCGTACACGATGCCTCAACCCAAATGATACACCATCCGGAAACGGTATGCATATATCCGCACTTATTATCTATTGTGCACCAAGTTTCGTAAAACGATTATATCAAATACATGGAACTCGTTCGAGAGCGTTTTCAGATATCTGTATACACAGATGCTATGGTCTGGATTTTCACAGTGGCTATGGTCACACCTAACCCCTCTCTCAACTGGTGAAAGACAAACAGAATTGAGAGCTAGTGACGTGGCCGAGGAGAAAACAACAAATCCTAATTGGCCTATCCCTCACCCAAAGCCTTGATAGTAAAAGGTCTAAGGTCCTTTAGTTTAGCTCTCCATCTTTCCGCATCATGCTGACTGTCGATGGTTGGTACCCGACGACTACTATCAAACAGATGGTTAGACCCTCCAAAGGCAAATAGGTAAAATGGTCATAACCCACCTAGTCACAAGGCAATAGGATCGTTGTATCACCTAAGCTACCCTACAACCTTCGAATTGCCCACTGTCGTGGCAATCATGGTATACTCATTCGGTAGTAATGTGCAGACCCAACCCCTGCGAGCATAGCTTAAGCACTGTCATCGCATAGAGGACTACTAGTTGTACCCTCCACGTCCTAGGAAACGCGTGCTTCCCCTTCCAGTCATTTGGATCTAGCAGAATATTAGTAGAACGACAGGCAAAACAGGCAGAATAATCAGATGGACATGCGCTCCCATCGTGTCTCATGACACCATGATGATTTAGCCCGTTGGGTTATTCACCTTCAGACGTATAAACTAGTTCAAGTGCCTCCGACTGATGTGTTATTAGACCTTATGTCTAAATGTTTTACTTACGCGCTTGCTCTACCTCATAAAATTTCCAGTTAACTCGGTTATTTCAAGTCATATTGACTTCTTGTTTAGGTTACGAAGTTCTTCTTGCTTATTAATTTCAGTTATATAACTTAATCCATTTAAGTTCATTAATAAGCCTTTAACATGTTATTCTTATAAACAGATTTCAGATTCTCAGGTTTACAGATTACTTAATTTATAACTAAGTATAGCAGATTGCCTTTCATAAGTTTTCCCTTCTTTCCTCTACTTATTACAAACAACAGGTTTCAGGTTTCTAGAGTTACAAATTACTTAATTTATAATTAAGTACAACTTATCTCATAAGTTATCTCATTTCCTCTATCGTTTATTATAACCTAAGTTATAATTTCCACTTCTCCCTAGGACAAGCTAACCTATTATCTTTCCGTCTTCCTCTTCAGGTTTATTTATAATATGTTATTATCATTTTCTGTTCCTTCCAATATTTATACTGTTGTAACTTTCATTCATTTCCATTAATTTAAATTAATTCCATTTATTTCTATCCTGTCATATACATATATTCGTACATATGTTTATGCACCAGACCTCTCACATTAAGCCGACCACTTGTGGATGCTGGATTTGTTGGGCGGCCCCGGGAAGACTTTTACCACAAGCCGGACCTAACCTCGTTTCTTAGCACCATTACATGTATATTTACACACTAAGCCCCTCACATTAAATTAACCACTTGTGGATGCTGGATTTGTTGGGTGGTTCCGGGCAGACATCTACCACAAGTTGAATTTAACCCCGTGTCTAAGTGTGGTTACAGTTTCTTAAATACTGAAAATTTTCCATATGATTTAGGCATATCCATTCTTCTAAATTTTTAGTGTAATTATATTTTACACGTCATACTTAATATCATATTAAGTCCATTCTAACTGATTATCATGTCGCATGTTTTTCCTAACATGTAATTAACCCAACTTTAAAGGAGTAACATTTAATTATCCAATCACGTAATTATTCACCCCTAACATATTAACATATAATTATCCCAATTCTAATAGTTACGGGTTCACGTACATAATATGCCAATAATGGATTCTTAGGATGGTTCTATATACAACATTAATCTTTTTAACATGTCCTAAATAGTTTTAATACACAATTTCCCACTTAATCTTGAATTAAGCTTATAGATTTATATGTTCATACATTTCAGTAGATTTACAGTTCAACAGATTAATCATTTCAGCATATTACTCTAATTTAAACATTTCAGCAGGTTTATTATACATATTAACTCGGAATGCCAAACGATAAATATACCATTATCAAAAAGGCATAACTTAAATCCACTCACCTAATAGCTTTCCAATTCATGAATCTGTTCCAGACCTATCATTCCATGGCTCCCCTAACTAAATCTAGAACCTAGATAACCATGGATTCAGAATTCTCAAACTAAAAGAAAAGGTAAGAAAGAGGATAAATTTAAATTAACCAGATCTAAGAATTTACCTCACTTCGATTAGAATTTTGAACACCCATTTGCAGATATGCATTCTTTTCCTCTAGACGTTGAATCAGAATTTCCTAAGACTAATTATTCTATTTTATGAAGAGATTTGAGGAGGAGGAAGAATGGCATAGTCTAGACAGCCTTTCATAAAATATGAGATTTAGGCTAGGCTCTGCTAGCCTATTTATAGGTGTTCTAGCACACGCAACGTTGAGTCAGCAACGAATATGGCCACGAAACAGTCCGAATTCGCAGTCTAGAATTTTCCCATATCTGGGGGTTGGAGGGGGTCAACCCCCAGGTCTACCCACCCCTTGGGGTTCGACCCCTGGGTCGACCCATAGGTCCACCCACCCCTTAGGGGTCGACCCATAGGTATACCCACCCCGTGTTGACTAAGTCTGTCTGAATTTATTTGAATTATGTGTGTATGTATATATATATATATATATATATAACCCGCTTGTGTGTATATAAACTTCAAATGCTCATAACTTCTTCATACATTATCCGTTTTTACGCAAACTTGGGGTCTATTTGAACCAGAATTCTGAGATGAACGCAACGTTAATGCCGGTTACACTTAATTCTGAATATT
Source organism: Allium sativum (assembly GCA_030737875.1). Classification (NCBI taxonomy): domain Eukaryota; kingdom Viridiplantae; phylum Streptophyta; class Magnoliopsida; order Asparagales; family Amaryllidaceae; genus Allium; species Allium sativum. The sequence goes on from CM060925.1 coordinate 16,834,392, forward strand.
TAATTAAGTTATTCCCGTTTTATTATCTTTAATTAAAAATGAGGAGTGTTATAGAGAAGAAGTATGAATCTTATCCTTTGGCTTCCAAGTCGCGTCATCGCTATCTTCTCCCAATTAAATCTTAACAAGCTTGATCACTTTATTCCGCAACTTTTTCATCTTAGATCATAGTTTCCTTGTAGGAACTCGCCTGACCCATGCTTCCCTCTCTACCTCAATCTCCTCTAGAGTACTCAGTTCTACTATTACCACGAAAACATGTAAGAACTTTCGCTAGTGCGAAAATTGGATTACATCTTGAACTCCAGCCAACCTCTCCGATAGTCTAACCCTATAGGCCATATGACATATCCTCTCAACTATAGGTAATGGCCCTACGAACCTCAGCACCAACTTCCCAACTGAACCGTATCAAACCACACTCCTTAAAGGTGATACCTTGATGAAAACCAAGTCTCCTACCTCGAACTCTAGTTCTGTCCTCCTTTGATCTGCATACGACTTCCATTTGCCCTGAGCCACCTTCATTCGCTTTCGAATCAGGTCTATCTTCTCTAGAGTCTCCCTTACCATCTTGAGTCCAAGTAGAAGTCTATCCATGGACTCCCACCAACAAGTAGGTGATTTATAGGGTCATCCATACAATGCCTTAAAGAGAGACATACATATGCTCGCCTGGTAGCTGTTATTATACACTAACTCTAACAATGCATGCTCATCCTCTTCTCTAGAGAATATCAAGATATCATCTACGAATACCATTATAAACTTATTTAGGAACTTCCTAAAAATTTGGCTCATCAGATCAACAAAATAGGTTCGTGCATTGGTTAGCCCAAAAGGCATAACCGACCACTTGAAGAATCCGTCTGGAGCCTTAAGTTTTGTCCACACTGTCATTTTCAACTCGAAGTTGATGCAACCCAGTCGCCATGTCTAACTGGGAGGAAATGGATGCAGCCACTGTCTGATCAAATAAATTGTCTATCTAGGGGAGTGAGTGTCGATTCTTCTTCATGAGCTTGTTAATTCTGTTTAATCCACACATAGACGGAGAGAGCTATCTGTTAGTAGAAAATACAATCGGTGCTCCCACTCAGATATAATCCGCCTAATAAAGCCTTTCTCCAACTGCCCACCCACTTGCTTACTCAATTCTTTCCTTTTCCTCGGAGCCATATGATGCATAGGCAATGCAAAGGGCTTTGCATTCTCTGTCAATTAAATCCGGATGTCGATCTCTCATCTCAGAGGTAGTCCTCTCACCTCCTCAAAGACATTCGGAAAACCTCTCACCACTGGTACCAAGCTAAGATCACTGATAGGAGTATATAGGGACTCTAAGAAGCTCAATATGACTGACCGTCGCGAGTCACAAGATATCTTGAGGGTCCTACAAAGACAAGTCATCAACCTTTTTACCCTCCTCTTGCAGTCAAGGATGGCACCTTACATGGATAACCAATTCATCCCTAGAATAATACCATACCCAAAAAATGATAGTACGTAGACATCACATTCAAAATCAATTCCTAGAATAGAAACCCTCAAACCCTTAGTTATGATAGATAAATGGGCCGAACCTCCTATCGGGTTTGAAACTACTACTGGATCGGAAATAAGATAGATACTAAGGTGTAGACAATCGACTAATGAAGTAGAAACGAATGAATGCGAAGCGCCAGTATCAAATAAGGTCCTAATGGGAAAGTAATAAAGAGAGATCAAACCTTCGGCTGTGACCTTCCTCCCTCTATTTTGACCAACACTAGCCTGACTTGCCTTCAATGCATGCATCTGCACTCCAGATGAACCAGCTCCTTGTCTTTGCTTCTGAGGACACTGCCTATTGTAATGACCTGACTATCCATAATGATAGCAACTCCCCTTCCTAGAGGTCTTCTTACAGTCCCTTATAAAGTGTCGTGTCATACCACAACCACGACATTTCACATCCTTCTTGATCCGAGTTTTCTCTTCCTTCTTCTTGTTAACTATCTTGGGCTACCACTTCTTCTTTCCAACATTTTACTTAGCCACCTCTGTTTTTTCCACAAGATCACCTTTTCCCTCCTCGTGCATGAGTGTCATCTCCATGAGATTCTCAAAATTGGCACCCATCAAAATATGTGTCATAGCTAATCCCTGTAGAGGTTAGCTCAAACCTCAAGCGAACCTCACTTCTTTCTTGCGGGCAGTATTCACCAAATCCATTCTAAATCTCGTAAGCTCATTGAAATGATTGACATACTCCTTAATCGAAAGACCCCCCTCCCCCCGTTTCAACACTAAAAACTTTTTCAATTGCATGCCCTCTTCTGCTCGAGATAGAAACTTTCTTCCAAATCTCTCTACAAAGTCATTCCAAATCTCAAAGCGGTGCTCTGCCTCAGCCACTTCCCACCAAAATAGAGCCTCGTCCTTTAATTGCCACATAGAAAATCGCATTCTCCTCACATCATCAAGCTCTAAAATCCTAATTATACACTCGGTATTCCACAGCCAAGCGCGAGCCTCAACAAAATTTTCTTTACCATGGAAATTCTTGCCACCAAGTGAATAATTTTTTTGCAAAGCTTAGAGAAGTCAGCCGCTGGTGGTGGATTAGGAGGAATCACCACGGCTGGAGGAGGAGCTTGGAATTTCCTTGCCCTCCAGCGGATGTCGTAGCTTCTACATACCTACAGAACCAAGTAGGAATGAGATTCCCTTGGGAAAATTAGAAACCCCAAACATGATACGATCGGAAAAGAGAGAAGGATTCAAGAACAGAAATAAGGGAATATTGTAATTGACTTGAGCGGATGTTTTTCCTAAAATGCTATTCATTTAGAAAACACTTTTCTTTAAAAGGCTTCTTCTTTAAAAACAAAAACTTTTTACTGATCTTGTAACCTTATGCTCTGATACCAAATGTAACGCAATTTCTTAATGAGACTCATACGAGGATTTCATTAAGAAATATGAAGAGTATAAGTATAAAATAATATCACAAAGGGTAAAATTCACAAGATAGCATAAATAAACATAGCGGAATTTAATTTTTCCACTTAAAACAAAATATGACGTGTCATTACATCATAAGTCATAAGACCAAGGTTGTCTCATAAACAACAACAAATTCGAGTACTAAAATAAAAAGTATCCCCTTCATCATCAAGTGTAAAAAATAAGTAAAATGTGGAAAGGTACATATAAGCATAAAGAACAAGACAGATGATAATCTCCAAAGAACTGAGTTAGGTGAAAGCTCATTTAAGTGCTAGATCTTCTATCTTGAGAACCTAGAGGGGAAAGGGAAGGAAGAAGGAAAAAAAAACTAGTAAGACATAAATCTTGGTGAGTCTGGTAATTACTGGCATGAGTGAAAAAGAGGAAATCTAGATTGGATAATAAATTGAAGCTCAACATAGTAATTAAGAATAAGAGTACATTTCTGTAAGATAGTTGATTGTCAAATCATTAGATTTCTACACCAATTGCTACAATTCAAAAATTAGGATACAACCCAATTCTACCGATCAATCGGCTCCTAGCTACAGTTGTGATAACCTATGCCGACAATGGCCCTGAATTTATCAGACCCGACCCTTCAGCTCTATGGACATAGAGAATATCACTGGTGTCACACCATCTTATCTTCCCTAATCGGTGTGATACATGCTCACCGCCCTATTGGAACACGCCCATACCCACCACGTTTGGACCTCTTACTACCTAAATCAGTATAAGCGTGCCTTCGCCTCCTCGTGAGGCCTAAGTGTAATGTAATAAAAAAAATATTGACTGATACAGATCCCTAACCAAAAGTATCCAATTTGATATAAGTCACCCCTAGACTTAGTCCCTAATTTTAAATGGTCTCTTATTTTCCCTAATCAGTCTACTCTCACTGCTAGAATGAACTAATACTATGAGCCACTTATTTTCCCTAACCAACCGTCACTACCGGAACAGACTCCAACTATACCTACTTATCAATTTATTTAATTAGACTTAACGCCAATCTTAAGTTTATTAGTAAGCCTACTTTCCTTTGTGTAACTTTTCTGTCATTTCATAGGTTTTAATTTACATGTTGTCTATAAACTTCTCTTTTGTTTATTTTAATTGTACAACCCAACCCCATCATTTGCATTTATCCAAATATCATTTACTTAGTTATCAAAGTTACAGTTTCAATTTGCCTTTTATTGCATGATTTCAATTTAGCCCAATTTATCCTTTTTATACATATTTCTTATTATTCTCTAATTGCGCTATTATTGTCCGATCTCATGTTTTAACCCAATTTGTGCATAAGTAAGAAAGAATGAAAGGTTTAGGCTCAAGAAGGCCTAAACTCATTGTCAAAAATGAAAAGGAAATGGCCCAGGCTCTCGCATGGCATAGGCTCGAATAGACCAAAATAAATCTGAAATAAAAATAGTGATGATACAGAACTGTTATAGAATTTCATACGAAGAGCAAGGGTGTAGACAACTGGATAAAATTATAGAAATATATTTACTTAAAATAAATAGAAGGAGGATAAAAGCAGGTTCAGATTTTCAGAGATTACAGATAGAAAACAAAATAGAAATCAGAAAGAATCTACAACATATTATATTGTCAAGAAGAAACCTCAATTTGTACTGAATCTTGCAATTACTGAAATATACTCACAAATTCTGAGCAATCCGAATTAGGCCCCAGCAGATAGTCTCCAGCTATGCATATCCTCCAAAAATTTATGCAGAATCAAGACTTAGTACTCCATTATAATTTTATCTGAGAAGAGGGTTATTTGAGAGGGAGGAAGAGGAATGGAGTAGAGAGATTTGGTTTAAGTTTTAGAGGGTATTTATAGTAAAGCTAGGGTGTTTAGATGCATTAGGCTTTAGGTTAAGATTTTAGACCATCAGATCTCAGAACTTCCCAGAAGAACACACTCAATAGCCAGCCCGAAACAGTCCAAAACATGCACACCTGAGTGCACATGCTACCAGGTTGGGTCGACCCACTTGGGCTCTGGGTCAACCCTATTTATGGTTGGGTTGCCCATCTATGCGTGATTTGCACTGAATATTAATTTTGATTAATTCGAATGTTGCTATATTTTTAAATTTTGAATTTCAAACTTTTTTCTTTTATATTCTCTTCATTTTAATTTCGATTTTAATAAACCAAAAGTCTATCTTAGGAAGAACTCCTAACGGACTCAATAGTGCAACCCTCGTTGCCCAGTTCCTAATATTATTTGATTAATATTTACTTTATTAATCTTTTAATTTATTTTGTTTATTAAATTTTCAAGTTGTTACAATTAGTATAAACTGTCAAGCCTTCGCTATCATTCACGACAGTGAGAATAGGGGTGGAGGTCAACTTTTGCTTTAGTTCAATGAACGCTTCCCAACACTTGTCATTCCAAATGAACATGGCACTCTTGCAAGTTAACATTATGAGGGAAGAGGCAATGTAAGAATAAGGCTCAACAAATCTCCAGTAATAACAGGGATGCCTAAAAACCTCCAAACATCAGTGGATGTTTTAAGAATTTCCCAATTATGTTAGAGATAGAATGTGAATCAATGGAATATTTTGATGATTAATTGGAAAGAATCAATAGGAACCTATGGTAATCGCGATAATCTTAGCAGATTTACCAAAACACGATTACACGAAACCACATAGCCCAAAAACTAGACTTTCTCACCTTCTAGACACAACATTTGGAAAACTTAGATTTCAGCTGATGGCTTCTCAATTTCTGAAGCACATACTTCAGATGCTAGTCAAGCTTCTCAGTATTAGATAATACCATGATCTTATTGATAAAAACAAGCACAAATTGGTTTATAACAACAAAAATACTCTATTTATGAGTTCTACATAATAAGTCGTCGGAGTGTTTGTAAACTAAAAGGCATAATAAGACATTTATAGAATCCATCTTCATTATGGATAACAGTCTTATAGACGATTCCTCATAAGTCCTGTAATGATGAAAACCTGAATCAAGGCCGAGTTAAAAAAATGCATGTGCTTCATAAAGACGATCAAACATATCATTTATGCAAGCGATAGGACATCAATTCTTATGGGTGAGCTTATTCAACTATTTATAGTCTGCACACAACCTTAAATAGCCATTTGATTTATTGAAAAAGACTATACACCACCTCATACAGAAAAGCTTCGCCTAATCAGACCCCATAACAAAATATCGTCAACCCAAGTTTTCAATTCAGCCTTCACTTAGGTGACATTCTTCAAGGAGGAAGCACCACAAGTCTAGCTTTGGGAATGAGACAACTTGAAATTTGATTTCTTCATGAGGTGGCAAACAAGTAACTTCACCAAAAATATCAGGAAAATGTTGAACAACTAAAATAGAGTTGAGATCACTAGAACGTGAATCAAGGGAGAAGAAAAAGCTCTTAACCAAAACAAAAGGCATTTTACACTAAACAACAAGTTGTATTTCTTTATCATCAAACAAGGAAATTGATTCAGTCTTACAAAAAATGACTACATCAAAACTGGTTAACCGATCCATGCCTAACAACAAATCAAACCCTTCAATGCCAAAAACATAAAAGCATTTTATGAAATAATGTTTGTATTTAAAAAGACAAACATCTTTACAAATCATGCCTAAGTTTGTAGGATCATCAAAAGGGTTAGAAACATATAGGGATACATATGCGGCCTCAGATTCCAAAATATGTTTAAATTGCCCACATAAATCGTCATATATAAAGCTATGAGATGTTCCGATGTCGAATAGACATAAAACGGGAAGATTATTAAAAGAGATCATGTCGTGAAGCATAGGATCATTTTCCTCCATAATAGGAGTAGAAGCAGTGACAACAGATGGCTTTCCCTTTCTTTGAATTAGGAAATCTTTCTTAAAATGCCCAGACTGCAAACTAATATAAAAGATCTCACTTAATCATCTAAATTGGTGGAACTACAGCCCTGGAAGTTTATGGAAAATCTTTAGTGTAATACCCATTTTTTATCACATATAAAACAAGTGATCTTGATCATATCCTTAGTCTTCTTCTAGGAATACCCTAATCCTTGCTGGCTCTTCCAATTCTTCTTCTGCTTGCCAAAGTTAGGCATGCTCTTGCTTATGTTAGTGGAACTGGACTGGGTAGGAGAAGCTGAAGCATCTGGGATCCTAATGATATTCAAATTCTCATATCGGATTTCCATACCTATAAGATTAGGGATTGGCATATGCATGGCCAATGAGGCACTCCTGGCATTCCTGTCGCATACCCACGATGAATTTCCCATTCATTTTCATAGGAATCTTGATCAGACGACGGCTAATTTTGGATAAATCATTAAATTTCCTATCATACTCTGTAACGAACATCTTACCCTGCTTAAGCTCCATAAACTTCTTACAAAATCGAGTCCTTTAGCATGAGGAATCCACTAAGGCAAAAAAGCCTTCCTTGTAAAATTAGGGTAATACAAGGTTAGTCTATAGTTAGGAGAAAACCTTATAAATATTAAACTCTTATTAAGATTTCACTTGAAGAATGCCAAAGTGATGTTTTCCTTAAGGGTATGGCTGCAAAAGATTCCCACAAATCCAAAATGGCCTTTAGAAACTACCAAGCAACTAACTGATACTTCTGAGCATCAGTAATGCCAAGTCTAGTAAAAATCCTCTCAATACTCATGAGCCACTACTGAGCCTCTCAGCTCCAGTAAATTTCATCTCATCAAGCTGAATGTACTCTATACTGAGAGTGGTAAACCCGACCTCATGAATGACTAGTGCTACAGGTGCTTCGTGGATACCGAATCCCTGACCCCTGCCTCTTACATTCTGTGTCATGTTACTTATCTTGTTGAGGGAGAGGATAAGTTCGAAACATGAGTTAGAGATGAATCAAAGAAAGATCCTAATCAAAGAAGTCTCGAAGGATGTAAGGGTTTGATTTTTTGAAAGTGGTGTGGGTTTTTTAAAAAGTTTACTTATACATTTAAAATGTGTTTATGGAGAAAGATTATACTCATCCTAGGGTAAGTACGTATCTTTTGTCTAATGAGTTACCACATAGGCATAATTGTCCGCTCAATCTAAGTTCTGATACCAACTGTAACAACCCTCCATTTTAAACAATATAGATTACTCAAAATTATATATATTATTACAATATAAATAGAATCAATCACAGAATCAGAAACATAGAAGTAAATACAAATCAGAGACTCGTAGCAGAAATAAATAAGTACATATGTATTCATAAAGATACTAAAATAAGTTTAAATTTTATTTTATGAATATATACAACTAAGAATGAAATAACTAAGGATGAAAAAAGTCCAAAATAGCATAACTAACTAAAACAAGATTAATGAAATGATACAAATAAGAAAAAATCTCTAGCAATGCCTTCCTCTTCAAAACAAGATTTCCTAAACTTAAGTACTCCGGCTGACACGAGCATAATAAAAAACAAAACATTTGACTCAGAACTAACATTCTCGTGTAAAACATCAAGTCAATGTTCAAAATAACTTAAGAGATGTTATTTGTTTTTCCATCTCCTAAGGATCTGTTAAAAGATTTATGTATGATGAGTTACACTATAATTGTTAGTGTCATCAGTAAAATAAATATCAAAATAGCATTAAGGCTTTTACATTAATCCACCTAAACACATTTTAAAGCATTAGTTTACGCAGGCCCTATAACACAACCGGTAACATCGGTAGCCAGTGAGTTCCATATAGTTTTAAAACATAATCGTACAAGGCTCGTATATGGATAAAATATGATAAGGCATGTGAAGCAATGCCCAAGGTAGAATTATACTAGTTTACCCTTTCCGGTTATCGTGGCCCATACCAGCATCAATCCAAATCAAATGGGTGCACCCATCAAGTTTCAAAATCACTATAGTAATATGCATGAAAGATGTCGCTGGAGGTACCTAACCTCTTTGACCAGACGTAGATCGTTGTTTTAGTCATTTTAATTATGACCAATTGTTAAGGCCATCCATCATTGTTCACTTATTTCATTCCAGTAAACGTTCATCAATTCAACCGCTATAATCTGGATAACATCCACCACAAGCACAGTTATCGGAGTGGTTCTGGAATTGATAGAGGGTATGTCAATATCTAACCACAGTCTCTTTAACTACTAATTGTTAGTTTTTCCCACCACTTGGTCATTTATATTTCAAATATTCCATGTTTCCAATCGAATTGAATTTATCAAATTTCTAGTTCCCATATACCAAAATTTCCCATTTCAAAGATTTAAATTCAAATTTTGGTTTTCCTTTTTTACCAAATGGCGGGTAAAAAAAAATTGGTTTCCTTAACTAAACCAAGTGGTGGGTAAAAAATTTGGTTTCCTTTTTCTAGATACACATTTAAATAAAATCTAGGACAATTTGAATTATAACTTGTATTTCAAATAATGGATTTTAACTTAACTTCGACTCTTAAATTACAATTTCAAGTTTTAAATCATGATATATTATATTTTGATCAAATTCAAATTAAAAAAATCAAGTTGTGCACTATCCCATTAAACTAGAAATTCAAGTTAATGAAATAAAATAAAATTTAAAATCATTAATCAAATAATATACTTATGTTTAAAGTAATTATATTCAAAATATCCAATTTTAATCGATTATATTTTTAACTTTGAGATTAAGTTTTAATTAAATTAACTTAAACCATTTTTCAAAAGTTACCACGTAATTCACAAAATCCCATTTTATTAAAAAATTGAGATAAATGTAAAAATAAATTTTTAAAACAAATTTCTACCAAAAATTCAAATTATCCACTATTTTATTTCAAAACAATTCAATTTTATAAAATAATTCATTCTGAGCAAAATTATTTAAATTTTCTACTTAGGCCAAGTGAAATGTTTAAAATTCAGATACAAGTATATATCTTCTCTTTCCAATACAAGTGAATATGTTCAATTATACTTGATGTCAATAGGAGGTTTACAACAATCATGACGATAATTTATCATCATACTTATAATAGTTAATAGTTGATACATGAACATAACTTAATATGGTTAAAATTAACTTCCTTTACATATGTCTATACCAATTCTGAATCATAAACTATACATGTGTATCATGTCAACATGTGAAAAAATATCACAATAATGTTGTATTCAACTAAACCAATTTATAAAATTTATTAATTTGCAAAACAATGTTAACTAGTGTGAGTGACTGAACACTCACCTCGATGGCGATCCAAAAGCAATGCAATTCATGATCTAACATGTACACGAATGCTCACATGATGAACTAGATCTACACGGCACACACATGAACATGTACATCACTATTGCAATGAATGGGGGTAGAAGATGCCCAGTTGGATAGTGGATAATGGCAACCTACTTAGTGCATGTATTAGATCAAGTAATAGCCCTAGACCAGAGCACACACGCTAAACCGAAGAACAAAGTTTGCACAAGGATCAGATTTCAACACAACCAAAAGAAGATACAACTTTTATCTAAAGATTAAACTACAATAGTACAAACTAAATCAAGACAACATGAGATATGCACATGCGCACAAACCGATGAAGCAACAAACTAGTGATAAATAAGGTGATGTCGGGTTTTAGGTTGGATGCTCGGGATGACTGAGGAGGCATGGAGGAGGCTAGGGTGGCAAGAAGTGTGATAGGTGTTGTTGTAGGTGGAGAAACTAATGCGAGTGACTAGAGGCAGACTGCATAGGGGAGCAAGGCGGAGGACTTATGGCTTGATGAGTTTGAGTGAAGGGATGAGGAAGAGAGGTTGCATGTCTAAGATGGCTTCTTGGGTTGTTGTAGCGGTCTAAGAAGGCAAGCTAGCGAGATAAGGGTTCTAATGTGATGCAGGTGATCGGGTGGATGCTCTCTGGTGCATAAGTGGTGCATATCAAAGGAGGTGGATTGTTGGACTGTGGCATGCGAATCTGACTGGGAGAAGACAAAGAGTTTTGGCTAAACCTAGGTGCTTGGGTAGTTGTGTTGGTGTGAGGCAACAATCAAGCGGGGGTGGTAGAGGGAGTTGCCGAGGTAGAGACGAGGGCAAATACAAGTTTCAAAAGAATTTCTAAATATATATTATAGGATCTGAAGCTTGAATGTGAGAAGAAGAAGAAGAAGAAGAACAGTGATGTAATGCGAAGTGGTAGGATGAACATGATGAAGTAGATAAAATAAAACATATAGTTACACTTTACAACTTCAAAGAAAATAAAGGATTCAAAAATTGTGGATTTGAACTACTTGTTCAACTCAACGTCTCGAACGATATTATTCCCATTGATTAAAATTTGAATTTAAATTGTTTGACAATAATGATTTAATTGTTGTTGCCACTCTTGTTCTTTGTACATCGGATATGCAAAAAAATAAGTAAAATGACAACTTATTTGCTAAGTTAATGAAACATGCCAAAATTATTAATGAAGTATTACCACTATTTTTTTAAAACAGATATATATATATATATAACAAAAAGGAGAATCCAACCTTTCTCCAATGGCTCACAAAAACAAATTTGTAGAAATGGCGACATGATATGTGCAAACATAAAATAAATAATAGAGAAATGGAAATACTACAGACGAGGCACAATCATAAAGGGTCCCATGAGGAAACTAATGATCAATAGTACCAGCACCGTCGGCAAGGACGAATTCCGACTGGCATAACGAGGAAGCCGCCCAATCTGCTTAGATCAAGAGAATATAAAGAGGAATCTGAAGAGGATAAACAATTGAGAAGATTCGGATGGTGAGCGCATGCCTAACTATCTGTAAACTCCTAATCCAATCTAGCTTCTCAATATACCAAAAGACCCAAAGTTGCCAATCCTGAAAAAACCAGTAAACCGGATCCTGCAGTACTATCAAACAACATCAGCATTTTAAGGGGAGGGCGAGGAGGTGTGTAGGTAGGTTAGTTGTATGCATCCCGCTGACCTAAAAGAAGAGGATTCAACCAATCCCCGCCCAATCAGTAGTTAGTACCGATATAATATTGAAGGTACTAGCTAATCTCCTCGAATGGGAACCAATAGATCCTCTAAATGGTCTGCCATGAAACGCAAGGAACACATCATTCCTTACCCGTTGTATGATAGAAAATGGCTCCATAGGCAATTCCTCAAAATTTTCCTTGTTCCGCGAGCATCAGATATACTAGCAGATAAGACAGAGGATAATACTAAAAAGGATCGAGCGAACAAACTTACCTGAGATTCCGACCCACTAGTATCTCTGTAAATCAGGAAGAGAAGACACGTTACCCTGAAGACCAACCAAGTTCCCGAAGTAATTCCAAACGTCTTTGGCCGAAAAACTAGAGAAAATCAAGTGAGATATGGATTATGTATCACCTAATCCAAAACATCTACAAAGGGACATAAGAGGGATGCCTATCCTCTGGAGGTTCTCGTCTATCAGAAGCCTATTATGTAGGGTCTGCCACATAAATAGGGAAACCATTGAGGGACATGAATATATCCTAAAAGAAGGAAAAAGAGGTAGCCATGGAGTTTGCGTTATGGCGGAACTCCACGCTGCCGTAATCGAAAAGGACTTCCATATCATTCGGTTTCCACCAACCATGTGAATCTGAAAAGTCCTTCATGCATTGCATCCGTTTCCACGTCCCACTAGAGTAGGATGGGACACCAAAGAAGTTCACGGCTTTGAGTCTGTGGTACTTGGCAAGAAGGAACGTCGCCCATAAATAGTCGTTCGCATCAAACAGAGCCCACAACTTTCAAGCAAAGGCAGTACAAGTATCCTTTGGATTTATGAGTCCTAAGCCTCCTTCACTTTTGGGATGACACACGATGTTCTAAGAAATCCAATGGTGTCGGCTGAAGTTTTTCTTTTTACCCCAGAAAAAGGACGAAGCCAACAACCTATAAGAACGGAAGAAAGAAGAGATAGGGGTCATAGCAGCAAAGTCGTGTGATCCTATATAGTCTGACATATACATTATAAGAACCAGCCTTCCTGCCTGAGAGAAGAGCCGCATTCCACCGAATAATCTTTCCCCTGGCTCTATCCATCAGGGGATCAAAAATGGCATTGAGCTTACGACATCTGTAAAGCACAAAACCAAGGTATGGTAAGTGAAGGGTTTCAGCCTTAAAACCGGTGTAGGTTTCAATCCAAGCGGATCTAACTATAAACAAGTCTCTCGCTGGCACGAAGTAGCATTTGGCAGAATTAACGAGTTGTCCCGAGGACCTCTCATACTGCTGAATGTAACAGACTAGCCGACGGACAGGGCGACGGCTACCATTCGTGAAAATGATAGTAACATCAGTGAAGGATAAAGAAGAGATAAGAGGGCAACCCGAAGGAATACCAAAGTGTTGAATCTAATTTGCTATTGTAAGTGAGTGAATTCCACGCACGAAAGCCTCAGCAGTTATAATGAAAAGAGATGGGGATAGAGAGTCGCCCCGTCGAAGATCCCTTCCAGCCTTGAAGAACCCGTTGGCTAATCCGTTTATGAGAATGGAGAACCAACAGTTGGAAATGAGCCGCCAGAAAATATCAATAAGGGGTTCGAAAAACCTAGATACCCTAAGAACCTTGATGAGGAAAATCCAAGATATGCGATCGTAAGCTTAAGCCATGTCCAGCTTAACGGCTACATTAGGACCCCTGACCTTCCTATCACCTTGAGACACTAGGTCCTGAACTAAAAGGACGTTATCCATAATCAAACATCCCTTTACAAACCTAGCTTGAGAAGAGGAAATAATACGCTGTAGAAACGGAGCCATCCTAGTGGCTTGGACCTTAGAAATCACCTTATTTGAAAAGTTACACAAACTGATTGGTCGAAAATCCATGCACGAACAAGGATTTTCGTACTTAGGGATAAGGACCAAGTTGGTGAATGTCCAGCCCTGAGGAAGATCTCCACCGGAAAAGAAAAACTGAATAGCTAAACAGAAATCTGATTGGATTATCAGCCAGACACTACGAAAGAAAACCCCACAAAAGCCATCAGGCCTACTAGCACTTTCCTTACTAAGAGCAAAGACACTTGCACGTGTTTCTTTTGAAGAAGGAGGTATGGTAAGTTCAGCGCTCTCCTCAGGAAGAACCAATCTAGGAAAGAAACCTAGCAAAGTCTAATCAGAAATCGTCACGAAGGGAGAACCAAGGAAAGTTTGGATGTGGGAAAGGATGGTTTCTTTGACTTTCACCAAAGTGGAAGCCATAAAGAGATCAGGGTGCTAAATTTGAAGAATCATAAAAAGTCTGTTCTTCTTACGAATGAAAGAGAGGAATAACTTGGAGTTCGAGTCACCGTCGACAACCCACTTGATCCTTGCCTTCTAACGAAGATAGTCGTTTTCGATACGGAGCTCAAACGAAAAGGCTAACTAGGCTAGCGCTCATGCCTCCTTGTTAGCAGCAGAAGGTTCTTCATTAAAAGGTGATTCTGCTAGGATAAGTATCTCTTTGGTCGCTTTGACATGGTCGAAAATATTTTTGAAAACTTGTACGTTCCAGGATTTGAGACAATCCTTAAGATGCTTAAGCTTACGGGAGAACACAACAGTAGGGGAGCCAACTGCAGGAATGTTCCACTGTAATATTAGAATAAGTAGTTGTAATGATCTATTTTTATTCCTGCAGTAATATAAGCTTTACAGTCTCAAAACCAACTTTTATACAAAAAAAATTCCTTATAACAAACCTATAATTTTTCCTTATTATTTCTTGGAGATGTTGCAACTTCTGCTATTGATATTCTTGACAAATATATAGAAAGACTAGTGTATCCAGTTATACCATTCCAGAACATGGGAATCTTTTCATATTCGTATGGACTTCTTTCTTTTAAAATTTTAGGTATGTATTGATAATGAAGATGACCTGCACAGCTTCAGTTTGAATAACTATGGTTCTTTTCAAAGGTACGCTTTAATTTCTTTTAAAATACTTCATCTTCTTTCACTAGTAAAGTAGCTCAACCAATATACTCATGCATATACGTAAGTAATTGTCGGCACCAGTATTTCAAAGTAGCTATACTAAAAAAACAACAAACTACACATGCTAGCAGTCTTTTCAATTATCCTATTTATGTGAACCCACCTCTAAAAGTCAAACATATTACTTTATATGATTGAATTG
This sequence comes from Allium sativum, assembly GCA_030737875.1. NCBI lineage: Eukaryota > Viridiplantae > Streptophyta > Magnoliopsida > Asparagales > Amaryllidaceae > Allium > Allium sativum. The sequence continues at coordinate 16,849,571 of CM060925.1, forward strand.
GAATAAAGGATTCGGTTTTGCTTTCCATTGTTTCACACGTAACCAGGTAAATGTTTTATTGGATAGAGCTGTTATATGCAACATCTATTTGGCTTAAAACGTATTTCTCACATTTTGGTTGATTTTAAAATTTTGATCCAGAGTGTTAGCACTAATTCATATTGTTAGCCTAACTTGAAAATGCAATTGATGTGCATATGTATGTGTTTCGAGTTTACTAAAATTCATTTACTGAGATTGTTTAAAACAACTTTTTAAAAAAATTGATCAAGATTTTACTAACTTCAAATATTTAGTATTTTAACTATTAACCTCTTGACTTATGTTACCATATTTGTATATATGTCCTCGTATTTCACCTTTTTATATTGAAATTTTCAGAAAATAACCAACATTTTTGTTATTGGCTTGAGTAACTTTGGATAATAACGTTCATGTCATCCTCGTATGAAGACGTAACATGTCACTTGTAGTCTAATTTGAGTTACATGTTCTGTATATATTTGTTGAGTGTTGTTAAAACTCTACTAGAAAAATTGCTGATAGTCGCTAGCCGTCATGAGCCGATGTTAACCTACATATAAAACTGATGTTGTATACCCATATTTTAACAAAATAGTGATGCCTCATTAACAAAAAAAATTATGAAAGGCGGAACTAAAGGCCACAGTAACTTCCAACAACCAAATAAACCACAATAACACAAGTACATAACAAAAATATTTTATGTTCCAATGTCGACTTTAGCAGCATCCATATCATCTTTTTGGTATGTTGGGTAGCTTACATCATCTTGAATTGCTTCCTTCTTGTGAATGATTTCATGGTCATCATAAGCTTCAACGTTGACAACCGGTTCATCCTCCTCCTCAGTATGCATGCGCATTTCTTTATCGTCATTTGTTGCTTTCCCCTTCACTGCTTCTAGTTCACTAATCATTTCATTTGTTTCCATCAACTCCTTTTTAAGTTTTACTATTTCGCAATCGTTTTCTTCTAGCTTTTCTTGCAGTACATGTATCGTCTCATTAGATAAATCCATGTCACTTGTAAGACATGCAGTATGTTTATGCAGTGTATCAAATTGACATCTAAGCTCTGTTTTTTATAATTTGAAACTGCAACCTTCTTTTCTAATTCATGTATCTTTCCCTCCGAGGACAATGCCCTATTATCCTCATTTTATTCTTGTAGTGTTTTACAATTTGCCATTAACATTTTTCCTATTCTGTTGTTTACACTAAAAATAATAGCTACGGCATTGTCTTTAAGCTATTAGAAATTTTCAAATAGTTTTGGGGTACAGGTTTACAATGAAGAGAAGAAAGTAAGAAGAGGAAATGTGATTATCCTACATCATGGAAATGAACAAATAATTCAAAGTATATCAATAGCTTTCTCAAGAGGATTTTGTGGCCTTAGGGCATCCAAATGTTTGCTTTGTTGTGAGGAGGGAGACCATGCATCTCTACCACATACACGCAAGCCGCCGTCATCCGTCCAACTGGGCGGGTACAATAAGAATATTTTTATACCAAGTTTACAAACTGTAACGGGTCAAATTCAGCCCAATAAGAACCCAGACCCGAACTTTTATTTTTTTTCCTTCTTCCTCCCAGTTTTGCAGCGCCGTTGTCAACATCATAAACCGCTGTAAATTCCCAAATCTGCAACACATTTAAGGCGTTGCAAAATCTGATTCTTACTCCTTTTCATTCTCTTCTTCAACTACATCATTAGAGGTAGATTTCAGTATGTTCTTGGTTGGATCAAAGTCATATAAACTTTGAATCCGATTTTGTTGTTCTAAGGCTTTATTGAATCCTGAAAGTCGATAGTTCGATAACCCATTTGCACCCGGTGGGTTGAACTATTGTCTGAAAGAATATATTATATAGATCCTTAAAGTATGAAATACGACAATCATCTTCCACTATTAGCCTCAAATCGCAAAATCCCCAACAAATTTTTAGACAATAATATCAACATTGGAGGTTTGAGCGCACTACAAGTGATGAATAAGCATTTAACTCGTTTGGAGCGATTTGATGGCGAAAATTCCACTCATGGCAAGAGACCATGAAGTTCTTTCTGATCACTGTCAAATTGTTCTACATATTGGAAGATGGATTGGAAGTGATATAGGAGGAAACTGAAAAGGAAAATGCCTCTCTGAAGGTAAAACGTGCAAAGCGCAAAGAGGAAAATTTTCTACGCAAAGGGCACATTCTAAATGCATTGTCTACTCCAGTCCACAACGCTCATAGGACCTTGGAAACTGCAAAGGACCTCTGGAATACATTGGAGAGAAAGTATTGCATATCCGAGGCAAGTAATAAAAAGTTTCTTATTTGTAATTATATGGATTTCAAAATGGTCGCCAACAAGTACATACTAGGACAAGTAATGAAATTTTACTGCTGGTGAATAAACTTAAAGATGCCAGAATTGATCTCATTGAATCTTTTGTTGTTGGAGTTATTATTTTAAGACTCTCGAATTCTTGGAATTATTATAAGAAAAAACTGAAACATGCGGAAATGGATTATGATTTAGATGGTTTACAGCATCATCATTGTATTAAAGAGCATTCTTGCAAATGCGAACTAAATGATAATCCGCATACGAGTCTCAATCTAAAGCAAATAATGTTGAAATTACTTATAAACTGAAGCCTAAGAAAGAGACACAGTTTAAGAAGAAAAATAATTCCAAGAACAACAAAAAGAAGGGTGCCTGTTACTATTGTAACAAACCCGACCACTATGCTTAAGACTGTCGTCTTCGAAAGAAACAACAAAAGGCGAATGTGGTCAAAGAAAAGCTTGGGGCTATTGTACAAGAAGTGAATTCCGTTAGTGGCATTGATAATGATTGGTGGCTCGATACTGGAACAACCATTCATATTTTCAAAGATCGTAATATGTTCAAGACTAACAAAGAAAATAATGGAGAATCCAGTGGAGTTACTGGCGCAAACAAAGTTGGAAGCAAAATTCTGGAAAAAGGCACAATTGAACTTACATTCACCTCTAGAAAAATCCTTACATTAGTCAATGTATTTTATGTACCCAATATGTGTAAGAATTTGGTTTCTCGATACCTTCTTAACAAAGGAGGATTCAAGATGGTGTATGAGTCTGATAAGTTAATGTTGTCCAAGAATAGCAAATTTGTTGGACAGGGATATTCTTGTAACGACATGAATAAGTTGTATCTAATAAAGAATTTTTCTGCATATATTGTAGCTTCTTTTAGTTTATGGCATGGTAGATTAGGACATGTTAATTATAAATCTCTTTAAAATATGCGTAAATTAGGATTAATTTCTGATTGTGATTTCGATTCTATCTCTAAATGTGAAATATGTGTTCAAGCAAAAATACATTGGAAATCCTTTAAATATGTAGAAAGGAAAACTGGTTTGCTTGATTTGGTATACAGTGATGTAGGCGACTTAAAAAGTCATATCACTTATGGTTGTAACAAATAGTATATAACATTTATTGATGGTTATACTAGGTATGCATATGTATATCTAATGAAATTGAAAGATGAGGCTATTGATAAATTCAAAATTTATAAAGCAGAAGTCGAAACACAATTAAGAATTAAAATTATAGCGTTACATTCAGATCATGGTGGTGAATGTTTTTCAAATGAATTTACCTTGTTTTGTAAACATCATGGTATAGTTAACCAGTGTACCCTTTGTAAACACCACAACAAAATGGTGTTGCTGAGAGAAAAAAATAGAATTTTAGTAGAAATGACATGAGAAGTTTGATAAAGTTGCATTGTCATATGGATTCATTGTTAATGACGTTGACAAATGTATTTATAGCAGATTGAATAACAACGTTTATGTTATAGTATGTTTATACGTTGATGACATGCTGATATTTGGTTCCAATATATATTGTGTGAATGGAACTAAGAAGTTACTATCTTCTAAATTTGATATGAAAGATCTAGGAGAGGCTGATGTAATTCTGGGGATTAAAATCGTTAGGAAAGCGAGGTAGTTATTACTAACTCAATCTCATTACATTGAGAAGTTTCTAAAGAAATACGGTCATTTTGATGATGAACCGACACCAACTCTTTAGATCCAAGTATCAAATTAGAAAAGCACACTGGACGTACCGTTTCTCAACTGGAGTACTTTAGTGTTATCGAGATTCCTATGTATGTTATGCATTGCACTAGACCAGACATCACATATTGCACTAGACCAGACATCGCATATGCTATAAGTGTATTGTGTCGATTTACGAGTAATCCAGGTTTTGAACACTGTAAAGCTATTTCTAGAGTTTTAGCTTATTTGAAAGGAACCATTAACTATGTTTTATCTTATAAAGGATATCCTACTGTAATAGAAGGATATAGTAATGCAACTCGTAACAATGTAGAATCCAAATACAAGTCTACGACTATATGGATATTTATATTAGGAGGCGATGTTGTGTCTTGGGCTTCTAAGAAGAAGACGTGTATATCTGACTCAACTATGTTGTCAGAATAAATTGCATTAGCAGATGCATATAAGGAAGCGGAATGGCTTAGGATTTTATTAATGGAAATCCCATTATGGAAGAAGCCATCTCCAACAGTATTGATTAACTGTGATAATCAAGCAACAATATATAATGTCTCTAATAAGACATATAATGTGAAGTCTAGACATGTGAGTCTAAGACATCAAATGGCAAGACAATTACTCAAAAGTGGAGTTATAACTGTTGACTACATGGAAACAAAGAAAAACTTGGCTGACCCACTTACAAAAGGTCTTCCAAAGGCAAAGGTTTCTATAAAATCAAAAGAAATGGGATTAAGTTATGTGAATGAAGATTGATTATGTGAACGAAGATTGATCATCCTTAACAGAAACCCAACTCTTGTCTTGAAAAGGATAGACAAATTTCAACGGCTACCAACAAGCTAAGAGAATGATTATGGAACGCTAAATCAATAATCCCATCATATTTAGTGTTGGATTCTGCAAGAACAAAAGATGGATAAATATCCTTAATAAGTCTAGAAATATTAAAAAACGTATCACAGAAACATCTAAAGAGACTTGCCTATATGAGTATGGAAATCATATCGTTTCCTAGAAAAGTAAGACCGCTTTCTAAAGTAGACTCATGAACCAGGATTAAAGCACATGGCCATTAACGTACTGAGCAATACAGAACAATCTAACTAAGGAAATCAACATGTGTTATTGTTCCGGTTTTATTGTTAAAGGATACTTCATTCAAGATTTGTTCACCATAGAATCTAGATAAAGCTTTGAAGGTTTAAACTAAGTAAAGGTTCAAATCAAAAGATACCTTTTATTTATGTGTTGTTTCCGTGATGATGCATAACTTGATCTTAGAACTACATAGGCTTGCTCCCAGTTGGGTACGCAGGAAGTCACACTATGATTCAACCATCCACTTTATTTATTTTATTATTTTGAAATTTGGATGAGATTTTTATAAATTTTCAAATAGTTTTGGGGCATGGGTTTACTTTGAAGAGAAGAAAGAAAGAAGAGGAATTGGAATTGTCCCACATCATGGAAACGAATGGAGAATGCAAAGTATATCAATAGTTATCTCAAGAGGATGTTGGGGCCTTGAGCACCTAAATGTTTGCTTTGTTGTGAGGAGCTATACCATGCATCTCTACCATACACACACGCGCGCCGCCGCCGTTCGTCTGACCGAACCGGGCCGGGCAGAGTATAGGTTCAGATTTCGGGTCCAATAAGAATATTTTTATACCAAGTTTTTAAACAGTAACGGGCCGAAATCCACCTATTAAGAACCCATGCCCGAACTTCAATTAACTAAAGGTGGCAACATTTAAATTTAAATGGGTGCGGGAATTGCAACATTGAAAATGAAAAGACATGACGTTTTGTTTATAATGCTTTGAACTATTGCAACGTTTAATGAAAGTGCGCTTCCCTCCATCCCTGTAAATAGTCACTTAGAAAAGTGTTTCAACAATTTCTATTTTTTCGTTCTTCCTCCCAGCTTTGCAGTGCCATTGCCAACATCATAAACCGTTGCAAATTCCCAAATTTGCAACACTTTTATGGTGTTGCAAAATCTGATTCTTACTCCACTACATTCTCTTTTCAATTGCATCACCAGAGATAAATTTCAAAGTGTTCTTGGTTGGATCAAAGTCGTAAAAACTTTGAATCCGATTTTGTTGTTCCAAGGCTTTATTGAATTCTGAAAATCGATAGTTCGATAACCCGTTTGTACCTGGTGGGTTGAAGTATTGTCTGAAAAAAATCTATTATATAGATTCTTAAAGTCTGAAGTACGACAAGCAACTTCCTCCAATAGCCTCAAACCACAAAATTCCTAACAAATTTTCACACAATAATATCAACCATGTAGGTTTGAGTGCACTAAAAATGATGAATCGACATTTAACTCATTTAGAGCGATTTGATGGCAAAAATTTCACTCGTCGGCAAGAGACCATGAAGTTCTTTCTGACCACTGTCAAATTATTCAACATATTGGAAGACGGATTGGAATTGATACTCGGGGAAACCGAAAAGGAAGACGTCGGTTGTAAGGCAAAACATGCAAAGCGCAAAGATGACGATTTTCTATGCATAGGGCACATTATAAATGCATTGTCTACTCCATTCTACAACGACCATAGGACCTTGGAAACTGCAAAGGACCTATGGACTGTATTGGAGAGAAAGTATTGCATATCCAAGGCCAGTAATAAAAAGTTTTTATTTGTAATTTTATGGATTTCATAATGGTCGCCAACAAATCCATAGTAGGACAAGTGATTGAAATTTTACTGTTGGTGAATCAACTTAAAGATGTCAGAATTGATCTCCCTGAAACTTTTGTTGTTGGAGTTTTTATTTTGGGACTCCCGAATTCTTGGAATGGTTATAAGAAAAACTAAAAATGTGGAAACAAATTATGATTAAACGGTTTACAGCGTCATCTTCATATTGAAGAGGATTCTCTTAAATGTGAACTAGATGAACATCCGCAAACTGAGTCTCAGTATAAGGCAAATAATGTTGAAATTACTGATAAATTAAAGCCTAAAAATGAGACATAGTTTAAGAAGAAAAATAATTCCAAGAACAACAAAAACAAGGTGCTTGTTACTATTGTAACAAACCCGACCACTATGCTCGAGACTGTTGTCTTCAGAAGAAATAACAAAAAGCGAATATGGTCGAAGAAAAGCTTGTGGATGTTGTACAAGAAGCGAACTTAGTTAGTGGCATTCATAATGATGGATGGCTCGATACTGGAGCAACTATTCATATTTGCAAAGACTGTAATCTGTTCAAGACTTACGAAGAAAATAATGGATTAGTACATGTTAATTATAAATATCTTTAAAATATGCATAAATTAGGATTAATTTCTGATTGTGATTTCGATTCTATCTCTAAATGTGAAATATGTGTTCACACAAAAATACACCGAAAATCCGTTAAATTTGTAGAAATTAAAACTGGTGTGCTTGATTTGGTATATAGTGATGAGGGCGACTTAAAAACTCACTTCACCTATGGTGGTAACCAATACTACATAACATTTATTGATAGTTATACTAGATATGCATATATATATATATATATATATATATATTTAATGAAATCGTAAGATGAGGCTTTTGATAAAATCAAAATTTATAAAGCAAAAATCGAAACACAATTAAGAATTAAAATTATAATGTTACATTCAATTCATGGTGGTGAATATTTTTCAAATGAATCTACCTTGTTTTGTAAACAACATGTTATAGTTCACCAGTGTACTGCCCCATGAATACCACAACAAACTGGTGTTGCTAAGACAAAAAATAGAACTTTAGTAGAAATGGTTATTGCCATGCTCATAAGTTCTAATTTACCTTATAACCAATGGGGTGATGCTATGTTATCTGCATGTTACATTTTAAATAGAGTACCACTTAAAAAGAATTATATTTCCCTTATGAATTATGGTTTAATAGAAAACCTAACCTTACTAGACTTAAAGTTTGGAGTTGCTTAGCATATGTTTGAAAACCAGACCCTAAACGACCAAAAATTAGGTAATGGGGAATTTAAGTGTGTTTTCATAGGGTATTCTCTTAATAGTATAACTTATAGGTTCCTTATTCTTAACACCTTAGATGTTACAGAATCTGCAGATGTAGAGTTCTTTGAAAATCAAAATATTGAGAATCCATTGAGATCATCTAGTCTAGAACCAACTATGCCTAATGATATCAATGACGATGAATATGCTCCTACTCAAAACAGTATGAAACTGTCAGTACCAGATAATAGTACTACACATAGGAGAAGTAAAAGAGCGAGAATAAAGAAGGACTATGGTCCTAACTTCATAAAATATCTCGTATAAGGCAATAAGGATGAAGTCCTTAATGTGACAAGATATGTAATGAACGTCGATGATGATTCCAAAAAATATTCTGAAGCTATGAGTTATAGAGATTCTAATTTCTGGAAAGAAGCTATCAATGATGAAATGAATTCCATAATGTTGGACTAAACCTGGTTTTTAACTGATTTACCTCCTGGTGCTGAACCTATAGAATGTAAATGGATATTCCAGAAAAAGTTGAATACAAATGGATCCATTAATAAGTTTGAAGTCATATAAGCGAAGACAAGGAGTAGATTATTGTGGTACATATGCTCTGGTTGCTCGCATATCTTCTATTCGTTGTTTAATAGCACTTGCATTAATTCATAATTTGGTCACACACCAAATGGATGTAAAGGCAGCTTTTCTAAATGGAGATTGAGAGGAAGAGATATATAGAACAACCTAAAGGTTTCATAACCCCAAGCCAAGAAAAGAAAGTTTGTAAATTAGTAAAATCTCTACATGGTCTGAAGCAAGCTCACTTGCAATGGCATGAGAAATTTGATAAAGTTGCACTGTCATATGGCTTCATTGTCAATTATGCTGATAAATGTATTTATAGCAAATCAGATAATAATGGTTATGTTATAATATGTTTATACATTGATGACATGCTGATATTTGGTTTCGGTATATCTTTAGTGAATGAAACTAAGAAGTTTCTATATTCTAAATTTTATATGAAATATCTAGGAGAGGCTGATGTAATTTTGGGAACTAAAATCATTAGGAAAGTAGGGGAGTTATTACTAGCTCAATCTCATTACATTGAGAAATTTCTAAAGAAATATGGTCATTTTGATGATAAACCAGCTCTAACTCCTTTAGATCCAAGTATCAAATTAGAAAAGAACACTGGACGTACCATTTCTCAACTAGAATATTCTAGTGTTATCGAGAGTCTTATGAATGTTATGCATTGCACTAGACCAAACATCGCACATGCTATAAATGTATTGTGTCGATTTTCGAGTAATCCATATTTCGAACACTGAAAAGCTATTTCCAGAGTTTTAGCTTATTTGAAAGGAACCATCAACTATGGTTTATCATATAAAGGATATTCTGTTGTAATAGAAGGATATGCAACCTGGAACAATGTAGAATTCAAATCCAAGTCTATGATTGGATGGATATTTATGTTAGGAGGCGCAGTTGTGTCTTGGGCTTCCAAGAAGCAGAAATGTATATCTGACTCAACTATGTTGTCAGAATTAATTGCATTAGGAGATGCATGTAAGGAAGCGGAATGGATTAGAAATTTATTAATGGAAATCCCATTATGGAAGAAGCCATCTCCAGCAGCCTTGATTAGCTATGATAATCAAGCAACAATATATAATGTCTCTATTAAGACATATAATGGGAAGTCTAGACACGTAAGTCTAAGAATTCAGATGGTAAGACAATTACTCAAAAGTGGAGTTATAACTATTGACTACATAGAAATGAAGAAAAACTTGGCTGGTCCACCTACGAAAGGTCTTCCAAAGGCAATGGTTTCTATAAAGTCAAAAGAAATAGGACTAAGGTTTGTGAATGAATATGGGTCATCCTTAACATAAACCCAATTCGTGTCTTGAAAAGGATAGACAAAGTTCAGTGGGTACCAACAAGTTAAGAAAATGGTTATGGAACACTAAATCAATAATTCCATAATATTTAGTGTTGGATTCTGCAAGAACAAAGGATGGATAAATATCCTTAATAAGTCTAGAAATCTTAAAAGATGTATTGCATAAACACCTTAAGAGACTCACCTATATGAGTATAGAAATCTGGCTGTTTCCTATAAAAGTAAGACCGCTTTCTAAAGTAGACTCATGAACCAGGATTAAAGCATATGGCCATTAACATGCTGAGCAATACAGAACATGCTAACTAAGGAAATCAACATGTGCGATTGCTCTGGTTTTACCGTTAAGGGATACTTGGTTCAAGATTCGTTCACCATAGAATCTCGATAAAGCTTTGAATGGTTTACACTAAGCAAAGATTCAAATCCAAAAGATACCTTTTATTTATGTGTTATTTCCACGATGATGCATAACTTGATATTAGAATTACATAGACTCGATCCCACTTGTATATGTATGAGGTAACACTAGTGATTCAGCCATCCACTTTATTTATTTTATTATTTTGAAAGTTGGGGGAGATTGTTAGAAATTTTCAAATAGTTTGGGGGTATGGGTTTATTTTGAAGAGAATAAAGAAAGAAGGAAGAGGAAATGGAATTGTCCCACATCATGGAAATGAATGGATAGTGCAAAGTATATCAATAGCTTTCTCAAGAGGATGTTGGGGCCTTGAGGAACCCAAATGTTTTCTTGTTATGAGGAGGGAGACCATGCATCTTTACCACACACACAAGCGTTGCCGTCCGTCCCTCCGACTGAACCGGGTCGGGCCAGGTACGGGTTTCAGGTCTAATAAGAATATTTTTGTACCAAGTATTTAAACTATAATGGGACGAATTCGGCCTATTAAGAACCCAGACCCGAACTTCATTTAACTAAAGGTAACAACATTTAAATTTAAATGGGTGTAGGAATTGCAACGTTGAAAATGAAAAGACATGACATTTCATTTGAAACGATTTGAACCGTTGCAATGTTTGATGAAAGGGCGCGTCCCTCCATCCCTATAAATAGCCGTGTAGAAAAGTGTTTCAACAACTTTTAATTTTTCCTTCTTCCTCCCAGTTTTGCAGCGCCATTGCCAGCATCATAAACTGTTGCAAATTCCCAAATTTGCAACATATTTAAGGCATTGCAAAATATGATTCTTTCTCCATTTCATTCTCTTCTTTAATTGCATCATCAAAGATAAATTTCAGAGTGTTCTTGGTCGGATCAAAACTTTGAATCCGATTTTGTTGTTCTGAGGCTTTATTGAATCCTAAAAGTTGATAGTTTGATACCCCGTTTGTAACTGGTGGGTTGAACTATTGTCTGAAAGAATCTATTATATATATCCTTAATGTCTAAAGTACGACAATCGTCTTCCTCCAACAGCCTCAAACCGCAAAATCCCCAGCACAAGCTCTTTTACTTTCTTATCTTTCTCTTCCACCAAATTCTTTAGTTGGGTGAATTCCTTGTGCATTGCAGGATCAAGTAATAATTGTCTTTTCTGTATTAAAAGTGGTCATAGCAGTTTCTTAAGATCCTGAACTGTAATCTTCAAGTCTGCTATTTGTTGTTCGCGTTTTGCATAGGCAACCATGATTTTCCTTTCCCTTTTCTTAGCCTTCTCTAGCTTATCTTCCTAAAGACACTTCCGAAAATTTTCGATTTCGAAGATAAATTAGGGCCTGCCTAGGATCTAGATTTGTGCCAATTGGAACAACTGGTCCATTCTTGAAGGTGGAATACCATTTCTGAATCTCGATGCGTGCCTCTTCGAACTCTGGTTGGCATGTCATAAGTTAGTCCTTGAAATTCTGCAGCTTTCACGAAGAGACAGGATCATTCCAGTTGTAGCACCAGGTCCACTTTCCTATACCATTTCCCCTTTTTGGTAACAGAAATAACTTCTTCTTCCATGTCTTCAAACGATCTTTAACTACTAGATCTCTGGCCGTTGAGAGGATAATCTCCACCGAAATCGTCTTCTTCAACAAGTTGGTCATAATCCATCACAATTTTAAATTCCTAACCCTAAATCATACACCGGGAATCCGAAGAAGACTGAATATATTTTTATTTATCAATTTGGGCTTTAATTTGAATTTCAGCTCATATGCAAATAAATAAGAAGTGAAGGTTGCGGACGACCGCTAACTATTTAGTCGAATATGCCATAAAATTAAAAAAGATTCCAATGCTGAGTAATAATGGAACTTAAGTTCGAAAGGTAACAATCTACTAAATGGAATTAATTAGGGTTGTTATGGTAATGGTAAACTTACCATTATCATACTATTACGAGTCGATAGGTAATCATTTTTTATTGAAATCGGTGTACCAGTTAAATGGTATGATAACGGTCAGTTTACCATATTTAACGGTAAATTATTGGAAATATTTCTTTCGGTAATGGTAATTTTACCAATTGATTTAAAACATATGTATATTAATGTGATATTCTTTGTTACATGCATTTAAATCCAAATAAATGATTATATGTAGTCTAATAGTTAGTTAAAATAATTCAATTACGCACATTTTTTTTTCATTTATGTTTTTATTTTAACTAGCACTACATATAATAAGCTAAATATGTGATGTGCATAAAAAACAAGTCAAAATGTAAACATTAATGGACAAATAGTAATTTATCATTACTAGTGTAACAGTTGCCAGATTATCGGTATACCATTCTTCGGTATACCAAAAGATCTGTAATGGTAACGATAAGCAATTCCAGTCTACCAGTAAAAACGTTACGGTAATGGTATTTGTTAAATGGCAACGGTAACCATTACCATAACAGCCTTAGAATTAATACATTGATGTGAATTTAAGGGCAATTAATAAATGAGTACTGCTATGATACCCGAAATATGTTATGTCAAAACTTGCGAATAACGCAAATTAGCTCCGAATTTAATGGTTGAAATTCAAGGGGGGAGGGGGTCTTCTTTCTTATTCACATATTTTGACAAAAAGCATTTTGGGTAAAGTAGAATTATTGTTAATAAATAAGATAATAAATCAAAGTGAATTAGAAAAGAATGAATAAACATGGACAAATGAATTAACAAGACTGATTATAAATAGAACATTAATAATGATTACTAATTGTAAAATTAATAATTTAATTACGAAACTTTTGTATAGTAAATTGATTGATAAACTGATTGCACTTTGTTAGTGCAGTTACTTGAGTATATAATTGTAAGCAATCATTTGATTTTATCCTTTTAAGTATGTTTAGTGATAATAATGATCTTTAATTTGCATTTATGTTTTGATTTGTTTTATAATTTGACAAATTAACCAACAAATATTATTTTTAGAAATTACTAAAATTAACCAACAAGTCTTTATCATTCTTTCCTATTATATTGATTAGTTAATCCTATCAACCGTAGCATCTTCCTACCATATTTTGCATCTATTTATCACAACACAACAGGTAAAGTACTAAGGTGTGTTTGCAAATGAATTGAAAAGGGCATTTGAAAGGGGTTGGGGAAGAGGCATTTTTGCAAACGGGAAATGCCTTTTTTGTATGAAAGGGGCAAATTGGAAGTGGTAGAGTAATTATTTATTATTTATTTTCTAACTGAACAGAAGAATATAGAATACAAATTTCAACATTCAAACTGCTGAATACAAATTCCAGAATACAAATTTCAGAATTCAAATTGTAGAATACAAGTTGAAGAATTCAAAATGCAAAATTTAAAATGCAAAATTTAAATTATAGAATATGGTATCTCACAGAGCGGTAACGAGTTATATATCCCTCTATTAGTGGTCGATATCCTGAATCGACTAAATAATATTGTCCGAGAGGGATAAGGAAAATTCAGACTGGAAGTATTTATAACTTCACAAAAGACTATAGCATCATAGGCTATTCCTTCCGATCCTTCTCTTACAAACGTAAAAGTTAAATTAAAACGCTTATGTAGCCATTACATTTTTTGTAGCAAATCCTTTGCATCCTGCAAAATGTTGGATGTCTGCTTGAGTCACATGAGCCATTACATGTGTGCCATCAATAGTTCCAATACAGTTTTTAAAAAATGGATAATATCGTGGTGATGCATGAATTTGTTCCGTAATTCTATTAAACAGGGTATTTATCAGCTTAATAATATCCACTGCTAATAACAAAACAAATTTCACTATATGAAATAGTTGACAAACTATACCATTTGATTGTTGAAACCGTTCAGCAACCTACCGTGTAGGACAAGCCAAAGCGATGATATGCAAGAAAATATCTGTTAGACCAAAAAGTGGTTCTAACACCCAAACTGACTAAGAGCAGAATGAAATAAGATCAAAAGTAAAATGAACACACATGATTTATAGTGGTTCGGCGAAGAAATGGCTACGTCCACTTGTCTTTCACTATTTTCAATAATGTAGTTGCAATTACAATGGAATATTCACTGAATTTCTCTCACAACTCACATACATTCACTCAATTGTCTAAAAACAAATAATGAAAGAAGATTTGGATTTTCCGGGAGTGCTGGAATTCGGGTTATGAAGGTGGTTGAACTCTCAAAGTGCCAGAAAAAAAATATCCTTTTCATTGTCTCCTGACAGGGTATTTATAGGTGAAAATTCGCTCAGAACCCGATCCGGATCGGAGCCACGTGTCATCCATCCCATTAGCCTCGGGTTTGGATGGATTTCTGTGTTGACAACGCATCAGAGAAGTGGACGTTGTGGGTAGGAACTGGTCATAGCCGCTCCGAATAACCAGGCGATCATGCAGGAGAATGACGTGGAAAATGGGTTCGGATCAGAAGAGTGTGCAGGAGGGGTTCGGATCGGGGTATCCGATCCGATCCGGTTCTGTCCCAAGGCCAAGTCTTCGTTCTCTTTCACTCTGTTCCGATCTGTCTTCGTAGCAGGTAGCTTTCCGATCCAACTGGAAGTAGGTTGCTCTCCGACCCGAACAGCTGTGCCTCTCTGATTCCAATAGCAATAGTTCACCGATCCGAACAGCAAACTTTATCCGATCCGAACCACTACATTGCTTCGATCCGACCCGCTTCAGTGCTTCCCAAGTTCTTCAATATTTCACATCTTGACTTTGTGTTGCCCAGTTCACAAAGTGGGCTAACAATATCTAACATTTCCCTTACTGTTATGTGCGTAGTTGCCTTCAAGCCATAATTCTCCAACTACTCGCACAATGAAGTAAAACAAAGCCTCTTCATTCAGAAATTTTGCTGACAGCGTCCCGCATGTCCAGTCAGTACTTTATTTACTCAAGTAATACCAAATGTTTCAAAATCCTGCCTATTTCTGCTCTCCTATTTGCCATGTATGTCGAATACGGACGATACCTTGCAAATCTTCGGGATCAGAATCATTAGTATATGACATAAAGAAGGAAGTGAAGATTGAAGGTGAAGAATGGTAGTGGAGAAGGTTGGTTTATGCAAATTGGTTGGAAAAACTGACGTTGGGAAGTAGCTGTTTGCGTCAGACAATGTACAACGCGTCGGATGCTTCTGACGCAAATAGGTCCTTCCCAATGCTTCGTTTCAACGGGTCAAAGCTACGGAATCCACCTTTGACTCATCGGACGCGTCTGACGTAAACACTAACTTGGACTATCCTGTTACATTTGCAAACGATACCTTAGTGTTTCAAAAACTGATGTTTCGAATCAACATTTTTCTAACTTTAACAACTTCTATGCCTTAAAAAAAGGCTCATGTTAACATCTTGGTTCATTTAGCACTTTTACTTTATAAGTCCAACTCTCACTAATAAAATGCATATGCATTATATGTACAACCACTACCCATGTCTGCATGCTAAATGTGTTTTTATGTCCTAGACATCTCTCCAAAATGCGCACACTCCCCCTCTTTCCTTGCGCATGGCTAAAGACCCACATCTCTTCCCCATTCCCATACCCACTTTCCCAATGTGTGTAAGGAGATGGTAAATCTCCTTTTCCATTATTTTTATATGAAAATATCTTTTAATATTTACCTTCTGTAAATATATCTTTTTCCACGGTAACTTTTCATATGTATTAATATATGTCATGGCATGTGTATGTAAGTAACAATCATTTTTCCACATCGAACTCATACTTGTATTTAAATAAAACAAAAGAGTTTAAATTTAATTTTTGGCTATTTTTTAATTAAATAAAAGGACTAATTTTGATAAAATTGTTCATGATATAAAATAATTTTATTTATATATGATTGAAATAGTCGCAAAATAATTAAATTTTAATTGAATGTTGAATTAATAAATAAAACAAGCGAAAGTTGAATGAAATAAACAATCAAGTGTTAAGATGCAATTTATATAACAAGATATCAATTGCTAATGTAAGCAAAGATTTATTTAAAAATATCAAGGACAAACTGAGCTGGGAATAAAGCATTAAGGCCCAAATCCTATTTCTAATGTTCTCTGTAAAGAAAACTCAAAGCATTTCAATAGAAAATGACCCGCCTTCCTCGTTTAACCCAATTCACTCTTCCAATAGGCTAATTCTATTCATAAACCAACAATCTCTTAATATACATTATAAAACAAAATGAAGTACCATACACCAAAAATTACTTTACATACACTGTCTCTTTTACAATAGTAGCCTTATTTTATTCTTCATCATCTTCTTTCGAACATTAAACTTAATTACAGAAAATGAAATTTTGTAGTACAAAATAAAGTTTAAGTTTAGTAAAATGAATTTCAATTTTTTGAATATATGGTAACCAATTTATTATGCTACATTTTTTTCTAATTTCAACAAAAGAGTCTACTCCTAAATTAAATGATTTTAAATTTAAGCATTTACTTGTAAAAGTTCCCTAATTCAAATTTTAGGTTTGATATTTAAAAACACATTAAGTTCTTCAATTTTTTTACATAGATTAGGTAAATATCGTTAAATGTAACGTTTTAATTTGATAGGTAATAATTAAAAAAGTAATAATGCAATAAAACAGGGGAATTGCTAAATGGAAATCAAATTACTCAATGCAAATCGAGAAAAATACTAAATTGTCCTTCCTTCAACGAAATCCCTAGAAAATGTCATCTTTCGAATTCAACACTACCCAGTATTATCATCAGCTTCACTTCACAGTCTTCGACCAAGTAAAACCCTTCTCGTCTTCTCTTCCGAATCCTAACACCTTAATCTCCTCCCTTGATTCTCTAATCTCCAAAGCCGAATATTCCCACTTCACCTTTCTAGAATATTCTACCAGCCAACATATTCAATGCGAGAAGGAAAAGAATCTGAATCTTTATGATGCCAATGAGGCATACAGTTCTACATGTGCCACACTTTCTTCTAGTAGATATGAAGATGTTGTTTCTTTTCTGAAGGTTGATGCTTCATGCCCATCGGAGAAGGTTGGTGCTGTTAAAAAGTTGAAGTCTTTGATGGATATCACCTTGTCTCAGTTGAACATCAATTGATTTGGATTAGGGATGAGGTAAACTTTGTTAGGATTAGGGATAAGGTAAACTTTGTTTGGGTAATTTCTAGGGATTTTGTTGAAGGAAGAACAATTTAGTAATTTCCTCGATTTTGCTTTGAGTAATTTTGATTTGCATTTAGCAATCATGTAAAATAGAAGGGTAATTTAATAATATAGTTCTTAGCAAAACAGTGGTGTACATTGGGTAATTTTTGGTGTACGAATGAATTTACCCTTCCTAAATTGCGACTTCAGGTATATACAGAGAAGAAAATCATGCTCGGGTGGATGGAGACTTCGCGAGAGGCACGCAACACTCAGAGTGGCATGCAATTGGAGGAGAAACAACATCATTGGCGACGATAGTGAATTTCTGGCTATGCGACACAGGCGGAGGCAGTTGCTAGTGATCTGGGTTGTGGTAACAAGATGAGATGAAGATGGCTCGGCTGTTGGAAGGCAGCGAAGACAACTAGATTGACGGAGGCTACAAGTCTTCACTCGATAGATAATGTGAGTTTTCTCCCTCACTCACAACTATAGTAAATGTAATAGTATTTTTGTACATATCAATATCCTAGTTATTGTTGAATGATATGGTTGTATATGGTTGTTTGGGTTTGATTGCTTAGGTATATTGAACTGGTTGTCTAGAGATTATTTAATTATGACGAATTGATTGTCTATTGAGATGTTAGGTATTGATTTGTACCAGTTGTGTGGTAGTTCAAAATTTTTGGATGTTATAAAAATATCCATTTTATTATGGACTATGAAACTATTTCGAATTAAGTAAATTTATTTTAATTGGGTATTTTATAGATTTTTGGACCATTGTTTGATTTTGTGAGTTTTGTAATAATTATAAATGTATTTTTTTTTTGAAATTATAAGTTATAAATCATTGAAAAGAAGCTTGTTGCTTTGTTTAATGGGGACTAGGAATCCCTCAAGAAATTTCTCTGTCGCCATCTTTTTATATTTTCTTTCTTCGTACCCCCTTCACTGCTTTCTCTTTCTCTTTTTTCCGGCCTAGATTTTTTCGTTAAGGTTGATTTGGTTTCTTTTCCACTACTTACGCGTTTTTTTCATCAGATCTAATTTTCTTTCCAACATTGCTTTTCCCGTTAAGGTTGTTTTGGTTTCTTTTCCACTACTTTCGCTTTTTTTCAAGCATATCTAGGTTCGTCTAAGTCCATGCTCGAAGCGATCCAGTGACGAGAAGTCCGAAGTGTGACGAGCTTCCAAAAAGGCTGGTCAACACCACCATTTCCTTAAATCCCATATTTATTTATTCCTTCGATCCAATTCTCGTGGAGTTCCCCCTCGGATCTACCCCTAGAGTCACTTGGTCTCTCGCGCTCTTTACAAGTCTTCTCCGTCTCTTTTTCTCCCTAGATCTAACTGGCTTCTATACGTTTCGCTTGCACTATCCAAATACGAGCTAACTGCGTAGCTATGGAACGCGTGAGTGTCGTGCTGGTTGGTGCCATGTTTATCATTTTTCTGGTTTTTAGCTTCTGGATTGTAAAGGGGACTTGGTGTTCGATGGGAGAAATGTGAATAGTCACACTCTATCTTTGGTGTGTGTAGGTAGCATTGTGAGTGGTTTCGTCTTGAGGCTATTCAACCGAGAATTTTTTGTGTTATATTGTCTTTTTGGGTTTTTTAGTGTTCTGATGGTAATTAGTGCTTCTGGTGGAGTCTTTTTCGACACTACGGTTATGGAGTTGTGTTACTTTTTTCAAATTTTTGTTGGAGGTTATTGTCATAGAAGTGATTCTTGCAATGGGCGGTTGCCTCAGTGCTGGTGATGGTCGCAGTGGAAGGTTGTCATTTTCCAGTCGTTGTTCATGTCATTTCGTGCACTTGTACCTTGAGTGCTTAGTACTTTTCTAGTTTGTGGAGTTGTGTTAACTTTTTTTTGATAAGAAGATAGGTTGCTATAAATAGAAGAAGACGGTGAAAGTAAATGAGATCAGGCTTTGGAAACAAGTGAATGAAGAGAAAGGAAGAAAACAGTGTCAGTTGTTGATGTGGGAAATTGGTTATTTGCGCACGTCAACCCTCAAGTGTAAGTTTAACAGTAAACTTATAATCTGAGTATCCAAAGTACGTAATATGTAAAGGGACATACAATTTTTATAGTGCTTCGGGACTAATGTCTACGTTCACTTTGTAGTAATCATTCATTATAATTTCATATATTACAATGTTTATCTAAATTTGGATAATTTGAATGTACAAAGTTGTATAACAGAACAACAAATGGTTATTAATTACAAACTTTGACCAAAATGTTCATCTTCTTCTTCGTTCAAGCAAAACGTGTTGGTATGAGCAACAATGTCCAAGAAATAGTTTCAATGTCCAAGGGTATGCATGAACGTCGAAATAGTTTCAATGTCCAAGGGTATGCATGAACGTCCAAAAGTCCAAGTGAATGCCAAAAAATTGTAAGCAAACTTCTATTTGAAGTTCACAAGTCTAAGAGATGTCCAGAATCCATGGAGATGATGATGACAACCATTAATGGTGTCTTGGATCTCCAATCTCGCATATCAAGTTTAGCTAAGGTCCAAAAATATCAATCCTCTATAATGCCAAGCAAGGAGGTATTATAGATGAGGTTTGGAGGCATCATCCAGAATTTCTTGTCCCAAACAGATGCGGAATTCACATCCCAAAAAGATAGCCCAAAACCGAATTCTGATGAAAATTATCGCATGTTGGAAGAAGTGGTGAAAAAACCTGATCACCACATGGTGATTAGCTCAAATTAGCCGATCAACACGAGTTATGGAACATGCCAAATTCCTGGGTAAATTCGCATCTGCCTCTAACAAATATTTCACTTCCCAAAATTCTACTTCAAATCCCTGGTTTGCACTCTGGAATTTGGCATCGCGATGCGTTATGATCACGAATTTCGCACCGAAATGCGTTACAATCATGAATTTCGTGCTGCCTCATGACATGTGCCAGATCCTTTGCCTCCCGAGCTGATCTGTGCTTTCTGCCTTTGAATCCCCTGTGTTGCACACATAATTTTGCATTGCCTCCCTGGCGCAATCACGATATTTCCTGGTGCCATGCCTGTGTCATAGCCCGAGTTTTTGCCTTTAATCTACCTGATGTGCACTCATGATTCAGAGAGGTTTTCCCATGCCAATCACATTATTTTAACGTGCCAAACTCAGAGATTTTGCCAAAATGTTAGATTTATACCAAACGAGTTGCACAAGCCATTTTTAGTGATCGTGCTATGCCGGTCAGTTGTTTTTGAGATCGTGAAACCATAATTTACCAAATACAACTATTTTCCTTCGACAAGTTTTGCAACGTGATCGGACTGAAGCGCTCAAAGGTTTTGAGTTGATTGGACCGAGTCGATCACGATTTGTACCCCGCCCGATTTTCCAAGTTTACAAACGACTTTTCCAATCCGATAACGATGATTTCGGAAATCGATGATATTACCAATATTTTCCGAACACATCGTGACTTTGACCAAATCATTTTGTGTTTTTCAATGATGTTCTGAAGACTTGAGCGTGTCGCTAACCATAATCTTGAAGTGTGACTTCTTTGCCAAAAAGTGGTCAACACTTTGCCTCCCAAACATATCTTTCTTGAATGAAGGAAGATGTGTTTTGCGAGTAAACTAGAAATCTAGAAATAAATAAACTAGAGCTGGGACAAGTCTAAAGGGAAATCCAATAAACAGAAAACCGAAGAGCCACGATCGCATCAGAATGTATTAACCATAAAATCAAAGACTGAAGTCTAATGAAAGACGAAGATCGCTCTGGATCATTCCTTGAGAGATAACCAGCACATTCGAATAACCAGAATAACCAAAGTAGTCAGAATAGCCAAGGGACCGTGAGGGCCCAATAACCCGAGAACCTCCAAAATAACCGTAGTCAAGAAGTCAGAAAAACCCAAAATCCGTAAATCCAAAATAACCAATAACCAGATAGCAAATAATTAAGAGTGAGCGATCCTGTGTATCGTCGACGAGACCATTCGAGCATAACCAGGCGAGTTGCCTATCGTGAGCCGACGAAACAACCCAAAGTCAAACAAGCAATGACCTTGCCTGCCATAAATCAAGGCTACCTTGCCAAGAGCTGACAAGTCGATCGGGATAGCCAGAATAGTTCAAGGCGATCTTGCCAAGGCTAGACGATCAGGAATAGCAAAAGGAGTTCAAGGTGGCCTTGTCAGGGCAAGACGACGAAGAATAGCCAGAAAAGTTCAAGGTATTCTTGTTGGGGCATAACGATCAAGAATAGCCAAAAACCATGGATTAGAGTTCTTAAAATTCGCAATCCGATTTCAGGTTTCCTTACTTCGCAAGCGGCGTCACAATAAACAAAGTCATTTTATTAAAGTTATAAAACTTTGGAGTTTCTAGTAAAACAAAATAGAAAACTTAATGCTTTATCATTCGTAAAGAGCATGCTAGGGATGCTTGTTCCTGTACATGTGTATGCGTACTTAGCCGTTTTTGATTTCAAATTCATTCGTAAAAGAGACTGAATGGTTCATAGTCCACGAAGAGCATGCCGAGGGATACCTGTCCTCGTACATGGGTAGGAAAAACTTACCCATTTCAACTCCAAAACCAGAGAGTGTTCAAGGTGGCTTGTTGGAGCAAGATGCCTAAGAATAGCCAGAAAGGTTCAAGTTAGCTTTATCGATGCAAGACGACCAAGAATAACCAAAGTGTTCGAGACAGCCTTGCCGGAGCAAGACGACCAAGAAAAGCTAGAAAAATGGAATTTTATTAACAATCAAGGGGCGATGGTGTGTGTGCTCGAGCAAAGAGCATGCCTAAGGATTATAACAGTTTTCGTACATGGGTAGGTTGACTCAACCATCTATATCCAGAAAACCAAAAGGATACATCTAGAAGGACGGAGCTTACAAAATCAAAGCCATGGGTCAGAGCTCGAGTAACCAATGTCTGAAGGAGGCCAGAGCCAAACCATAAGCCAGAGAAATGAAGAAGGCAAAAAGCCGAAAAACCAAAACCGGAGAAAGCCAAACACCAAAAGTCAAAATGTCAAATCCAAAAAGCCAGAGAAATCCAAAACTGAGGAACCAAAGAACCAACGAGAGCCAAAACCAAGATACCAAAAAGCCCAGATCAGAATCCAAAGAACCAGACAAAACTAAGAGACAAGTAACCAAAGAATCCATAATGCTAGAATACCAGAAATTGCAAGGCACAAGATATTAATGTTCGGAAAGCTTGAATCCGAGACACCCGAGCCAGAATTTAAATCAATTGATAATTATGCCGCTAGGGCCAGCGCTAGGCCCTTGCCTATCCTGAATAGCATGAGGGGGTCGTGCCTGTTCTGGAGAAGCGACCTCCGAGTAAGTCTCTTTGAGGTTTCCTACCCTTAACCACAATAGCCTCAAGAACCTTTTTACCAGTTTTCATATCCTCTTCCCGAAGAAACCTTTCAGCTTCAAAGTAGAATGCACCGAGATCATTCGTCGAAACCCAATACAATGAAGTTTTGAAGTCAGACTTATCCAGAACACCGAAGACTGCGACCATCAAAACCATAGATGGATCGAGTCTACCGATTGACGCCACTGCCACATTAAACCTTTTTAAGAACTTGTGCAGAGTCTCGCTGGACTTCTGCTTGATTGCTATCAAAGTTATAATGCTTTTTGGACCAGCGATATGAACTCTGAACTGCTTAACAGACTTGCTAACCAAAGCATCAAGAGTGAATAGAATCCGTTTCCAACTGCCTAAACCACATGGCAGCGATGTTTATCAAGTAAAGCGGAAAACACTTTACCATGACACCTTCTGAAGAAGAGAGAACTTCCATATGTTGCACGTAGAGCATCAAGTGAGCAGTCAGATCCTTCCGACCGTCATAAGCTTCCAACGCCGGCAATTTGAAGTCCGATGGGTTGCGAGAATTCCTGATTCCTAAAGAGAACGGACTGTAACACAATCCAAATCCGAAGAGGAGACACTACCTCGAGTAAATTGACGAATAACATCCGCGATTTGAGATCCATTACCAAAAGCGAGCAACTGATTCAAGTTATCCAAAGAGACACTAGTGCCTCAAGTGTTTAAGTCCATGTTAGCGACTAGTTGATTTGCAAGGAGAACATCCGGCTGAATCCCAACCTGAGGAGCCGCATCAGGCACAATCCTTACTCCAGGAATAGTGGGAGTGCCACCATCCAAAGCTACACGCAAAGGCGCCTAAAGCACATTACCAATGGCGGAACCCGCAACTTAACCAAAGCATCAAGGCTTGAGCGATGTTGGGATAAAGGGTGCCCCGATCATTGCGGAAACGACACCGGTCCGAGGATTGGTGTTTCACTAATGATTAGTTTGCGGGGTTGCCCCCAAGTCCTGAGTTGCAACTAGCGGAACACTAGTACTTATCCCGATAATGTCTACCTGACCTATCGATCTTCCAGTACTTCCAAGTCTAGCCATAACTCGAGCAAGAAAAGTAGTCATCGCTTCCTTCTATCGCTCGAGTTGAGCATTTAAATCCATAGTCAAACCTTTAACAATTTCCTCCGCATCCCCTTTAGTGACAAAATTCGAGGGATTCCCAGTCGAAGAAAGTTCTTGACTTTCTTTACCACCAAAACCTTGAGCCTTAGCAATAATGTCGAACTTCTTGCGCTTAACCATGATGAAAAGCGAACGAGATCTGTTTTTGAAAAAAAGTCGATGTCGAAAATCCAAAATCTGAAACCAAAAAACGAAACCAAAGACCAAAATTGAGAACCAAAACCAGATCTGAAGTCGAAGTTATTGTGCTCCCTTCTTGGCACGCCAAAGTGTTGACGTGAGAAATTAGGTATCTGCGTACACCAACCCCAATTGTAAGTTTAATAGTAAACTTATAATCTGAATATCCAAAGTACATGAAATATAAGGGGATGCACAACTTTTATAGTGGTTCAGCACTAACGCCTACCTACACTTTATAGTAATCATTCATCATAATTTCATCGATTGCAATGTTTATCCAACTTCATGCAATTTGAATGTACGAAGTTGTATAATAGAACATTAAATGGCTTGTTAATTCCAAAATTTGACCAAAATGTCCATCTTCTTCTTCGTTGAATCAAAGTATGTTGGTATAAGCAACAACATCCAAGAAATAGCTTCAATATACAAGGGTATGCATGAACGTCCAAAAGATGTTGAAAAGTCTAAGTGAATGCCAAAAAGTTGTAGGCAAACTTCTATGTGAAGCTCATAGGTCCAAGAGATGTCCAAAGTCATGGAGATGATGAATATAGTCATTAATTGTGCCTCGGAGCTCCAATACCACATGCTAAAGTATAGCCAAGGTCTAAAAATACCGGCCCTTTAGAATGCCAAGTAAGGCGGTATTTATAGAAGAGGTTTGGAGGCATTGACTCGAATTTCGTATTCCGAAGGGATGTGAAATTTTCATCCTAAAAAGATAGCCAAAAACCAAATCCCGGTGAAAAATATCGCATCTTGGAAGAAGTGGTGAAAAAATCCGATCACCACGCGGGGATCAGCTCAAATTTGCCGATCGACATGAGTTCTGGAACGTGCCATATTCCAGGGTAAATTCACATCTGCCCCGAACCAATATTTCACATCCTAAAATTCTACTTCAAACCCTTAATGTGCGCTCTAGAATTATGCATCGTGATGCATTGTGATCACGAATTTGACACTGCCTCTTGGCATGTGCCAGATCCTTCGCTCCCGAGCCGATCCGTGTCTTCAGCCTTCGAATCCCGTGTTGCACACATGATTTCGCATCGCCTCCCTAATGTGATCACGATATTTCACATTGCAATGTGGAGATGCGGAATATGCCTGGTGCCAAGCTGTGTCTTGACCCGAGTTTTTTCCCTTGAACTTCCTAATGCGCACTCATGATTCGAAGTGGCTTTCTCATGCCAATCACGTTATTTTAACATGCCAAACCCATTAATTTTGTCATATGCCAGATTTTTACCAAACAAGTTGCGCAAGCCATTTTTAGTGATCATGTCATGTCGATCAGCTGTTTTTGAGATCGTGAAACCAGAATTTACCAGAATATAAATATTTTCCTTCGATGAGTTTTGCCACGTGATAGGACCAAAGTGCTCAAAGATTTTAAGCTAATCAAACTGAGTCGATCACGTATTTTTACCACGTTGGATTTTCCAGGTTTATTAATGACTTTTCCAATTCGATAATGATGAGTTTAGGAGTCGACGATATCTCCAACCTTTTCCGAACATGTCATGTAACAACCCGACGGAAATTCGAAGCTCGAATTTCAACAATAATACTTAATTCTGTATTACTTGCCAAAATCCAAGTATCAAAAAATACCAGATAGTTAATAGAAAGAAGTTAGATGGTGAGAAAAGAAAGAAAGAAATATTAGAATAGAAAATAAAGATTAACAATACAGAATCAGAGTTTCACATCGCAGCGGAATAAAATATAATATAGAAATATATCTTTATAAAGAACTTGTGTAAGTACTTGCATTCATCAGAGTACAGAAAACAATTAATACATCTGAAGGAGTTCAGAAGTATTTAGTATTTATTTCATTGTGTGTTGTATATGGGGACAAGTTGTTATAACTGTCCAGATGTATTGATTGTATTTGGATTCTGATGAATGTAAGTATTCACACAAGTTCTTTATAAAGATATATTTCAATATTATATTATATTCCGCTACGATTGAGACTCTGATTATGTGTTGTTAGTCATCTTCTTCTATTCTAATATTTCTTTCTTTTTTCACACTCTAACTTCTTTCTATTAACTATCTGGTGTTTTTCGATACTTGGATTTTGGCATGTAATACAGGATTAAGTATTATTGTTGAAACTCGAGCGTAGAATTTCCGCCTGGTTGTTACATGTCGCGATTTCGACCAAATCGCTTTGTGTTTTACAACAACGTTATCAAGACTTGACGCGTCGCAAACCATAATCTTGACGTGTGACTGTTTTGCCAAAAAGATGGTCAACAATAGTAGTTATCTGATTTCTTCAAATATGTGTTTTTTTGGGGACAGAAATATCAATAGATGTAACAAGCAAATATTAAGTTTTAAAAAAAAAATCTTTCTCTTTTACTATTTAAAGATAAACTAATTTCATTTATGTTATTATACAAACACATTTAAGAACACTGACGGAGGTACAAACAACAAGCATCGTTTGCTTTCGGCATTTTTAACCTAAATTTAAAGATTTGGCATAACAAACGTTCGACTTTCATGAAACGAAAAATAGTGTTATTCATAGAATATCATTTAGTATTTTTAGTTCAGACTCGACTAAGTTCTGACACTGTTTAATTTTTAACAATTTGTTAAATGTTTAACTAATTAACACACACAAAACAAATTTGCATATTTTATTACAAATTTATTCCGTTGTTATGTCTAGTTATAGTAACTCAGATGTTAAATTTCGCAATTTGATTCATAATTTATAATTTAACGTCAATTTCGCCATATTGGTTGTCGCTACGGCAAATCGATCGCATAAATCAATTTATACAGGGCGAGTGCACTTAGGCATTTTCATTATATAACTATTTTGATCAATTCTAAGTAATATATTTAAATTTTAAAATCAATGTTTTATTTAATGATTGATTTCACGTTTTGTTTCAATCAACAAATTCTAAATTAGCTTGTCGTTTTAATTTTTATTCCTAGATCTAACATGCACATTTTAACTATGTATTTGGAATCAAATTCACACTTTGACATGTATTAAACTTCGAAGTTTCTAACTCAAATTCTAATTATAAGCATTCATTCAAAACGTTAGAGTTTTAATTAATTTCGTAAAATGTTGAAATTATCGAGTCCTTGCAAGTATCATATTCAACTAAAATAATTTATAAAACTTCTTGATTACCCAAAAAGGAGTTTGTCATTTCATGCGAATAAATACATATTTTTCAGCGGACCCGCAAAGAAATTACACTATTACCCTCGTGAATTTCACAGATTATACTATTTCGCAGATTCTGCCATAATTTACCTCGGGCATACTAGCACAGTTCTTTAAAAAATTTGTTAACTTGCACAATGATGTTAGTTAGTGTGAGTGACTAAATATTTACCTTGATGGCGATCCAAAAACAATGCAATTCATGATCTGACATGTACATAAATGCATACATGATGAGCTCGGTCTACATGACACACACAAGCATGTACATCGCTATTGCGATGAATGGAGGAAGGCAAAGGCTAATTGGATAGCGGATAACGGCATCCGACTTGGTGTATGTATTAGATCAAGTAACAGTTCTAGACCAGAGCATACCACACTGAACGGAAGAACAAAGTCTACGGAAGGATCACATTTCAGCACAACCAAAAGTAGGTACAACTTTTATCCAATGTTTAAACTACAACCGTCCAGACCAAAGCAATACACCATGAGAGACGCACAAGCACACAGACTAATGAAGCAACAACCTAGTGAGCAATGAGTGAAGTCAGGTTTTAGGTTGGATTCTCTGGATGGCTGAGGAGGCGTGGAGGTTGGTAGAGTAGCAAGAGTGTGTTAATTAGGTGTTATTGCAGGTAGAGAAACTGATGTGGGTGATTGAAGGCAGACTGCGAAGGGGAGCAAGGCCGAGGACTTATGGCTTGGTGAATTTGAGTGAAGGGAGGAGTAGGAGAGGTTGCATGTCTAAGATTGGTGCTCCAGATGTTGTAGTGGTCTAAGGAGGAGAGTTGGCAGTAGTAAGGGATCTAATGTGATGCAGGTGATCGGGCGGAGGATCTCTGTTGCACGGTTGGTGCAGATTTGAGGCGGTGGATTGACAGACTATGGCGTGCAGATCTGACGGGAAGAAGGCGAAGAGACTTGGCAAGAATTGGGTGCTTGGGTAGTTGTGGTGGTGCGAGGCAACAGACAGGCGGTAGTGGTGGAGGGAGTAGCTAAGGCAGAGTCGAGGGTTAAAAGTGTTGAAAACAATAATTTAAAATTTGTCACCATTTAATATTGTTTATGAAGTCTAGGCGTCCGTTCATAAGTGATGTGTCTTTTATGTTTAAGAGTCATATTAAAATTTGTGTATCTCTTAGTAAAGTGTGATGTCTATTGAATGAAGTGTCATGTAAGACTATATATATATAAAGACTATCATTTTGATTATGATGAAAGAGAAAAGTAAGAAAGGAAATTAAGAAAGAATTATTTCCTTTAACAAATTGTTATCAGTCCTTCCTCCTCTCTTCAAAATACCAACATTTGGTATTAAAACAAGTTAAAATTTCTAACAAGTGGTATCAGAGCCAGAGCCACCCTTGATTTCAATTCCCTTCTAATATCCAATCAAATGGCATTTATAAAAAATGAAAAATCTAGTTTTCTTTTATCAACAAGGATTTCCTATTCTCTTTAAAAAGATTATAAGCTATGGAATGTTCTTATGAAGACTTCCCTCATATCTGAAAAATTATGGGATATTGTTAAAGAAGGATATACTCCTCATACAGCAGGGGAAGTAGCTGAAATGCCAGTTGCAAAGAAGAAAGAACATAAAGAGAACAAGGTCAATAATGCAAAAGCCTTGTCCTTTATGTACCAAGGGATGAGTCGATCAGTTCTTCCATGCATTATAAGTGCAAAAAAAGTACAAGAAGCTAGGAAAAGGCTGGAAAATTATTTTGCAGGCTATGAAAAAACAACAACTCAGGCAGATGTTGAAGAAAGCTATCTTGAAATAAAAGAGGTTGTAGAAAAAAATGACAAAAGTGATAATAAAAATGAGGATGTCGAGATGACTGACGCTGACGGTGCTGAGGTCGATGATGATTCAATAGAAAGGGACGCTTGCGAAAATGTGGAGAAGGCACATGAATATAGAGGATTAGAGAAGAAAGAGGAACCAAAAGAAAAGGAGAAGTCAAAAGCTCGTGCTTTGAGTTGTGTAATTGGTGATCTTTTTAAGAAAGGTGTGGAGCAAGGTCCTCAGATTGATGACGAGCAATTCAATAAGATCTTGCACTACATAAAATTAGGAGTTGATGGTGGTGCTTCCCTTGTTACTGGGATGAGAGAATTGGAAGCAAAGAGTACTATATCCAAACCACTATTTTCTCAGATGTCAAGGATGATATGGTCATTACAAACGAAGAGATATTTGGACCAGTCCGGTCCATCCTTAAGTTCAATGATTTCAACGAAGTGATTAAACATGCAAATGCATCACCCTTTGGACTAGCAGCTGACGTTTTCACAAACAACATTGATAAAACAAGCCATGAAAATGAGAAAGAAAAAATCTTGATTGGAAAGAAGATACAACCTATGGAACGTGAGCCACTAAACCCAAAAAAGTAAGAAAGAAAATTTCAATTTAAGGGGGAGTGTTGAAAACAATAATTTAAATTTATCATCATTTAATATTGTTTATGAAGTCTAGGCATCATTTCGTAAGTGATGTGTCTTTTATGTTTAAGAGTCATATTAAAGTTTGCATGTCTCTTAGTAAAGTGTGATGTCTATTGAATGAAGTGTCATATAAGGCAGTATATATAAAGCCTATCATTTTGGTTATGATGAAAGAGAAAAGTAAGAAAGGAAATTAAGAAAGAATTATTTCCTTTAACAAATTGTTATCAGTCCTTCCTCCTCTCTTCAAAATACCAACATTTGGTATTAAAGCAAGTTAAAATTTCTAACAAAAAGAGATATGTAAACTTTTATTTAGTCCGCAATTTTGGGAGGGTCATGCGATTCATGGGTGTGTAAAATTCAACAGCAGCTGCTGGATCTCACTTTCGCACTTTTTGACAAAAAATGCGGGCGTTTTAGCATTTTCAAAACAGAATATGGGTGCGCAGCCCATTTAATAATACAGAGTGGTATTGGGTATTGGGTCTTGGCTCGAATGCTTGATATATGATAAAAGGCGAATCTGGGGTTAATGCCCTCTTTATTAAGGGGAAGTTGGGGGGTGGATACAAGTTTTGAAAGAATTTTCCAAATATATATAGGGAAATTTATTTAGAAGGACAATCAGTATTAAAATTTTATTCATTAAGACATGCGTCTAAAATTTTACTCAGAAGGACGTAAGCCTAGAAACTTCAGCCATTCATCCCTCTTGTCGTTCATCATCTCCAATTTCTCCTTCTGTTCTTTCTCCAACTCTCCTTCCATTCTTTCTCCTTCTTCATCATTATTAAAAAAAATAAACTTCGATGTTTTAATTCCTACACTAAATCGATTAATTCAAAATTAATTTTATTCTAAATCTGCAATCGCTATAATCGATTTCCAATTGAAAATGGAAAAATCCAAATACTAACCCTAAAACATGATAAAGAAATCGAAAATTAAGATAAACGACATGAGAAAGACAATCAAAATAGTCTCGGAACTAAATATTTTTCTTCGCTTCAGTTTTGTGTTATTTTCATAATTTCAGTTTTTAGGTATCATTTTGCTATTTTTTTTAGGTATCAGTTGTCTCATTTTAACAGTGTTATGTTATTTTTTCATGTGATTTTGTTGGTGCTAATTTTGTAGTTGTACTGTTGCATCAACTTTGTAACTCAGCCGAACTTATTTCATTTTAAACAATCAAACTGTGATGTGAACAATTTTTGCATTAGTATTTCTTTAAAACGTTGCAGCAGTTTTTAGGTATCAGTTTGCTATTTTTTTAGGTATCAGTTTTCTTGTATTAATTGTGTTATGATGTTTCATTCATAGTTTTAGTGCGATTTTACTTTTGCTCTTATACTGATGCATCAATTTTGCTACTCAAATGAATTTATTTCATTTTAATCAATCAAATTGTGATTCAAACATTTTCTATATTATATTTTTAATTAAAATATTAAAGAGGTTTTTACGTATCGGTTTTATATTTTTTTTACGTATCAGTTTTATAGTATCAACTGTGTTATGTTTTTGTTCATGTGATTTTGTTGCTGGGTTGATTTTGTAGTTGTACTGTTGCATCAACTTTGTAACTCAGTCGAACTTATTTCATTTTAATCAATCAAACTTTGTAACTCAGTCGAAAATGATAAAAAATGAAAATAACAAAAACTGATACCTACAATGCCATAAAACTGATACCCAAAAACTGTAAAGGAGAAAATATCAAAAATTGACACCTGCAATGGTATAAAACTGATACCCAGTACCTGTAACTAATAAATAATAAATAAACTAATACCTACAGGGTGGTAAAACTGATACCCATAAGGATGTTCAAAGAGCATCATAACAAAAAAAATTAAAAAGCAGCATACATAATGCTACCAGTGATCATAAAAACCTAACATCCTATTATATAGCAGCACAATAATTTGAAGATAAAATAAAAAAGCACAATACGAAGGATTTGTATTGAAATTGTAAATGATTCAGCACATTTCCATTGTATTATATACCGCAGTGCTTATCAACTCAATTCAATTCTCACAAAAATAATATTTATACTCAGTAATACCCACCGATTAAAAAAATAATAGTAATCAATTCAATTCAATTCTCACAAAAATGATATTTATTCTCAATAATACCCACTGATATTAATTCATCACTAGTACAGAATGTTGCTATAATTTAATCACTTCTATCATATGATACCTACAATGATACATAATTAATATACTGGGATACATTGTTTTCCTACACAATCTAATTACATACAACACTGTTCCCCATTCCAGGCATGCATTCATGCATTTACTTTTACTTGTACGCAATCCAGTCTTGAATTCAAGTAAATTCCAGCAGCATGCAGTATCTGCAAGTATTTGATACACAATCAAACCTGATACCAACATAATAATGTAAATTCAACTAGAAACTATAAAACTAATACCTAAAAATATATAAAACTATTACCTAAAAATTGCTATGATGTAAATTCAACTAGAAAATTTTAATCTGATACTAGAAAATATAAAACTGATACCTAAAAAATATAGAATTGATACCTAAAAACTGCTATGATATTTTAAAGAAAAACTAATACAAAAATTTTTACATCACAGTTTGATTGATTAAAGTGACATAATTTCAATTGAGTTGCAAAGCTAATGCAGCAGTACAAGTAGAAAACTAATACAACACTAAAATTATAAACACAAAAGCATAACACTGTTATTACAGAAAAATTGATACCTAAAAACTACTGTAATGTTTTTAAATAAAAAATAAAAGTAATACAAAACCTATGTACATCACCGATAGAAACAAAACTGACCTGATCGAAATAACTTTTAATAAAATTATTTCAGTTTAAACCGAATTTACCCTAATTTCGTGAATGATTTCCCAAACGATTACTCGTGAGGTTGAAGTTATCCTTTTGAAAGTCGCAATTAATATGGATGTTTGAAGACGATTGCTGAAGATCGAAATATGAAAGGAAAAAAATCGTGTTGGAAATCAGTGACGAGATCGAGAAATGTTGAGGAAGAAGAAATCAGCGCACTGAATAAGAAAAGGATTAGTGTATTGTCCTTTTGAGTAAGATTTTAATGGGCTGTCCTTGTGGGTAAAAAAGCCCTCAATTTTGTCCTTGTGAATATTTTCTTGATATATATAAGTGGTTCTGAAGCTTAAACATGAGAAAAAGAAGAATAGTGGTATAATGCGAAGTGGTATGATGAAGTAGATTAAATAAAATGAACAGCTACAACTTTGAAGAAAGCAAAGGATTCAAAAATAGTGTGTTAGGACTATTTTAAGAGAAGAAGAAGGAAATTTTGAGAGAATTATTTTAATGAGGAGGAAATTTTCATTGCTTTCTTTTTTATTACAAATTTTGATTTCATACATACATCAGCTTGATTACCTTGCTTTTATAATGCAGTGCACTCTCTAGAGTATTCTAGGAATGCAGTATCTAGAATATCTAAAATAGAAAGTCTAGATTTTCCCTTGATTTATTCAATTCATTAATACAATTGCTAATTTAACAATACAATTAATTATTTCCTAAAAAACCAAGATTATTTCCAAGAATGTCTTCTCGAATGTCTCACAATTAATTCATTAATACAACTGCTAATTTAACAATAAAATAGAAAGTCTAGATTCCCCCGTAAGCTTGGTTTTTGAACTCCAAGTATGTCTCACAATCTTTTAAAATTATCAAGCTTTAATGCTTTTGTGAAAATATCAGCAACTTGATTATTTGTTTTGCAAAAATTCAGCTGCACCTCTTCATTTTCAATTTCTTCTCGAATGAAATGATGTTTGATGGTATATGCTTTGTTCTTCCATGATGGACTGGATTCTTAGCTATAGCAATGGCTGATTTGTTGTCACAATGGATAGTCACAACTTCTTGTTTCTCACCAAAATCATTTAGTATTTTCTTCAACCATATTGCTTATTGGGTAGCTAGGCCAGCTGAAATATATTCAGCTTCTGCAGAAGATTGAACAACTGTTTGTTGCTTCTTCGAACACCAAGAAAATGCTCCTGATCCAAGAGAAAACACATATCCAGAAGTGCTTTTCATGTCATCTATACTTCCTGCCCAATCACTATCGCAAAGCCCAAATAAATTAGTTTCAACATTATTTTCATATTTGATCCCATAGTCCAAAGTGCCTTGAATATATCTCAGTACCCTTTTTGTTGCACCTAGATGAATATGACTAGGATCATTCATGAACCGAGAAAGTAGGTTGACTGCAAACATGATGTCAGGTCTTGTATTAGTAAGGTAAAATAAATTTACCAACTAGGCTTCTGTAGTAACTAGCATCAACCTTCCTTCCCCCATCTTCTTTTTTTAGCTTTTCATTCACAACTAGCAGTGTATCAACCGGATTACACCCAAGCATCCCAAACTTTCTCAATATTTTCTCAGCATATTTATTTTGACAAATAAAAACTCCATCATCACCTTGAGAGATTTCTATTCTAAGGAAAAAATGCAGCAAACCCAAATTGTTCATTTCATATTTCTTCATCATTTCTTTTCTAAAATCTTCAATCAATTTTAAATTGTTTCCGGTATAAATTAAATCATCTACATAGAGTGCAATAATTAGAATGCCATATATACCTTTCCATTTGACATACAACGCAGGCTCATTCTTGCTCTTCTTAAAGCCTTTCTCTATGAAGTAATTGTCAATATTGTTATACCATGCTCGTGGTGCTTGTTTTAGCCCATAAAGCGCTTTTTTTAGTTTGTAAACTTTTCCTTCTTGTCCTTCAATCTCAAATCCTTGAGGCTACTTCACGTAAACCTCTTCTTTCAATTCTCCATTCAAGAATGTCGATTTTACATCTAGCTAATATAACTTCCATCCTTTTTGATCTGCAAGTGATATTAAAGCTCTAATGGTGTCAAGACATGCCACTAGAGCGAATGTCTCTTCGTAGTCAATACCAGGCTGTTGAGAATAACCCTTTGCAACGAGACTCGCTTTGTTCTTTTGAACTGAACCATCTGGATTATGCTTCACTTTGTAGATCCATTTTACTACAATGGTTTCTTTGTCTTTTGGCTTATCAACCAACATCCATGTTTTGTTCCTTTCAAGTGCATCCATCTCTTCTTGCATTGCCTTCCTCCAAGCATCTTCTTTAACCGCTTCTTCAAAATTTTCTGCTTCCATTGCGCAGTAGTTGCACCTAGCAAAAATATCATCCAAACTCCTCATTTTTATTAGGGTTGAGCCTGGAGATGATGAATTATGGCTTGCTAAGGATGAAGTGCTAGATGTTGAATTTGGTGTAGATGAATCACATTGGTTATTTGCAAGTATAGTTGGATTTTGTTCTAAAATTACCGCTGGAACGGTTTTATCCTCCACTTTCTCCTTTTTCCAGTTCCAAGATGTCTTCTCGTCAAATACAACATCTCTACTAATGAATACTTTCTTTGTGTTCAAGTTGTAAAGTCTGTAGCCCTTTGACACAGAACTATAGCCAATAAAAATGCATCTTTCACTTGCTTCTTGAAGCTTTGTCCTTTTTTTTAAGGAATTTGAGCATAACAAATGCTCCCAAAGAATCTAAGATGATTCACTAAAGGCTTTCTTCCGCTTCACGCTTCAAACTGCGTCATCTTCCATACAGCTTTAGTTGGACATCTATTCAGCAAATACACAGCTGTATTTACAGCCTCGGACCAAAATTCTTTAAGCATGCCTTTCTCAAACAACATTGATTTAGCCATCTCCAAGACTGTTTGATTCTTCCTTTCGGATACATCGTTTTTCTGAGGTGTATACCTAACGGTTAGTTGCCTCTCCACACCTTCTTCTTCACAAAATTTATCAAAATCATTGGAGTTATACTCCTTTCCCCTGTCACTTCTCAAAACTTTTATGGACCTGCCACTTTGTTTCTCAACAAAAGCTTTAAACTTCTTAAATATAACAAACACTTCATATTTTTGTCTCATAAAATAAACCCATATCATGCAGGTCAATTCGTCAATGAATAAAATAAAGTACCTGTTTTGAGCATGAGATAATGTGCTCATAGGACCGCATACATCCGTGTGTACTAATTCCAACACTTCTTTGGCTCTTCTTGATCCTTCCTTTGGAAACGGTTGCCGATGATGTTTGCCAAGTACACATCTTTCACATACTCCGTGTTCTTCTTTTTTTATTGTTGGTAACCCGTACACCATCTTCTTTTGTGAAAGCAATGTGAGACTATTGTAGTTTAAGTGCCCAAGTCTCTTATGCCATAAACAAGTGTCGTCTTCCTTTTCTGCAATGAAGTTATGATTTTTCTCATAATTGAGATGGAGGGGAAAGCTTCTGTTGTTTGTCATTTTTATTACAGCAGTAGCTTTTCCTTTTGAATCAAAGATTTTACATTCTCGATTCTCAAATTGAAGAGAATAACCATGCTCTAAAAGTTGTCCAATGCTCAACAAATTTTCATCTAATTTAGGAACATAAAAGGTATCATGAATAACTTTACTTCCTTGCTTTGTTGCAACTCCAATGCTGCCTTTGACTTCAACTTCAACATACTCTCCATTGCCAAATTTAACTTTCGAACCAAATGATAGATCTATGTCAATGAATGCATTTTTGTCTCATGTCATATGATTGCTACATCCGCTGTCCATGTACCATATATTCTTATATTCTTCAGTTGCCTTTTGACAAGCAAAGAACAAGTTCCCTTCCATATCTTCCGCTCCGGCAAATGCTGTGTTTTGTGGCTTACTAAGGCGACAGTCCTTTTCAATGTGCCGAACCTTTTGTAATTATGACATTATGGCTTTCCTTTGTTCCAGCAATCCTTTTCTTCATGAGAGCTTTTTTTGCAAATTCCACACCATTTATTTGTTTCTTCACCACTTCCTCTCCCGCCATAGGTGCCTCGACCTCTTCCGCGTGAATTTCTTCCTCTTCCTTTGCTAAATATGCCACCACTAGAAGGCTCGCCATTATTTTGATTTATTGTTTTGTCATTGTTTAATTGAGTGGTGAGTTTGGACTGAAATGCGTTTTCAACCGTCTTTTCTATACGGCGTAACAACCTTTGCTCGTAGGATCTAAATGAACCCATCAAGCCTTGAACAGTCATGTTTGATAAATCTTTGGTTTCTTCTATAACAGCCACCATAGGATCAAATTTTTCAGTTAAGCTTATCAAAATTTTATCAATAATTCTACGATCGTCAATTATATCTCCATGAGACTTCATTTGATTCACTAATTCGGACAGCGTATTAAAATACTCATTCAAACTTTCATTTTTTCATTTTCAAAATCTCTCTTTAGAGATTGAAGTTTGACAGTTCTCACTTTTGAATCCCCTTCAAACTCTTGTTGCAAGATTTCTCATGCTTCCTTGGTTGTTTTTGCTCTCATAATTCTTGGGAATATGGTGTTTGACACTCCTCTTTGAATCATTCCAAGAACTCCAGTATCTGTGATTTTTTTCTTTTTTAATACTTCAGTTTGGGTTGCTGTACATTCTACCGCAGCTGTTGAGTCTTCATATCCTTGTTTGATGAACTTCAAGACATCAAACGAGGTGAACAAAGTCTCCATTTTTACTGCCCAAAAATCATAATTTTCTCCTTCAAATAAAGAAACTTGGACATTGCTACAGGTGGAGTTGATACTTGCTGAAGTATAGCTTGGAGTAGTCATTACTTTGCACTTTGTTTTTTTTTTAATTGCAAGGATATAGAGCTCTGATACCGCTGTTAGAAATATTTTAAGAGAAAAAGAAGCAATTTTTGAGAGAATTATTTTAACGAGGAGGAAATTTTTATTGCTTTCCTTTTGATTACAAATTTTGATTTTATACATACATCAGCTTGATTACCTTGCTTTTATAATGCAGTGCACTCTCTAGAGTATTCTAGGAATGCATTATCTAGAATATCTAAAATAGAAAGTCTAGATTTTCCATTGATTTATTCAATTCATTAATACAATTACTAATTTAACAATACAATTAATTGTTTCCTAAAAAACCAAGATTATTTCCAATGTAGTGGAACTGATTACTCTCGTTCCACTCCACGTTTTGAACAATGTTATCCCCATCGATTAAATTTTGAATTTAAATTGTATTTCTTATATTATTTTTCTCCTTTCCCGGCTAGGAAATAAAAAACGTGAAATATACTCTCTTGCTCTTGCTCTTTGCAACTCCGCCTGATTGAATTTCTATGCAGCCTGTCCAACGTTAAGGTAACGAAGGATGGTTGTGGTGGGCTCGTCGAGCCAATGTAAACAACATAGTCTTTCTTACTGAAATAAAACCTTAGTTTTGTGTTACATCTCTAAGCGACTCAAACTTGTTTGACAATAATGATTTAATTGTGGTTGTTGCTCTTGTCATTTGCACAGTGGATATGCAAAAAAAAGTAAAAAAATCAACTTATTTGCAAAGTTAATGAAACTTGCCTCAATTATTAATTAAATATTACAGTCTAACTCCGTTCTATACGCATAAGTAACAATTTTGAATAGAATAATTACGTAGTTCTAATAATCTATTTTTGTTCCCATTGTATCACTAATCTAAGTCTGTATTGTCTCAAAAACAACTTCTCTTCAATTAGTTTTCTTCCTTTATAACAAACCTATAATTTTGTCAAATTACTTCTTGGAGATGTTGCAACCTCCGCTATTGATATTCTTGACAAAATATAGAAGACTCAGTACCCTGTTATACCTTTCCAGAACATAAGAACATTTATTCGTATCGACTTCTTTCTCCTAAATTTTCAAGTATGTATTGATAATGAAGATAACCTGAAACCGGCTTCAGTTTTAATTGCTATGGTTCTTATAACGCTTTAATTTCTTCTGAAAATACTTCAGCTTCTGTCACTATTAAAGTAGCTCAACCAATATACTAATGCATATACATAAGTAATTGTTGGCATCAGTACTTCAAATATAATCGAAAGAGGAAGTTGATCAGCGAAGAAAGAGGGCGGCAGGGGCGGGTTGTTTCTGGCGATGGAAACGAAAATTCGTGGGTTTTGAGTTTCGTGGTTTAGTTTTTGGATGAGAAGGGATAAATATGTTTTTGGGTTTAAGGTCGGGAGTTTATTTAGTTAGGTTGCAGTTAACATTGGCTAGCATCACCCCATTTTATTTTTTGACGGACGGTAATCGTCGCAAGCGCTGGCCACTATTTCAACATGTTATTTTGGCAAAAATAAACCTTGTCATAGCAGCAAAACTCATACGGTGGTTTTTGTATTTCAGCAACCTCAAGTTACACAGTTACTGTTCCAATGCTATCCGTGATACGCTAATTTCATTGAGCTGTACCGCTTAGAACTACGTAAAATTCAAGTTTGAACACATATGTATTATAAATAGAGAAGATACTTTCCAAGAAAAATACATGGACATACATGTAGAATCGGAATCAGAACACATTTAGAATGGTTTCTGATTGTTACAATCGAGATTGAGTCCATAGGTGACCCCAAGCAAATCACAGTACCGCTTATAAAACCCAATCCTATCCTGTACCTCCGCACTGTTCCCTCCATCACACTCAATTCCACCATTTATGATGTTTGTAATCGTGCCAAACCCAGGAAGGCGGTTCCCAGATCGATCAGAAGGCGAAGGCTTCCATTTGCCAGTGGCTACATCATGGCACGACGGCTTTGGCGCTTGCGCTGTCATCCAAAACCACAGTGCAGTCTTGAATGACACTGTTGGGTCCTTCGCTACAAGACCTGGATTGTTCAGTAAGTTTGATCCTATGTTTTCTCCAGCTAGTCCGTAGTTATAGTTACTGTCCACAATATCATCATGTTCAGATTGTAGTACAATATGTAATGTCCTGCTGCAAAGGGAAAATAAAATAAAAAAATAGACGTACTATGAGATCTGGATGGGCCCTCGACCAAAATATTGTTGGCCTGCAACGCATGGCCATTGATCATCTACGACACAGTAATCTGAAGGGGTCCCCTGCTCTTCCACAAAGCAGTAGCCCCATGCGAATGCACCATCAGGTGCCGTCGGCCATCCACCTTCACATTTTACATATATATACACATTATGCTATGCACGTGCATATATAAACAGTTTGATAAATATTATTGTGTTTTAAATATGATTGATTAACCAGTTGTTTCATGGGAAGTCTGTGCGAAGAAAGCGGCGATCTCCCTCTTTTGGGTGTCGATGTCGCCTGTAGTTCCGAATCCATTGAATGAATCTGCAGCGGCTATGAAAGCATTGTAAGTGTAGAATCCTTTGGCTGGGCATGCTGCGTCGTTTCTGTGCTTCAGCATCTGCTCAAACATGGATGAGCTTATGACCGATCCAACTCCACCACTGTAGCTGTTAATGCTGCTTGAATTCAAGCTTCCTCCAATGATTCTACATTCCTGTTTGCTGAATAGGAAGGCAGTCCAGATGGTTAAAAGTAATAAACAAGCAATGTTCCTCATTTGTGAATCTTGTGGTTGAAGAATGAAACACAGGGGACTTTAAATAGGGAACTCATATATTCTTCCCATTTTTTTAAATATCTTTTGTTGATTGTGCTGTTATGAAATGCATGGAGTTGCATAGTTCACACGGCTCAAGGCGTTGCTTGTTTGATGGTTTGTAGTTCCGATAATATCACCTGTTTGAACTTGTCAGTGTTTCTGACGTCTTGCCTAAGCTTTGAGAAAGTGACATGAAGCTTAATTAATATATACCACATTCCAGAGTTTATTCAGCACATAGATATCATTTACTACAAATCAAATATATAGCTGATAATAAGGTTTATGATATTATGTTTTGTTATTAAAACATGGAACTGGATCTAGACAAAGCCCATTACAAATGTTCGTATATAACGCGGAAGGCATAATTAGAGCACGTTTATTCGGGCGATCATGATTCTGCTGAAAATCCTACAGCAATGATCATAATTATAGTGGATGCTATAGGAGCTTCGGACATTTTTTTTGTTTTGATACTGTTGAAATTTAGTGGATACCGTATGCATTTTTAACTTTTAATACTTTTCAAGACAGAAGAGAGAAGAAACTAAAAATATTACACTACAAGAAAACAGACTATTTGCGACGGCTTCAGACGGGCCGTCGGCGGCCGTCGGAAGCCGTCGGAAATTATCGTGATAAACAACCATCCAAACTCTTTCTTCCCCGTTTCTTTTGCACCTCATGTTTTTCCAGCATACGGGTTTTAAATCATATTACCCCCAAATTCGATTTTTTTGCCACCAAACACTGATTTCTTCGTGTAAGAACCTCCCCGTCTTCAATTCAGACCTCTAGAGCAAGTAATTTGAGGTATAATCTATTTTTTTTCATAAAAATTAAGTTTTTACCTAAACTTATATTTGCCTAAATTAGAAAATTAGGGTTATCTATCGACTGCAATTGGTTCCAATAGCGTTATAGTGAGTTATAACATCCTATTATGTGCGTATTTTTTCTATATTTTATTCACTTCTTTGAAATGAATTTTTATTGGTCATTGAGTATATAATTATGAGAATAAGTTAGTATAAACTGTGGTCATGTCTATAAAACAATCTGACTGTCTAATTCTCCATGTTTTACTTATTTTGAAGTTCATTTTTTTAAGTGTTGAAGTCTGTCTTGCGGCCTCATGATGCATTTAACAAAAGTCATAACTCTATATAGACATTAAGATGTGATGAATGTACCTTTTATACTAGGTAAAGTGGAGAAATTTTTTTTAGAGATGTTTGATACAAACAATAATATAGTATGTACATCTTGGCTTTATAAAGATTCCCATCACCCTTTATCTTTAATTATTTTGCAGGTCTAATATGTATCCTTACGTGCATGGAAATTCATGATGTGTTGTGTCCGTGCTGAATCTGTAAGTTTTAAACTCATATTTCGGTTGCACGAACTAAAGATTAGTTATAATTGTGTATATAACTGATAAGGCGATGTATGCAAAATGCAGGCCATTGCACTTACTGAAGAGCTCTTAGCTGTCTTAAAACAATGTTCAGGTTGGGATGGTGGCGCAGTCACATAAGAAACACAATTGTTTGGCACCGCCTGACCATGTAAGCTTTTCTTATTGAAATATGGATGCTTTATCTTTTTGTCCGTCAACCCAGTTCATTGGTAAAGTAGGAAAAAAGTTCATAGGGTTGAAATAGTAAAGGAAGCAAAGCATACTATAGGAAAATATGACACAAAATCACTATTAATTTTGTCGAATTCGCTTGTAGCATATTAATTTTGTCGAAGAATTTATACCAAAAATATTCTTTTATTTAATTTTATAATGCCCTCATATAAGAATGATATGCTGCATCATAGTTTTCTAGCATACATGTCCAACCTGAACGTGTAGGTATGATGCAACCGTTGAGGCAATCACTCCAAATTGATACTGTGTCAGCTACATGGGTGGGGAAACAAAGAAGAGGTAAATTTGTAAAGGCCACATACATTTTATTTTATTTTTAGTATTGGACGCTGAATGTTATATCTATACCAAGGAAGAGGTAAATTTGTCACACAAATTTTACTTATTTTACAAGTTTGAATATCTATACCTAGGCACATCAAGATGGTAAATACAATCCCGTCCCTACAGTTTATCTTTCATTGCCATGACATGTGCACAATTCTCAAATGAGCTTAGATGAGTTTGACCACAGTGTTTGATGGTTTGATTTTCAAATTTTTCTAATCTGAGTATTATTTTCGTCTAGTTGTTGCATTGATCAAGAATAAATTTGATTCTTAAATCAATGTATTGGATGATGTTTAGTTGCTATTTTGGGATAGTGGTTTATGTGAGAAGTGTAGTTGGAAGGCTAAATAGCAGCTGGAAAAAAAAATGCAGTATTTCCTACGGCTTCCGACGGCTAACATGTAAACGAATCTGCGACGGTTTCCGACGGCTATGTCGGTAGCCATCGGAAATGCGAACGACGGGCTGTGTCGATAGCCGTCGGAAACTTTGATTTTCGATGTCGTTATTAGCGACGGCTATTTCCGACGGCTTCCGACGGCCGCCGACGGTTTTCAGCCGTCGGAAATGGTCTGTTTTCTTGTAGTG
Organism: Allium sativum; assembly: GCA_030737875.1. Classification (NCBI taxonomy): domain Eukaryota; kingdom Viridiplantae; phylum Streptophyta; class Magnoliopsida; order Asparagales; family Amaryllidaceae; genus Allium; species Allium sativum. Next base: position 16,892,670 of record CM060925.1, read on the forward strand.
TTAGTAAATCATTTTCTAAGTGAATCATTTTTCTACATTCTCTCTGGTCACATGCATTTTGAAATACATGGTTGAAATCTAAACTACAGTAAGCTAAGTCCAACAAACCTGTCACTAAACGTAGTTATTCATTGGCCAGATCTAGTCATCTATGTGATAAATTTAATTTTTCGAATTCCAAAATCTTTTGTATCCATGCGTATGTGTATATATGTAAGTTGTATATATGTGTGCACAAATATATAGGAAACCAATACTATTTGCTTGAATATAGACTTCAATGGTTTATGAGTTAACCTTAAACAAAGTGCAGAAGTTAGAGAGCCCAAAAGAAGCAAGATAGGGGAGAAGTCTACTGACATTTAAAGCAAACTCTGTTATCCATTGACAATATCCTGAAGCTTAGTACCATAAGATCATCACCGCAGATTGACCGTTGTGACCATAACGGGTCGACTGGCTAGCGTCAACCTAGATCAATAAGCATTAAGAAATACACAGTTTTCTCTTCCTTTTTCCTTTTCATTTTTAAAATTCAAATCCCTAAATTTTGAACTTTGTTGGAAATTTTAGAGGAAAAAATTACGATAAAAAAGGAATTTTTATTGCTTTTATTTCCCTTTATTTTGCTTTATACAAATGAGAAGAGAGCTCTTCTATTTATAGAATACAGTGTATCATTCTAGATTTGCAATATATTAGGATTATATATCTAAATATATATGAAAAAATATCTTTTTCTAAATAATATCAATTTCAAAAGCTCTCTCAACAATACAAGAATACTCTAGAAAAATGGAAAACAAATCAAGTTTATTATTTATTTATTCTCAACACCCTCTATAAACTTGATATGTGACTCTAAGTAAATTCCTCAATCTGATAAAGTCTTCATACTTGAGAGGCTTGGTGAAAATATCAGCAATTTGATCATTGGACTTCACGTACTCTTGTTGCACTTCCTTTTTAGTGACGCACTCTTTAATGTAGTGATAGCGTGTATCAATATGCTTGCTTCGACCATGAAAGACTAGATTTTTGGCCAAAACAATTGCTGACTTGTTACCCACGAAAATCTTGGTTGGCTCCTTTTATGACAAATTTAATTCTTTTAGCAAGTTCCTTAACCAAATTACATGACAAACACATGAAGTAGCCACTACATACTCAGCTTCGCATGTGAAAAGCGCGACAATTGGTTGTTTTTTCGATATCCATGTGAAAGTTGTGTCTCCCATGTAGAATACAAAACTACTTGTGCTTTTTAAGTCATCTATATCTCCACTCCAATCACTATCGCTATATCCAACAAGATCATAATTATCAGAAACAGAGTAATACAAACCAAATATTGTTGTCCCTTTAACATAGCGAAGAATCCACTTTGCTGCCTTCAAATGTGTTGTGGTTGGATTCTCCATGTATCGGCTCATAACTCCAACTGCATATAGAATGTCAGGCATTGTGCACGCTAAATATCTCAAGCTGCCAACCAAACCCTTGAAAAGTGTAGAGTCTACATTTTCTCCTTCTTCAGGCCTTGACAATTTGATTCCACATTCAATTGGCGTGCAAACCGGATTAGAGTCATCCATCTTGAACTTTCTCAATATTTCCTTAGCATAGCCTTCTTGAGTGATTAGAATGCCTTTATCTTCTTGTTTTACTTCAATGCCGAGGTAGTAAGACATGAGCCCAATATCAGTCATCTCAAACTCCTTTGTCATCTCTTCCTTAAACTCTTTAAACATGCTTGAATTATTACCTGTGAAAATCAAGTCATCAACATACAAACATACAATCAATGTATCACCATCTTGGATTTTAATATAGAGTGCATGCTCATATGGACATTTAATGAAGTTTCTCTCTTTCAAATACTTATCAATTCGAGCATTCCAAGCTCTTGAAGCTTGTTTCAACCCATAAAGTGCCTTCTTTAGCTTTAAAACTTTGTCTTCTTCTCCCTTGACTTTGTAGCCTTGTGGCTGCTCGATATAAACTTCTTCTTCAAGAACTCCATTTAGGAAGACAGTTTTCACATCCATTTGATGTATCTTCCAATTGTTTTGAGATGCTAAAGAAATTATCAATCTTACAGTTTCTAATCGAGCAACTGGAGAAAATACCACTTCATAGTCAATGCCAGCTCTATGAATATAGCCTTTTGCTACCAATCTTGCCTTGTATCTTTCAACTTCTCCTTTGGCATTTTTCTTTAATTTATACACCCACTTGACACCAATCTCCTTGTGTCCTTTTGGAAGTGAAACTAGCTCCCATGTGTCATTTTTCTTGATTGCCTTAATTTTTTCGTCCATAGCATTTCTCCAACTCTTCTTTTGCAAAGCTTCTTGAAAATTTATGGGCTCACAATCTACAAAAAGACAAAAAAGAGTAATATTGTCTTGGTTTTCTGTTACATCATAAATTTCTTGAAGACTTCTAGAACGAGGAATCCATTCACTTGAGCTCCCATCTTCTTCACAATTTGTTGTTGGTGAGGCTAGTGGGGAAGTAGGCTTTTGACTTGATTGTTCGTTCCTTGGTTGTTGTATCTCATCTTCTTCAAAATATGGAAAGAAGTTGTAATTTTCATCATACGATTTCCAATCCCATTCTCCTTCTTCATCGAATATAACATCTCGGCTATTTATTATTTTCTTCGTACCAGGATTATAAAGTTTATAGACTTTAGAATTTGTGTCATAACCAATAAAAATATGCTTTCCACTTTTGTCATCTAATTTGTTTCTCTTTAATTCATTCGGTACATGTACATGAGCTACGCTTCAAAAAACTCTTAGATGAGAAATGCCAGACTTCCTTCCGCTCCATGCTTCTTGTGGTATCTTCCCTCACACACTTCTTGTTGGAGATCGGTTTGATAGAAACAATGCATGCCACAACTTCCGCCCAAAATTCCTTTGGTAGTCTCTTACTTTCGAGTATGCTCCTTGCCATTTCAAGAATTGTCTTGTTCTTCCTTTCTGCTACTCTGTTTTGCTGAGGAGATCTAGGCATTGTTAGTTGGCGTCGAATTCCATTATCTTCACAGTACTTCTGAATTGATGTGAACTCTCCTCCACGGTCAGACCTCATGGCTTTTATCATAAGGCCACTTTCATTCTCAACATGAGCTTTGAACTTATTGAAGTTCTCAAATAGCTTTGATTTCTCCTTCAAAAAATACATCCATGTTTTTCTTGAAAAATCATCAATAAAAAGAAGGAAATAATTACTTTTACCTAGTGAGATCGGCTTGATTGGTCCACACACATCTGTATGTACGAGTTCTAATGGTTTCTTGTCCCTTGAATATGACTCCTTTGAAAAGCCCATTTTGAATTGCTTCCCAAGTAGACATCCTTCGCACAGTTGATTGGGATGACTTATGCAAGGTAATCCTCTCACCATTTCTTTCTTGAAGAGAAATTCTAGTCCTTTGAAGTTAAGATAAAAACGAAGATGCCAAAGCCATGAGACATCTCGGTAGCACGCCTTAAGACATTGGACGACATTATGTTGAATGTCGAGCACAAGCATTCTATTTTTTGACGTTGGTACTTTAAAAATGAGATTACTTGCACTGTCTTTTATGGAAAGGCTTTTATCTTTTAATTGAATATCATAACCTTTCTCTAAGAGTTGTCCTAAGCTCAAGATGTTACTTCTCATGTTTGGCACATAGTAAACATTAGAAATAAATTGATGTTCTCCATTCTTCAGTCGGATAAGAACATTGCCTTTGCCTTTCACTGCTACCTTTGATTCATCTCTAAACGTCACATTGCCCTTCATTGTTTCATCAAGCTCTACGAACATATTTTTTCTTCCACACACATGGTTGCTTGCGCCGCTATCTAGGTACCATTGATTGTCCTCCCCCTTTTTCATTTTCTTTATGAGCCAATAATTATATGCTATCTTCTGTAATTATTTCTTCAGCATAATTCGTCTTCTCTTCAACTTTATTATTTCTTGGAGCTCTACATCCATAAACATAGTGTCCAAATTTGTTGCAATTATAGCATTTGATCTGTGACTTGTCATTCCTTGAATTTGAATTGCCTCTCCCACGACATCTAATTGTGCTTTCTCCTCTTTGATTATTGTTGCTTTTGTTGTTTTTATAGTTGGACCTCCAACCTCGTCCATATTCATATCCGCGTCCTCTTCCTCGTTCTTGAGCACGACCCCATCTTTGTTCGCTTTGATCACCTTCTTCATTTTTTGAATCAATTCGTGTCTTAAGAACATGCTCCGCGGTCTCTTCCTTCTTCCTTTTCTTTGCTTCATAAGCTTGCAATGAGCCTAAAAGTTCCACTACAGCTATGGTCTCCAAATTTTTTGTTTCTTCAATGATGGCGACAAAATGTTCGAACTTTGGATCTAATGATCTAAGAATATTCTCCATGATTCTGACATCATCTGATTTTTCACCATTTCTTTTCAAATTATTAGTAACAACTAAAACTCTTGAAAAATAATCAGAAACAAGTTCACCTTCTTTCATATGCAGAGATTCAAATTCTCCTCTTAATGTTTGAAGACACACCTTTTTGACTTGATCAACTCCCTCGTAAGATCTGAAGCTTTTCCCATGCTTCTTTTGCTGACTTTGCTTCCGAAATCTTTTCAAAAGTGTCATCATCCAATGCTTGATAAATTATACTAAGAGCCTTCTTGTCTCTCGTCCTTAAGTTTTACAATTCATCCCTTTGGTTTTGAGATAGACTATCTTTTTCTTCTTGTTCAGTATATCCTTTCTCAACTATCTTCCATACACTATTTGCTCTAAGGAGGGCCATCATTCTTAAGCTCCAATTATTATAGTTTGTCTTGGTAAGCATTGGAATTGGTACGGGAACGCTGTTATTCTCCATCTTTTATGATCTTCAACCTTCTTTTTTTATTGTTAAAGAACCTGGCTTTGATACCACTTTGTTGGAAATTTTAGAGGAGGAAGAGGAAGAAATTATGAGAAAAAAGGAATTTTTATTACTTTTATTGATTGCTTTCATTTCCCTTTATTTTGCTTTATACAAATGAGGAGAGAGCTCTTCTATTTATAGAATATAATGGATCATTCCAGATTTGCAATATATTAGGAATATATCTAAATATATACGGAAAAAATTATCTTTTCCTAAATAATAGCAATTTCAAAAGCTCTCTCAACAATACGAGAATACTCTAGAAAACAGGGAAACAAATCAAGTTTATTATTTATTTATTTTCAACAATATACATGTTGTTTTAAAAAATTTAAATTTGAATATTCCAAAAGAAACTTGTATCACTTGGATTTAAAGCCGAAAGGACGATTTCTAATGTTTAACTATTTTTTCTTGGCAAAACCGACCGATTTTTATAGTTACCGCAAGCACTTATTATTATAATAAATAATATTACAATAATACAGGTGATTGACAGATTACCAACTAATATACTCGGTTTTTAAGGTGGACCGACCACCATTGTCGGTTTTTAGAGTGGTAAGACCATTTTGGCTTACAAAAGCTTACAACACAGGAGCTTAAATTCTAACCGTTCAAATTTCAATGTTTAAATTCAACTGATCAAATAAACATTTGAATGATAAATAATTGAATTAACATTTGAAAAGACTATAAATGAGCTTAAATACTATATAATAATCCTCTTTATAGGTTAATCATATACAAAATTTTATTAAATTTGGAATTATATAGCTTAAAATATGGGTTATTATTTAACTCAGAACACTTGGTAAATTAAGGGAACAGTTACACACACACACACATACATACATACATATATATATATATATATATATATATCATTGTTTTAAAAATCTACCTCAATACTCGCCTCAATGAGCGCCTCAAGGAATTAAGAGATAGAACGCCTTGAGGCTTATACAAAAAGGTTTTTTACCTCTAAAGCTTATGCCTCGACAACTTGAGGCATACAAAACGAATAAAGTGTATGCCTCGCGCGACTCAAACAGTTAAGGCGTATGACTTAAAGCTCTTTTTACCTTTAGTTGCAGATATCGACACTGATAGAAGTCATTAAACTTTAATTATTTGATGGAAATAAAAAAGTCAAAATTTAAAAATAAAAATTAGCATTATTTACTTTTTAATTTCAATATCGACATGATCAAATAAGATTATTTATTAAATAATGAACATAAGCAATGCAATAGATTTTCTCGATATTATTTAAAGAATTGCAACTTTTTTAAATCTCGAAATAAATTTTGCGGATTAATTTCAATTGATTGAATGTATCAGAATTGGAGTTTAATAAAATCTTCAAATAGTTTTAAGAAATCAAAATTTGAATCATATGAATTTCGGTTATTTAATTTATTTTTAATCTATAATAAAAACATATACTTATTAAAAGTCAGATCTTAAATTATTTGTTTTCATTTTTTGCATTGGTTAATTTAAAATGTTAGAATTTCAATATTTGTTTTACGTTTTATTTTTACCCGAAAAGCTTGCGCCTCAACATTTCGAAGCTTGCGCCTCGCCTCGTAGATCTGAAAACACTTCAGGTATGCCTTTCGCATTTTAAAACTTTGATATATATGTATATATACTAACATGCCTTTTGGCAAGGCCATCGCAACTCGATTTCTATCAAAAAAGCCACTCAGAACTTGAGTATTAACTCTGGTTAGGTTGCAATCATTTGGATAAAGTGTTAAAGAATTAGGGAATTTGCATACCTGAAATCTTAGGTCGGATGGAATCGTTTGGCTCGAGTGGAAAGAAATTCTATCCCAATACTCCATCTTCGGATTGAAGATAGCTCTGGGTTGAAAGTTTCAGGTGGAACTCGACCCGATTGTGTACTGGAAAACTCTGGCAAATGAGCATTACCATTGGGTCGAAGGCATCGACCCGACCCCAACCTGAAGCGGTTACCAGGCACCATTAACGTGGCCTTATTCTTATGGTAATTAACTTGCTCCACTCTTCTATAAACCCGGGCCGGCTTCCACCTTTCACCTATGATCCGGAGAGGCTTTCTCCACGATCTCCACTTCGACTCCGAAAGACACTAGATGCTTGCCACATGGCAGTTCGACATGGACTCGAACCCTGCTTATAAATACATGTTTTCATGGCTATTGGAGAGGATCTTTTTTCTCTCTTTGGATTATCTACTCCATTAATGCAAGGATATTGCGCTTCTCCTCAAGCATGAGGAAATTGTGTCACTACTGAATTCACTGATTAACGCGAGGATTCCGTGCATAAATTCATACAGCCAACACAAGGATTTTTGTGCATAAAGTCTCTTCTTTCTCCTCTTTCTTCCAAATGTACTGATTTCTCCTATAATCTATAAGTATAATTTTTTTTATATAAAGTGGACGTAGGCTCGGATTGAGCCGAACCACTATAAAAATGTCGTGTGCCCCCTATTGTTTATTTGTGTTTCTGTATTTGTGAGGACTTCACACAACTTTGGGTGTTTGTGCCAATTTTTGGTCTAACATTTTGGCGCGTCAAGCAGGGACACATGCTACCACTTCGACTTCTAGTTTGAAAGGGAACAAATTATTTGAAATTTTGGCCCAATGGTTAAGAGGAAGAAAGATACAGCTTCTTCTCGTGCTGTGGACGTTGGCATTGTAGGTGGTAGTGCCGAGGGAAGCCAAGAGCCTTCCTATCGCGGTGATCCATCAATATACTTGACTAGAGAGGACATAGATAGTGTTCTCGCTGAATTGTGAAACCATATGGCACGCAAAGATGATCTTCTTCAGAAGCAAAAAGAAATGATGAATGATTTATTTACTCGGATTGATGGAAGGCCGAGCAACAATGGTTTAATAGCTGGAGCAAGTGTTGTTGGAGTGCAAAAACCCAGCAAATTTGGCTCGAGAAGACGTTGCCCTTCGGGTCGGATCGCGTGGGACCCCAGGACAAATGGATAGCAACGTTGATTTAAATGCATCAAGGAGCAACCGTCCTCCTTCCAGTGATATGTATCAGATTACTTCAACTGACGTTCTAGATGAGAACGCAAAGGGACTAGAAACTTAGGCCAAGCTAGACTTGCATCAGCTTCAATTCGAATGAACTCCAGAGCACCAGAACCATCATGACTCTAGGATGAAGCACCCCAGGTGGAAAATCATGGATCGGCTCGGGTCGAGCAGTTCGAACCGCGACCCGGGGGCACACTCGACCCGAATCTTAGAGCCGAGCGTAGGCTTCCTCACTCCATTGGGCATAACATTAGAGGCACCAATACAGGATTTAAGGACTAGTGATAGTTGTTGGCCGATGGAAACTACATTGCTAATGTAATTCAATGCTTTAGGAGACACGGCACCTCTCAGGATGATATGGATAACGTCAATCGCAGCCCATTCTCGCGGGAAATCAGAAATTCCCGCAACCCTCCATATTTCAAGCTACCATCTTTGGAGCCATACAACTGTAGGACGGACCATACTGTGCATCTGATGCGCTGTATGTGCCATATGTAAGTCTCATCGGCGTCGGACAATATCATGGCCAAATGCTTCCCCCTTTTCTTGACTGACATAGCTGTTATGTGGTTTCGACAGCTAGAATCCGATTCGATCAACAGCTAGAATGTGTTGGTTCCCCGTTTCATCGAACAGTTTCGGGTCCACATTTCTCGAACCAAGAATGTCATGTCACTCACTTCAATCAAATAAAGGACTGGCAAGACCATGCGTTCATTTCTAGAAAGGTTCAACGCTATAGTGGCGTCAGTAGATCGGCCTGAACCATCCATGGTATTGATGGCAGCTGTATCCTACATTTTCGATAAGATGGACTTCAAAGTTTCTTTGCACCGAGATCCACCAAGAGATCTTGACAAATTCTATTTTGAAGCAGGCAAATTTATGCGAGAGGAAGATGAAAATTCCGAGAAGGACATTCTCGATGTTAACATGGTCAGGGACGGAGGATCATCCAACTCTGGAAAGGATAACGACAGGGACAAAGGGAAGGCCACTGCTAAGAATGATCGTAATGCTCATCCACGAAGAGGGCCTAGATATGATAAATACACGGAAATCAATGCCTCATCAATCAACATCTACTTACATACAAAGGATGTTATATCATGTCCTAAGCCTCCTAGGTGGGAGCCAAAGCTTAGAGAACGTGATTCCGTAAGACACTGTATATTTCATGAGATGGATGGTCATGATACCAATGACTGCAGGCATTTGCGAGATCTAATCGAGTAACGGGTCAGACACGAAGAGCTACCTGGGTATGTTAAGCAAGCAACAACGCCTACACCTGCACTTCCACCTCCTTCTCCCTAGAGAGGGAATGATCCTGGTCCAAGCACTCGTGGGATCATTATCAACTGATCTAGATTAGATCATCATGGTTTTTTTTTGAATTTCTTAGGATATAAGATATGTTTTTTTTTGCTTTTGCTTATCCGGATAGCTGTGTCGACTCACATATGCACGGGGAATAGGATTTAATCTTCGGACATGCTCTATTCTCGACGATAGACCCATCCAATGAATAAATGACTATGTTGAAGTACATACGTAGGGGATTATGATGTAGTCCCTATGTGTGCTCTGAATTCAATGATAAATCAAACAAGATTTGTTTTGGCCTTATAATAGTTTCTGAATTAAATAAAATGGATTTTTCAAGCATGGATTATGTTTGGTAAACTTAAGTGATTTGTTAGTATATGGCAAGATTCTCAATCTCAACATAAGTACGGCTTATACTTATCTCGGAACCTTAGGTATGGATTATGCCTAGGGATGGACTATCTTGTCAGGATGCGGCAAGTATAACTCTATATCGATATGAATATGGTTCATATTCAGTTGGATTCCAAAGTTTGGATTATAATCGGGAACGTCATATTATCTTGTTAACATTTGACAAAGAACTCAATAAAACTCAAGTATGAATTATGCTCAGTTTGAACTTTCAGGTATGGATTATGCCTGAAAGGTTAGGTCCCTTTGTCAGGATTTGGTGAGATGATTCAAACGTTGCTTGAGTATGGTTTATACTCAAAACAGATGTCCAAGCAAGGTTTATGCTTGAAAAGGTTAGGCAGTACTATCAGGATTTAACACATCTATTTGCCTCATTTTCTTTGCAGGTATGGATTATACTCAAAGCTGGGTGGGCCCGACGAGGCCTTGGTTTTCTTGGATTTCTCTTATAATACGATCCTGATCTAACGTTAGACTTTTGGTTTTCTTTATTAATAAGATCCGGTGCGATCGTGGATTTCTGGACTTCTATTCGCATTGGATTTCTATGGATTATGGATTTCTTGATTATCCAGAACACATCTTTCTCTCCCAAGAAAGATATGTACTATGGGGAAAAAGTTGACACGACTTTTGGCAAGGCCGTCACAACTCGATTTCTATCAAACAAACCACTTAGGGTTTGAGTGTTAACTCTGGTTAGCTTGCAATCACTTGGATGAAGTGTTAAAGAATTAGGGAATTTGGAATTTGCATGCCTGAAATCTTGGGTCGGATCGAATTGTTTGGCTCAAGTAGGAAGAAACTCTATCTCAATACTCCATCTTCGGACTGAAGATGGCTCTAGGTCAAAAATTTCAAGTCGAACTTGATCGACCGTGTACTGGAAAACTCTGGTAAATGAGTATTACCATTGGATCGAAGGCATCGACTCGACCCCAATCTGAAGCGGTTGTCAGGCACCATCAACGTGGCCTTATTCTTGCGGCAATTAACTTGCTCCACTCTCCTATAAACCCATATTGGGTTCCACCTTGCATGCATGACCCAGAGAGGCTTTCTCCACGATCTTCACTTCGGCTCCGAGAGGCAATTGATGCCCGGTTCGACTTGGACCCGAACCCTGCCTATAACTACATGTTTTCACGGCTATTGGAGAGGATCTTTTTTCTCTCTTCGGATTTTCTCCTCTAGTAACGCAAGGATATTGCGCTTCTCCTCGAGCATGAGGACGTTATATCACCATTGAATTCACTGCCTAACATTAGGATTCCATGCATAAACTCATACATCTAATTCATTGAATTTTGTGCATAAAGACTCTTCTTTCTCCTCTTTCTTACAAATGTACCGATTTCTTTTGTAATCTGTGGGTATAAACTATAGATTATAAAGTGGACATAGACTTCGATTGAGCTAAACCACTATAAAAATGTCGGATGTCCCCTGTTGTTTATTTACTTTTTTGCATTTCTATATTTGTGAGGACTTCACACAATTTTTGGTGTTAGTGCCAATTTTTGGTCTAACAATATATATATATATATACACACATACATACATACATATATATATATATATGAAAGTTTACTTAAACACAAAAAATTAACACAAATTGAGGGACACAAATTCTCAACCCTTGGGTTACCCCTTGATTTTCGCTCCTCATATAAAGACAAATTGATCCAACGGTTGCGATTTTGTGTCTCCTGGTTTGTGTCAAATATTTGTGTTCAAATAACCACTATAAAAATACTTGTATCCAAATGGAAGCCTCCTCTGGTGGTCAAAACCCTAATTCTCAATCTACTAGTCTGAATTCGAATGGCAGGAGGTAAGAAATTGGAAGGATAGATCTTTAAAGAAGCGGTAATAGGTGGATCTGGTGTTAGTCAGTTTAATAAAGCATGGAATCAACAGAAAAGACAATTTCAGCTGACTTTTCATCAGGGATCTAAGATGTGGGCGCAAGCAATTGCTGTTAACACTAGGATCGAAGGAGACACCGAATACTTTGAAGGCACAGAAGATGCTGAAGGCACATTCACAGATTTGGATGATGGCATATTTTCTCATGCATCTGATATGCGGAGGAACTCTCTCTCTCTCTATATATATATATATATCTTGTTAGTAGAAGTCCTTATTATGTTTATCTAAATGTTTATATAAAAAGGAGTGGAAACCTACCGGTGCTCGAGATATTTTTGCACGTGAAAATGGATTTTACGTAATAAATTTTTGAAAAAGAAGAAGATTGTAAAATGGTTCTAGATGATGGTCCATGGTTCATGGACAATAAACTAATCTTCATTAAGAAATGGGAACCTAATTTAAGAATGGAGAGAGACATGCTTAACTCATACCCAGTTTGGGTGAGATTAAAGAACATGGATTTGTCGCTAAGGAACTTCAGAAGCATAAGCAAATTAGCAAGTTTAATAGATACCCCATTAGACATGGATGATTATACCAGAAATGTTAAACGTTTAAACTTTTCCAAAGTACTTGTTGAAATCAAGGAGACTGATAAATTAGTAAAAAAAAAGTGAGAGATAAAGATAAAAATGGAAATGTGTATATTCAAGAGGTTGAATATGAGTTCATTCCCCCATTTTGTAAAGCTTGTAAATGCTTCGGTCAAACAAACAAGCAATGCAATATAGTTGTCAAACCAGTAACACAAGTATGGAAAGAAAAAGTCACTAATGCGCAAGCAAATTCTTCTACTGAAAGTTCAGTTATAATTACAACTTCAGCAGACAAAATTCAGAAACAACAAGTTGAAACTGAGGTGATACAGAGCTTCATGAAAAGTCACAATGCAAAACACCACTAGATATAGGATGTGGTAATAACCATACTATTAACATTAGTGATACTTTAACTAGTAAGAACATACCTAAAACCATTACTTCTGTAATCCAAAGGGAAACTCAAGATGATCTGGTGGGTCAGTCTGATCCTGGAGCTGTGTCTAATCCTCGTACTGGCCAGAAGTCTCCACTTGCTGGGTCGGGTCTACTTGCACCTGACCCTGAAAATCATGAGCCAATAAACTTAGATGATATCAACTTATCTACCGATGATGAGGAAGAAGAAACTGAAGAGAAATATGCAGAGAATATTACTAAGACAAATAAGAAATACCAAAAGCAATTCAAAGGAAAAATGGTGATTGGTAGAAAGAAAGTGGTGGTTTGCTCCTCACCCAGAATTTTGAGGAGCACTCATTCACTTAATTAATGCCCATAATTACATGAAATGTTAGAGGTCTAAATAACGATACTAGAGAGTTAAACCTCTTTAATATTGGAAGGTTATATTCTCCTTCTATTATGTGTATTTTTGAGAATAAGTTTAGCAACGAAAACATGCAATATTTTCTAAACTTTATTGGTGAAGATTGGGACTACTGCCCCAAAAATGATAGTCGGTGTAAAAGCAGAATTATAATTCTTTGGTGTAAGTCTGTTTGGTGCTTGCAAGTTATAGATAAGAACGATCAAAAAATAACTGTTAGTGTTAATAATAGTGGAGGATTACTTATTACACCGACGGGTATGTATGCTAGCACCTTTGCTAATGGAAGATGTAACACCCCGTAATTTTAAAGAGAACTATAATGATAAACTAAAGAATGCTTAATTACTGAGAGTTAAGTAAAATGGACTAGGCCATTGCATTTGTCTCGGAATCCTTCTTAATATAGACTCCGAGTTTGCGAAAAACGGACATCGTATGAAGAAGTTATTAAGGTATGAAAATTGTATACACAAATAAAATGTGTGTGTGTGTATATATATAATCAAGTCCAAAAAATCGACTCGTTAGAGGTCGACCCCATGCCCCCATTGGAGTCGACCCATGGGTTGACCCCTACAAGGGGGTGTCAACCCTAGGGTCGACCCCACCCACATATGGGGCAATCCGTTCTGTGAGCTGGGACTTGTTTCTTGACCAGACTCGTTGACTGTAGACTATAAATAGGACCTCATTTCTATTGTTTTATTCATAAAAAACAATGGAGACAATGAGGTGTTGCCCCAACTCAGATTGAATTGGCCTATTCTTCTGCAATAACAACGTATATGTATATAAGAATCTCTACTACAACATCAACAATCATTTCTCTGTTCTTTAGATCCAGTCCTTGTGAGTTTATGTTGCTTTTAGATATAAACATTTAATAAGTAATTCTGACAGATTAATAAGTCTGGATCTAAACCTATGCATGTTAATAACCTGAATCATAACTAAACAGATCTGCCATTACTTGTACACCTGATCCTCTGTTTATTTCTTATATGCCTATCCCTATTATGCCTATCCTTATTATGCCTATTATGTCAATATGCCCATTTCTGTCACCATATGCCTATTCTGTTAGTATGCTTATTTCTGTTATCATATGCCTGTTTTGTTATTATGCCTATTTCTGTTCTCTTCTCTCCATTCTTCCTTCTTTATTTTTATAGCCGGGCTACCTTCGAGCCTAGGCCTATTGCTGAAACATGCGAAAAAACGAAATTAGGAATGGTTGGGAATGATAAATTGGGGGCATATCTTGTACCGTAAAACATGACTAGGATTTAAGGGCATAATCTATACCATGACCTAAGACTTTAATTTGGGCATATTGTACATAATAATTTATGACTTGAGGGTAGGGGCATGAAAAACCTGCAATGAACATGAACAATTGTTTAAGAATGAACATGCCTAAATTTATAGTAAATAGAAACTTTAACCGCACTTACACACAATGTTAGATTACATTTGTGGTAGAAGTCTGCCCAAAACTGCCCGGCAAATACAGCATCCACAAGTGGTTAATCTAATGCGAGGGGTCTAGTGCATAAATGTACACGTAACGATGCTAAGACACGAGGTTAAGTCCGACTTGTGGTAGAAGTCTGCCCGGAACCGCCCGGCATATCCAGCATCCACAAGTGGTTGACTTAATGTGAGAGGCCTAGCGCATTAATAGACATGAATGGAAAAATTATAACAACCTGTTAACCTGTAATACTTAACCTATTTAAATCTGTGGGGGTTATACGAACCTGTCAAAATTGTGTAAGTGTTAAGTAAACTTGCTTGAATCAATGAGGGGTTAAGTAAATATGTTGAATCTGTGAGGGCAGGCTATATAAACCCGAAAAACTTAACCTGTTTTATATTTTAGGGTTATGCATGCTTGTTAATTTGTTAGGCATAACCAACCAAAATCCTAGTAATGGGGATGCAAGCCTGGGGATGGCTTGTATCATATGTTGTGTGGGACCCGTATCAGTTAGTAACCCATCTTGGTATCAAAAGAGGGACCCCGAACTAGGTTGAGGTCAAGGCATGCTTACCGAGCTGATTATAAGAGGTTCATCTTAGTGAGGGTGTTGACGATGCATTCCGACGGAGTCATGTGCATGCCTGAATCCGCTTGCTCGGGAGAATAAGATGCTATGACATCAGTAGATATGGTTGTGCCTCTCGAAAAAAGGGGTTGCCACTTTAGGAAGTGATACATCCTATTATAGGGCCAGCAAAGGGTATCTACTGGATAGGGAGTCGATCGATTGGGGTAGTAATTGGGGTACATCTAGTCCTGCTTGTTTAGGAGCCCGTTATTATCGTTGGGGGTAACACCTGTCATTTCTGTTGGGCTGTCTGTTATTATTGTTGGGGGTAAAACCCGTCACTAGAAGTACACCTAAGTCCACTATATGTTTCTATTGGGATCATTCTATTTTTTCTATACAAGTATTGGTGCAGAGAAAAGTACTTGAGAAGCACAATTTTTTTTGTTTATTCCGTTTATCCTGCTCAGTTTGTTATACCTGTCTCATGATACTGTTATCTCTCTCATCCAGTTTAAATACCTGTCATGATGATTTTACTTATTTATATGCTAAAAGTAACTGTACTCGCCAGACTTTATGTCTGACCCGTATTGTTTCCTTCTGTCTCTCTCTCTTCCTTTCCCCCACAGGTTCTCAGGGTGGGAATACTCAGACTTGATTAGGATTCCCTCTTTTGTTCTGCTTGGAGCTGCTTAGATGTACCGCTTTGATTGCATGTCTACTATGTTATGGATCTTTTTGGGGATTATGCTTTTATATTACTGTACTCTGATGATTTTAGTACATGGCAGATATTTTAATTGATGTAATGGGTTTTCTGTACTTCAGACTTATGTTGTAACTGGTTTTTGGACCACGATGTTTTCTATTTGGAAAATAAAGTTCCAAATTTCGTTGTTATTTTATATATTTCTTGTGATGTTCTGTTTCTGTTTACCTATAATGCTTCACGTAACGTGATGCATTCTGTTAAAGAGTGACACTAACGGACGTGGGGTGTCACATTTGGTATCAAAGCTGAAGGTTACCAGATCGGATAAAAAGGTTTTGAAAATTGTTTTCAAAAGGTTTTAAAAGAAAGCATTTTGAAAAGAAAAGTCTGTTTTTGAAAAACATATACCCCAAAGCCATATGAAATATCTTCCGACTCTCTTTTGAATCCCTTTTTCCTTTTATTTTCAGTGTATTTGGGGAACTGATTCTTCCCGAGGGCGTTACGATACCAACTTGGTTATGTAGGTACCTTGAGGCTACGCGCCTGGCGGAGGTCAAGCAGACCCCGCTCCCCCAGCTACAGTCGTTGTTCCTCCTCCCCCTCCACGAGAAGATAATTTCTCTAAGATGTGTAATGATTTATGTGCTATGGGAGGAAAGCCATTCTGAGGAACTGAGACTTTTGTAGAAGCAAGGAATTGGCTTAAGGAGATAGAGGATTTGTTTGGGATGTTTGAGGTTGACGACCGTAGGAAGATTCAGTTGGACATTTGGCAACTGAAAGATGAGGCATAATTCTGGTGGGAAGTGATGCAAGCAAGGCACCCAGTTGAGACTTGGGATGATTTTCGATAGAGATTCGAGATGAAGTTTCTTTCTCAAGCTGAGCAAAGTATGCAAATGGAAAGGTTTTTGGCACTTAAGCAAGGAGGCAGGTCTGTCAAAGAGTATGTCTGTAACACCCCGTATTTTCTATTAACGTTATAATAACGAATCCTAGAATACTTAATTTAAAATGTGAATTAAGGGAAACAGGTTATTCCATTGTGTCCGTCTCGGAATTATGGTTGAGATAGAGTCCGATTTTGCGTAAATTGGACTTCGTATGAAGAAGTTATGACTGTCAGAAGTTTCCTGAAAATTCAAATAAATTCAAACATCTCGAGCCAGATTTCAAAATCCAAACAGGAGTCAGAAGCGGGTTGGGCGGGAAAATTATCGCCCAGGTGGGTCGACCCTAGTGTCGACCTCCCCCCCTAGAGGTCGACCTGGGGGTCGACCTGGCCCCCGGCCAGATCTGAATTTTGAATGACTGATGACTTGCTGCTGAGTCACTAAGGTTTCTGGATGGTCCTGATCTGGTCTGAGTGGCTGTGATTAGCCCTAGGTTCATCTGACGGCTATAATTAAACTGAAATTCTATATAAACAACTCAATGCTCAACCTAAAAACACACAGAAAAATAATCCTAGAACTGAAATGCCGTCAGTAGAGAACTTGGAGTAGCCGTCACCGTTTCCAATTCAAAGACGAGTTAAAAGCTTACATCTAAAATCAAATAAGAACTAGTCTAATTCAATGATCTTCATCAAAGGCGCGCATCTCCAATTTCATAATTCAGATTTTAGAACGCAAGAATTCCTTTTAGTTTGTAAGTTGGTTATTACATAGATTTAAGCAGTCTTTCGATTGAATCATGACATGTTGTAATTGGGATATAGAATGATGCTTATGTATAAGATTTGATTCTCGTGTATCTTAAAGCATCATTGTAATTAATCATGTCTATATACTTATGGCGATGAACATGTTGTATATTTCATGTCTATATGCTTGTGGCGATGAACATGTTGTATATTTCATGTCTATATGCTTGTGGCGATGAACATGTTATATATTAATCATGTCTATATGCTTGTGGTGATGAACATATTGTATGTTATTAAAATCTATTATGATTTGGGTAATGGATTTATTCTGCCAATTAAATGGTAAAACATGTCGTGCTATAATTTGGTGGTTATTTGCAAGTTTGGGATCTAAAACACATGCTTATATGTTAGATCAACACTCATGTATATTCATGTTAGGTTGAATCTAATTATGTTGTAAAAGTGGAATTTTAGTCCTCTTATGTTTTTTTAACATCATGCTAGATTGTGATTTAAAATGATTATAATAGCTTTCTTATGTTTTGACATACATAAGATTATATGCTAAGTTGTGGGTTGAAACTGTGATTATATGTTAAACTTCCATGCTAGACCTTTGTCAAGTTTACATGACCATTATACCCAACTTAGTAACAAGTTCACCTTTACCCATTTAATTAAAGTTAATGATACCTCTATGCCAAGTTACACATGACAAGTTGAAATGTATGTTATTTTATGTTTATTTCATGTCTCTTGTTTATTATCCCTTTTCTTGTTTATGGGTTGGCCTAACTTACTAGCCCAACATTTTATGTGATTTATGCGTACGTTCCACGGGGGTAGCGATGGGAAATATGAAAATTCATGGCATAGATTTGTTCATTAAATGGTATATTTGATATACCATTTATGTTGAGCATAATCAAAGGATAATTATGGCGTGAGTAAATTAAATTTAATCCACATAAAGAAATTTGACATATATAGAAAAATATGAATTTAGAAAAGACGAATATGCCTAACACGAGGTTAGACTGAGTTGTGGTGTAAATCTGCCCGGAACCAACCGACATATCCAGTGACCACAACAAGACCTGTCTAATGTGGGTGGTTAGTGCATCAGGCCCAAAAAGAACCCGAGGTTAGACTGAGTTGTGGTGTAAATCTTCCCGGAACCGACCGGCACATACAGTGACCACAACAAGACCTGTCTAATGTGAGTGGTTGGTGCTTTAATAAATTAAAGCTAAGTCAGGATTGGCGGGGTTAAGTAAATTAGGAAAACACTTAAGTAACGGGGACCCATTTCTGCAGTAACCCACATAGATGTATCATGGTACCCTGAAACTAGGCAGGGTGGGGCACGATTACTGGGCTGAATTATAAGCGGTCGAAATGTGTAGGTTCCGACGGAGTATGGGCGTGCATGTACTCCGGAGTGGAAAAATCAGACAATGGGCATTAGTAGTGTACACTGTGCATCTTGAATCGTGTCGGGTTGTCACCAGAGGGACTGATACACCCCATGGTGGGACCAACACTGGTAGCTATAGTCAAGCGGGGCCGAATAACACAGGATATGAATGCATGCGAGTAGGAGCCGATCATTAAGGGGATCGTTTGTTATAAACACGTGTATTATAGTTCACACGGCTCAAGGCGTTGCTTGTATGATGGTTTGTAGTTCCAATAATATCACATGTTTGAACTTGTCAGTGTTTTTGATGTCTTGGCTAAGCTTTGAGAAAGTGACATGAAGCTTAATTAATATATTCCATAGTTTATTCAGCACATAGATATCATTTACTACAAATCAAATATATAGCTGATAATAAGGTTTACGGTATTATGTTTTGTTATCAAAACATGGAACTGGATCTAGACAAAGCCCATTACAAATGTCCGTATATAACGCGGAAGGCATAATTAGAGCACGTTTATTCGGGCGATCATGTTTCTACTGAAAATCCTACAGCATTGATCATAATTATAGTGGATGCTATAGGAGCTTCAGACATCTTTTTTTGTTTTGATACTGTTGAAATTTAGTGGATACCATAGGCATTTTTAACTTTTAATACTTTTCAAGACAGAAGAGAGAAGAAACTATTTTTTTTTTCTTCAATTTTATTAAATCATTTTCTAAGTGAATCATTTTTCTACATCTCTCTGGTCACATGCATTTTGAAATACATGGTTGAAATCCAAACTACAGTGCTCTAAGTCTAACAAACCTATCACTAAACATAGTTATTCATTGGCCAGATCTAGTCATCTATGTGAAAAATTTAATTTTTCAAATTCCAAAATCTGTTGTATCCATGCGTATATGTATATATGTAAGTTGTATATATGTGTGCACAAATATATACAAAACCTATAACACCCCACCCACCGCTAGGGTCACTCATAAAGGGAATGCACTAGTTTTGGTGGAGTATTATCTAGGTAAACATACACAGAGATATCACAAGGCAGAACATAAATAAAGCAGCGGTAGAAATTAAAAACCAACTTTTTATTACCTTCAGGAAAAGAGTCAAAACCTCATATATCCAATATACAAATTATTCCATTACGTCAAGTTCCAAATAAAGAAGCATAACTTAAGATAATAAAAGTAAATTATTCCCCATAAATAGCAGAAGCAGCCATAACATAGCTCAAGACCAAACCGTACATGAGCTGTCAGAAAGCAAGCTAAGTCCAAGCTAAGAGCTAGTGTTTCCTCCCTGAGAACCTGGGGGGAAAACGAAAGAAAAAGGGTCAGTCATAAAGACTGGTAAGCCCTAGTGACTTTTAGTATGAAAACTAGTAAAGGTAACATGATATGTTAAAACTGGAATTAAACATAAGGATGATAACAGAACTGGTAGGATAATTAAGATAACAGGATAAGTCAAGTCAAGATAACAGTTGTCATAAGGTGATAGTATAGTCATGGTAACGATTGACATAAGGTGATAGTCATAAACATGTGACTAATAGCAGATTCAACATGATAATATGAGGGGGTTTTCTTTTTGATTTACAACATGAATAAGCCCAAAATCAGTGTCATAGTTATATATTCATAAGTCAAGATCCAAGATGAACAAGAATGGATGTAAAACAGTCATCATACATAGGTCCAGTTTCAATTTACAATATGTTCATTTACAGTTTAAATTGAAAATAACTGGGGCTTACAGATCGTGGTTCGAGAATCAGAAAAAGAGAGTAAATGTTGAATCTTTATATGCTTAGTCAAGTCCTAACAGAAATCCCCAAATCAGCAACGTAGTTTCGACGTAGAAGAAGTAGTCTCTTTCTCTAACTTTTCAACCAGAATCAGAGCAGCATAAGGTCAGAAAGAATTTTGTGTAGAAAGACTAGTGTTAGGGGCTGTATATATAGGGTCAGGTCAACGAATGTGGACAGAAACGAGGCCAGAAACATCAGAGTGAATCCAGCTTCAAAAGTGGACTCGGCCACCAGGTCGACCCCCAGGTCGACACTATGGTCGCCTTGGTCCTGGGCAGGTCGACTACATAGTCGACCCCCAGGTCGACCTGGTCCTGGGCGGGAAATTTCGTGCCCAGTCCATTCTGAGGTTTGAAATTCGAATTTTGAATTCGAATTGAGCTGTTTTTGAAATTGAAAACTTCGAAAGGTCATAATTTAGTCATACGGACTCCGATTTTCGAAAACTCGGACTCCTTTCCAAGCAGAATTTCGAGACAACGCAATAGTTCAACCCGTTTCCCTTGATTATTATTTTAAAATTTAATTCTGCTTTGATTTATGGTTATTACATGTTATAAAAACACGGGTTCTTACAAAACCAATACCTATTTGCTTGAATATAGACTTCAATGGTTTATGAGTTAACCTTAAACAAAGTGCAGAAGTTAGAGAGCCCAAAAGAAGCAAGATAGGGGAGAAGTCTACTGACAATCAAAGCAAACTCTACGATCGATTGACAATATCCTTAAGCTTACTACCATAAGATCATCACCGCAAATCGACCGTTGTGACTATAACTGGTCGACCGGCCAGCGTCAACCTGGATCAATAAGCATTAAGAAATATACAGTTTTCTCTTCCTTTTTTCTTTTCATTTTTAAAATTCAAATCCCTGAATTTTGAACAATTTTTTTTTTGAATTATACATGTTGTTTTAGAAATTTAAAATTTGAATATTCCAAAGAAATTTGTATCACTTGGATTTAAAGTCAAAAGGGCGATTTTTAACATTCAAATAATTTTTCTTGACAAAACCGAGCGGTTTTTATAGTGATTGCAAACACTTATTATTATAATATATTAAACAATAGTAAAGTAGAACTTTTAAAGCTCTCTCCTTAATTCAAGGGGTTCTCTCTATTCTCCTTACTTCTATCCAAATATTTTATTTTTAAATTAACTTTTCACTTTACATTTATTTACTGTTTCTTGCTTGTTATTTTACATCTTCTAATATTATACATTTTTATATGAACATTTCAAAATTTACACAACTATTTATTAACAACTAGCTACTACTATTTTATATTTAAGTCCACATATTTAAATTAATTACAAAACCCAAAATTTAAATAATTTAAATAAATTAACTAATATTTCTTTTAAATACTAAAAATGACAAAATTATGTTTTGGCTCATAGTACATACATTTCAAATTTTCTATAATCAATTTATTTTCTCTTAATTATTTTCTAATATTTTACATTTAGTACCATATTTTACAATTAAGTACATAATATTAAAACTATTTAAATAACTTTAATAAACTATTGTTGAATTCGTTGATTCGCCTAAAAAATCGCATCAATATTAACCATATTCATATTAAAATATATATATATAAACACTTCAATCACATAATACAAATTATATACATAAATAACTGTCATAAGTTAAAAGTTGAACTCACTTACGTCAATAAATTTACCATGTATTGCATTGTAATATTAATGTCAAACACTTACATTTAAGAATTTATATAGTTATTTACAAAACACTGTATAGTATCACTTAACATTGTACATTTAAGTCGATATGTTTAAATTAATTGAGATTTTGAACAAATAGATCCAATCAGTAAATGATTGTTAATTTATCTAAACACAAAATGTGATGTTTTAAAATGTATATCATGTTCACAAAAACAAAAATAGCAAAATTAGTTTTTCTTCCAAATATAAAGTTAAATAAGTCACGCAGTTTAAATAATATATGTAAACAATAATAAAAAATTTAATATATTAAATACACTTATCTCAATAAATTTATCACAAATTGAACAAACAATTTTCGCTTTAAATACCTACGTTTTAACATTTCAATAATTATTTGTTGAACCTCTTCAATTCATTCATAATATTTTATATTTTTATTCATATGTTTAAACTACTCATAAGATTTTAAATTCTAATTATTCAAATAACTATAGAGAGTATTTAGTCCATTTTTCTAATAACTCCTAAAAATATACGTCAATTTGGCTATGTATATTCATATTAAAATAAATTATCCATGCAACTATAAAGATTTGTAAATCACATAACATGCATGAACGATGTATATCAACAATAATAATGAAGATAATTTGTAAATTAGTTATTGTTATCGGTGATAGCTCTTTAGTTAGTTTATCATTATGTTTATTATATATGTATGGGCTTAATTTGTTATGAAAGCCCATAGTAGTGTTCGGCCCATGGAATAGTATTAGGCTGCAACTATATAAATTTGAGTTTCCCTCTTGTACAACCCTAATAAAAGAAAAGTAAATCAAATTAATGACGTCTGATAATTACATCTCAACTATCGTATTCTCACTACGCCATATATGGCTTATTACAACGAAAATCCAAGGTGTTGCTAACTAAAATGTTGCCACAACTATGCTAATTTTTGTCTATTACAATGCACGCTTCAATGTGTTAGCATAGACACCAACATGATGTTGCAGTAGCTCTAGATATATTCTAATTAAAAAAATTAAAAAAATTACACCTCAGTGATCCACACCATTAGTTAAAATAAAATCTCAGTTGTCCATCTACAATATCAATCCACACCTCATATATTTCTTTTCCCTCTTTTATTTTCATTCCCTCCGCTTTCAGATCAGGTTTTCAGATCTCGCTCAAATCCTTAATTTCATTCCCAAATCGGATTTAATGGCCTTGAGCGATCAATATTAACCGACACCACTCCACAACTTTTATCACTAAAGTTCGCTTCTCTCTCTGATGCAACTCCGAGAAATCCCAACCTGAGGCGCCACGGTCCGAGCCACGCACCTCGACTCTGAGGAATCAAAAGGTCTTTGTGTATTTAATGTTCTCAACTCTGAGCAAGCAAAAATCTATGTCCTTCATCTGTTGCTAAATCTATTCTGGACTGAAATAAGGGTAATTTTTAGATCTTCCGTTAATTTTGTTACCTCGTTTGGCTTCGATTTTCCGATAATTTTACTACCATGTATGTTTGGGCAGGAGCTGGATGGTGGTCGTTGTGTTTATTCAGATCTGGTAAATGTTTTAAGTCTGTTTATAGATAATCTTGTCTTCCATCCACTTACCATTACTAATTTATCAGATTTTAATAATTGTTTTAAGACGGTTTATAGAGCTCTAAAGCCAGCAGTTCGGAAAACTTATTTGAGCTATGACCTCGACAAAAAATGGGAGGATATTATTATAATTATTTGGGAAAATTACCACCATTGTCTGGCACTGGTTTAGACTTTAGAGCTGTTAAATCCTAACTATGAGAGCTCATTCTTGAAACGTTTGCCTGTGCGATTGTAGAGAGGTAAGGAATTCTAGTGTACACAAATTTAATGTAAAGTAATAAGTTGATCTTACCTTTGGTGAATTGAAACTCAATTTTTTCGGCAAATTAAATTTATTTTATGCTAGAAAATACATGTATAATATGAGCTGATAAAAAACATATAAGTAGACTCTCGATACTGGTCTAGTAAATCTGATAAGTTAGCCTACCCTGTGCTATCTCAAAACCTTGGCCTTAAAACCACAAAATGGTGTATCAATTTTACTGTATCTTGAATTAAAACCACAAACTTTGAACCAAATATATCACTCCCTCAATATTTTAAAAATGGTGTTCAACTACATTAAAAAATGGTGTATCAAATTTTTTTTGACAGAACTTGTACATCATCCATTTCATTTCAAACCATGAAACTTTTATTCTGCATCAAATTGAATTAGAAAGTATATTCTCTTGACTTGGAAATTTGTAATTAGTCTCCCAGTTTAGATCAAAGGTAGCAACCTTTAGGTTGCATTTGAAACACCCCTATATAGTTAATCAAGGTCTAACTCATATCCTATGCTTTATCTAACTCCATTAGCTACAATGATATGGAGGCAAATGGTTGATAGATGGATGACGGAAGCGACAAGAAGACAATGGGGACGGATAGTGCATGAATAATATTCTAGCAACAATGAATTTAATGACTATGATGAAGGTTGACAGTTCATAAAGGTATATTACATAGCATTTAAAAGAACTAATGTTTTTTGTTGCAAACAGGAAAAAACTAGTTTCGAATCATTTGATGCAATTTATTATGCAGATTCAGATCGTTACTGGTATTTTGTGTTTACAAATTTGTTTTGGATTTAATGTAGTTGATCAATACGAAGGTTTTCTATGCAGTGTAACATAATATTTGGAATAAATGTGCATCAATTTTAAACATTGTATTCAGAAACTGGCAGTTTATGGAGCTATGTTTATAGCACTTTAAGAATTAAAAATTTATCTAATTTCTTGTTGCATTCCATGGAGCATTGCAGAATCAGGTGTTGTTGTTGGTGCTTTTTGTATGATGAGTTTCAGAGTTTGGTTTTAATTTAATGCATTTCGTCAATATATATTTTCGTGTAGCTGAACACCATTTGTTAGCATTCACGCAAAACTTTTTGAAGTAATGTTAAAAGTAGATTATTACAGCAACACCATTTTGATAATGTATGTGCTTACCCCTGTATACATGTTTGTACTGGAAATAGGCAATTGGAAAAGGATGTGGAGACTATAATCAATGTTCTACAGCCCGGTCCTTTAGGAATTATAGAGCACAAGTTTTCTGTTGAGGTGGTGGAAGAAGCAAAAGCATTGTTGAAAGAGCGATTGCCAATTGAAGACTGAATTTTGCATTAGACAGCAATGTCAAAATCAAGAGCATGCATGATAGTAAAGGTCACTCCAGTTGTTTAAGGTACGTACTTATCTACATGTTCATTGCCAACATACAAATAGCAACTGAATTTGGAATCTCACCTATTGAATTTCAAGTAGTTTAAGCTGCTTTTGGTTTTGTTTGCAAAGAAATTATTGATATTGGGTGGATGTCATGGCTAAGGGATTATCAATATACCTGTTATTACATTTTTAACTTCTAAACTTATTTGTTATTAGCCATTCTACTCTTGTATGTTATTTCCTTAGTAATAGTTTTCAAAATAACAGTTCATATGAACTGTTAGTTTACATCAAAAATCAAACTTTTCACAACCCTAGCAATTTTAATTATATTTGATCTAAATTTTGGCTGAAGGATCCACCACTTTATCTATTTAATGAAGGAATTCAATGAAGAATCCACCACTTTATCTATTTTTAAATATATGCTATTTGAGTATATTCATCTCAAATTTCAGAAAAAGCCAATTGTTAGGCATAGCTTGCTTTTTTCCACTTTTAAGGAGCATTAATTAGCAACACACAACTCGTTGTTTCCTGGAGTCGAGATTGCTTCAGAAGCCATCGCCACCAATCGACCAACGTGCTCCACCCATCTGTGCTCTTTCCACGCTCTTATGTGATGACCCCAAATGGTAATTGGCCTTTGCACCTTCAGATTGTGCAATCTAGTAATGCATATTACAATGCTCGTGTTGTACTTTTATTGACATTTGTATGTAATTATTGACATATGTAATGAATTCAGTTATTTTCTGTATTGAAGTTGGTATAAACTTGAATTGTTGTTCTTTTAATGTGAGTAATTATGTTTGCTATTAGTGAAATAGCGGTTATAATTATAATGTTATGAAAATTTTGATTAATAGCAGTTGAGGTATAATTACTTTTAATAGTTGCGAAACAAATTTTAATAACTGCTAGAAACAGTTGTAGAAAAGTTGACTTTATTACGCTTGCAGATGTAACTAGTGGCGCATGCCAGTTGTAAAAGACATATTACAACTGTTTTTGGCGGTTGTGAAAGGGTATTTTTAGTTGTAATGGTACCTGTGGCAACACATGTACCGATGTTTAAATAAAAACGGTGTTTTTGTGTGTGTGTGTGTATATGTCGATAGACCTTTATTATGATTGCTATCAAACAAACCACTCAGGACTTGAGTGTTAACTCTGGTTAGCTTGCAATCACTTGGATAAAGTGTAAAAGAATCTGGGAATTTGGAATTTGAATGCCTGAAATATCGGGTTGGATGAAATCGTTCGGCTTGAGTGGAAAGAAACTCTATCTTAATACTCCATCTTCGGATTGAAGATAGCTCTGGGTCGAAAGTTTCGGGTCGAACTCGACCCGACCATATACTGGAAAACTCTGGCAAATGAGCAGCATCGACCCGACCTCAAACTGAAGCGGTTGCCAGGCACCGTCAACGTGGCCTATTCTTCCGGCAATTGACTTGCTCCACTCTCCTATAAACCCGGATCAGGTTCCACCTTTCACGCACAACTTGGATAGGCATTCTCCACGATTTCCACTTCGGCTCCAAGAGACACTGGATGCTTGCCACATGGCAGTTCGACATGGACCCGAACCTTGCTTGTAAATACATGTTCTTACGGCTATTGGAGAGGATCTTTTTTCTCTATTTGGATTTTCTCCTCCATTAACACAAGGATATTGCGCTTCTCCTCAAACATGAGGACATTGTGTCACCACTGAGTTAACTGCTTAAAGAAAGGATTCTGTGCATTAACTCATACATCCAACACAAGGATTTTTGTGCATAAAGACTCTTCTTTCTCCTCTTCTTACAAATGTACCGATTTCTCCTGTAATCTGTCAGTATAAGCAAAAGATCATTAAGTGGACGTAGGCTCGGACTGAGCCGAACTACTATAAAAATATCGTGTGTAACGACCCGGATTTTGAGCGACTTTGGTTATCGACATAAGCTCGATGTCGATAACCAAAACATCGAAAAATCCTGGTAGTTAATGAAAGAAATTAGAGGGTGAGGAAAGATAAGATAGAAACTTAGAATAGAAGAAGAAGAACACAACATCAAAGTAACACGAACCTCACAGCGGAACGAATAACATATAATAGATAACATAACTTTGAAATATAACAGTTATATATACAATAGCACTTATCAGAGTACATCACTTACAACACAGCGGAACAAAACTCTATATAACTAACGCTAAAGCCTTCTGCTCCAAGCTCCTTTAGATAGATCTGAAAAATCCTGAACTACTTGACTGCCCGTACAAATTTAGGCACCCAAGAGTTTAGGTAGAACAAAACAAAATAAACTCCGGGTCAGTCATGGGACTGGTGTGAGTAGATTCAAATCATTTAAACAGGTATATGATATCTCATAAGACCACACCGTGAATACGGAACGAGTTTTTCCATTATGAGAATCCAAATATCTTTACAAAGCAATATCATTCTGATATTATAATAATGTCTAAATACAAATAGATATCAATCTAGCAGAAACGCTTGCATCTCACGTTCTACATATATAGTATACAATCAAAATCGCAAGCACGTATTGTATGATTGGATTTCCAACTATGACAAGGTATGGAACCACCTTCCGATCAGTGTACTCTAGGAACGATACACTGGAGTTCAACATGAACATCTTGCAGCTCAGCCACACATGACCGACCACTCATTTCGCTTGAGTGTATCGAATGTACATCACCAACGGTTGGGATCAGCAACCGTTCCCGTATATATATATGGGACAGCATTGATAGATTAAAGAAGCAAATGAATATTATCTAGATAGGTGATTATACACCCTACTTCGATGCGACCGACTTAGCCATGTTGCCTGCTCGATTTCTGTCATTTACCGGATGTGAGGCTAGAAGCTACGCATATCTTTTCATATCATATCTTCATTTACTTGGAACACCACATCGTCATACCCGCCCAATCATTATCGATTTCTCTAACGGTATCACGGGTATGAAGCTAAGAGAAACGAATTCCTCCGCCACCAAACGTAATACGTTGAGGAGATCAACATATATGATTCATTGGGAATACTCTGTCAGACATTCGTCCATAAAAGTTGTCCTGGGACTGGACAAACCGAAGGTACTATTCAGTACTCCATCTTAGGCACTGTTATCTAAGACTTATACAATAGCCCTTGCACTTTACTTCGTCTTCAATTTTCTTCATCGTATTTGATCACAACGCTTATGTTAATACGGAGTGGTTCTTCGGATAATAATCCAACCGGTCTCTCCATATTTACAACGTAAAATGGTCAAAACTTTGATAGTCTGTGATTTAACTATCAAATGAAAACATGTCCGTGTACAAACAACGATCTAAATTCCAAATGGAATTATCGACCCAATCATCAAACATATATATATTTATATATATATTTATATATATATATATATATTCATATTTCCTTATTTTCTATATTTAGAAAATATTCGTTATCAACGTTGGAAAATATTTCCATTGTTTATTTACGTATCACTATCCTTCCACAACTATCAGACTCTAACTATAAACTAACAAGATAACAACTTCCTAAGTATAAACCCCGAAGGCCGAAACCAACATCAGATCGATACTCAGGAAACCATTCAGCTTATTAATCTCTAGTCAGATTCTAATTTTGCTTAACTCTATATTCTTTAACTCCATTTGCTCAACTCTAGATCGCAGCGATCACAATGGTTACGCCTGATTTCCTCAGGAAACATCCGACCGCCGTAGGCTATTTACAGCCCTGCGAATTACGCTAGCAGTCGTGCTAAATGGCAACTCATCCTGAATAACTATGTTTGTTTTAACTTTAATTGTTTAACTCTACCTGGTTAACTCTAACTGTTTAACTCTAACTGTTTAAACTATTCATTTATAAAGATTTACTTTTAGTAACGGTTCTTCACTTTACAAATGATTTCCTTTTTATAACTCTATTTATTTTCTAAATATTCCCTTTTCAAATTTATTCTTAAAAATATTCTTTCTTAAATTCTCGGAAAAATTCGCCATAACCTCCTTTGTCTCGGGAGCATCGGGAAAATCCCCAAACCGCTACACAAGCCTTTCCATTCAAAAAGAAAATGATTTGCAGTTATTTCCTTTTTGAATATCTCCTATTTATTTCTTAGAAAATAATCCCTATTTAATATTTTATTTATTTAACAAATAAATAATCCATGTTATAGTATCCTATCTATTTATTCTAAATAAATAATTCACTTTATAAATATTCCATTTATAAATATTTCTATTTATAAATATTCCTTTTATAAAATCCTCTTGATTTTATAAATATTTTCTTTTCAATATTCCGGTATGTTATAGTATTTAACATATCAAATCACGATGTCCAATATCATCCATACACACACAATCAACACAGATTATAAATCACGTCATATATCACAATATATGAAAACAATCAAATAACTGTTGAGGAATCCAGTCGGATTCCTCTAACCGGTTTCCCTGCATCCACAAATGTTACACAATAAAATCAACATCACTTTCAGTTCCATATGATATATTCTGTTAAACAGAATCAATATAGAAATTCAACTAACTGACTAGCAATTCAGTCAAACAGTCAACACACAGTCAATCAGTCAATATTTAATAGTTCTAAAAATACAACATGAAATTATAAACTGTTTAGAGTTAGTGAGATTTACTCACATTTGCAGTTCATCGTTAAAGAACGATAAACTGTTGTTTGATTTGAATCAAACAGTTTAATTTGCCGTAAATTCAAACGAGCTCCAATCCACTTCCAGTCAGCTTCATTGTGAAGCTCTCGTCCATATGGTCCCAACGAATCCCGTTTCACTATATTTCGATCATGTATGACAAAGTTATAGCATTTCAAAGTTTACACTATTTAAAATAAATAAAACTCTAATTAAAACCCATTGGGCCTAACCCCTTATCTCTTGGCCCACTAACCTTTACAAAAACCGGACCCGTTTACTTTCCTTCTTCCCTAATTGACTACTTCAGCCGTGACTTCCTGAAGAAAACTCCACCGTATTCGATCTTCAATCCCCATCACCGGTCCTTCCCTCCTCCACTATAAATCATGGGAAAATCACCAAAAATCCACTCGTTCAACACTCTTCCTCTACATACCCAAAAGAGCCAGCTCGAGCTCAATCTCCCCATCGCGTCGCACACTAGCATCCACGCACCAGTGTTTTTTATCGATAGATTTTAACACCGAATACCACCAAACCATCCCACGAGACACCATTCAACCTCTCGAACTCATTTACGATCTCACCATCATCGATTTGCACTTCCTTTTGCCACAATAGCAAACCCTACATCAACACTGAAGTAATTCGAGCACTTCAAACCGAAGTCGCAGTGAGCAAAATCGGTATCGTGATGAAGCTAAGCCATCCAGGAATCCAAAGATCATCGTTTTAGGATTTATAACTTTGTTTTTGATTTTGTTATGAATTTTTGAGGATTGAAAGTGTTTACTGTAAGAACATTTTGGTGGCTCGTTGGTTTTTGACCAGAAGAACTTGAAATTAGGTTTTAAGAGAAGTTAGTGGGGGTATTTATAATGTTAACAAATATCTAGATATTTTTCTAGATATTTTTATTTATCCTTTTCTATTCGTATACGTCTTCTATTCCTTACGATCACGTATGATGCCTAAAAATCATGAAAATTGACATGTAGCTAGAGTTCGACATTACGGTCCCAACGAAACAGGTTTCGTCGAATTCCGACTCTGTATGCTCACACAGCGTATTTTTAATCGTCGAAATACTGACTGTTTTTCACTCTAAAAATCCGTACGTCCACACAGTGACTCTAAAAATCACGAAACTGGAATTCTAACAACTATTTGACACTGCGGATCCAACAAAACTGGTTTCGTCGAAAACGGAGTTCGTTTGTAAAACTGGCTAATTTTAAACCCCTGAATAATCTATTTAAATATATAAATGTATATAAATAAATTAAATTAAATATTAATAATTTAATATTATCGTATATATCCACATAAAATATACCACGGCTCCTAAATATTCATATATGGATTTATAGATCGATATTCCAAATCCATATTATATCGATATTCAATTTATATTGAAATTCCTTTTTATAAATCGTTTATAAATTATAAAGGAATTCCATAGCGACTTTTCTAAAATTTGATTTGCACGTAAATCAAAATCTACACGACGAAATACCGATTTTTCTCTTCCATTAGAAAACTATTATCAAATCGGTCCTGACGGTTCTTGTTTCACAGAAATCCGACTTAAAACGGACCCTGTATATTCAGTTGAAGTTCAAATCGCCAAATAGCGAACTGCAGCGCCATTTCGAGCTCGATTATAATTATATTATAATTCTACGTTCAAACCGTCGTTTATATAATATATTCGTTATTATAATTCAACTCTAAACTGAATTATATATTTTAAATTGTCCACTTCACATAGTATTGTCAATTCCACTATTTCTGAAATAAATATCTTTTATTCTATTATTTATATTAATTAAATATAAATATTATTTAATTCCAGTTATTAATATCGTTAAATCGATATTTAATAATTAAATTAGTTAATTATTCTCCTGCCAAATTACGAGTCATTACAATCTTTCCCCCTTAAAATAATTTCGTCCTCGAAATTGCTAAGGTAGAGGACGGCCCTATCTACTGGGTAAAATTCTATCTGTTTACCTCTTATCTTCGGTTTCGACTGAACCCATTAATATCGACTAAAATATTAATTCATTTCGACTAACTAAAATTTTCAAAAAATCCTGAAAATTTTCTAACGCTTTATATTTTCGGAAAATTTTGCCATACCCTCCTTTGTACAGCCCTATCGGTAAAACCACAACTCGCCTCTCTAGGCCTTCTCCAACCCAAAGAAAATCAAACAGCCAAGCGGCTTTCCAATTCGGCTCATCAAAATCTCATACCCAATATATATTATAAACTAGTACCTTTTTGTCTGGCATATCGTTATATCCCTCACATCTGCCATCAATTCAGCATATACCAATGTCATGCCAATCAAACTCCAAATCAGTTTTATCTCCAACACAACCATTCGCTTTTTACCAAGCCAAATATCATTTCAACTCGAGTTCCTTCTCGATTCCCAACTCTTAACTTGATTATCACAATACGCTTCAAATTTGAATCTCCCAATCCAATTTGTCTTGATATCATTCTAATTCAATCTTAGTTACCACTTTACTGGCTTTACTTTAATTCAAATTTGCTTCCACAAATTTCTGTTAAATTTGTTTTTTTAATTCAAACAGTCTTCCCCTGGGAGTTTTTAAATAGTTTACTCTTTTCAAAAATCAAATTTCCTTTTTGAAATTCAACACCACTTGTCTTTCCCAAAACAAATTCAAAACAGTATCTCTGGTAGTAATTCATCACTTACAACTCGAAAATGAATACTGATGATGCAGCTGTCATCATCAGAATCTATTTTCCAGCAATCGAAGTGAGTTCAATACCATAAACCATTTCTAAACATTTCCACTTTGAAATTCATTACAAAATATAATTCACACTGCTTGTAAAACAATTTAAAATTTCCCAAGATCTTAATTCTTCCTTATTTTTAATCCAAATCCATTTACAAACGCTTATCCAATTTTCCAGAGTTTTAATTCAATTTCTGGCTAAAATTTCAGATTTAACCCATCTAATTTCACGTATTTCAGTTATATGAATTCTGATTGGTTATTTACATAACCATTTAATTTATAATCTTACTCGATTATAATAACAACCAATATATCCAATATATTATAATTTTGATATATATATATATATCTTATCTATATCAAGATATACCTTGGGTAAACTTATTTTAATTTAGCCTCTTTTCAAAACATATCGTGACGACCCATCGTATTAAAGTGTTTAGTAACTCCTACCGATACAGTGGATCAAACTGATCGACCAGAACTCATAAACAACTCAACCAATGAATCTCCACAATAAAAATTATTTTTATATCGAATAACAAATACGTTCACTCGTATATATACACTCAAACTCAATCTAGGGTATTACTAACCCTATCTCTACCGAGTCACGCCACAGAGCCAAGGTAATTCTTAACTTAAGCTCTGATACCAACTGTAACGACCCGGATTTTGAGCGACTTTGGTTATCGATATAAGCTCGATGTCGATAACCAAAACATCTAAAAATCCTGGTAGTTAATGAAAGAAATTAGAGGGTGAGGAAAGATAAGATAGAAACTTAGAAAAGAAGAAGAAGAAGAACAAAACATCAAAGTAACACGAACCTCACAGCGGAACGAATAACTTATAATAGATAACATAACTTTGAAATATAACAGTTATATATACAATAGCACTTATCAGAGTACAGCACTTACAACACAGCGGAACAAAACTCTATATAACTAACGCTGAAGCCTTCTGCTCCAAGCTCCTTTAGATAGATCTGAAAAATCCTGAACTACTTGACTGCCCGTACAAATTTAGGCACCCAAGAGTTTAGGTAGAACAAAACAAAATAAACTCCGGGTCAGTCATGGGACTGGTGTGAGTAGACTCAAATCATTTAAACAGGTATATGATATCTCATAAGACCACGCCGTGAATACGGAACGGGTTTTTCCCTTATGAGAATCCAAATATCTTTGCAAAGCAATATCATTCTGATATTATAATAATGTCTAAATACAAATAGATATCAATCTAGCAGAAACGCTTGCATCTCACGTTCTACATATATAGTATACAATCAAAATCGCAAGCACGTATTGGATAATTGGATTTCCAACTATGA
The DNA here is from genome assembly GCA_030737875.1 of Allium sativum. Classification (NCBI taxonomy): domain Eukaryota; kingdom Viridiplantae; phylum Streptophyta; class Magnoliopsida; order Asparagales; family Amaryllidaceae; genus Allium; species Allium sativum. The sequence goes on from CM060925.1 coordinate 16,927,224, forward strand.
CAAGGTATGGAACCACCTTCCGATCAGTGTACTCTAGGAACGATACACTGGAGTTCAACAAGAACATCTTGCAACTCAGCCACACATGACCGACCACTCATTTCGCTTGAGTGTATCGAATGTACATCACCAACGGTTGGGATCAGCAACCGTTCCCGTATATATATATGGGACAACATTGATAGATTAAAGAAGCAAATGAATATTCTCTAGATAGGTGATTATACACCCTACTTCAGTGCGACCGACTTAGCCATGCTGCCTGCCCGATTTCTGTCATTTACCGGATGTGAGGCTAGAAGCTACGCATATCTTTTCATGTCATATCTTCATTTACTTGGAACACACCACATCGTCATACCCGCCCAATCATTATCGATTTCTCTAACGGTATCACGGGTATGAAGCTAAGAGAAACGAATTCCTCCGCCACCAAACGTAATACGTTGAAGAGATCAACATATATGATTCGTTGGGAATACTTTGTCAGACATTCATCCATACAAGTTGTCCTGGGACCGGACAAACCGAAGGTATTATTCAGTACATCCATCTTAGGCACTGTTATCTAAGACTTATACAATAGCCCTTGCACTTTACTTCATCTTCAATTTTCTTCATCGTATTTGATCACAACGCTTATGTCAATACGGAGTGGTTCTTCGGATAATAATCCAACCGGTCTCTCCATATTTACAACGTAAAATGGTCAAAACTTTGATAGTCTGTGATTTAACTATCAAATGAAAACATGTCCGTGTACAAACAACGATCTAAATTCCAAATGGAATTATCGACCCAATCATCAAACATATATATATTTATATATATATATTTATATATATATATATATATTCATATTTCCTTATTTTCTATATTTAGAAAATATTCGTTATCAACGTTGGAAAATATTTCCATTGTTTATTTACGTATCACTATCCTTCCACAACTATCAGACTCTAACTATAAACTAACAAGAGAACAACTTCCTAAGTATAAACCCCGAAGGCCAAAACCAACATAAGATCGATACTCAGGAAACCATTCAACTTATTAATCTCTAGTCAGTTTCTAATTTTTCTTAATTCTATATTCTTTAACTCCATTCGCTCAACTCTATATCGCAGCGATCACAATGGTTACGCCTGATTCCCTCAGGAAACATCCGACCGCCGTAGGCTATTTACAGCCCTGCGAATTACGCTAGCAGTCGTGCTAAATGGCAACTCATCCTGAATAACTATGTTTGTTTTAACTTTAATTGTTTAACTCTAACTGGTTAACTCTAACTGTTTAAACTATTCATTTATAAAGATTTACTTTTAGTAACGGTTCTTCACTTTACAAATGATTTCCTTTTTATAACTCTATTTATTTTCTAAATATTCCCTTTTCAAATTTATTATTAAAAATATTCTTCCTTAAATTCTCGGAAAAATTCGCCATAACCTCCTTTGTCTCGGGAGCATCGGGAAAATCCCCAAACCGCTACACAAGCCTTTCCATTCAAAAAGAAAATGATTTGCAGTTATTTCCTTTTTGAATATCTCCTATTTATTTCTAAGTAAATAATCCCTATTTAATATTTTATTTATTTAACAAATAAATAATCCATGTTATAGTATCTTATCTATTTATTCTAAATAAATAATTCACTTTATAAATATTCCATTTATAAATATTTCTATTTATAAATATTCTCTTTTATAAAATCCTCTTGATTTTATAAATATTTTCTTTTCATTATTCCGGTATGTTATAGTATTTAACATATCAAATCACGATGTCCAATATCATCCATACACACACAATCAACACAGATTATAAATCACGTCATATATCACAATATATGAAAACAATCAAATAACTGTTGAGGAATCCAGTCGGATGCCTCCAACCTGTTTCCCTGCATCCATAGATGTTACACAATAAAATCGACATCACTTTCAGTTCCATATGATATATTCTGTTAAACAGAATCAATATAGAAATTCAACTAACTGACTAGCAGTTCAATCAAATAGTCAACACACAGTCAATCAGTCAATATTTAACAGTTCTAAAAATACAACATGAAATTATAAACTGTTCAGAGTTAGTGAGATTTACTCACATTTGCAGTTCATCGTTAAAGAACGATAAACTGTTGTTTGATTTGAATAAAACAGTTTAATTCACCGTAAATTCAAACGAGCTCCAATCCACTTCCAGTCAGCTTCATTGTGAAGCTCTCGTCCATACGGTCCCAACGAATCCTGTTTCGCTGTATTTCGATCATGTACGACGAAGTTATAGCATTTCAAAGTTTACCCTATTTAAAATAAATAAAACTCTAATTAAAAACCCATTGGGCCTAACCCCTTATCTCTTGGCCCACTAACCATTACAAAAACCGGACCCGTTTACTTTCCTTCTTCCCTAATTGACTACTTCCGCCGTGACTTCCTGAAGAAAACTCCACCGTATTCGATCTTCAATCGCCATCACCGGTCCCTCCCTCCTCCGCTATAAATCATGGGAAAATCACCAAAAATCCACTCGTTCAACACTGTTCCTCTACATACCCAAAAGAGCCAGCTCGAGCTCAATCTCCCCATCGCGTCGCACACCAGCATCCACGCACCAGTGTTTTTGCTCGACAGATTTTAACACCGAATACCACCAAACCTTCCCGCGTGACACCATTCAACCTCTCGAACTCATTTACGATCTTACCATCATCGATTTGCACTTCCTTTTGCCACAATAGCAAGCCCTACATCAACACTGAAGTAATTCGAGCACTTCAAACCGAAGTCGCAGTGAGCAAAATCGGTATCGTGATGAAGCTGAGCCATCCAGGAATCCAAAGATCATCGTTTTAGGATTTATAACTTTGTTTTTGATTTTGTTATGAATTTTTGAGGATTGAAAGTGTTTACTGTAAGAACATTTTGGTGGCTCGTTGGTTTTTGACCAGAAGAACTTGAAATTAGGTTTTAAGAGAAGTTAGTGGGGGTATATATAATGTTAACAAATATCTAGATATTTTTCTAGATATTTTTATTTATCCTTTTCTATTCGTATCCGTCTTCTAAAAATCCTTACGATCACGTACGATGCCTAAAAATCATGAAAATTGACATGTAGCTAGAGTTCGACATTACGGTCCCAACGAAACTGGTTTCGTCGAATTCCGACTCCGTATGCTCACACATCGTATTTTTAATCGTCGAAATACTAACTATTTTTCACTCTAAAAATCCGTACGGCCACACAGTGACTCTAAAAATCACGAAACTGGAATTCTAACAACTATTTGACACTGCGGATCCAACAAAACTGGTTTCGTCGAAAACGGAGTTCGTTTGTAAAACTGGCTATTTTTAAACCCCTGAATAATCTATTTAAATATATAAATAAATTAAATTAAACATTAATAATTTAATATTATCGTATATATCCACATAGAATATACCACAGCTCCTAGATATTCATATATGGATTTATAGCTCGATATTCCAAATCCATATTATATCGATATTCAATTTATATTGAAATTCCTTTTTATAAATCGTTTATAAATTATAAAGGAATTCCATAACGACTTTTCTAAAATTTGATTTGCACGTAAATCAAAATCTACACGACGAAATACCAATTTTTCTCTTCCATTAGAAAACTATTATCAAATCGGTCCTGACGGATCTTGTTTCACAGAAATCCTACTTAAAACGGACCCTGTATATTCAGTTGAAGTTCAAATCGCCAAACAGCGAACTGCAGCGCCATTTCGAGCTCGATTATGATTATATTATAATTCTACGTTCAAACTGTCGTTTATATAATATATTCGTTATTATAATTCAACTCTAAACTGAATTATATATTTTAAATTGTCCACTTCACATAGTATTGTCAATTCCACTATTTCTGACTATTTCAGAAATAAATATCTTTTATTCTATAATTTATATTAATTAAATATAAATATTATTTAATTCCAGTTATTAATATTGTTAAATCGATATTTAATAATTAAATTAGTTAATTATTCTCCTGCCAAATTACGGGTCATTACATCGTGTGTCCTATGTTGTTTATTTACATTTCTGTATTTGTGAGGACTTCACACAACTTTGGGTGTTAGTGCCAATTTTTGGTCTAACATTTTGGCGCGTCTGGTAGGGACACACACTAGCACTTCGACTTCTAGTTTGAAAAGGAACAAATTATTTGAAATTTTGGCCTAATGGTTAAGAGGAAGAAAGGTACAACTTCTTCTCGTGCTGAGGATGTTGGATTTAAGGTGCTAGGAACGTGGGAAGCTAAGAGGCTTCCTCTCGCGGTGATCCATCAATATACTTGACTAGAGAGGACATTGATAGTGTTCTTGCTGAATTGAGAAACCAGATGGCCCGGCAAGATGATCTTCTTCAGAAGCAACAGGAAATGATGAATGATTTCTTTACTCGGATGGATGGAAGGCCGAGCAACAATGGTTTAATAGCTGTAACAAGTACTGTTGGAATGCAAACACCAGCAAATTTGGCTCGAGAAGACGCTGCCCCTCGGGTTGGATTGCTTAGGACCCCAAGTCGAATGGATCGCAACGTTAATTTAAACGCAACAGGGAGTAACTGTCCTTCTTCCGGTGATATACATAAGACTACTTCGACTCACGACGTTCTGGATGAAAATGCAAGGGCACTAGAAACTTAGCCAGGCTAGGCCTACGTCAACTCCAATTCGAATGAACTCCAGAGCACCAGAACCATCATGACTCTAGGATGGAGCACCCTAGGTCGAAAAACATGGATCGGCTCAGGTCAAGCAGTTTGAACCGCGACCCAGGGGCACACTCGAACCTGAGCGTAGGCTCCCTCACTCCCTCAGGCTTAACATTGGAGGTGATAGCTCTTTAGTTAGTTTATCATTATGTTTATTATATATGTACGGGCTTAATTTGTTATGAAAGCCCATAGTAGTGTTTGGCCCATGGAATTGTATTACGCTGCAACTATTTAAATTTGAGTTTCCCTCTTGTACAACCCTAATAACAGAAAAGTAAATCAAATTAATGGCGTCTGATAATTACATCTCAACTATCGTATTCTCACTACACCATAGTTGGCCTATTGCAATGAAAATCTAAGGTGTTGCCAGCTAAAATGTTGCCACAACAATGTTAATTTTTGTCTATTGCAAAGCACGCTTCAATGTATTAGCATAGAGCTCTAGATATATTCTAATTAAAAATAAATAAATTACACCATAGCTATCCACACCATTAGTTAAAATAAAATCTCAGTCGTCCATCTACAACGCCAATCCACACCTAACATATTTCTATTCCCGACTTTACTTTCATTCCCTCCGCTTTCAGATCTGATTTTCAGATCTCGTTCAAATCCCTAATTTCATTCCCAAATCAGATTTAATGGCCTTGAGCGATTGATATTAACCGGCACCACTTCACAACTTGTATCATTGAAGTTCTCTTCTCTCTCTAACACAACTCCAAGCAATCCCAACCTGAGGTGCCACGGTCCGAGCCACACACCTCGACTCTGAGGAATTAGGCAGTTCTCTGTGTATTTAATGTTCTTAACTCTGAGCAAGAAAAAATCTGTGTTCTTCATCTGCTGCTAAATCCATTCTGGACTGAATAAGGGTAATTTATAGATCTTCCATTAATTTTGTTACAATATTTGGCTTCGATTTTCCGATAATTTTGTTACCATGTATGTTTAGGCAGGAGCTGGATGGTGGTCGTGTGTTTCTTCAGATCTGGTAAATATTTTAAGACAGTTTATAGATAATCTTGTCTTCCATCCATTTACCATTACTAATTTATTAGATTTTAATAATTGTTTTAAGATAGTTTATAGAGCTCTAAAGCAAGCAGTTCGGAAAACTTATTTGAACTATGACCTCGACAAAAGTGGGTGGATATTATTATAATTATTTAGGAAAATTACCACCATTGTCTAGCACTAGTTTAGACTTTAGAGCTATTAAATCCTAATTATGAGAGCTCATTCTAGAAACGTTTGCCTGTGCGATTGTAGAGTGGTAAGGAATTCTAGTGTACACGGATTTAGTGTAAAGTAATAAGTTGATCTTACCTTAAGTGAATTGAAATACAATTTTTCTGACAAATTAACTAAATTTATTTTTTGCTAGGAAATACATGTCTAATATGAGCTGATAAAAAAACATATAAGTAAACTCTCGATACTGGTCTGGTAAATCTGATAAGTTAGCCTACCCTGTGCTATCTCAAAACCTTGGCCTTAAAACCACAAAATGGTGTATCAATTTTACTGTATCTTGAATTAAAACCACAAACTTTGAATCAGATATACGACTCCCTCAATATTTTAAAAATGGTGTTCAACTACATTAAAAATGGTGTATCAATTTTTGTTTTGACAGAACTTGTGCATCATCCAATTCATTTCAAACCATGAAACTTTTATTCTGCATCAAATTGAATTAGAAAGTATATTCTCTTGACTTGGAAATTTGTAATTAGTCTCCCAGTTTAGATCAAAGGTAGCAACCTTTAGATTGCATTAGAAACAAACCTGTACAGTTAATCAAGGACTAACTCATATCTTATGCTTTATCTAACTCCAGTGACTACAATGATATGGAGGCAAATGATAGACAGATGGATGACGGAAGCGACGAGAAGAAAATGGGGACAGACAATGCATGAATAATATTCTAGCAACAATGAATTTAATGACTATGATGAAGGTTGATAGTTCATAAAGGAATATTACATAGCAGGTAACACCCCGTATGTTGAATAACTTGCTATAATATAAAACAGGGCAGAATTAAATTTTAAAATCTGAATCAGCGGAAACGGGCTATGCCATTGCGTTCGTCTCGGAAAAATACGCGAAATAGAGTCCGAGTTTTCGAAAATCGGAGTCCGTATGACCCAGTTAAGGCCCGAAGAAGATTTCAGAAATTCAAAACAGATTTAAAAACAGAAATTTCACATTTCAGAAGAGGCGGGAAAAATTCCCGCCAGGCAGAGGGAGTCGACCCTAGGGTCAACATGGGTGTCGACCCCCTCCCTAGGGGTCGACCCCCCCTGTCGGTCTGTGTGACCTGGGTGCAACCTGATGGCTTTTGGGCTGTGCTTGGTGGCTAGGACGAGATCTAACGGCTCTAATCTGATTTAGGGTTAATCTAATGGCCTAAAACACCTAACTAATCTATAAATACACCCTAAGACTACCCTAATTCATACTAAAAATAGATACAACACCATTATGCCGTCAAAATGCAACTTGAAGGAGCCTCCATCAAATTAAAGAGGAAGATAGCTTCTCAAATCAACTACTAATCAACTCTAGCAACTTAATCTTCTTCTTAGTAGTGCTAATCAACAAGTTGTGAGTTTTCTATAGCCTTAATAACCAATTGTTGAAATGATTATGATAGGATATAATGAGGTTATGGCTATGAATGTGGATCAATGCAAGATTATGTTATCATATGCTATGTGTTTGTGATGTTATGCAAGTTATGCAAGTTATGTGTTATGTGTTCATGATGTTATGTAAGTTATGCAAGTCATATGCTATGTGATCATGATGTTATGCAAGTTATATGCTACATGTTCATGATGTTATGCAAGTTATGCAAGTCATATGCTACATGTTCATGATGTTATGCAAGTTATGCAAGCTATATGCTATATGATCATGATGTTATGCAAGTTATACAAGTGTTAGGCTATGTGTTCATGATGCTAGTTGCTATGATAAACATTGATCCATTATGACACCATGATTATGCAAGTTTGGTGTATGATTATATGCAAGTTCATATATGACATGTTATGCAAGTTTGGTGTTTGATTATATGCAAGTAACATGTGCAAGTTTACACCTTAGTATGACATGCATACATATGCAAGTTAACCCCTTTGTATGTCATACATACATATGCAAGTTTACCCCTTTGAATGACATAAGAAACTTATGCAAGTTACCCTCTTTATGACATATGTGATTCATGCAAGTTTGGGTTGGTTATTTATGCTAGTTGGGTTTGATGCTATATGCATGTTGACACCTTTAAACCCATGTTGATGCTAATGTTATGCAAGTTGAACCCATTGTATTTGTGATGAATCTTCCCTTTTATGTCATGTTGGCGAATTACGTGGGGAACGATGGGGTTAATATACATGTTAATAAAATGGTGTGAAGTTGGTATGATTATGCATACCATAAAGTGGATGGACATAATTGAGTCAATTATGTACATCGTTAAAATTGGAATTAATTAGGGAAAATTAATTCGAAATGTGGGGGTGATTAATTAGGTGTAATTAATCGACTAAGACACGAGGTTGGACCCTTTTGTAGCATAAGACTGCCCGGAACCGACCGGCAAATCCAGCGGCTACAAATGATTGGCCAATGTGAGAGGTCTTAGGCACAAACTGAATACGTGACAAGTGTAAAGACACGAGGTTAGACTCGGTTATGGCGTAAGGCTGCCCGGACCCAACCGGCAAATCCAGCTGCCATAAAAGATAGTCTAATGTGAGAGGTCTTTACTACGGTTACGTTCTTAATCAATTAAGAAACACTTAACCAGATAAGCATGTAGTGGGGCATGAGGGGTTAAGTGGGTGCCTTGGGTGGCATGTGGAAATCTAGTGGGTTGCCTTGGGTAGCAATAGAAAATACGATTAGAATACTTAACCAAGTGGAAACATGTAATTAAACATGATTAAAGGGTTAAGTGGGATGCACTAGATAAAGGGACAAGCTTAGGTGGGTAGCTTGTGGGGGCCCATTTCAACCAGTAACCCATATGTATCTAATTGGGCTCGACCCATGTCGAGGACGGGACACGCGTACTGGGCTTGACTATAAGAGGCCAAAACGGGTTAGCGGTGGCAACGCAAGTCCAACGGGTTTCATATGCGTGTGTGGACCCGGGCTGGTAGGTAAGACGTTGTTTCATCGTGTAGGTATAAGCCGTGCACCATTGGTTGTATCGGGTTGCCACTTTGGGGAGTGATACACCCCACTGTGGGGCCAGCACGAGTATCTACGGTAGGGAGCCGATCGCTTGGGGAGTAGTGGGTACACCTAGTGGAGATAGGGGCATACGGCACCTATGTAGTCAGCTAGGGGTACACGAAACTACTGGGTAAATTTTCTAAGTCCTTGGGTGGGATCAACCTTTAAGTAGGAATGACTGGTGTGGTGCAGTTAGTAATTACCCTTGGGTGGGTAGATGCGTCTTTACGGTTATCTTAGTTCATCCTATGTCCAGTTGGCTACTTAGTGTAGTCATTTATCCCCAGTCATCTCGTACCAAGTTTATATCATACCCTAATTACTTTAATGATTGTGTTGTTAAAGTTATAGGGCTCACTCAGACTTATGTCTGACCCCGTTGTTTTTATCTTTTTCCCCCTCAGGTCCTCAGGTTGGGCCTAGCACTAGTGGGCTTTGATCAGATTTCTTTATCTATCTTTTGGAGCTTGGACCGTGATGTAAAGCCCAGCTTATCTTTTCTTTTATGGCTATTGTTTATGTAGTGGGATTATGTACTTATGTTTTTATCAGGATAGATATTTAGTACTTAACTCTTTATGGTGTCGTAACTAAACATGTTTACTTTCTGCTGCAATGAAATGATGTTTTAGATTTTCAAGTATTTATATCTCTCTTGTTGTAATTTTTCTGTTCTATACTCACTTAAAATGCTCCACCGAAGCTAAGGCATTCCCTTAGTGAGTGACCTTAGCGGGTGTGGGGTGTTACACGTGGTATCAGAGCTGAAGGTTACCGGAACAGATAAAATTTTTAGAAAACTATTTTTCTAAAAACATTTTTGGAAGAAGTATTTTCAAAAACATGTCTTTAAAGAGAAAAGTTTTTGATAGAAAAGCATAATCCCCAATAGCCATATCTTTATCTTTCTCCGTTTTGAATCTTTCCTTTTTCATTTCAGCATGGCTGAAGATCTTAACTTTCCGGAGGGTATGACGATACCAGTATGGTATAGGAGATTGATGGAGTCTAGGGCCGCCACAGCGGGTCCAGCAAATGTTCCTTCACCAACAGTAGCACCCGATCTTCCTCCCCCTCCTCCTCCTCGCACGGATACTTTTGCTAAGACTTGCAAGGAATTTAAGGCTATACGAGGGAAACCTTTTCAAGGATCAGAAACTTTTGTGGAAGCTAGAGATTGGCTTAAGGAGGTGGAAGAGTTGATAGACATCTTTGAGATGGAAGAAGGAAAGAAAGTCAAGTTAGTTGCTTGGTTAATGAAGGGAGAGGCCTCATTCTGGTGGGAGGTCACTAATGGAGAGCGCCCTGTTGACTCTTGGGCGGATTTCAGGCAAAGATTTGTGGCAAAGTTTCTCTCAAGGGCGGAGGAAAACTTGTATATGGAAAGGTTCTTGACTCTAAAGCAAGGAAACCTCTCGGTGAAGGAATATGTCAACAAGTTTAATCAATTGGCAAGGTTTGGCATAGACATGGTGAATACACCGAAGAAGAAGGCTTTGAGGTTCGTTAAAGGCTTGAATGAACCAATGCATGGATTGGCTATGACTCACATCCCTATGGGGGCCACCTTTGAGAAGCTAGTAGACATGGCACTCATGCAAGAGGAAGAGAAGGGTCCCAATGCTAATAAGGCACCCGAGAAGAAAGGAGATCAGAGGAGACCTCAATAAAAAAAACAAAACAAGGGCGGGAAAGGCAACGGTGGCAAGGGAAAGAAGAAGTGCTTCAATTGCGGGACACCAGGCCACCTAAGAAAAGATTGTCGGAAGAAGAAGAAGACTGGCTGCTTCCACTGCGGCGAAGCAGGGCATCGAGTGAAGGATTTCCCTAAGAAGGGGCAAAGGACGGGATCTACCTCAGGAGGACAGGTGCAAGCTCTTTTGGCACCAGGTCAGGCAAGGGGGCAAGTTCAGGCTCTCGCGGTTCCACCGATTCAGGAAAGAGGTAGAACTATTTCCGTTGAAAGTCTGGTTTTTCTGTTTGATCATCCTGTCCGTACTTTGTTTGACTCTGGTGCATCGCATTCGTTTATCTCATCATCATTAGTTGAGTCACTGCACTTAGACACCAGTCTAGTAGAGGATCCCTTGGTTGTTTCAAACCCAGTTGGGGGCTCCACTTATTTGTCCACGATATGTTTGGGTTTGAATATTTCTATACATAGCGTTGAGTTTAGATGTGATGCTTTTGTTTTGGGCTTCATGGGCTATGGATTGATTTTGGGCATGGACTGGTTATCCAGTAATGGTGCCGTTCTTGATTGTGAAAGGAGAGTTGTTAGGCTCATGACCCGCTTGGGTAACACTCTCGAGATCTCTTGTAATCCCATGGATTCTGTTATGCTAAGTTATCTTGAATCGCTTGATGCTACGGTCGAGAGTTTGCGATCTGTTAGAGTGGTCCGAGAATACTCGGATGTGTTTGAGGAGGTGAAGGGCTTACCTCCGAAGCGGGAGATAGACTTCCGAATATATCTGGTGGATAATGCTAAACCAGTATCTTTACCAGTGCGCCACATGGCTCCTCGTGAGAGGAGGGAACTCCATAAGCAAGTAGGGAGTTGCTTGAGAAGGGGTTCATAAGACGAAGTATATCGGAGTGGGGTGCTCCAGTAGTTTTTTCCACGAAGGCGGATGGATCCCTCAGACTTTGTGTAGACTATAGAGAACTCAACAAGCTCACAAAGAAGAATAGACACCCATTGCCGAGGATTGATGATCTTTTTGATCAGTTGGTTGGCGCTTCAGTATTTTCGCAGTTGGACTTAGCCACGGGGTTTCATCAGTTGAGGGTGGCTGAGGATAGCATAGACAAGACTGCCTTTAGGACTCCGGATGGTTTCTATGAGTGGCTGGTGATGCCATTTGGTTTGACGAACGCCCCTGCATACTTTGTTGATTTGATGAGTAGGGTGTTCAGGGAGTTCCTTAATAAGTTCGTGGTGGTCTTTGTGGATGACATCTTAGTCTTTTCTAAGAGTGAGGAAGAGCATGCCCTACATCTTAGGGAAGTGTTGGAGACTCTTCGAGCGCATAGCCTTAAGGCTAAATTCTCTAAATGTCACTTCTGGAGGAAGGAAGTGCGGTTCTTGGGGCACGTGGTCTCCAAGGAAGGGATAGCTGTGGATCCCGCGAAGGTAGTATCCATTCAAGATTGGAAGGTTCCGAAGAATGCTACCGAGGTGAGGAGTTTCTTGGGGATGGCTGGCTACTATAGGAAGTTTATCAAGGACTTCGCGAAGATATCAGCCCCATTAACTTGCTTGACGAAGAAGAATCTAGTCTTCGTATGGGACGTAGATTGTGATGATGCGTTCCGACGGTTAAACAGAGCTTTAACCACAGCTCCAGTCTTAGTGTTGCCAGATGGGAGTAAGCCATTTGTTGTCTATACCAATGCTTGTGGGACAGGACTGGGCGCAGTCTTAATGCAAGATGGAAGGGTAATTGCCTACGGTGGATGGCAGTTGAAGAAGCATGAGAAAAATTACCCTACCCATGATCTAGAGTTGGCCGCTATTGTTTTTGCGCTTAAGATTTGGCGCCATTATCTTCTGGGAGAGAGGTTCGAATTGTTCACTGACCACAAATCATTGAAGTACTTGTTTTCTCAGAAGGATTTGAACTTGAGACAACAAAGGTGGATGTAGTTCTTAGCATCCTATGATTTCGAGATAGCGTATACCCCTGGCAAGGGTAACGTGGTGGCGGACGCCTTGAGTAGAAAAAGATTGTCCTTCAGTCCATTGTTCGTGGAACGACAAAGCTTGGAATTTATCTCGATGTTTGATTTCAGACCTTCCGTTGATTATATACCCGGTTTGCTAGCATGCTTGGAGGTCAGACCTACTCTTTTGGGACGGATTGGCGAGGCACAGCGGGACGACCCACAGTTGGTTGAGTTGGTAGAGAGGCTCATAAGGGGGGAGTCGTCCAGCCATTTGAGTAGGTACACCCGCATAGAGACGGTAGACTTTATGTACCGCAAGACGAGGATTTGAGGAAGGCTATTCTTGATGATGCACACCGTTCTAGGATGACCATTCATCCCGGTGGGGACAAGATGTACCAAGACATGAAGCGAGTTTTCTTTTGGGCCGGTATGAAGAAATATGTGGCCGAGTATGTCGCTAGATGCTTGGTGTGCCAACGGGTGAAAGCGGAGCAAAAGAAACCTGGTGGGTTGCTTCACCCATTGGAAGTTCCGCAATGGAAGTGGGATAGCGTCTCGATGGATTTTATTGATGGGTTACCAAGATCGAGGAAGGGTAATACGGGAATTTGGGTTGTGGTAGACAGACTTACTAAGAGCGCCCATTTCATACCCGTGAAGAGCAAGAGGACTGCTCCATGGCTAGCTTCAGTTTATATTCGAGAGATAGTCCGATTGCATGGGGTACCCTCTAGCATAGTGAGCGATCGAGATCCCATATTCACTAGCGAGTTTTGGAGGAGTTTGCAAGAAGCAGTGGGGACTCAATTGTGTTTGAGCACCGCATATCATCCTCAGACGGACGGCCAGACCGAGAGGGTGAATCGTGTTCTGGAAGACCTTTTGAGGCTTTGTATCTTAGATTTTGGAGGTACATGGGAATAGCATCTTCCATTGGTGGAGTTCGCGTATAATAACAGCTTTCAGTCCAATATTGGTATGGCTCCTTTCGAAGCTCTTTATGGAAGGCCTTGTCGATCACCTACATGTTGGTGGGAATCTACGGATAAGATCTTGCTTGGGCCCGATATGGTTAGAGAGACTTCAGAGAAGATTGATTTGATTCGAAGAAGGATGAAAGCAGCGCAAGACAGACAGAAATCTTACACGGATAAGAGGAGGACGGATCTGGAGTTTGATGTTGGGGACATGGTCTTTGTCAAAGTATCTCCATTACGGAATGTTGTTCGCTTTGGGTCCATTGGGAAGTTAGCTCCTGTTGGGCCGTTTCCTATTAAGGAAAGGATTGGACGGATGGCATATAGAGTGGATTTACCCGAGAGACTTAGTGTGGTACATGATGTATTCCATGTGTCACATCTGAGGAAGTGCCTACATGAGACCGTAGAGGTGGTAGAGCCGAGCTTGCTTAAAGAAGTGGAGGTAGAGCGTGATGCAACTATTCGACGAGCTCCTACTCGCATCCTTGGGTCAGAGATTAGGAAGTTGAGGAACAGAGAGGTGCGACTAGTCAAAGTGCAATGGGGAGAGGATGAGAGCAATGCTACTTGGGAGATAGAAGCGAAGATGCGTTCACTGTACCCATTCCTTTTTGAGGGTATGTCTTTTAACTTCTCCTTTATCGTTTGTCTAGTACTTATCTTTAGTATGTCCTCTCATTAGTACCTTTGACCTTTAGATAAGGTAAACCTATGATTGAAACACGTGTTTGAGACATGTTATGATTAATGGATGCGTGTGGATGCAAGTGTTTGCTAGTGGTTGCTCGTGGATGCATATACACACACTTTAGACACTAGATCGGCTCAATCACTTCATATTGCATATAATTGTGTGTAGGTAGCTATATTTATGGATGTATAATGGTTGTGCTATCATATGGATGATGCATTTTGGTGAATGATTGTGCACTCATGTAGAGATAGTATATGTCGATAGGGTTCTTTCGCATACATATTGGATGCATGGCACTATCATGGTTTGCATTAAGGAGGTCAACTGAATCAGTAGACCGCCTGATTTTGCATTAGACAGGGAACATATACACACACTCTTTGCATATGTTCATACAACATTAGAAACTCTAAGGACAATGGATGCCAGTGTTTGATGGTTTGAGTAGATGGTTGTTTGGTTGGTAGGATACGTTCTTCTTGACTTAGAGATTTCGGGGACGAAATCCTTTAAGTAGGGGAGAATGTAACACCCCGTATGTTGAATAACTTGCTATAATATAAAACAAGGCAGAATTAAATTTTAAAATCTGAATCAGGGGAAACGGTCTATGCCAATGCGTTCGTCTCGGAAAAATACGCGAAATAGAGTCCGAGTTTTCGAAAATCGGAGTCCGTATGACCCAGTTAAGGCCCGAAGAAGATTTCAGAAATTCAAAACAGATTTAAAAACAGAAATTTCACATTTCAGTAGAGGCGGGAAAAATTCCCGCCAGGCAGAGGGAGTCGACCCTAGGGTCGACATGGGTGTCGACCCCCTCCCTAGGGGTCAACCCAGGGGTCGACATAGGGGTCGACCCCCCCTGTCGGTCTGTGTGACCTGGGTGCAACCTGATGGCTTTTGGGCTGTGCTTGGTGGCTAGGACGAGATCTGACGGCTCTAATCTGATTTAGGGTTAATCTAATGGCCTAAAACACCTAACCAATCTATAAATACAACCTAAGACTACCCTAATTCATACTAAAAATAGATACAACACCGTTATGCCGTCAAAATGCAACTTGAAGGAGCCTCCATCAAATTAAAGAGGAAGATAGCTTCTCAAATCAACTACTAATCAACTCTAGCAACTTAATCTTCTTCTTAGGAGTGCTAATCAACAAGTTGTGAGTTTTCTATAGCCTTAATAACCAATTGTTGAAATGATTATGATAGGATATAATGAGGTTATGGCTATGAATGTGGATCAATGCAAGATTATGTTATCATATGCTATGTGTTTGTGATGTTATGCAAGTTATGCAAGTTATGTGTTATGTGTTCATGATGTTATGTAAGTTATGCAAGTCATATGCTATGTGATCATGATGTTATGCAAGTTATGCAAGTTATATGCTACATGTTCATGATGTTATGCAAGTTATGCAAGTCATATGCTACATGTTCATGATGTTATGCAAGTTATGCAAGCTATATGCTATATGATCATGATGTTATGCAAGTTATACAAGTGTTAGGCTATGTGTTCATGATGCTAGTTGCTATGATAAACATTGATCCATTATGACACCATGATTATGCAAGTTTGGTGTATGATTATATGCAAGTTCATATATGACATGTTATGCAAGTTTGGTGTTTGATTATATGCAAGTAACATGTGCAAGTTTACACCTTAGTATGACATGCATACATATGCAAGTTAACCCCTTTGTATGTCATACATACATATGCAAGCTTACCCCTTTGAATGACATAAGAAACTTATGCAAGTTACCCTCTTTATGACATATGTGATTCATGCAAGTTTGGGTTGGTTATTTATGCTAGTTGGGTTTGATGCTATATGCATGTTGACACCTTTAAACCCATGTTGATGCTAATGTTATGCAAGTTGAACCCATTGTATTTGTGATGAATCTTCCCTTTTATGTCATGTTGGCGAATTACGTGGGGAACGATGGGGTTAATATACATGTTAATAAAATGGTGTGAAGTTGGTATGATTATGCATACCATAAAGTGGATGGACATAATTGAGTCAATTATGTACATCGTTAAAATTGGAATTAATTAGGGAAAATTAATTCGAAATGTGGGGGTGATTAATTAGGTGTAATTAATCGACTAAGACACGAGGTTGGACCATTTTGTAGCATAAGACTGCCCGGAACCGACCGGCAAATCCAGCGGCTACAAATGATTGGCCAATGTGAGAGGTCTTAGGCACAAACTGAATACGTGACAAGTGTAAAGACACGAGGTTAGA
Organism: Allium sativum; assembly: GCA_030737875.1. NCBI lineage: Eukaryota > Viridiplantae > Streptophyta > Magnoliopsida > Asparagales > Amaryllidaceae > Allium > Allium sativum. The sequence goes on from CM060925.1 coordinate 16,943,880, forward strand.
CTCGGTTATGGCGTAAGGCTGCCCGGACCCAACCGACAAATCCAGCTGCCATAAAAGATAGTCTAATGTGAGAGGTCTTTACTACGGTTACGTTCTTAATCAATTAAGAAACACTTAACCAGATAAGCATGTAGTGGGGCATGAGGGGTTAAGTGGGTGCCTTGGGTGGCATGTGGAAATCAAGTAAGTGCCTTGGGTGGCATGTGGAAATCTAGTTGGTTGCCTTGGGTAGCAATAGAAAATACGATTAGAATACTTAACCAAGTGGAAACATGTAATTAAACATGATTAAAGGGTTAAGTGGGATGCACTAGATAAAGGGACAAGCTTAGGTGGGTAGCTTGTGGGGGCCCATTTCAACCAGTAACCCATATGTATCTAATTGGGCTCGACCCATGTCGAGGACGGGACACGCGTACTGGGCTTGACTATAAGAGGCCAAAACGGGTTAGAGGTGGCAACGCAAGTCCAATGGGTTTCATATGCGTGTGTGGACCCGGGCTGGTAGGTAAGACGTTGTTGCATCGTGTAGGTATAAGTCGTGCACCATTGGTTGTATCGGGTTGCCACTTTGGGGAGTGATACACCCCACTGTGGGGCCAGCACGAGTATCTACGGTAGGGAGCCGATCGCTTGGGGAGTAGTGGGTACACCTAGTGGAGATAGGGGCAGACGGCACCTATGTAGTCAGCTAGGGGTACACGAAACTACTGGGTAAATTTTCTAAGTCCTTGGGTGGGATCAACCTTTAAGTAGGAATGACTGGTGTGGTGCAGTTAGTAATTACCCTTGGGTGGGTAGATGCATCTTTACGGTTATCTTAGTTCATCCTATGTCCAGTTGGCTACTTAGTGTAGTCATTTATCCCCAGTCATCCCGTACCAAGTTTATATCATACCCTAATTACTTTAATGATTGTGTTGTTAAAGTTATAGGGCTCACTCAGACTTATGTCTGACCCCGTTGTTTTTATCTTTTTCCCCCTCAGGTCCTCAGGTTGGGCCTAGCACTAGTGGGCTTTGATCAGATTTCTTTATCTATCTTTTGGAGCTTGGACCATGATGTAAAGCCCAGCTTATCTTTTCTTTTATGGCTATTGTTTATGTAGTGGGATTATGTACTTATGTTTTTATCAGGATAGATATTTAGTACTTAACTCTTTATGGTGTTGTAACTAAACATGTTTACCTTCTGCTGCAATGAAATGATGTTTTAGATTTTCAAGTATTTATATCTCTCTTGTTGTAATTTTTCTGTTCTATACTCACTTAAAATGCTCCACCGAAGCTAAGGCATTCCCTTAGTAAGTGACCTTAGCGGGTGTGGGGTGTTACATAGCATTTAAAGAACTAATGTTTTTTTGTTGCAAACATGAAAAAACTAGTTTTGAATCATTTGATGCAATTTATTATGCAGATTCAGACCTTTACTGGTATTTTTTGTTTACGTTTGGTTTGGATTTAATGTAGTTGATCAATACGAAGGTTTTCTATGTAGTGTAACATAATATTTAGCATTTTTCATAAATGTGCATCAATTTTAACCGCTGTATTCAGAAACTGGCAGTTTATGGAGCTATGTTTATAGCATTTTAAGAATTAGAAATTTATCTAGTTTCTTGTTGCATTCCATTAAGCATTGCAGAGTCAGGTGTTGTTGTTGGTGATTTTTGTTTGAAAAGTTTCGAAGTCTGGTTTTAATTTAATGTATTTCGTCAATACAATATTTTAGTGTAGCTAAACACCATTTGTTAGCATTCACGCAAAACTTTTAAAAGTAATGTTCAAAGTTGATTATTACAGTAACACAATTCTGATAATGTATGTGCTTACCCCTGTATACATGTTTGTACTGGAAACAGGCAATTGGAAAAGGATGTGGAGACTGTAATCAATGTTCTGCAGCCCGGTCCTTTAGGAATTATAAAGCTCAAGTTTTCTGTTGAGGAGGTGAAAGAAGCAAAATCATTGTTGAAAGAGCGATTGCCAATTGAAGACTGAATTCTGCATCAGACAACAATGCCAAAATCAGAAGTATGCAGGATAGTAAAGGCCACTACAGTGGTTTAAGGTATGTACTTATCTACCTATTTATTGTCAACATACAAATAACAACTGAATTTGGAATCTCAACTATTGAAATAGTTTAAGCTGCTTTTGGTTTTATTTGCAAAGAAATTATTGATATTGTGTAGATGTCGTGGCTAACGGATTATCAATATTCCTGTTATTACATTTTTAACTCCTAAACTTATTTGTTATTGGCCATTCTACTCTTGTATGTTATTTGCTTAGTAATAGCTGTCAAAATAACAGTTCATATAAACTTTTCACAACCCTAGCAATTTTAATTATTTTCGATCTGAATTTTGGCTGAAGGATCCACCACTTTATCCATTTAATGAAGGAATTTAATGAAGGATCCACCACTTTATCTATTTTTAAATATATGCTATTTGAGTATATTTATCTCAGATTTCAGCAAAAAGCCATTTGTTAGGCTTAACTTGCTTTTTCCCCACTTTTAAGGAGCATTAATTAGCAACACACAACTGGTTGTTTCCAGGAGCTGAGATTGCTTCAGAAGCCATCGCCACCGGTGGGCCAACGTGCTCCACCCATCTGTGCTCTTTCCACGCTCTAATGTGATGAACCCGAATGGTAATTTGCCTTTGCACCTTCAGATTGTGCAATCTAGTAGAGCATACTACAATGCTCGTGTTGTACTTTTATTGACATTTGTATGTACTTATTGACATATGTAAGGAATTTAGTTATTTTCTGTATTGAAGTTGGTGTAAACTTGAATTGTTGTTCTTTTAATGTGAGTAATTATGTTTTTTGTTATTGAAATAGCGGTTATAATTATAATATTATGAAAATTTTGATTAATATCAGTTGAGGTACAATTACTTTTAACAGTTGCAAAACAAATTTTAACAACTGCTAGAAAAATTTGTAAAAAAAGTTGACTTTATTACGATTGTAGATGTAACTAGTGGCGCATGCCAGTTGTAATAGATATATTACAACTAGTTTCGGCAGTTGTGAAAGGATATTTTTTGTTGTAGTGGCACCAGTGGCAACACATGTACCAATGTTTAAACAAAAACGGTGTGTGTGTGTGTGTGTGTGTGTGTATATATATATACACATGTCGACACAACTTTTGGCAAGGCCGTCGCAACTCTATTTCTATCAAACAAACCACTCAGGACTTGAGTGTTAACTCTGATTAGCTTGCAATCACTTGGATAAAGTGTTAAAGAATTAGGGAATTTGGAATTTGAATGCCTGAAATCTCGGGTCGGATGGAATCGTTCTGCTTGAGTGGAAAGAAACTCTATCTCAATACTCCATCTTCGGATTGAAGATAGCTCTGGGTCGAATGTTTCGGGTCGAACTCAACCCGACCATGTACTGGAAAACTCTGGCAAATGAGCATTACCGTTTGATCGAAGGCATCGACCCGACCCCAAACTGAAGCGGTTACCTGGCACCATCAACATGGCCATATTCTTGTGGCAATTAACTTGCTCCACTTTCCTATAAACCCGGATCAGGTTCCACCTTTCACGCACGACTCAGAGAGGCGTTCTCCACGATCTCCACTTCGGCTCCAAGAGACACTGGATGCTTGCCACATGTCGGTTTGACTCGGACCCAAACCCTACCTATAAATACATGTTTTCACGGCTATTGTAGAGGATATTTTTTCTCTTTTTGGATTTTCTCCTCCATTAACGCAAGGACATTGCGCTTCTCCTCGAGCATGAGGACCGTATGTCACCACTGAATTCACTGCTTAACGCAAGGATTCCATGCATAAACTCATACATCGAACACAAGGATTTTGTGCATAAAGACTCTTCTTTCTCCTCTTCTTACAAATGTAATGATTTCTCCTGTAATCTGTCGGTATAAACAAAAGATCATTAAGTGGACGTAGGCTCGGATTGAGCCGAACTACTATAAAAATATCATGTGTCCCATGTTGTTTATTTACATTTCTATATTTGTGAGGACTTCACACAACTTTGGATGTTAGTGCCAATTTTTGGTCTAACATTTTGGCACGTCAGGTAGGGACACATGCTAGCACTTCGACTTCTAGTTTGAAAAGGAACAAATTATTTGAAATTTTGGCCCATTGGTTAGGAGGAAGAAAGATACAACTTCTTCTCGTGCGGAGGATGTTGGCATTGAAGGTGCTAGGAACCAGGGAAGCCAAGAGGCTTCCTCTCGCAGTGATCCATCAATATACTTGACTAGAGAGGACATTGCTAGTGTTCTCGCTGAATTGAGAAACCAGATGGCCCAGCAAGATGATCTTCTTCAGAAGCAACAGGAAATGATGAATGATTTCTTTACTCGGATAGATGGAAGGCCAAGCAACAATGTTTTAACAGCTGGAATAAGTATGGTTGAATGCAAACACTAGCAAATTTGGCTCGAGAAGACGCTGCCCCCCGGGTCGAATCGCGTGGGACCCCAAGTCCAGTGGATCGCAATATTTATTTAAAGGTAGCAAGGAGAAACTGTCCTTCTTCCGACGATATGCATCAAATTACTTCGACTTATGACCCTCTGGATGAGAACGCCAGGGCACTAGAAACTTAGGCCAGGTTAGGCCTACCTCAGCTCCAATTCGAATGAACTCCAGAGCACCAGAACCATCATGACTCCAGGATGGAGCACCCCGGGTCGAAAATCATGGATCGGCTCGAGTTAAGCAGTCTGAACCGCGACCCAGGGGCAAACTCGACCCTGAGTGTAGGCTCCCTCGCTCCCTTGGGCTTAACGTTGGAGGTACCAATGCAGGATTTAATGACTAGCGAGAGTTGTTGGCCGATTGAAACCACACTGCTAATGTAATTCGATGCTTTATGAGAGGCAGCACCTCTTAGGATGATCTGGATAACGTCAATCGCAGCCCATTCTCACGGGAAATCAGAAACTCCTTCAACCCTCTAGATTTCAAGCTACCATCTTTGGAGCCATACAATGGCAGGACGAACCCTACCGTGCATCTGATGCGCTATATGCGCCATATGGAAATATTCTCGACGTTGAACAACATCATAGCCAAATGATTCCCCCTCTTCTTGACCTACATAGCTGCTATGTGGTTTCAACAGCTGGAATCTGATTCGATCAACAACTAGAACGTGTTGGTCGCCCGTTTCGTTGAACAGTTTCGGGTCCATATTTCTCGACCCAAGAATGTTGTGTCACTCACTTCAATCAAACAAAGGTCTGACAAGACCCTACGTTCATTTCTAGAAACGTTCAACGATGTAGTAGCATCAATAGATCGACGTGAACCATTCATGGTATTGATGGCAGCTGTATCTGACATTCTCGATAAGTGGAAATTCAAAGTTTCTTTGCACCGAGATCCACCAAGAGATCTTGGCAAATTCTATTTTGAAGCAGGCAAATTTCTACGAGAGGAAGATGAAAATTCCGAGAAGGAATTCTCGATGTTAACATGGTCAGGGTCGGAGGACCATCCAACTCTGGAAAGGACAACGACAGGGACAAAGGGAAGGTCGCTGCTAAGAATGATCGTAATGCTTATCCCCAAAGAGGGCCTAGATATGGTAAATACACTGAACTCAGTGCCTCATCAATCGACATCTACTTAGATACAAAGGATGCTATCTCCTATCCTAAGCCTCCCAGGTGGGAGCCAAAGTTAAGAGAATGCGATTCTGTAAGACACTACATATTCATGAGATGGATGGTCTTGATACCAATGACTACAGGCATTTGGAAGATCTGATCGAGGAACGGGTCAGATGTGGAGAGCTACCCAAGTATGTTAAGCAACCAACAACGCCTACACCTGAACTGCCACCTCCTGCTCCTCGGAGAGGGAATGATCCTAGTCCAAACACTCGTGGGATCATCATTAACTGATCTAGATTAGATCATCATAGGTTTTCTGCATTTCTTAAGATATAAGATATGTTTCTGTTTGCTTTTGCTTATCCGGATGGCTATGTTGACTCACATATGGACGGGGATTAGGATTTAATCCTCGGGCATACTCTAGTATCGACGATAGACCCATCCGATGAATAAATGACAAAGTTGAAGTACACACATAGAGGATTATGATGTAGCCCTATGGGTGCTTTGAGTTAAATGATGAACCAAACATGATTTATTTTGGCCTTGTAATAGTTTCTGAATTAAATAAAATGGATTTTTCAAGCATGGATTATGTTTGGTAAACTTAAGTGTCTTGTGAGGATGTGGCAAAATTCTCAGTCTCAACCTAAGTATAGCTTATACTTATCTCAGAACCTTAGGTATGGATTATGCCTGGGGACGGACTATCTTGTCAGGATGTGGCAAGTATAGCTTTATATCGGTATGAATATGGTTCAGACTCAGTTGGATTCCTAAGTACAGATTATAATCAGGAACCTTAGATTGTCTTGTCAGAATTTGACAAAGGAACTCAATAAAACTCGAGTATGAATTATGCTCAGTTTGAATTTTCAGGTATGGATTATGCCTGAAAAGGTTGGGTCCCCTTGCCAGGATTTTGCGAGATGATTCAAACATCACTTGAGTATGGTTTATACTCAAAATGGATGTCCAAGATAGGTTTATGCTTGAAAAGGTTAGGCGGTACTACCTGGATTTGACGCATCTTTTTGCCTCATTTTCTTTGCAGGTATGGATTATACTCACAGCTGGGCGGGCCCGGCGAGGCCCTGGTTTTCTTGGATTTCTTTTATAATACGATCCTGAGCAATCATCAGATTTCCAGTTTTCTATATTAATACGATCCAGCGTGATCTTGGATTTCTGGACTTCTATTCGCATTGGATTTCTATGGATTTTGGATTTCTTGATTATCCACAACACGTCTTTCTCTCCCAAGAAAGATATGTTCTAAGGGGCAAAATGTTGACACGCCTTTTGGCAAGGCCGTCGCAACTCGTTTTCTATCTAACAAACCACCTAGGACTTGAGTGTTAACTTTGGTTAGCTTTCAATAGCTTGGATGATTGTAGTTGTACTGGACACTGTATAGTGATTTCATTCATCTTTTGATGGTGCAGGATACTGTAAGAATTTTTTTTAGTAGTTATCAGATTCTGGGACCATGCGAACCCTGTTTGTGCTATTGATATTAACTCACAATTAACTAAACCGGATAATCAGCTCCGCAGTTGCAAATAGATTGAAGAAAGGTACGATAACAAGAGGATGAAGTCCAAATTCACTACAAAATAATGTACAGTTATAGGTCGAAAGACAGTGATATCGAGCAACGAACGTAAGGGTGGATCCAAGAATTAATAAAAGGGTGGCCGGCTGATTTTTATATTTTAATTTTAACTTTTTATTTATAGTTGTTTCAATGTTATTATTATAAAACACACTAAAAGAAGAAGAAGAAAAATACTTAATAGCAAGCATCAGCATCATAATTCATGTTTTAGTAATGTATGTTGTAATTTTGGCAGCAATGCATTGATGAAGAAGATACATGGCTAAACATGATTAATAGATAGCAATGTATTGTTTTTACAATTAGAAATTGGTGGATGATTATATTAAGCGAAAATTAATTGAATTTAAAATTCAAAATTATAAGATGAGAATAATTTACAGTTTGTCAACAATGCATTTAATTTCGACATTTAGTTAATATTGATCTAAATAAATATGAGTTTTTCCACATAGGAAGGGACTCATTTCCAACACTTCTTTCATTACGTTATGCAAAAGATACATGTTCTTTACTAGCTAAAAATAAAATGAGATGAAAACCAATACCCTTTATTGATATATGTAAGTACTATGCATTTGTGATGCTGTCCGACAATGCTAAATTCTTGTTTTTATTCCAGCGTCTATATATCATGTCATATTGAATTCTCAAGTCTTATCTTATCTCCAGGTAGACTGCAATCTAACATTTATATTTTTTGACCAAATATACAATGTCCAACCATCTACAGAGCTATTGTAGCCCCCAACAGTTCAACATAACGGGGATATAATTGTTAGCATAAAATCTTTCAGTCCTCCTTAACTACAATAAACAGTGGGTTTAAGTCGGAATAAATACATCAATAGTACAGTCTACTGTAGTGGTAAGATGTATACATAGCGATCAAGAGATCGAAGCTCAATACCCCCTCTATATCCAGAAACAGTGGGTTTAAGTTCGAATAGATACGTCAATACAGTCTCCCATAGTGGTAAGATGTATCCTTAGCTTGGAGTCGTCTGGATCGGGGGTCCATGTTCCCCTGGTCCGGACCAAAATGCAGCAATTTGCACTTTGCTCTTCGAATTCAAACTGGAATTCAAAGAAATTTCAGTGACCCGTATACCGCTTATAACTATATAAAAGTGGAGTATGAACATATATGTATAATGTATTATAAGTAGAGAAGATACTTTCCACGAAAAATACAAGGACATACATGTAGAATCAGAATCAGGATGCATTTAAAATGGTTTCTGATTGTTACAATCGAGATTGGGTCCATAGGTGACCCCAAGCAAATCACAGTACCGCTTATAAAACCCAATCCTATCCTGTACCTCTGCACTGTTCCCTCCATCACACTCAATTCCACCATTTATGATGTTTGTAATCGTGCCAAACCCAGGAAGGCGGTTCCCAGATTGATCAGAAGGCGAAGGCTTCCATTTGCCAGTGGCTACATCATGGCACGACGGCTTTGGCGCTTGCGGTGTCATCCAAAACCACAGTGCAGTCTTGAATGACACTGTTGGGTCCTTCGCTACAAGACCTGGATTGTTCAGTAAGTTTGATCCTATGTTTTCTCCTGCTGGTCCGTAGTTATAGTTACTGTCCACAATATCATCATGTTCAGATTGTAGTACAATATGTAATGTCCATGCTGCAAAGGGAAAATAAAATTAAAAATAGACGTACTATGAGATTTGGATGGGCCCTCGACCAAAATATTTTTGGCCTGCAACGCATGGCCACTGATCATCTACGACACAGTAATCTGAAGGAGTCCCCTGCTCTTCCACAAAGCAGTAGCCCCATGCAAATGCACCATCAGGTGCCGTCGGCCATCCACCTTCACATTTTACATATATATATTATGCTATGCACGTACATACATATGCAGTTTGATAAATATTGTAGTTTAAAGTTGATTAATTGATTAACCAGTTGTTTCATGGGAAGTCTGTGCGAAGAAAGCGGCGATCTCCCTCTTTTGGGTATCGATGTCGCCGGTAGTTCCAAATCCATTGAATGAATCTGCAGCGGCAATGAAGGCGTTGTAAGTGTAGAATCCTTTAGCTGGGCAAGCTGCGTCATTTCTGTGCTTCAGCATCTGCTCAAACATGGATGAGCTTATGACCGATCCAACTCCACTGCTGTAGCTGTTAATGCTGCTTGAATTCAAGCTTCCTCCAATGATTCTACATTCCTGTTTGCTGAATAGGAAGGCAGTCCAGATGGTTAAAAGTAATAAACAAGCAATGTTCCTCATTTGTATATTTTTTGTTTGTTAACCGTGTCAGTTGCACTTGTGAATCTTGTGGTTGAAGAATGAAACACAGGGGACTTTAAATAGGGAACTCATATATTCTTCCCATTTTTTTTAATATCTTTTGTTGATTGTGCTGTTATGAAATGCATGGAGTTGCATAGTTCACACGGCTCAAGGCGTTGCTTGTATGATGGTTTGTAGTTCCGATAATATCACCTGTTTGAACTTGTCAGTGTTTCTGACGTCTTGCCTAAGCTTTGAGAGTGACATGAAGCTTAATTAATGTATACCACATTCCAGAGTTTATTCAGCACATAGATATCATTTACTACAAATCAAATATATAGCTGATAATAAGGTTTATGGTATTATGTTTTGTTATTAAAACATGGAACTGGATCTAGACAAAGCCCATTACAAATGTTCGTATATAAAGAGGAAGGCATAATTAGAGCACGTTTATTCGGGCGATCATGATTCTGCTGAAAATCCTACAGCAATGATCATAATTATAGTGGATGCTATAGGAGCTTCGGACATTTTTTTGTTTTGATACTGTTGAAATTTAGTGGACACCGTAGGCATTTTTAACTTTTAATACTTTTCAAGACAAAAGAGAGAAGAAACTAAAAAAAATATTTTTAATTTTACACTATAAGAAAACAGGCTATTTGCGACGGCTTCAGACGAGCCGTCGGCGGCCGTCGGAAATTATCGTGATAAACAGTCATCCAAACTCTTTCTTCCCCGTTTCTTTTGCTCCTCATGTTTTTCCAGCATACGGGTTTTAAATCATATTACCCCCAAATTCGATTTTTTTGCCTCCAAACACTGATTTCTTCGTGTAAGAACCTCCTCGTCTTCAATTCAGATCTCTAGAGCAAGTAATTTGAGGTATAATCTCTTTTTTTTCCATAAAAATTAAGTTTTTACCTTAAACTATATTTGCCTAAATTAGAAAATTAGGGTTATCTATCGACTGCAATTGGTTCCAATAGCGTTATAGTGAGTTATAACATCCTATTATGTGCGTATTTTTTCTATATTTTATTCACTTCTTTGAAATGAATTTTTATTGGTCATTGAGTATATAATTATGAGAATAAGTTAGTATAAACTGTGGTCATGTCTATAAAACAATCTGACTGTCTAATTCTCCATGTTTTACTTATTTTGAAGTTCATTTTTTTAAGTGTTGAAGTCTGTCTTGCGGCCTCATGATGCATTTAACAAAAGTCATAGCTCTATATAGACATTAAGATGTGATGAATGTACCTTTTATACTAGGTAAAGTGGAGAAATTTTTTTTGGAGATGTTTGATACAAACAATAATATAGTATATACATCTTGGCTTTATAAAGATTCCCATCACCCTTTATCTTTAATTATTTTGCAGGTCTAATATGTATCCTTACGTGCATGGAAATTCATGATGTGTTGTGTCCGTGCTGAATCTGTAAGTTTTAAACTCATATTTCGGTTTCACGAACTAAAGATTAGGTATAATTGTATATATAACCGATAAGGCGATGTATGCAAAATGCAGGTCATTGCACTTACTGAAGAGCTCTTAGCTGTCGTAAAACAATGTTCAGGTTGGGATGGTGGTGCAGTCACATAAGAAACACAATTGTTTGGCACCGCCTGACACTGTAAGTTTTTCTTATTGAAATATGGATGCTTTATCTTTTTGTCCGGCAACCCAGTTCATTGGTAAAGTAGGAAAAAAATTCATAGGGTTGAAATAGTAAAGGAAGCAAAGCATACTATAGGAAAATATGACACAAAATCACTATTAATTTTGTCGAATTCGCTTGTAGCATATTAATTTTGTCGAAGAATTTATACCAAAAATATTCTTTTATTTAATTTTATAATGCCCTCATATAAGAATGATATGCTGCATCATAGTTTTCTAACATACATGTCCAACCTGAACGTGTAGGTATGATGCAACCGTTGAGGCAATCACTCCAAATTGATACTGTGTCAGCTACATGGGTGGGGAAACAAAGAAGAGGTAAATTTGTAAAGGTCACATACATTTTATTTTATTTTATTTTTAGTATTGGACGCTGAATGTTATATCTATACCAAGGAAGAGGTAAATTTGTCACACAAATTTTACTTATTTTACAAGTTTGAATATCTATACCTAGGCAAATCAAGATGGTAAATACAATCCCGTCCCTACAGTTTATCTTTCATTGCCATGACATGTGCACAATTCTCAAATGAGCTTAGATGAGTTTGACCACAGTGTTTGATGGTTTGATTTTCAAATTTTTCTAATCTGAGTATTATTTTCGTCTAGTTGTTGCATTGATCAAGAATAAATTTGATTCTTAAATCAATGTATTGGATGATGTTTAGTTGCTATTTTGAGATAGTGGTTTATGTGAGAAGTGTAGTTGGAAGGCTAAATAGCAGCTGAAACACAAAAATAAAATAAAAAATGCAGTATTTCCTACGACTTCCGACGGCTAACACGTAAACGAATCTGCGACGGTTTCCGATGGCTATGTCGGTAGCCGTCGGAAATGCGAACGACGGGCTGTGTCGATAGTCGTCGGAAACTTTGATTTTCGATGCCGTTATTAGCGACGGCTATTTCCGACGGCTTCCGACGGCCGCCGACGGTTTTCAGCCGTCGGAAATGGTCTGTTTTCTTGTAGTGTTAGTAAATCATTTTCTAAGTGAATCATTTTTCTACATTCTCTCTGGTCACATGCATTTTGAAATACATGGTTGAAATCCAAACTACAGTGCGCTAAGTCCAACAAACCTGTCACTAAACGTAGTTATTCATTGGCCAGATCTAGTCATCTATGTGATAAATTTAATTTTTCGAATTCCAAAATCTGTTGTATCCATGCGTATGTGTATATATGTAAGTTGTATATATGTGTGCACAAATATATAGGAAACCAATACTATTTGCTTGAATATAGACTTCAATGGTTTATGAGTTAACCTTAAACAAAGTGCAGAAGTTAGAGAGCCCAAAAGAAGCAAGATAGGGGAGAAGTCTACTGACATTTAAAGCAAACTCTGTGATCCATTGACAATATCCTGAAGCTTAGTACCATAAGATCATCACCGCAGATCGACCGTTGTGACCATAACTGGTCGACTGGCTAGCGTCAACCTAGATCAATAAGCATTAAGAAATACACAGTTTTCTCTTCCTTTTTCCTTTTCATTTTTAAAATTCAAATCCCTGAATTTTGAACTTTGTTGGAAATTTTAGAGGAAAAAATTACGATAAAAAAGGAATTTTTATTGCTTTTATTTCCCTTTATTTTGCTTTATACAAATGAGAAGAGAGCTCTTCTATTTATAGAATACAGTGTATCATTCTAGATTTGCAATATCTTAGGATTATATATCTAAATATATATGGAAAAATATCTTTTTCTAAATAATATCAATTTCAAAAGCTCTCTCAACAATACAAGAATACTCTAGAAAAATGGAAAACAAATCAAGTTTATTATTTATTTATTCTCAACACCCTCTATAAACTTGATATGTGACTCTAAGTAAATTCCTCAATCTGATAAAGTCTTCATACTTGAGAGGCTTGGTGAAAATATCAGCAATTTGATCATTGGACTTCACGTACTCTTGTTGCACTTCCTTTTTAGTGACGCACTCTCTAATGTAGTGATAGCGTGTATCAATATGCTTGCTTCGACCATGAAAGACTAGATTTTTGGCCAAAACAATTGCTGACTTGTTACCCACGAAAATCTTGGTTGGCTCCTTTTATGAAAAATTTAATTCTTTTAGCAAGTTCCTTAACCAAATTACATGACAAGCACATGAAGTAGCCACTACATACTCAGCTTCGCATGTGAAAAGCGTGACAATTTGTTGTTTTTTCGATATCCATGTGAAAGTTGTGTCTCCCATGTAGAATACAAAACTACTTGTGCTTTTTCAGTCATCTATATCTCCACTCCAATCACTATCGCTATATCCAACAAGATCATAATTATCAGAAACAGAGTAATACAAACCAAATATTGTTGTCCCTTTAACGTAGCGAAGAATCCACTTTGCTGCCTTCAAATGTGTTGTGGTTGGATTCTCCATGTATCGGCTCATAACTCCAACTGCATATAGAATGTCAGGCATTGTGCACGCTAAATATCTCAAGCTGCCAACCAAACCCTTGAAAAGTGTAGAGTCTACTTTTTCTTCTTCTTCAGCCCTTGACAATTTGATTCCACATTCAATTGGCGTGCAAACCGGATTAGAGTCATCCATCTTGAACTTTCTCAATATTTCCTTAGCATAGCCTTCTTGAGTGATTAGAATGCCTTTATCTTCTTGTTTTACTTCAATGCCGAGGTAGTAAGACATGAGCCCAATATCAGTCATCTCAAACTCCTTTGTCATCTCTTCCTTAAACTCTTTAAACATGCTTGAACTGCTACCTGTGAAAATCAAGTCATCAACATACAAACATACAATCAATGTATCACCATCTTGGATTTTAATATAGAGTGCATGCTCATATGGACATTTAATGAAGTTTCTCTCTTTCAAATACTTATCAATTCGAGCATTCCAAGCTCTTGAAGCTTGTTTCAACCCATAAAGTGTCTTCTTTAGCTTTAAAACTTTGTCTTCTTCTCCCTTGACTTTGTAGCCTTGTGTCTGCTTGATATAAACTTCTTCTTCAAGAACTCCATTTAGGAAGACAGTTTTCACATCCATTTGATGTATCTTCCAATTGTTTTGAGATGCTAAAGAAATTATCAATCTTACAGTTTCTAATCGAGCAACTGGAGAAAATACCTCTTCATAGTCAATGCCAGCTCTATGAATATAGCCTTTTGCTACCAATCTTGCCTTGTATCTTTCAACTTCTCATTTGGCATTTTTCTTTAATTTATACACCCACTTGACACCAATCGCCTTGTGTCCTTTTGGAAGTGAAACTAGCTCCCATGTGTCATTTTTCTTGATTGCCTTAATTTCTTCGTCCATAGCATTTCTCCAACTCTTCTTTTGCAAAGGTTCTTGAAAATTTATGGGCTCACAATCTACAAAAAGACAAAAAAGAGTAATATTGTCTTGGTTTTCTGTTACATCATAAATTTCTTGAAGACTTATAGAACGAGGAATCCATTCACTTGAGCTCCCATCTTCTTCACAATTTGTTGTTGGTGAGGCTAGTGGGGAAGTAGGCTTTTCACTTGATTGTTCGTTCCTTGGTTGTTGTATCTCATCTTCTTCAAAATATGGAAAGAAGTTGTAATTTTCATCATACGATTTCCAATCCCATTCTCCTTCTTCATCGAATATAACATCACGGCTATTTATTATTTTCTTCGTACCAGGATTATAAAGTTTATAGACTTTAGAATTTGTGTCATAACCAATAAAAATATGCTTTCCACTTTTGTCATCTAATTTGTTTCTCTTTAATTCATTCGGTACATGTACATGAGCTACGCTTCAAAAAACTCTTAGATGAGAAATGCCAGACTTCCTTCCGCGCCATGCTTCTTGTGGTATCTTCCCTCACACACTTCTTGTTGGAGATCGGTTTGATAGAAACAATGCATGCCACAACTTCCGCCCAAAATTCCTTTGGTAGTCTCTTACTTTCGAGTATGCTCCTTGCCATTTCAAGAATTGTCTTGTTCTTCCTTTCTGCTACTCCGTTTTGCTGAGGAGATCTAGGCATTGTTAGTTGGCGTCGAATTCCATTATCTTCACATTACTTCTGAATTGATGTGAACTCTCCTCCACGGTCAGACCTCATGGCTTTTATCATAAGGCCACTTTCATTCTCAACATGAGCTTTGAACTTATTGAAGTTCTCAAATAGCTTTGATTTCTCCTTCAAAAAATACATCCATGTTTTTCTTGAAAAATCATCAATAAAAAGAAGGAAATAATTACTTTTACCTAGTGAGATCGGCTTGATTGGTCCACACACATCTGTATGTACGAGTTCTAATGGTTTCTTGTCCCTTGAATATGACTTCTTTGAAAAGCCCATTTTGAATTGCTTCCCAAGTAGACATCCTTCACACAGTTGATTGGGATGACTTATGCAAGGTAATCCTCTCACCATTTCTTTCTTGAAGAGCAATTCTAGTCCTTTGAAGTTAAGATAAAAACGAAGATGCCAAAGCCATGAGATATCTCGGTAGCACGCCTTAAGACATTGGACGACATTATGTTGAATGTCAAGCACAAACATTCTATTTTTTGACGTTGGTACTTTAAAAATGAGATTACTTGCACTGTCTTTTATGGAAAGGCTTTTATCTTTTAATTGAATATCATAACCTTTCTCTAAGAGTTGTCCTAAGCTCAAGATGTTACTTCTCATGTTTGGCACATAGTAAACATTAGAAATAAATTGATGTTCTCCATTCTTCAGTCGGATAAGAACATTACATTTGCCTTTCACTGCTACCTTTGATTCATCTCTAAACGTCACATTGCCCTTTATTGTTTCATCAAGCTCTACGAACATATTTTTTCTTCCACACACATGGTTGCTTGCGCCGCTATCTAGGTACCATTGATTGTCCTCCCCCTTTTTCATTTTCTTTATGAGCCAATAATTATATGCCATCTTCTGTAATTATCTCTTCAGCATAATTCGTCTTCTCTTCAAATTTATTATTTCTTGGAGCTCTACATTCAGAAACATAGTGTCCAAATTTGTTGCAATTATAGCATTTGATCCGTGACTTGTCATTCCTTGAATTTGAATTGCCTCTCCCACGACATCTAATTGTGCTTTCTCCTCTTTGATTATTGTTGCTTTGGTTGTTTTTATAGTTGGACCTCCAACCTCGTCCATATTCATATCCGTGTCCTCTTCCTCGTTCTTGAGCACGACCCCATCTTTGTTCGCTTTGATCACCTTCTTCATTTTTTGAATCAATTCGTGTCTTAAGAACATGCTCTGCGGTCTCTTCCTTCTTCCTTTTCTTTGCTTCATAAGCTTGCAATGAGCCTAAAAGTTCCGCTATAGCTATGGTCTCCAAATTTTTTGTTTCTTCAATGATGGCGACAATATGTTCGAACTTTGGATCTAATGATCTAAGAATATTCTCCATGATTCTGACATCATATGATTTTTCACCATTTCTTTTCAAATTATTAGTAACAACTAAAACTCTTGAAAAATAATCAGAAACAAGTTCACCTTCTTTCATATGCAGAGATTCAAATTCTCTGCTTAATGTTTGAAGACACACCTTTTTGACTTGATCAACTCCCTCGTAAGATATCTGAAGCTTTTCCCATGCTTCTTTTGCTGACTTTGCTTCCGAAATCTTTTCAAAAGTGTCATCATCCAATGCTTGATAAATTATACTAAGAGCCTTCTTGTCTCTCGTCCTTATGTTTTACAATTCATCCCTTTGGTTTTGAGATAGACTATCTTTGTCTTCTTGTTCAGTATATCCTTTCTCAACTATCTTCCATACACGATTTGCTCTAAGGAGGGCCATCATTCTTAAGCTCCAATTATTATAGTTTGTCTTGGTAAGCATTGGAATTGGTACGGGAACGCTGTTATTCTCCATCTTTTATGATCTTCAACCTTCTTCTTTTTTGTTAAAGAAACTGGCTTTGATACCACTTTGTTGGAAATTTTAGAGGAGGAAGAGGAAGAAATTATGAGAAAAAAGGAATTTTTATTGCTTTTATTGATTGCTTTTATTTCCCTTTATTTTGCTTTATACAAATGAGGAGAGAGCTCTTCTATTTATAGAATACAATGGATCATTCCAGATTTGCAATATATTAGGAATATATCTAAATATATATGGAAAAAAATATCTTTTCCTAAATAATAGCAATTTCAAAAGCAATCTCAACAATACGAGAATACTCTAGAAAACAGGGAAACAAATCAAGTTTATTATTTATTTATTTTCAACAATATACATGTTGTTTTAAAAAATTTAAATTTGAATATTCCAAAAGAAATTTGTATCACTTGGATTTAAAGCCGAAAGGACGATTTCTAATGTTTTACTATTTTTTCTTGGCAAAACCGACCGGTTTTTATAGTTACCGCAAGCACTTATTATTACAATAAATAATATTACAATAATACAGGTGATTGACAGATTACCAACTAATATACTCGGTTTTTAAGGTGGACCGACCACCATTGTCGGTTTTTAGAGTGGTAAGACCATTTTGGCTTACAAAAGCTTACAACACAGGAGCTTAAATTCTAACCGTTCAAATTTCTATGTTTAAATTCAACTGATCAAATAAACATTTGAATGATAAATAATTGAATTAACATTTGAAAAGACTATAAATGAGCTTAAATACTATATAATAATCCTCTTTATAAGTTAATCATATGCAAAATTTTATTAAATTTGGAATTATATAGCTTAAAATATGGGTTATTATTTAACTCAGAAGACTTGGTAAATTAAGGGAACAGTTACACACACACACATACATACATACATATATATATATATATATCATTGTTTTAAAAATCTACCTCAATACTCGCCTCAATGAGCGCCTCAAGGAATTAAGAGATAGAACTCCTTGAGGCTTATACAAAAAGGTTTTTTACCTCTAAAGCTTATGCCTCGACAACTTGAGGCATACAAAACGCATAAAGTGTATGCCTCGCGCGACTCAAACAGTTAAGGCGTATGACTTAATGCTCTTTTTACCTTTAGTTGCAGATATCGACACAGATAGAAGTCATTAAACTTTAATTATTTGATGGAAATAAAAAAGTCAAAATTTAAAAATAAAAATTATCATTATTTACTTTTTAATTTCAATATCGACATGATCAAATAAGATTATTTATTAAATAATGAACATAAGCAATGCAATAGATTTTCTCGGTATTATTTAAAGAATTGCAACTTTTTTAAATCTCGAAATAAATTTTGCGGATTAATTTCAATTGATTGAATGTATCAGAATTGGAGTTTAATAAAATCTTCAAATAGTTTTAAGAAATCAAAATTTGAATCATATGAATTTCGGTTATTTAATTTATTTTTAATCTATAATAAAAACATATACTTATTAAAAGTCAGATCTTAAATTATTTGTTTTCATTTTTTGCATTGGTTAATTTAAAATGTTAGAATTTCAATATTTGTTTTACGTTTTATTTTTACCCGAAAAGCTTGCGCCTCAACATTTCGAAGCTTGCGCCTCGCCTCGTAGATCTGAAAACGCTTCAGGTATGCCTTTCGCATTTTAAAACTTTGATATATATGTATATATACTAATATGCTTTTTGGCAAGGCCATCGCAACTCGATTTCTATCAAACAAGCCACTCAGAACTTGAGTATTAACTCTGGTTAGGTTGCAATCATTTGGATAAAGTGTTAAAGAATTAGGGAATTTGCATGCCTGAAATCTTAGGTCGGATGGAATCGTTTGGCTCGAGTGGAAAGAAATTCTATCCCAATACTCCATCTTTGGATTGAAGATAGCTCTGGGTTGAAAGTTTCAGGTGGAACTCGACCCGATTGTGTACTGGAAAACTCTGGCAAATGAGCATTACCATTGGGTCGAAGGCATCGACCTGACCCCAACCTGAAGCGGTTGGCCTTATTCTTATGGTAATTAACTTGCTCCACTCTTCTATTAACCTGGGCCGGCTTCCACCTTTCACCTATGATCCGGAGAGGCTTTCTCCACGATCTCCACTTCGACTCCGAAAGACTCTAGATGCTTGCCACATGGAAGTTCGACATGGACTCGAACCCTGCTTATAAATACATGTTTTCATGGCTATTGGAGAGGATCTTTTTTCTCTCTTTGGATTATCTACTCCATTAACGCAAGGATATTGCGCTTCTCCTCAAGCATGAGGAAATTGTGTCACTACTGAATTCACTGATTAACGCGAGGATTCCGTGCATAAATTCATATATCCAACACAAGGATTTTTGTGCATAAAGTCTCTTCTTTCTCCTCTTTCTTCCAAATGTACTGATTTCTCCTATAATCTATAAGTATAAAAAAAAATTTATAAAGTGGACGTAGGCTCGGATTGAGCCGAACCACTATAAAAATGTCGTGTGCCCCCTATTGTTTATTTACGTTTCAGTATTTGTGAGGACTTCACACAACTTTGGGTGTTTATGCCAATTTTTGGTCTAACATTTTGGCGCGTCAAGCAGGGACACATGCTACCACTTCGACTTCTAGTTTGAAAGCGAACAAATTATTTGAAATTGTGGCCCAATGGTTAAGAGGAAGAAAGATACTGCTTCTTCTCGTGCTGTGGACGTTGGCATTGTAGGTGGTAGTGCCGAGGGAAGCCAAGAGCCTTCCTCTCGCGGTGATCCATCAATATACTTGACTAGAGAGGACATAGATAGTGTTCTCGCTGAATTGTGAAACCAGATGGCACACAAAGATGATCTTCTTCAGAAGCAATAAGAAATGATGAATGATTTATTTACTCGGATTGATGGAAGGCCGAGCAACAATGGTTTAATAGCTGGAGCAAGTGTTGTTGGAGTGCAAAAACCAGCAAATTTGGCTCGAGAAGATGTTGCCCTTCGGGTTGGATCACGTGGGACCCTAAGACAAATGGATAGCAACGTTGATTTAAATGCATCAAGGAGCAACCGTCCTCCTTCCATTGATATGCATCAGATTACTTCAACTGACGTTCTAGATGAGAACGCAAGGGGACTAGAAACTTAGGCCAAGCTAGACTTGCGTCAGCTTCAATTCAAATGAACTCCAGAGCACTAAAACCATCATGACTCTAGGATGAAGCACCCCAGGTGGAAAATCATGGATCGGCTCGGGTCGAGCAGTTCGAACCGCGACCCGGGGGCACACTCGACCCGAATCTTAGAGTCGAGCGTAGGCTTCCTCACTCCATTGGGCATAACATTAGAGGCACCAATACAGGATTTAAGGACTAGTGATAGTTGATGGCCGATGGAAACTACATTGTTAATGTAATTCAATGCTTTAGGAGACACGGCACCTCTCAGGATGATGTGGATAACGTCAATCGCAGCCCATTCTCGTGGGAAATCAGAAATTCCTGTAACCCTCCATATTTCAAGCTACCATCTTTGGAGCTATACGACTGTAGGACGGACCATACTGTGCATCTGATGCGCTATATGTGCCATATATAAGTCTCATCGGCGTCGGACAATATCATGGCCAAATGCTTCCCCCTTTTCTTGACTGACATAGCTGTTATGTGGTTTCGACAGCTAGAATCTGATTCGATCAACAGCTAGAATGTGTTGGTTCCCCATTTCATCGAACAGTTTCGGGTCCACATTTCTCGAACCAAGAATGTCATGTCACTCACTTAAATTAAATAAAGGACTGGCAAGATCATGCGTTCATTTCTAGAAAGGTTCAACGCTATAGTGGCGTCAGTAGATCGGCCTGAACCATCCATGGTATTGATGGCAGCTGTATCCTACATTTTCGATAAGTTGGACTTCAAAGTTTCTTTGCACCGAGATCCACCAAGAGATGTTGGCAAATTCTATTTTGAAGCAGGCAGATTTATGCGAGAGGAAGATGCAAATTCCGAGAAGGACATTCTCGATGTTAACATGGTCAGGGACGGAGGATCATCCAACTCTGGAAAGGATAACGACAGGGACAAAGGGAAGGCCACTGCTAAGAATGATCGTAATGCTCATCCCCGAAGAGGGCCTAGATATGATAAATACACGGAAATCAATGCCTTATCAATCAACATCTACTTACATACAAAGGATGTTATATCCTGTCCTAAGCCTCCCAGGTGGGAGCCAAAGCTTAGAGAACGTGATTCCGTAAGACACTGTACATTTCATGAGATGGATGGTCATGATACCAATGACTGCAGGCATTTGCGAGATCTAATCGAGTAATGGGTCACACACGAAGAGCTACCTGGGTATGTTAAGCAAGCAACAACGCCTACACCTGCACTTCCACCTCCTTCTCCCTAGAGAGGAATGATCCTGGTCCAAGCACTCGTGGGATCATTATCAACTGATCTAGATTAGATCATCATGGTTTTTTTTTTGAATTTCTTAGGATATAAGATATGTTTTTTTTGCTTTTGCTTATCCGGATAGCTGTGTCGACTCACATATGCACGGGGAATAGGATTTAATCTTCGGACATGCTCTATTCTCGACGATAGACCCATCCAATGAATAAATGACTAAGTTGAAGTACATACGTAGGGGATTATGATGTAGTCCCTATGTGTGCTCTGAATTCAATGATAAATCAAACAAGATTTGTTTTGGCCTTATAGTAGTTTCTGAATTAAATAAAATGGATTTTTCAAGCATGGATTATGTTTGGTAAACTTAAGTGATTTGTTAGGATATGGCAAGATTCTCAATCTCAACATAAGTACGGCTTATACTTATCTCGGAACCTTAGGTATGGATTATGCCTAGGGATGGACTATCTTGTCAGGATGCGGCAAGTATAACTCTATATCGATATGAATATGGTTCATACTCAGTTGGATTCCAAAGTTTGGATTATAATCCGGAACGTCATATTATCTTGTTAACATTTGACAAAGAACTCAATAAAACTCAAGTATGAATTATGCTCAGTTTGAACTTTCAGGTATGGATTATGCCTGAAAGGTTAGGTCCCTTTGTCAGGATTTGGTGAGATGATTCAAACGTTGCTTGAGTATGTTTTATACTCAAAACAGATGTCCAAGCAAGGTTTATGCTTGAAAAGGTTAGGCAGTACTATCAGGATTTAACACATCTATTTGCCTCATTTTCTTTACAGGTATGGATTATACTCAAAGCTGGGTGGGCCCGACGAGGCCTTGGCTTTTTTGGATTTCTCGTATAATACGATCCTGATCTAACGTTAGACTTTTGGTTTTCTTTATTAATAAGATCCAGTGCGATCGTGGATTTATGGACTTCTATTCGCATTGGATTTCTATGGATTATGGATTTCTTGATTATCCAGAACACATCTTTCTCTCCCAAGAAAGATATGTACTATGGGGAAAAAGTTGACACGACTTTTGGCAAGGCCTTCACAACTCAATTTCTATCAAACAAACCACTTAGGGTTTGAGTGTTAACTCTGGTTAGCTTGCAATCACTTGGATGAAGTGTTAAAGAATTAGGGAATTTGGAATTTGCATGCCTGAAATCTTGGGTCGGATCAAATTGTTTGGCTCGAGTAGGAAGAAACTCTATCTCAATACTCCATCTTCGGACTGAAGATGGCTCTGGGTCAAAAATTTCAAGTCGAACTTGATCGACCGTGTACTGGAAAACTCTGGTAAATGAGTATTACCATTGGATCGAAGGCATCGACTCGACCCCAATCTGAAGCGGTTGCCAGGCACCATCAACGTGGCCTTATTCTTGCGGCAATTAACTTGCTCCACTCTCCTATAAACCCAGATTGGGTTCCACCTTGCATGCATGACCCAGAGAGGCTTTCACCACGATCTTCACTTCGGCTCCGAGAGGCACTTGATGCCCGGTTCGACTTGGACCCGAACCCTGCCTATAAATACATGTTTTCACGACTATTGGAGAGGATCTTTTTTCTCTCTTCGGATTTTCTCCTCTAGTAACGCAAGGATATTGCACTTCTCCTTGAGCATGAGGACATTATATCACCATTTAATTCACTGCCTAACACTAGGATTCCATGCATAAACTCAAACATCTAACACATTGAATTTTGTGCATAAAGACTCTTCTTTCTCCTCTTTCTTACAAATGTACCGATTTCTTTTGTAATCTGTCGGTATAAACTATAGATTATAAAGTGGACATAGACTTCGATTGAGCTAAACCACTATAAAAATGTCGGGTGTCCCCTGTTGTTTATTTACTTTTTTGCATTTCTATATTTGTGAGGACTTCACACAATTTTTGGTGTTAGTGCCAATTTTTGGTCTAACAATATATATATATATACACACACGTACATACATACATACATATATATATATATATATATATATGAAAGTTTACTTAAACACAAAAAATTAACACAAATTGAGGGACACAAATTCTCAACCCTTGGGTTACCCCTTGATTTTCGCTCCTCATATAAAGACAAATTGATCCAACGGTTGCGATTTTGTGTCTCCTGGTTTGTGTCAAATATTTGTGTTCAAATAACCACTATAAAAATACTTGTGTCCAAATGGAAGCCTCCTCTGGTGGTCAAAACCCTAATTCTCAATCTACTAGTCTGAATTCGAATGGCAGGAGGTAAGAAATTGGAAGGATAGATCTTTAAAGAAGCGGTAATAGGTGGATCTGGTGTTAGCCAGTTTAATAAAGCATGGAATCAACAGAAAAGACAATTTCAGCTGACTTTTCATCAGGGATCTAAGACGTGGGCGCAAGAAATTGCTGTTAACACTAGGATCAAAGGAGACACTGAATACTTTGAAGGCACAGAAGATGCTGAAGGCACATTCACAGATTTGGATGATGGCGTATTTTCTCATGCATCTGATATGCGGAGGAACTCTCTCTCTCTATGTATATATATCTTGTTAGTAGAAGTCCTTATTATGTTTATCTAAATGTTTATATAAAAAGGAGTGGAAACCTACCGGTGCTCGAGATATTTTTGCACGTGAAAATGGATTTTACGTAATAAATTTTTGAAAAAGAAGAAGATTGTAAAATGGTTCTAGATGATGGTCCATGGTTCATGGACAGTAAACTAATCTTCATTAAGAAATGGGAACCTAATTTAAGAATGGAGAGAGACATGCTTGACTCATACCCAGTTTGGGTGAGATTAAAGAACATGGATTTGTCGCTAAGGAACTTCAGAGGCATAAGCAAATTAGCAAGTTTAATAGATACCCCATTAGACATGGATGATTATACCAGAAATGTTAAACGTTTAAACTTTTCCAAAGTACTTGTTGAAATCAAGGAGACTGATAAATTAGTAAAAAAAAAAAAGTGAGAGCTAAAGATAAAAATGGAAATGTGTGTATACAAAAGGTTGAATATGAGTTCATTCCCCCATTTTGTAAAGCTTGTAAATGCTTCGGTCAAATAGACAAGCAATGCAATATAGTTGTCAAACCAGTAACACAAGTATGGAAAGAAAAAGTCACTAATGCGCAAGCAAATTCTTCTACTGAAAGTTCAGTTATAATTACAACTTCAGCAGACAAAATTCAGAAACAACAAGTTGAAACTGAGGTGATACAGAGCTTCATGAAAAGTCACAATGCAAAACACCACTAGATATAGAATGTGGTAATAACCATACTATTAACATTAGTGATACTTCAACTAGTAAGAACATACCTAAAAGCATTACTTCTGTAATCCAAAGGGAAACTCAAGATGATCTGGTGGGTCAGTCTGATCCTGGAGCTGTGTCTAATCCTCGTACTGGCCAGAAGTCTCCACTTGCTGGGTCGGGTCTACTTGCACCTGACCCTGAAAATCATGAGCCAATAAACTTAGATGATATCAACTTATCTACCGATGATGAGGAAGAAGAAACTGAAGAGAAATATGCAGAGAATATTACTAAGACAAATAAGAAATACCAAAAGCAATTCAAAGGAAAAATGGTGATTGGTAAAAAGAAAGTGGTGGTTTGCTCCTCACCCAGAATTTTGAGGAGCACTCATTCACTTAATTAATGCCCATAATTACATGAAATGTTAGAGGTCTAAATAACGATACTAGAGAGTTAAACCTCTTTAATATTGGAAGGTTATATTCTCCTTCTATTATGTGTATTTTTGAGAATAAGTTTAGCAACGAAAACATGCAATATTTTCTAAACTTTATTGGTGAAGATTGGGACTACTGCCACAAAAATGACAGTGGGTGTAAAAGCAGAATTATAATTCTTTGGTGTAAGTCTGTTTGGTGCTTGCAAGTTATAGATAAGAACGATCAAAAAATAACTGTTAGTGTTAATAATAGTGGAGGATTACTTATTACACCGACGGGTATGTATGCTAGCACCTTTGCTAATGGAAGATGTAACACCCCGTAATTTTAAAGAGCACTATAATGATAAACTAAAGAATGCTTAATTACTGGGAGTTAAGTAAATTGGACTACGCCATTGCATTTGTCTCGGAATTCTTCTTAAAATAGACTCCGAGTTTGCGAAAAACGGACATCGTATGAAGAAGTTATTAAGGTATGAAAATTGTAGACACAAATAAAATGTGTGTGTGTATATATATATAATCAAGTCCAAAAAATTGACTCGTTAGAGGTCGACTCCATGCCCCATTGGTGTCGACCCATGGGTTGACCCGTTCAAGGGGGTGTCAACCCTAGGGTCGACCCCACCCACATCTGGGGCAGATCCGTTCTGTGAGCTGGGACTTGTTTCTTGACCAGACTCGTTGACTGTAGACTATAAATAGGACCTCATTTCTATAATTTTATTCATAAAAAACAATGGAGACAATGAGATGTTGCCCCAACTCAGATTGAATTGGCCTATTCTTCTGCAATAACAACTTATATGTATATAAGAATCTCTGCTACAACATCAACAATCATTTCTCTGTTCTTTAGATCCAGTCCTTGTGAGTTTATGTTGCTTTTAGATATAAACATTTAATAAGTAATTCTGACAGATTAATAAGTCTGGATCTAAACCTATGCATGTTAATAACCTGAATCATAACTAAACAGATCTGCCATTACTTGTACACCTGATCCTCTGTTTATTTCTTATATGCCTATCCCTATAATGCCTATTATGTCAATATGCCCATTTCTGTCACCATATGCCTATTCTGTTAGTATGCTTATTTCTGTTATCATATGCCTGTTTTGTTATTATGCCTATTTCTGTTCTCTTCTCTCTGTTCTTCCTTCTTTATTTTTATAGCCGGGCTGCCTTCGAGCCTAGGCCTATTGCTGAAACATGCGAAAGAACGAAATTAGGAATGGTTGGGAATGATAAATTGGGGCATAACTTGTACCGTAAAACATGACTAGGATTTAAGGGCGTAATCTATACCATGACCTAAGACTTTAATTTGGGCATATTGTACATAATAATTTATGACTTGAGGGTAGGGGCATGAAAAACCTGCAATGAACATGAACAATTGTTTAAGAATGAACATGCCTAAATTTACAGTAAATAGAAACTTTAACCGCTCTTACACACAATGTTAGATTACATTTGTGGTAGAAGTCTGCCCAAAAGTGCCCGGCAAGTCCAACATCCACAAGTGGTTAATCTAATGCGAGGGGTCTAGTGCATAAATGTACATGTAACGATGATAAGACACGAGGTTAAGTCCGACTTGTGGTAGAAGTCTGCCCGGAACCGCCCGGCATATCCAGCATCCACAAGTGGTCGACTTAATGTGAGAGGCCTAGCGCATTAATAGACATGAATGGAAAAATTATAACAACCTGTTAACCTGTAATACTTAACCTGTTTAAATCCGTGGGGGTTATACGAACCTGTCAAAATTGTGTAAGTGTTAAGTAAACTTGCTTGAATCAATGAGGGGTTAAGTAAATATGTTGAATCTGTGAGGGCGGGCTATATAAACCCGAAAAACTTAACCTGTTTTATATTTTAGGGTTATGCATGCTTGTTAATTTGTTAGGCATAACCAACCAAAATCCTAGTAGTGGGGATGCAAGCCTAGGGATGGCTTGTATCATATGTTGTGTGGGACCCGTATCAGTTAGTAACCCATCTTGGTATCAAAAGAGGGACCCCGAACTAGGTTGAGGTCAAGGCATGCTTATCGAGCTGATTATAAGAGGTTCATCTTAGTGAGGGTGTTGACGGTGCATTCCGACGGAGTCATGTGCATGCCTGAATCCGCTTGCTCGGGAGAATAAGATGTTATGACATCATTAGATATGGCTGTGCCTCTCGAAAAAAGGGGTTGCCTCTTTAGGAAGGGATACATCCTATTATAGGGCCAGCAAAGGGTATCTACTGGATAGGGAGTCGATCGATTGGGGTAGTAATTAGGGTACATCTAGTCCTGCTTATTTAGGAGCCCGTTATTATCGTTGGGGGTAACACCTGTCATTTCTGATGGGCTGTCTGTTATTATTGTTGGGGGTAAAACCCGTCACTAGAAGTACACCTAAGTCCACTATATGTTTCTGTTGGGATCATTCTATTTTTTCTA
Source organism: Allium sativum (assembly GCA_030737875.1). Taxonomy (NCBI): domain Eukaryota; kingdom Viridiplantae; phylum Streptophyta; class Magnoliopsida; order Asparagales; family Amaryllidaceae; genus Allium; species Allium sativum. The sequence goes on from CM060925.1 coordinate 16,971,533, forward strand.
TGCAAGTATTGGTGCAGAGAAAAGTACTTGAGAAGCACAATTTTTTTTGTTTATTCCGTTTATCCTGCTCAGTTTGTTATACCTGTCTCATGATACTGTTATCTCTCTCATCCAGTTTAAATACCTATCATGATGTTTTTACTTATTTATATGCTAAAAGTAACTCTACTCGCCAGACTTTATGTCTGACCCGTATTGTTTCCTTCTGTCTCTCTCTCTTCCTTTCCCCCACAGGTTCTCAGGGTGGGAATACTTAGACTTGATTAGGATTCCCTCTTTTGTTCTGCTTGGAGCTGCTTAGATGTACCGCTTTGATTGCATGTCTACTATGTTATGGATCTTTTTGGGGATTATGCTTTTATATTACTGTACTCTGATGATTTTAGTACATGGCAGATATTTTAATTGATGTAATGGGTTTGCTGTACTTCAGACATATGTTGTAACTGGGTTTTGGACCACGATGTTTTCTATTTGGAAAATAAAGTTCCAAATTTCGTTGTTATTTTATATATTTCTTGTGATGTTCTGTTTCTGTTTACCTATAATGCTTCACGTAACGTGATGCATTCTGTTAAAGAGTGACACTAACATACGTGGGGTGTCACATTTGGTATCAAAGCTGAAGGTTACCAGATCGGATAAAAAGGTTTCGAAAATTGTTTTCAAAAGGTTTTAAAAGAAAGCATTTTCAAAAGAAAAGTCTGTTTTTGAAAAACATATTCCCCAAAGTCATATGAAATATCTTCCGACTCTCTTTTGAATCCCTTTTTCCTTTTATTTTCAGTGTATTTAGGGAACTGATTCTTCCCGAGGGCGTTACAATACCAACTTGGTTATGTAGGTACCTTGAGGCTACGCGCCTGGCGGAGGTCAAGCAGACCCCGCTCCCCCAGCTACAGTCGTTGTTCCTCCTCCCCCTCCACGAGCAGATAATTTCTACAAGATGTGTAATGATTTATGTGCTATGGGAGGAAATCCATTCTGAGGAACTGAGACTTTTGTAGAAGCAAGGAATTGGCTTAAGGAGATAGAGGATTTGTTTGAGGTTGATGACCGTAGGAAGATTCAGTTGGACATTTGGCAACTGAAAGATGAGGCTTAATTCTGGTGGGAAGTGATGCAAGCAAGGCACCCAGTTGAGACTTGGGATGATTTTCGATAGAGATTCGAGATGAAGTTTCTTTCTCAAGCTGAGCAAAGTATGCAAATGGAAAGGTTTTTGGCACTTAAGCAAGGAGGTAGGTCTGTCAAAGAGTATGTCTGTAACACCCCGTATTTTCTATTAACGTTATAATAACGAATCTTAGAATACTTAATTTAAAATGTGAACTAAGGGAAACGGGTTATTCCATTGTGCCCGTCTCGAAATTATGGTTGAGATAGAGTCCGAGTTTGCGTAAATTGGACTTCGTATGAAGAAGTTATGACTGTCAGAAGTTTCCAGAAAATTCAAATAAATTCAAACATCTCGAGCCAGATTTCAAAATTCAAACAGGAGTCAGAAGCGGGTTGGGCGGGAAAATTCCCGCCCAGGTGGGTCGACCCTAGTGTCGACCTCCCCCCTAGAGGTCGACCTGGGTTCGACCTGGCCCCCGGCCAGATCTGAATTTTGAATGACTGATGACTTGCTGCTGAGTCACTAAGGTTTCTGGATGGTCCTGATCTGGTCTGAGTGGCTGTGATTAGCCCTAGGTTCATCTGATGGCTATAATTAAACCGAAATTCTATATAAACAACTCAATGCTCAACCTAAAAACACACAGAAAAATAATCCTAGAACAGAAATGCCGTCAGTAGAGAACTTGGAGTAGCCGTCACCGTTTCCAATTCAAAGACGAGTTAAAAGCTTACATCTAAAATCAAATAAGAACTAGTCTAATTCAATGATCTTCATCAAAGGCGCGCATCTCCAATTTCATAATTCAGATTTTAGAACGCAAGAATTCCTTTTAGTTTGTAAGTTGGTTATTACATAGATTTAAGCAGTCTTTCGATTGAATCATGACATGTTGTAATTGGGATATAGAATGATGCTTATGTATAAGATTTGATTCTCGTTTATCTTAAAGCATCGTTGTAATTAATCATGTCTATATACTTATGGCGATGAACATGTTGTATATTTCATGTCTATATGCTTGTGGCGATGAACATGTTGTATATTTCATGTCTATATGCTTGTGGCGATGAACATGTTATATATTAATCATGTCTATATGCTTGTGGTGATGAACATATTGTATGTTATTAAAATCTATTATGATTTGGGTAATGGATTTATTCTGCCAATTAAATGGTAAAACATGTCGTGCTATAATTTGGTGGTTATTTGCAAGTTTGGGATCTAAAACACATGCTTATATGTTAGATCAACACTCATGTATATTCATGTTAGGTTGAATCTAATTATGTTGTAAAAGTGGAATTGTAGTCCTCTTATGTTTTTTTAACATCATGCTAGATTGTGATTAAAAATGATTATAATAGCTTTCTTATGTTTTGACTTTCATAAGATTATATGCTAAGTTGTGGGTTGAAACTGTGATTATATGTCAAACTTCCATGCTAGACCTTTGTCAAGTTTACATGACCATTATACCCAACTTAGTTACAAGTTCACCTTTACCCATTTAATTAAAGTTAATGATACCTCTATGCCAAGTTACACATGATAAGTTGAAATGTATGTTATTTTATGTTTATTTCATGTCTCTTGTTTATTATCCCTTTTCTTGTTTATGGGTTGGCCTAACTTACTAGCCCAACATTTAACGTGATTTATGCGTACGTTCCACGGGGGTAGCGATGGGAAATATGAAAATTCATGGCATAGATTTGTTCATTAAATGGTATATTTGATATACCATTTATGTGGAGCATAATCAAAGGATAATTATGGCATGATTAAATTAAATTTAATCCACATAAAGAAATTTGACATATATAGAAAAATATGAATTTAGAAAAGACGAATATGCCTAACACGAGGTTAGACTGAGTTGTGGTGTAAATCTGCCCGGAACCAACCGGCATATCCAGTGACCACAACAAGACCTGTCTAATGTGGGTGGTTAGTGCATCAGGCCCAAAAAGAACCCGAGATTAGACTGAGTTGTGGTGTAAATCTTCCCGGAACCGACCGGCACATACAGTGACCACAACAAGACCTGTCTAATGTGAGTGGTTGGTGCTTTAATAAATTAAAGCTAAGTCAGGATTGGCGGGGTTAAGTAAATTAGGAAAACACTTAACTGATTCAACGTGTTAACTAAATGAATGGGCAGGGTTAGGTAAACTTGGACACTTAATCAAATAAACATGTTGATTAGAAAACCCAAGTAACGGGGACCCATTTCTGCAGTAACCCACATAGATGTATCATGGTACCTTAAAACTAGGCAGGGTGGGGCACGATTACTGGGCTGAATTATAAGCGGTCGAAATGTGTAGGTTCCGACGGAGTATGGGCGTGCATGTACTCCGGAGTGGAAAAATCAGACAATGGGCATTAGTAGTGTACACTATGCATCTTGAATCGTGTCGGGTTGCCACCAGAGGGACTGATACACCCCATGGTGGGACCAACACTGGTAGCTACAGTCAAGCGGGGCCGAATGACACAGGATATGAATGCATGCGAGTAGGAGCCGATCATTAAGGGGATCGTTTGTTATAAACACGTGTATTATAGTTCGCACTGCTCAAGGCGTTGCTTGTATGATGGTTTGTAGTTCCAATAATATCGCCTGTTTAAACTTGTCAGTGTTTTTGATGTCTTGGCTAAGCTTTGAGAAAGTGACATGAAGCTTAATTAATATATACCATATTCCATAGTTTATTCAGCACATAGATATCATTTACTACAAATCAAATATATAGCTGATAATAAGGTTTACGGTATTATGTTTTGTTATCAAAACATGGAATTGGATCTAGAAAAAGCCCATTAAAAATGTCCGTATATAACGCGGAAGGCATAATTAGAGCACGTTTATTCGGGCGATCATGATTCTACTGAAAATCCTACAGCATTGATCATAATTATAGTGGATGCTATAGGAGCTTCAGACATCTTTTTTTGTTTTGATACTGTTGAAATTTAGTGGATACCATAGGCATTTTTAACTTTTAATACTTTTCAAGACAGAAGAGAGAAGAAACTATTTTTTTTCTTCAATTTTATTAAATCATTTTCTAAGTGAATCGTTTTTCTACATCTCTCTGGTCACATACATTTTGAAATACATGGTTGAAATCCAAACTACAGTGCTCTAAGTCTAACAAACCTCACACTAAACATAGTTATTCATTGGCCAGATCTAGTCATCTATGTGATAAATTTAATTTTTCAAATTCCAAAATCTGTTGTATCCGTGCGTATATGTATATATGTAAGTTGTATATATGTGTGCACAAATATATACGAAACCTGTAACACCCCACCCTCCGCTAGGGTCACTCACAAAGGGAATGCACTAGTTTTGGTGGACTATTATCTAGGTAAACATACACAGAGATATCACAAGGCAGAACATAAATAAAGCAGCGGCAGAAATTAAAAACCAACTTTTTATTACTTTCAAGAAAAGAGTCAAAACCTCATATATCCAAGATACAAATTATTCCATTACATCAAGTTCCAAATAAAGAAGCATAACTTAAGATAACAAAAGTAAATTATTCCCCATAAATAGCAGAAGCAGCAATAGCATAGCTCAAGAGCAAACAGTACATGAGCTGTTAGAAAGCAAGCTAAGTCCAAGCTAAGAGCTAGTGTTTCCTCTCTGAGAACCTGGGGGGAGGGGGGAACGAAAGAAAAAGAGGCGAAAGAAAAAGGGTCAGTCATAAAGATTGGTAAGCCCTAGTGACTTTCAGTATGAAAACTAGTAAAGGTAACATGATATGTGAAAACTGGAATTAAACATAAGGATGATAACAGAACTGGTAGGATAATTATGATAACAGGATAAGTCAAGTCTAGCATCGCATATTCGAGATTCGTTGCACCAATTGTACTAGTGTTCTAACCCATGTCAAGTATTAATCATGAAATGATCCCTTAGCCCAACATCATGAAGCGACCCATTACGGGGTCCTACGGTACGATCTACTAATCGATTGGCTCCCTACAAGTTCTAGCTCGTCATGTGTCTGTGTCATATGGCCCTATCCTGAAATGTAGTTACCTGTGCTAGGTCCACCATAGGGTGTATCAAGCCCTATGGTGCCAACCATCGACACGAATCAAGCACGCACAGTGTAAATCTACGGGTGCCCAATGCCTGCTTTTTCAACTCCGGACTACGTGCACGACCATAGTCCGCCTGAACCTACAATGGCGCACCTACTCAGCCGTCGTTCTGGTCGCTTACAATCAGCCCAGTAATCGTGCCCTACCCTGCCTAGTTCCAGGGTATCGTGATACATCCGAGTGGGTTACTGCTGAAAAGGACCGCGTAACTAGGGTTTCTAATGGGTTAAGTGTTGTCATTCAAATTCGTGACTTAACCCTATCCAGATCATGTATCAAGTTGGTTAAGTGTGTTCAAGCAGTTCATGACTTAACACTATCAAATCATCGTGTCAAGTTGGTTAAGTATATTCAAGTGGTTCATGACTTAACCCTATCATGTGGGATTAATTCATTAGTGCACCCTAACCTCTCACATTAGACTAACTGTTGTGGTCACTGGATTTGCCGGGCGGTTCCGAGAAGATTTACACCACAACATAGTCTAACCTCGGGTTTTTCATGCGATATGACCAACTACCCACATTGTATCCTATTGTTTGCAGCCACTGGATTTGCCGGGCGGTTCCGGGCAGATTTACACTGCAAACTCAACCCAACCTCGAGTTGGCCATTTTCAAGTTTATCTAATTGTCATGCCCACGTTCAAGTTTTCATGTCAAAATTCATGTCGAGTTTTCATGTCATGTTTCATGTCAAATCGTGTCAAGTTCATGTCCATATTCAGGTTCAAGTCATAACAACGTTCATGTTCAAGTTCAAAGCCAATTCATGTTTTACCTAGTCTACCCAAATCGTATTCCCATTGCACGCAAGCTCGAATCGATACAAATAAATCTAATTAGGGAATAACATAAAAAGGAATGGGTATATGGTGGCAAAAGTGATTACTAGCATAGCATGGTATGACTTGAGATAACTGATTATAACATTACTGGCATATGGAATATTGGCCTAGAACATAAAGATTCCAAGTCTAGCAGAATAAAGTACTAGTCAAGATAACAGTTGTCATAAGGTGATAGTATAGTCATGGTAACGACTGACATAAGGTGATAGTCATAAACATGTGACTAATAGCAGATTCAACATGATAATATGAAGGGTTTTTCTTTTTGATTTACAAGATGAATAAGCCCCAAATCAGTGTCATAGTAATATATTCAAAAGTCAAGATCCATGATGAACAAGAATGGATGTAAAACAATCATCATACATAGGTCCAATTTCAATTTACAACATGTTCATATTACATTTACAGTTTAAATCTGAAAATAACTGGGGCTTACAGATCGTGGTTCGAGAATCAGAAAAAGAGAGTAAATGTTGAATCTTTATATGCTTAGTCAATTCCTAACAGAAATCCCCAAATCAGCAATGTAGTTTCGACGTAGAAGAAGTAGTCTCTTTCTCTAACTTTTCAACCAGAATCAGAGCAGCATAAGGTTAGAAAGAATTTTGTGTAGAGAGACTAGTGTTAGGGGCTGTATATATATGGTCAGGTCAATGAATGTGGACAGAAACGAGGCCAGAAACGTCAGAGTGAATCCAGCTTCAGAAGTGGACTCGACCACCAGGTCGACCCCCAGGTCGACACTATGGTCGAGTGTCGACCTGGTCCTGGGCAGGTCGACTACATAGTCGACCCCCAGGTCGACCTGGTCCTGGACGGGAAATTTCCTGCCCAGTCCATTCTGAGGTTTGAAATTTGAATTTTGAATTCGAATTGACCTGTTTTTGAACTTGAAAACTTCTGAAAACTTCGAAAGGTCATAACTTGGTCATACGGACTCCGATTTTCGAAAACTCGGACTCGTTTCCAAGCAGAATTTCGAGACGTGGCGCAACCCATTTCCCTTGATTCTTATTTCAAAAATTAATTCTGCCTTGATTTATGGTTATTACATGTTATAAAAACACGGGTTATTACATTCTCACCCCTTAAAGGATTTCGTCCCCGAAATCTCTAAGTTAGGGAGGATGTGTCCTACCATCCATCATCCATCTACTCAAAGCATCATCCACAGACAACCATTGTCCTTAAAAGATTTCTAGTGCTGTATGAACATATGCAGAAAGTGTGTGTATATGTACTTATCTAATGCAAAAGATCAGGCGGTTACTGATTCAGTATACCTCCTTAATGCAAAATATGTTAGTGTCATGAATCCAATATGCATGCAAATTTCAAACATGGTTTATAATCTTTACATGAGTGCACAAATATTCATTCATATGCAACATCCAAGTGATAGCATAACAAGTTCCATCCATGTACAAGTATAAGCACCCATGCATATGCAACATGAAAATGTGACTGAGCCGATCTAGTGCCTAATGTGTGTCATGCATCCACTAGCAACCACTTGCAAACATCAACCATAACATGTTTCAATCACATGTTTACATCCATATGATTCTACCTAAGGTTCTCAAGATAAGATCGAGAATATAACAAGACAAATGTAGATATTAGAAGCATGATATGAAAAGGTTTTCAAGTTTATAGGAAAAAGAGATCGAGAATGTGTCCTAAAAAAGAAATGGGTAAAGCGCGCGTATCTTCTCTTCGGTTCCCAAGTTGCATCTTCTTGGGCTTCACTCCACTGCACTTTAACTAGCTTGACTTCTCGATTCCTTGGCTTCTTAATCTCCGTTCCTAAGATACGAATCAGAGCTCGCCTCAATGTTGCTTCTTTTTCCACTTCTACGTCTTCAAGGATGCTTGGCTCACACTACACCAGAAATGCCAATTTGGCAGTGCTCGTGGCCGTATCAAAACCGATTTGATACGGTTTTAAGCCGTATCAAAAAATGGCGTCTCTGTTGCTTTGATACGGTTTTAAGCCATATCAAAATCACAAATTGATACGGCTTAAAACCGTATCAAAATACCAATTTGATGCGGTTTTAAGCCATATCAATTTGTGATTTTGTTACGGATTAAAACCGTATCAATTTATGTATTTGATACAGCTTAAAACCGTATCAATTTATGTATTTGATATAGCTTAAGTTAGCATGCTAGCACTATCAACTTCATAAATCGATACAGTCAAAATAAAAAAAAAAAAAAAAAAAAAAAAACATTATTCAACTAGAATATGATTGATCAATAACATGAACAAAAAGCTGACCAAACCTATCAATATGAATAAAACAAACAATTTTGAAGCATTTTGCCTTTTACATTGATGTTTTAAACAAAACAATACATGTGCATAACAACTCAAATATTCAAATACATAAAAAATTACTGTCCAATTTTCTGTCATGTCCCTTTCTCCACCAACAACTGAACATGTCCAATTTCCTATCCAGACAAATGACACTAATAACGTTAGGTGCTTGAAAGTAGCATTTTATATCTAGCTGACTAGTGTACCCAAACAAACGATACTAATATTCATATTTTTAAACAAAAACGAATGAACAAGTTGCAAACTCAGTTTGCGCGCAACTGAGTTGCAAACTCAGTTTGCGCGCAACTGAGTTGGCAACTCAGTTAGAAATACTTAAATTTTACGCGCAACTGAGTTGCAAACTCAGTTTGCGCAAAACTGAGTTTGCCGCGCAAAACTGAGTTCGCGAACTCGGTTCGAAACTGAGTTTGCAAACTCGTTCCGGAACGAGTTTGCTGCGAACTCAGTTCCGGAACAAGTTTGCGAACTCAGCTCCGCACTGAGTTTGCGAACTCAGTTCTGGAACTGAGTTTGCAATGAGTTTGCGAACTCAGTTCCGGACTGAGTTTGCGAACTCAGTTCAAACTGAGTTTGTTGCAAACCCACTTCTGGAACGAGTTCGAAACTGACCAAACCTATCCAAATGATACTGTTTGTGTTATGCATAATCATATGAATTTTTTAATTTTGATTTATTAAGAGTTCATAATCATATGAATTATCAATTCAAATTTGCAGTTCTAATTTCTGCATTTTAGTGCTACCCAAAATCATATTCTACCTTTTTTTTATAAGAAAGACATAAAATTTCAATTTTGTTTTTGTTATCTTTTTTGTAGACTAAATCTCTATATTTAATAGTGAACATAAATTAGAGGTTACAGACATACCTGCCATGTAAATCTTTTACCATTGGCATCAACTTCAAGATCTGAAATTGCAGTACTATATAAACACTACAGAGAAAAGTCTACAGAATTGATAAAGTATATGAACATTACTGATTGCATACCTTTCGGATAAAAATTCAATAAAGGTGAATGTTCACTCTTCGTTAAGTTCGCATACCCTTTAGGCAATACATTCGAGCTACAAAGAGCAAATAATTTGTATAAAAGAAATTTGAACACAATAAAGGGGTAACAGTTACTACCTTCTTGGAGGCAAAACAGCCATGAGTTAATTGGTTTGTTAATTTGCCCTGACAGTAGAAAAAAAATTAAAAATTAGAATGACGGACAGTTCGAAACTGAGTTTGCAAACTCAGTTTTGAACTGAGTTTGCAAACTCAGGCGCGATACCTTAATAATTCATTTATTTAAATAGAGAGAATATTGAAGAGGGTGACCAGAAGCGTTTGAGGTATACCTTACTGATTACGAACGATTTGACCATGCATGTACAGTCGCAAAACAATGATTCAAAAATATGTCTGAAGTGGGTGGGGCTCGTCTGGACCGCACGCACAGCAAACACCATTTTCCACCACTGAAATTGCCCCATTTCGGGCATTTTGCACTTTGCCCCCTGAATTTCACTCGAATTTCGGGTGAAATTCAGGGGGCAAAGTGCAAAATGCTCGAAATGGGCAATTTTATTGGGTTGATCCAGGGGTTCATGGGACTCGAGGTCCAGACGATCCCTTCCCTGTCTGAAGTGACCCCAAAATATTCTTCAAATTTTTGCATGTTTATAATAAACTATGCCTTCTTTCATTTGCACAAAGTATATGTTAATATCACCTATAGCATGCCATGCCAGTTGCCTTTTTCATGCAAATGCTAAAATGTGACAGAACGTACCCTTTTCTGCCCAAGCAAATTCCGTTTTCTTCTTTTAATTCGAGACAGAGTTGCCCAAGCAAATTGCGGCAACTTTCTTTCATAATTAAACCATTTCAATACTGCTAGTGACTGCATATGCACAGGGTCCATTTTATATGCATATAAACATCAGTTCTCAAAACCCAAAACAGCTCGATGTTATATTCATGCGCAACTAACCATATTCTACACAAGCCAATTTCTGTTTATTATATAGCTTAGCTAATACTAAAAAAAAAAACCTTTTATTTACATGCATTCAGCATTCCTAAGCTATACCTATACATACTTAAATATTTATGTTACTTCTTCCTTTCTATATAACACTGCCGGATCCCTTCCAGAAATTTATACGCAACACTTGCATTTAAAAGCTTTTTGTCTTTATATAGTTAAATTGTTTTGTCATATATAAACATGGTATTTATATACAATCCTATCAGAACTTAAAGAATCGTTTCCACCTCATTAAAATCCCATTGAATTCCCCATTCATCACCGAAATTAACAAGTCAGTTACACATTGCATTTTAGAACAAGTCAGTAATTAGGTACGATTTCCTACTGCAAAACTATACTTGCCATAGAGATATAAACCAAGGTATTCCAGTAAACTTTAAGCCATTTTAATATATAATGCTTTGCTACATACTTCACATAAACATCCTGACAACGTTTACTGCTTGATATAATATTAAAACAAACGCTGGTTTCAACCTCCGTTGATTTGAGTTTTATTCAGGCATGGAAGTTTTCACATCTTTGTTTTATACTATCCATGTTACAGATGGGGGGGGGTGTTGTGTGTGTCTCTCTCTCTCTCTCTCTATATATATATATATATATATATATATATATATATATATATATATATATATATATATATATATATATATATATATATATATATATTCATAATATTTCCTGTAAAAACTTAGTTAAGGCGGAGCTATTCACGTGACACTTGTGTACTTCCAATATACAATAGATAAATATGCATTGTCTTTATGGAACCAAGTAAGTTAACTTTGATCCCAATTATAATGCTTGTTTTAGTTCTTTCAGCATGTAATAAGGCACATTTTTAGACTGACCAAGATTTTATTATGACATTCAAGAAGTCAATGGGTACAATACACGTTAAGTCCTTATCCACATTCGGCGATTAATATTTTGGTGAAAATAATGTAACTGAGTTCGCGAACTCAGTTCGGAACTGAGCTCGCGAACTCAGTTCAAACTGAGTTTATAAACTCAGTTTTGAACTGAGTTCACGCTTGAGTTTAACTCAGTTCGGAACTGAGTTTGCAAACTCAGTTTTGAAAGTTCTCGGTAGTTTGAATGAAATCAGTCAAGCCTCAATATATTATTATAGTACCTGGAAGAGGATCTTCATGAATATGCGAGATGATGAAGTTGTTGAAAAATAAACTTGGTTTTTAATAGGAAATATTAATTAGTGACATAATTAATTATTGTATTAGGAAAGGGCAAGATAAATGGAAATAAATTATAAACATATTAAAATGAGAAGAATCTAGATTAAAGAATATGTAAACGAAAAGTCTAGAAAAAGAAGTGTCTGGAGATTGTCTCTTGTATAAATTAAGAATGTAATCACTCATTTGAGGGGATCAACATAAGATGTATGTATGAAGAAAGAATCAAGAAATAAAAAAAAAAGTATTTTTTTCTCTCCTTCCATAAAATATTCAATTTTCTTCTAATTTGTTCCTCTTCCTCCACATAATTTTTCCAACAAAGTGGTATCAGAGCCAGGTTAGTGAAAGAGTGATAAATGTCAAACAGTGGAATGTTTCCCCTCCAATATCCTCGTCTTACAAAAGAAAATTATGAAAAATGGTGCATTCGAATGAAAGCTTTACTTGGAGGACAAAGAGTATGGGAGATCGTAGACAAAGGCTACGACGAGCCAGAAAATGAAAATACATTAACTCGAACGGAGAAGGAAGCTTTAGCAAAGACGAAGGAAAAAGATCAACTTGCTCTTAGCCTCATCCATCAATGTTTGGATGATTCAATGATAGATAAAATAGCGGATGCAGCCACTTCAGACGAAGCCTGGGAAATTTTAAAAAAATCTTTCCAAGGAGTTGATAAAGTAAAGAAAGTTAAGCTTCAATCACTAAGGAGTGATTTCGAAGCAATGAAGATGAGTGAATCCGAATCGATTTCGGATTACTTTACAAGGGTGAAGGCGAATGTAAATCAATCAAGATGCTATGGAGAAAAAATTGCAGATGTTCGAGTGGTGGAGAAGATTCTTCGTTCTTTGACACCGAAATTCGATTATATTGTGTGTGTCATTGAAGAAACGAAGGACCTCAAAGAAATGACAGTAGAAGAATTGGAAGGTTCCTTACGCGCTCAAGAAGAGAAAATAAAGAGAAGACAAGAAGAACCACAGGAGCAAATTCTTAAAACTAAAGCAACTTTAGAAAATGAAGAGGAGGTCGAAGAAGAGGACGAAAACAAAGGAGTTAAAAATCAAGCTATTGGGAGTGAAGAAAAAGAGGATGAAACACTTGCCGCGGATTTAAAGTTTGGTGAAAAGTCAATGGAGATTGGTCACACTATCGAGGAAGATCAAATTGCTAAAACTACTGTTAATGGGCCAGATTCAGCTGTAGAAGTACAACCGCTGATGTTGGAAAATGAGTTTGATAATTCCAAGATGCGAGTAGCTGGAAAATTTGATTGCAATGCTTCGGTTGTGGAAAAAGAAGAGACAGATAATGACTTTTCAATGATGGATATCGACGAAGATACAAATCATGGTGCGTCTAACTTACAGTCTCATTTTGTAGAAACTGGTGTTCATGTTCGTATTCAAGATAGAGCACTTGTTGTCGCTGCTCAACTTTCTGTCTGCTACATCACTGGGCGGCGTTTGCCTGATAAGGCAATAAGGGATAAGCTGGACCCATTAAGAATGAAATACAGAATGGAAAAGGAAAGAATTGATGAGGTATGGAAACTAAAGCAGTGGCGTGAGGATTTGATGTTCACTTTGCAAGAAGCGGAGAGAAGAATAGATTTAACTCAAGATGCCGATCTCAAATACGGTGCCCTTCAAGATTTTGATGCAACCATTGCAAAGCTTGAAGGTGAGAACAAAATGGTGTGCAATGATTATATCAAACCTTTTTGCAACAATTTTATTTTTCAATCAAAATATTTTGGAATCTCTTATGATTGTCAAACTTTGGAAACATACAAAGAAATTGAATGGAGAGATATTATGTATGATTCATTCAAAATTTATGATGCGGGGCCAAGATGGAATTTGATGAGCTTACTTTTTGGAGTATTTTATGGCAATGAAGGAGGACGAGATGAACGGAGCTTTGCAACAAGGATTCAAGAAATCATGTTAAAGATCTTCATGGTGAAAAAGAAGAGGAAGAAGCGAAAGAAGAAAATTTGGATAATTTCTTTATTTCTGCCAAAACACGTGAGATACAAATAAATCTGCTTGGAATAATAAAACCAAGTTTAAGGGGGGATGTTGAAAAATAAACTTGGTTTTTAATAGGAAATATTAATTAGTGACATAATTAATTATTGTATTAGGAAAGGGCAAGATAAATGGAAATAAATTATAAACATATTAAAATGAGAAGAATCTAGATTAAAGAATATGTAAAGGAAAAGTCTAGAAAAAGAAGTGTCTGGAGATTGTCTCTTGTATAAATTAAGAATGTAATCACTCATTTGAGGGGATCAACATAAGATGTATGTATGAAGAAAGAATCAAGAAATAAAAAAAAAGTATTTTTTTCTCTCCTTCCATAAAATATTCAATTTTCTTCTAATTTGTTCCTCTTCCTCCACATAATTTTTCCAACAGAACTTGTGTCTTCCTCGGTTAAAATATTTTGCCCTGGCAAACTTATCTTTGGGGCAACCGTAGAGAGAAATGGGCATAAGTAATAGGTAACATGCTAAGGCAGTAAAAAAAAAAAAAAAATCCTTTGAAGAAAGATGCTAGTGGACAATTAACACACCAATTAATGTTATCCTTCAAGTAGCAGACAAAATTTCCGAGTCTGTAGATTAACACACCAAATGTACATTGATAGAGTGCAGTTTATTCATTCACATTATCTTGATTCTTACATGTTAACCGCCAACATATGAAAAACAAAAGACCAATAAAATGCATAACTATATGGACTACCTGAACTACTGTTAAAAAGTGTAAATCACTTTGGACATCAAAAGCAAACAAGTAAATCATGCTAGCATTTGCAACAATATGGAACTAAAAATTCTTTTGTTAGCCAATTGAATTTTTAGGTGAACTGAAGAAAAAAATCATACATATAATGAAGAGAGAATTATGATGGTTAGCATAGGCATGTAGCAGCAAACTGAAACATAGATCTTCGAACATGAAAACAGGATAAATCAATATACCAAATCAATAGAAAAAAAGCAAATATAGGAAAGTTTTAAACTCTATGGTTATGCCCACAGACATGCATCTACAACAGCACATATATTAAAATCAAATTAGTTAACTTTGTCATTCTGACCAAAACAATTGTGAACTTTTAGAACTCAAAAACGATTAGGACATTATTAGAATGGAGAGTTTGGTATTTATATGTCAAATTCAAGCATCTTCACCAATGCAGGGATATATTTATATATCGAGTTACACTATGGGAATGTGTAGGATTAGGTATAAAAAGATTTAACCGTTAAATTGTGTTTCGCTTTGACTAACATGAATGTGCATGGAACTGTAACAGATAGGTAGAGCAAGCAAAAGCCTATGGTACAGGTTTAGTTAGTGATAAGAGAGTATTCAATATTTAATGCTGGGGCCATAGAAAACTGGGTTAAAATTGATTTCAACATCCAACCATTAAATCATATCATGAACATATGGTATAAAAATTAACCTTAAATTGATGCAGCCATTGTGCTTGATTTCACTGCAAGCAAATAACAACAAACTTACTCATAATGCAACATATCTACGATCTAAAATATCAATGAAGTAACAACAAAAGAGCTACATGAAAGTTTATTTTTATACCTTGAACGACGATGAACACGTTTAGCAGCATGGACAATGTCAGCACTGTGCACATATCCCAAAGCCTATAGATCAATTTTATAAATAGTATTCACTTCAATTACATATCCAACTTGCATGAAATGATGAAAATACGTATTTCATCAGCACCAGGTTAGTAGCCAAAGTGTCTGAAAACAAAATAAATTAACCTTTTGTTTCATTTAGAAAAAGGCGCATGGTTTTGGATATTAAAGAAGGGGAGAGGCATCATAGAAGAAAGGAAATAAATTAAAATTGTGATCTTCCAGTTTTAAAATTCAGAGAATACCCAAAGAGAACTTAGTAATAGTAATGATATAATAGTATAGATTAGATATGCACTGCAAAGCAAGTAGTAAACAAACAACAGAGTGAGTTGAATAAATGAAAAAAAAAATCTATTTCTATGGTGTTGTGTACCACAAAAATGAAAATTAGTTAGCAAAGAAGAAACAAATGCGAAATAGCTTTAAACAGTTTATCGAATTCGAAGTGCATATTCAACTTTGTTATTCATTACTAAATACCATATATTAAATTGATAACTAGAACAATATACATAGTGATTTATGTCACAATATATTGATCTTATCATCATGTAAATTTTTTATAAATAATAACATAGTATATAAAAAGATTAGGGGACCTCGGTAAATCAACTATCATGGCTGCTTCAAATCGTTTCATCTGGGCAAACACATTAATAATCAAACATTTACTGATAATCAAAACTGAAGGCTTATTAAGGTCACTATGAAATTAGGGTCACTGTGAAATTGTATCCTATAACCTTCTGCAAATCTGGAACCGCACGAATGAAGGCTTACTAAGCGGAAGAGGCATTAATAGTAAAACCGACTTACTGTTAATCAAACATTTACTGATTGACAATTAAAAGAAGCTTAAAATTCAAAAATTATATTAACAGAGAACTAACGATCTTAGCAAAAAAATCAGATGATTACCTCAAAAAAATCGATTAGATCTACACAAGAGAAGTCGGAAGTGGAGATCGTAGCAGGCGATTAAATCATCTTAAATGTCTTGGTTTAATCGATCGATGAAAGTGGAGACGGCGGAGCAAATAACCCTAAATTCAGAGAATCAAAACGTCAAACAATCGATCGAAATTTGGGAATTCATAAAAACCCTAATTAGAAAAGAGACAGAATGGTGGAAATGGAAAAGGAGACAGAACGGAGATAATTAGAAAAGTAGCGGCCAATATTTTTTGGGTTGGTGAGAAACGAAAATTGGCTGATTAGATACGGGTAGAACACATGCCAAAAGCAAGCGATCCGAAGTTTAATGATCAACGGTCAGATTTTCGAGATTGGGAAGACGCGGATTGGTTAAGCTGTATCAAATTTGATACGGCTTAAAGCCGTACCAAATCTTTGAATCATGGTGTGTCAAATTTGCTATTATGGTGTAGTGTCAACCACTTCGGCCGACTCATGCAAGCACTTTCGGAGATGCGAGACGTGAAAGACGTTGTGTACTCCAGATAACTTCTCGGGTAAGTCTACCTTATAGGCCATTCGTCCAATCCTCTCAGTAATAGGGAACGGTCCTACGAACCTTGGTGCTAGCTTTCCAACTGCCCCAAAACGAACTACATTGCGTAACGGAGAAACTTTTATAAAGACCATATCCCCGACTTTGAACTCTAAGTTTGCCCTTCTCTGGTCCGCATAAGATTTCTGTCTATCTTGGGTCGTTTTCATCCGTCTTCGTATTAACTCAATCTTCTCAGAAGTGTCCCTTATCATGTCGGGCCCAAGTATAAGTCTGTCTGTCGTCTCCCACCAACAAGTTGGCGACTTGCACGGTCTTCCACACAGGGCTTCGAACGGTGCCATTCTGATGCTAGCTTGGTAACTGTTATTATATGCAAACTCCACGAGAGGAAGATGGTCTTCCCAAGTACCACCAAAGTCAAGTATGCATAGCCTCAGGAGATCTTCTAGTACCTTATTTACCCTTTCGGTTTGTCCATTCGTCCGTGGGTGATAGGCCGTGCTTAAACTCAGTCGTGTACCCATTGCTTCTTGCAGACTATTCCAAAACCGGCTAGTGAAAATCAGGTCACGATCACTAACTATGCTAGAAGGAACCCCATGCAACCGTACTATCTCTCGAAGGTAAATAGACGCTAGCCATGATGTGGTCCTCTTGCTTTTCACCGGAATGAAGTGAGCACTTTTCGTGAGTCTATCAACTATGACCCATATGCTAGAATTTCCCTTCCTTGACCTAGGAAGTCCATCCATGAAATCCATCGAGATACTCTCCCATTTCCATTGCGGAACCTCCAAAGGATGTAATAGTCCACCGGGCTTCTTCGATTCGGCCTTTACTTGCTGGCACAACATGCACTTCGAAATGAACTCTACCACGTCCTTTTTCATTCCAATCCAAAAGAAAATGCGTTTCATATCCCTGTACATCTTATCCCCTCCGGGATGTACAGTCATCTTCAAGTGGTGCGCCTCTTCGAGAACTTTCCTTACTAGGCCTCCCACTTGTGGGACACATAGCCTTCCATCGTGCCTTAGCCATCCCTTGTCATTTATGGCATACCTACTGAGGTGACTTGACGTCTCACCACTAATCAGCTTGTCCATGATTTCGACTATCTGTGGGTCTTCCTCTGTGAAGTCCCTACTTGATCTAGAAGTGTAGGTCTTAACTCAAGAGATGCTAGCGTAGCAGTCAATGACTCAATAGCAGGTGTAAAATCAAAGGTTCCTATAAACTCAAGGCTTTTCCTTTCAACAAACAAGGGGCTCAAAGTCAACCTTTTTCTACTTAGCGCGTCTGCCACCACGTTACCCATGCCAGGGGTATAGGCTATATCGAAGTCATATGATGCCAAGAATTCCATCCACCATTATTGTCTCATATTCAAATCTTTCTTTGAGAAGAGGTACTTGAGTGATTTGTGGTCGGTATACAGCTCGAACCTCTCCCCTAGAAGATAGTGGCGCCAAGCTTTAAGTGCAAAAACAATCGCGGCCAACTCCAAGTCATGCGTGGGATAGTTTTTCTCATGAACTTTAAGTTGTCTGCCCCCGTAGCATATTACTCTTCCTTCTTGCATTAGGACAGCGCCTAATCCCGTGCCGCACGCATCTGTGTACACCGTAAACATCTTGCCTCCGTCAGGTAATGCCAAAACTGGAGCTGTGGTGAGGGCTCTTTTGAGTCTCTGAAAAGCAGCGTCACACTCTAGATCCCATGCAAAAGCTAGGTTCTTCTTTGTTAACTTAGTGAGAGGGGCTGAAATCTTAGCGAAGTCCTTAATGAACTTCCTGTAGTAGCCCGCCAAACCGAGAAAGCTCCTCACCTCTGTCACATTCTTAGGAATTTTCCACTCTTGTACCGTGACTACCTTTGCGGGGTCCACGGCTATGCCTTGCTTAGAAACTACATGTCCAAGGAACCGAACTTCCTTCCTCCAAAAATGGCATTTGGAGAACTTAGCCTTTAACTGGTGTGCTCTAAGTGTTTCCTTGACTTCCCTGAGATGTCTAGCATGCTCTTCTTCATCTTTTGAGAAGATCAAAATATCATCCACGAAAACTACCACAAACTTGTTAACGAACTCCCGAAATACCCTACTCGTCAAATCTACAAAGTATGCGGGTGCATTTGTTAACCCAAACGGCATGACGAGCCATTCGAAGAACCCATCTGGAGTCCTAAACGCAGTTTTGTCAATGCTATCCTCAGCCACTCTAAGCTGATGGAATCCTGTGGCTAGATCGAGTTGAGAGAAAACATATGCTCCCACAAGCTGGTCAAACAAATCGTCGATTCTTGGTAGTGGGTGCCTATTCTTCTTTGTCAGCTTGTTTAATTCACGATAATCTACAGACAGACGTAGCGATCCATCTGCCTTAGTAGCGAACACCACCGGAGCACCCCATTTAGAAATGCTTCGTCTTATGAAATTTTTCTCAAGCAACTCGTTAATTTGTTTACTGAGCTCTCTTCTATCTCGTGGGGCCATGTGCCTAACGGGCAATGAAACTGGCTTGGCATTATCAACAAGATAAATTCGGAACTCTATCTTGCATTTAGGAGGTAATCCCCTCACTTCATCAAAGACATCTGGATATTCTCGGACCACTCTTACAGTTTGCAAATTATCGACGGACGAGTCAAGAGATTCAAGATAACACAACATGACTAAACCTTTAGGGTTACAAGAAATTTCAAGGGTATTATCAAGGCGAGTCATGAGCCTCACTACCCTTCGTTCAAAATCAAGAATGGCTCCATAATCGGACAGCCAATCCATACCTAGGATCAAACCGTATCCCATGAATCCGAGAACATAAGCATTCCACGTGAATTCTACGCTTAAGATAGAGATCCTAAAATCCACACACATCATAGATAAATGGGCGGAGGCCCCAATTGGATTTGAAACTATAATGGGATCCTCAACCAGACTAGTACTTAGGTGCAGATTTTCAACAATAACAGAAGAAATAAAAGTATGCGATGCGCTAGATTCAAATAACGTTCGAACAGGAAAGTCAGAAATGTAAACAAGGCTTTCTACGGAAATACTACTACCTCGGTCAAGAGCTGGAGTGGTGTTGAGAGCATGCATCTGCCCTCCAGAAGGTCCTGCTCGCTGGGTCTGCCCTTGCCCTTGCTTCTTAGGGCAATCCTTGCTGATGTGTCCAGTATCTCCACAATGAAAGCATTCACTCAATTTCCTCTTCTTTTTTCTACAGTCTTTAGCTAAATGTCCCATAATACCACAAAAGTTGCACTTCCTTGTCTCACGTGGTTTGTTGTTGCTCTTGTTATTCTTATTATTCTTGTTGTTCCCCTTCTTGAAGTCAGCTTTCTTATTCTGAGTCTCATTAGGCTTAACCTCCTTCTTGCTATTCTTGTCTTCCTCATGAAGTAGAGCCATATCCACCAAGCTTTCAAAGGTCGCCCCCATGGGTATATGAGTTAGGGCCAAGCTGTGTAGTGGCTCGTTCAATCCTCGAGCAAAGCGTACAGCCTTTTTCTGGGCTGTGTTGACCAAATCCAAACCGAACCGAGCAAGCTGATTAAACTTATTCACGTACTCCCTAACAGACATGTCCCCTTACTTGAGTGCTAGGAACCTCTCCATCTGAAGGTTCTCTTCTGCTGACGATAAGAATTTAAGCCCAAACCTCTCTCTAAAGTCTGCCCAAGTCTCAACTGGCCTGGTAGCGTTGGTGACTTCCCACCAAAATGCACCTTCCTTTTTCAAGAACTATGCTGCCAACTGAACTTTCCTATGGTCCTCCATATCAAAGATAATGAACAAGTCTTCAGTCTCCTTTAGCCAGTACCGTGCCTCAACAAAGGTTTCAGTTCCAACAAAGTTCTTGCCGCCCATTGCTTTAAAGTCTTTGCATATTTTGGCAAAGGCGGTACCTGGTGGAGGAGGAACCGCAGCCACTGGGGGAGGAGGAGGAGGGATGTCTGTCGGGCCCGCGTCGTTGGCACTGGCTTCTAAGTACCTTCGGAACCATCCAGGCATGGGTATTCCTTCAGGCAGGTTAAGATCAGCCATGCTGAAAAATGAAAAGAAAATGATTCAAACGAGGAAACAAAGGGAAGTGCTAATGGATTTTGGGGAATAGCCTTTTTAAATATAAAACTTTTCTTGAAAAATGCTTCTTTATAAATGGTTTTGAAAATAGTTTCATAAGGTTTTTAAAACTTTTTTCCCAGCCTGGTAACCTTCTGCTCTGATACCAAATGTAACACCCCACCTCCGCTAGGGTCACTCACAAAGGGAATGCACTAGTTTTGGTGGAGTATTATCTTGGTAAACATACACAGAGATATCACAAGGCAGAACATAAATAAAGCAGCGGTAGAAATTAAAAACCAACTTTTTATTACTTTCAAGAAAAGAGTCAAAACCTCATATATCAAGATACAAATTATTCCATTACATCAAGTTCCAAATAAAGAAGCATAACTTAAGATAACAAAAGTAAATTATTCCCCATAAATAGCAGAAGCAGCCATAACATAGCTCAAGACCAAATCGTACATGAGCTGTCAGAAAGCAAGCTAAGTCCAAGCTAAGAGCTAGTGTTTCCTCCCTGAGAACCTGGGGGGGAAAACGAAAGAAAAAGAGGCGAAAGAAAAAGGGTCAGTCATAAAGACTGGTAAGCCCTAGTGACTTTCAGTATGAAAACTAGTAAAGGTAACATGATATGTGAAAACTAGAATTAAACATAAGGATGATAATAGAACTGGTAGGATAATTAAGATAACAGGATAAGTCAAGTCTAGCATCGCATATTCGAGATTCGCTGCACCAACTGTACTAGTATTCTAACCCATGTCAAGTATTAATCATGAAATGATCCCTTGGCCCAATATCATGAAGTGACCCATTACGGGGTCCTACGGTACGATCTACTAATCGATTGGCTCCCTACAAGTTCTAGGTTGTCATGTGTCTGTGTCATACGGCCCTATCCTGAAATGTAGTTACTTGTGCTAGGTCCACCATAGGGTGTATCAAGCCCTATGGTGCCAACCATCGACACGAATCAAGCACGCACAATGTAAATCTACGGGTGCCCAATGCCTGCTTTTTCAACTCCGGAATACATGCACGACCATAGTCCACCTGAACCTACAATGGCGCACCTACTCAGTCGTCGTTCTGGTCGCTTACAATCAGCCCAGTAATCGTGCCCCACTCTACCTAGTTCCAGGGTATCATGATACTTCCGAGTGGGTTACTGCTGAAAAGGACCACGTAACTAGGGTTTCTAATGGGTTAAGTGTTGTCATTCAAATTCGTGACTTAACCCTATCCAGATCATGTATCAAATTGGTTAAGTGTGTTCAAGAAGTTCATGACTTAACCCTATCAAATCATCGTGTCAAGTTGGTTAAGTATATTCAAGTGGTTCATGACTTAACCCTATCATGTGGCATTAATTCATTAGTGCACCCTAACCTCTCACATTAGACTAACTGTTGTGGTCACTGGATTTGCCAGGCGGTTCCGGGAAAATTTACACCACAACATAGTCTAACCTCGGGTTTTTCGTGTGATATGACCAACTACCCACATTGGATCCTATTGTTTGCAGCCACTGGATTTGCTGGGCGGTTCCGGGCAGATTTACACTGCAAACTCAACCCAACCTCGAGTTGGCCATTTTCAAGTTTATCTAATTGTCATGCCCACGTTCAAATTTTCATATCAAAATTCATGTCGAGTTTTCATGTCATGTTTCATGTCAAATCGTGTCAAGTTCATGTCCATATTCAGGTTCAAGTCATAACAATGTTCATGTTCAAGTTCAAAGCCAATTCATTTTTTACCTAGTCTACCCAAATCGTATTCCCATCGCACGCAAGCTCGAATCAATACAAATTAATCTAATTAGGGAATAACATAAAAAGGAACGGGTATAAGGCGGCAAAAGTGATTATAGCATAGCATGGTATGACTTGAGATAAATGATTATAACATTACTGACATATGGAATATTGGCCTAGAACATAAAGATTCCAAGTCTAGCAGAATAAGGTACTAGTCAAGATAACAATTGTCATAAGGTAATAGTATAGTCATGGTAACGATTGACATAAGGTGATAGTCATAAACATGTGACTAATAGCAGATTCAACATGATAATATGAGGGGTTTTTCTTTTTGATTTACAACATGAATAAGCCCAAAATCAGTGTCATAGTTATATATTCAAAAGTCAAGATCCAAGAAGAACAAGAATGGATGTAAAACAGTCATCATACATAGGTCCAGCTTCAATTTACAACATGTTCATTTACATTTTAAATTGAAAATAACTGGGGCTTACGGATCGTGGTTCGAGAATCAGAAAAAGAGAGTAAATGTTGAATCTTTATATGCTTAGTCAAGTCCTAACAGAAATCCCCAAATCAGCAACGTAGTTTCGACGTAGAAGAAGTAGTCTCTTTCTCTAACTTTTCAACCAGAATCAGAGCAGCATAAGGTCAGAAAGAATTTTGTGTAGAAAGACTAGTGTTAGGGGCTGTATATATAGGGTCAGGTCAACGAATGTGGACAGAAACGAGGCCAGAAACATCAGAGTGAATCCAGCTTCAAAAGTGGACTCGGCCACCAGGTCGACCCCCAGGTCGACACTATGGTCGCCTTGGTCCTGGGCAGGTCGACTACATAGTCGACCCCCAGGTCGACCTGGTCCTGGGCGGGAAATTTCGTGCCCAGTCCATTCTGAGGTTTGAAATTCGAATTTTGAATTCGAATTGAGCTGTTTTTGAACTTGAAAACTTCGAAAGGTCATAACTTAGTCATACGGACTCCGATTTTCGAAAACTCGGACTCCTTTCCAAGCAGAATTTCGAGACAACGCAATAGTTCAACCCGATTCCCTTGATTATTATTTTAAAATTTAATTCTGCTTTGATTTATGGTTATTACATGTTATAAAAACATGGGTTCTTACAAAACCAATACCTATTTGCTTGAATATAGACTTCAATGGTTTATGAGTTAACCTTAAACAAAGTGCAGAAGTTAGAGAGCCCAAAAGAAGCAAGATAGGGGAGAAGTCTACTGACAATCAAAGCAAACTCTGCGATCGATTGACAATATCCTGAAGCTTACTACCATAAGATCATCACCGCAAATCGACCGTTGTGACTATAACTGGTCGACCGGCCAGCGTCAACCTGGATCAATAAGCATTAAGAAATATACAGTTTTCTCTTCCTTTTTTCTTTTCATTTTTAAAATTCAAATCCCTGAATTTTGAACAATTTTTTTTTTTTGAATTATACATGTTGTTTTAGAAATTTAAAATTTGAATATTCCAAAGAAATTTGTATCACTTGGATTTAAAGTCAAAAGGGCGATTTTTAACATTCAAATAATTTTTCTTGACAAAACCGACCGGTTTTTATAGTGATTGCAAACACTTATTATTATAATATATTAAACAATAGTAAAGTAGAACTTTTAAAGCTCTCTCCTTAATTCAAGGGGTTCTCTCTATTCTCCTTACTTCTATCCAAATATTTTATTTTTAAATTAACTTTTCACTTTACATTTATTTACTGTTTCTTGCTTGTTATTTTACTTCTTCTAATATTATACATTTTTATATGAACATTTCAAAATTTACACAACTATTTATTAATAACTAGCTACTACTATTTTATATTTAAGTCCACATATTTAAATTAATTACAAAACCCAAAATTTAAATAATTTAAATAAATTAACTAATATTTCTTTTAAATACTAAAAATGATAAAATTATGTTTTGGCTCCTAGTACATACATTTCAAATTTTCTATAATCAATTTATTTTCTCTTAATTATTTTCTAATATTTTACATTTAGTACCATATTTTACAATTAAGTACATAATATTAAAACTATTTAAATAACTTTAATAAACTATTGTTGAATTCGTTGATTCGCCTAAAAAATCGCATCAATATTAACCATATTCATATTAATATATATATATATAAACACTTCAATCACATAATACAAATTATATACATAAATAACTGTCATAAGTTAAAAGTTGAACTCACTTACGTCAATAAATTTACCATGTATTGCATTGTAATATTAATGTCAAACACTTACATTTAAGAATTTATATAGTTATTTACAAAACACTGTATAGTATCACTTAACATTGTACATTTAAGTCGATATGTTTAAATTAATTGAGATTTTGAACAAATAGATCCAATCAGTAAATGATTGTTAATTTATCTAAACGCAAAATGTGATGTTTTAAAATGTATATCATGTTCACAAAAACAAAAATAGCAAAATTAGTTTTTCTTCCAAATATAAAGTTAAATAAGTCATGCAGTTTAAATAATAAATGTAAACAATAATAAAAAATTTAATATATTAAATACACTTATCTCAATAAATTTATCACAAATTGAACAAACAATTTTCGCTTTAAATACCTACGTTTTAACATTTCAATAATTATTTGTTGAACCTCTTCAATTCATTCATAATATTTTATATTTTTATTCATATGTTTAAACTACTCATAAGATTTTAAATTCTAATTATTCAAATAACTATAGAGAGTATTTAGTCCATTTTTCTAATAACTCCTAAAAATATACGTCAATTTGGCTATGTATATTCATATTAAAATAAATTATCCATGCAACTATAAAGATTTGTAAATCACATAACATGCATGAACGATGTATATCAACAATAATAATGAAGATAATTTGTAAATTAGTTATTGTTATCGGTGATAGCTCTTTAGTTAGTTTATCATTATGTTTATTATATATGTATGGGCTTAATTTGTTATGAAAGCCCATAGTAGTGTTCGGCCCATGGAATAGTATTAGGCTGCAACTATATAAATTTGAGTTTCCCTCTTGTACAACCCTAATAAAAGAAAAGTAAATCAAATTAATGACGTCTGATAATTACATCTCAACTATCGTATTCTCACTACGCCATATATGGCTTATTACAACGAAAATCCAAGGTGTTGCTAACTAAAATGTTGCCACAACTATGCTAATTTTTGTCTATTACAATGCACGCTTCAATGTGTTAGCATAGACACCAACATGATGTTGCAGTAGCTCTAGATATATTCTAATTAAAAAAATTAAAAAAATTACACCTCAGTGATCCACGCCATTAGTTCAAAAAAAATCTCAGTTGTCCATCTACAATATCAATCCACACCTCATATATTTCTTTTCCCTCTTTTATTTTCATTCCCTCCGCTTTCAGATCAGGTTTTCAGATCTCGCTCAAATCCTTAATTTCATTCCCAAATCGGATTTAATGGCCTTGAGCGATCAATATTAACCGACACTACTCCACAACTTTTATCACTAAAGTTCGCTTCTCTCTCTGATGCAACTCCGAGAAATCCCAACCTGAGGCGCCACGGTCCGAGCCACGCACCTCGACTCTGAGGAATCAAAAGGTCTTTGTGTATTTAATGTTCTCAACTCTGAGCAAGCAAAAATCTATGTCCTTCATCTGTTGCTAAATCTATTCTGGACTGAAATAAGGGTAATTTTTAGATCTTCCGTTAATTTTGTTACCTCGTTTGGCTTCGATTTTCTGATAATTTTACTACCATGTATGTTTGGGCAGGAGCTGGATGGTGGTCGTTGTGTTTATTCAGATCTGGTAAATGTTTTAAGTCTGTTTATAGATAATCTTGTCTTCCATCCACTTACCGTTACTAATTTATCAGATTTTAATAATTGTTTTAAGACGGTTTATAGAGCTCTAAAGCCAGCAGTTCGGAAAACTTATTTGAACTATGACCTCGACAAAAAATGGGAGGATATTATTATAATTATTTGGGAAAATTACCACCATTGTCTGGCACTGGTTTATACTTTAGAGCTGTTAAATCCTAACTATGAGAGCTCATTCTTGAAACGTTTGCCTGTGCGATTGTAGAGAGGTAAGGAATTCTAGTGTACACAAATTTAATGTAAAGTAATAAGTTGATCTTACCTTTGGTGAATTGAAACTCAATTTTTTCGGCAAATTAAATTTATTTTATGCTAGAAAATACATGTATAATATGAGCTGATAAAAAACATATAAGTAGACTCTCGATACTGGTCTAGTAAATCTGATAACTTAGCCTACCCTGTGCTATCTCAAAACCTTGGCCTTAAAACCACAAAATGGTGTATCAATTTTACTGTATCTTGAATTAAAACCACAAACTTTGAACCAAATATATCACTCCCTCAATATTTTAAAAATGGTGTTCAACTACATTAAAAAATGGTGTATCAAATTTTTTTTGACAGAACTTGTACATCATCCATTTCATTTCAAACCATGAAACTTTTATTCTGCATCAAATTGAATTAGAAAGTATATTCTCTTGACTTGGAAATTTGTAATTAGTCTCCCAGTTTAGATCAAAGGTAGCAACCTTTAGGTTGCATTTGAAACACCCCTATATAGTTAATCAAGGTCTAACTCATATCCTATGCTTTATCTAACTCCATTAGCTACAATGATATGGAGGCAAATGGTTGATAGATGGATGACGGAAGCGACAAGAAGACAATGGGGACGGATAGTGCATGAATAATATTCTAGCAACAATGAATTTAATGACTATGATGAAGGTTGACAGTTCATAAAGGTATATTACATAGCATTTAAAAGAACTAATGTTTTTTGTTGCAAACAGGAAAAAACTAGTTTCGAATCATTTGATGCAATTTATTATGCAGATTCAGATCGTTACTGGTATTTTGTGTTTACAAATTTGTTTTGGATTTAATGTAGTTGATCAATACGAAGGTTTTCTATGCAGTGTAACATAATATTTGGAATAAATGTGCATCAATTTTAAACACTGTATTCAGAAACTGGCAGTTTATGGAGCTATGTTTATAGCACTTTAAGAATTAAAAATTTATCTAATTTCTTGTTGCATTCCATGGAGCATTGCAGAATCAGGTGTTGTTGTTGGTGCTTTTTGTATGATGAGTTTCAGAGTTTGGTTTTAATTTAATGCATTTCGTCAATATATATTTTCGTGTAGCTGAACACCATTTGTTAGCATTCACGCAAAACTTTTTGAAGTAATGTTAAAAGTAGATTATTACAGCAACACCATTTTGATAATGTATGTGCTTACCCCTGTATACATGTTTGTACTGGAAACAGGCAATTGGAAAAGGATGTGGAGACTATAATCAATGTTCTACAGCCCGGTCCTTTAGGAATTATAGAGCACAAGTTTTCTGTTGAGGTGGTGGAAGAAGCAAAAGCATTGTTGAAAGAGCGATTGCCAATTGAAGACTGAATTTTGCATTAGACAGCAATGTCAAAATCAAAAGCATGCATGATAGTAAAGGTCACTCCAGTTGTTTAAGGTACGTACTTATCTACATGTTCATTGCCAACATACAAATAGCAACTGAATTTGGAATCTCACCTATTGAATTTCAAGTAGTTTAAGCTGCTTTTGGTTTTGTTTGCAAAGAAATTATTGATATTGGGTGGATGTCATGGCTAAGGGATTATCAATATACCTATTATTACATTTTTAACTTCTAAACTTATTTGTTATTAGCCATTCTACTCTTGTATGTTATTTCCTTAGTAATAGTTTTCAAAATAACAGTTCATATGAACTGTTAGTTTACATCAAAAATCAAACTTTTCACAACCCTAGCAATTTTAATTATATTTGATCTAAATTTTGGCTGAAGGATCCACCACTTTATCTATTTAATGAAGGAATTCAATGAAGAATCCACCACTTTATCTATTTTTAAATATATGCTATTTGAGTATATTCATCTCAAATTTCAGAAAAAGCCAATTGTTAGGCATAGCTTGCTTTTTTTCCACTTTTAAGGAGCATTAATTAGCAACACACAACTCGTTGTTTCCTGGAGTCGAGATTGCTTCAGAAGCCATCGCCACCGATCGACCAACGTGCTCCACCCATCTGTGCTCTTTCCACGCTCTTATGTGATGACCCCAAATGGTAATTGGCCTTTGCACCTTCAGATTGTGCAATCTAGTAATGCATATTACAATGCTCGTGTTGTACTTTTATTGACATTTGTATGTAATTATTGACATATGTAATGAATTCAGTTATTTTCTGTATTGAAGTTGGTATAAACTTGAATTGTTGTTCTTTTAATGTGAGTAATTATGTTTGCTATTAGTGAAATAGCGGTTATAATTATAATGTTATGAAAATTTTGATTAATAGCAGTTGAGATATAATTACTTTTAATAGTTGCGAAACAAATTTTAATAACTGCTAGAAACAGTTGTAGAAAAGTTGACTTTATTACGCTTGCAGATGTAACTAGTGGCGCATGCCAGTTGTAAAAGACATATTACAACTGTTTTTGGCGGTTGTGAAAGGGTATTTTTAGGTGTAATGGTACCTGTGGCAACACATGTACCGATGTTTAAATAAAAACGGTGTTTTTGTGTGTGTGTGTGTATATGTCGATAGACCTTTATTATGATTGCTATCAAACAAACCACTCAGGACTTGAGTGTTAACTCTGGTTAGCTTGCAATCACTTGGATAAAGTGTAAAAGAATCTGGGAATTTGGAATTTGAATGCCTGAAATCTCGGGTTGGATGAAATCGTTCGGCTTGAGTGGAAAGAAACTCTATCTTAATACTCCATCTTCGGATTGAAGATAGCTCTGGGTCGAAAGTTTCGGGTCGAACTCGACCCGACCATATACTGGAAAACTCTGGCAAATGAGCAGCATCGACCCGACCTCAAACTGAAGCGGTTGCCAGGCACCGTCAACGTGGCATATTCTTGCGGCAATTGACTTGCTCCACTCTCCTATAAACCCGGATCAGGTTCCACCTTTCACGCACAACTTGGATAGGCATTCTCCACGATTTCCACTTCGGCTCCAAGAGACACTGGATGCTTGCCACATGGCAGTTCGACATGGACCCGAACCTTGCTTGTAAATACATGTTTTTACGGCTATTGGAGAGGATCTTTTTTCTCTATTTGGATTTTCTCCTCCATTAACACAAGGATATTGCGCTTCTCCTCAAACATGAGGACATTGTGTCACCACTGAGTTAACTGCTTAAAGAAAGGATTCTGTGCATTAACTCATACATCCAACACAAGGATTTTTGTGCATAAAGACTCTTCTTTCTCCTCTTCTTACAAATGTACTGATTTCTCCTGTAATCTGTCAGTATAAGCAAAAGATCATTAAGTGGACGTAGGCTCGGACTGAGCGGAACTACTATAAAAATATCGTGTGTAACGACCCGGATTTTGAGCGACTTTGGTTATCGACATAAGCTCGATGTCGATAACCAAAACATCGAAAAATCCTGGTAGTTAATGAAAGAAATTAGAGGGTGAGGAAAGATAAGATAGAAACTTAGAATAGAAGAAGAAGAACACAACATCAAAGTAACACGAACCTCACAGCGGAACGAATAACATATAATAGATAACATAACTTTGAAATATAACAGTTATATATACAATAGCACTTATCAGAGTACATCACTTACAACACAGCGGAACAAAACTCTATATAACTAACGCTAAAGCCTTCTGCTCCAAGCTCCTTTAGATAGATCTGAAAAATCCTGAACTACTTGACTGCCCGTACAAATTTAGGCACCCAAGAGTTTAGGTAGAACAAAACAAAATAAACTCTGAGTCAGTCATGGGACTGGTGTGAGTAGACTCAAATCATTTAAACAGTTATATGATATCTCATAAGACCACGCCGTGAATACGGAACGAGTTTTTCCCTTATGAGAATCCAAATATCTTTACAAAGCAATATCATTCTGATATTATAATAATGTCTAAATACAAATAGATATCAATCTAGCAGAAACGCTTGCATCTCACGTTCTACATATATAGTATACAATCAAAATCGCAAGCACGTATTGTATGATTGGATTTCCAACTATGACAAGGTATGGAACCACCTTCCGATCAGTGTACTCTAGGAACGATACACTGGAATTCAACAAGAACATCTTGCAGCTCAGCCACACATGACCGACCACTCATTTCGCTTGAGTGTATCGAATGTACATCACCAACGGTTGGGATCAGCAACCGTTCCCGTATATATATATGGGACAGCACTGATAGATTAAAGAAGCAAATGAATATTCTCTAGATAGGTGATTATACACCCTACTTCGGTGCGACCGACTTAGCCATGTTGCCTGCTCGATTTCTATCATTTACCGGATGTGAGGCTAGAAGCTACGCATATCTTTTCATATCATATCTTCATTTACTTGGAACACCACATCGTCATACCCGCCCAATCATTATCGATTTCTCTAACAGCATCACGGGTATGAAGCTAAGAGAAACGAATTCCTCCGCCACCAAACGTAATACGTTGAAGAGATCAACATATATGATTCGTTGAGAATACTCCGTCAGACATTCATCCAAAAAAGTTGTCCTAGGACTGGACAAACCGAAGGTACTATTCAGTACATCCATCTTAGGCACTGTTATCTAAGACTTATACAATAGCCCTTGCACTTTACTTCGTCTTCAATTTTCTTCATCGTATTTGATCACAACGCTTATGTCAATACGGAGTGGTTCTTCGGATAATAATCCAACCGGTCTCTCCATATTTACAACGTAAAATGGTCAAAACTTTGATAGTCTGTGATTTAACTATCAAATGAAAACATGTCCGTGTACAAACAACGATCTAAATTCCAAATGGAATTATCGACCCAATCATCAAACACACACACACATATATATATATTCATATTTCCTTATTTTCTATATTTAGAAAATATTCGTTATCAATGTTAGAAAATATTTCCATTGTTTATTTACGTATCACTATCCTTCCATAACTATCAGACTCTAACTATAAACTAACAAGAGAACAACTTCCTAAGTATAAACCCCGAAGGCCGAAACCAACATCAGATCGATACTCAGGAAACCATTCAACTTATTAATCTCTAGCCAGTTTATAATTTTGCTTAACTCTATATTCTTTAACACCATTCGCTCAACTCTAGATCGCAGCGATCACAATGGTTACGCCTGATTCCCTCAGGAAACATCCGACCGCCGTAGGCCATTTACAGCCCTGCGAATTACGCTAGCAGTCGTGCTAAATGGCAACTCATCCTGAATAACTATGTTTGTTTTAACTTTAATTGTTTAATTCTAACTGGTTCACTCTAAATGTTTAACTCTAACTGTTTAAATTATTCATTTATAAAGATTTACTTTTAGTAACGGTTCTTATCTTTACAAATGATTTCCTTTTTATAACTCTATTTATTTTCTAAATATTCCCTTTTCAAATTTATTCTTAAAAATATTCTTTCTTAAATTCTCGGAAAAATTCGCCATAACCTCCTTTGTCTCGGGAGCATCGGGAAAATCCCCAAACCCTACACAAGCCTTTGCATTCAAAAAGAAAATGATTTGCAGTTATTTCCATACACACACAATCAACACAGATTATAAATCACGTCATATATCACAATATATGAAAACAATCAAATAACTGTTGAGGAATCCAGTCGGATTCCTCTAACCTGTTTCCCTGCATCCACAGATGTTACACAATAAAATCAACATCACTTTCAGTTCCATATGATATATTCTGTTAAACAGAATCAATATAGAAATTCAACTAACTAACTAGCAGTTCAATCAAACAGTCAACACACAGTCAATCAGTCAATATTTAATAGTTCTAACATTACAACATGAAATTATAAACTGTTTGGAGTTAGTGAGATTTACTCACATTTGCAGTTCATCGTTAAAGAACGATAAACTGTTGTTTGATTTGAATCAAACAGTTTAATTCGCCGTAAATTCAAACGAGCTCCAATCCACTTCCAGTCAGCTTCATTGTGAAGCTCTCATCCATATGGTCCCAACGTATCCCGTTTCGCTGTATTTCGATCATGTATGACGAAGTTATAGCATTTCAAAGTTTACACTATTTAAAATAAATAAAACTCTAATTAAAACCCATTGGGCCTAACCCCTTATCTCTTGGCCCACTAACCTTTACAAAAACCGGACCCGTTTACTTTCCTTCTTCCCTAATTGACTACTTCCGCCGTGACTTCCTGAAGAAAACTCCACCGTATTCGATCTTCAATCCCCATCACCGGTCCTTCCCTCCTCCGCTATAAATCATGGGAAAATCACCAAAAATCCACTCGTTCAACACTCTTCCTCTACATACCCAAAAGAGCCAGCTCGAGCTCAATCTCCCCATCGCTTCGCACACCAGCATCCACGCACCAGTGTTTTTGCTCAACAGAATTTAACACCGAATACCACCAAACCTTCCCGCGAGACACCATTCAACCTCTCGAACTCATTTACGATCTCACCATCATCGATTTGCACTTCCTTTTGCCACAATAGCAAACCCTACATCAACACTGAAGTAATTCGAGCACTTCAAACCGAAGTCGCAGTGAGCAAAATCGGTATTGTGATGAAGCTAAGCCATCCAGGAATCCAAAGATCATCGTTTTAGGATTTATAACTTTGTTTTTGATTTTGTTATGAATTTTTGAGGATTGAAAGTGTTTACTGTAAGAACATTTTGGTGGCTCGTTGGTTTTTGACCAGAAGAACTTGAAATTAGGTTTTAAGAGAAGTTAGTGGGGGTATTTATAATGTTAACAAATTTCTAGATATTTTTCTAGATATTTTTAGATATTTTTATTTATCCTTTTCTATTCGTATCCGTCTTCTAAAAATCCTTACGATCACGTATGATGCCTAAAAATCATGAAAATTGACATGTAGCTAGAGTTCGACATTACGGTCCCAACGAAACTGGTTTCGTCGAATTCCGACTCCATATGCTCACACAACGTATTTTTAATCGTCGAAATACTGACTGTTTTTCACTCTAAAAATCCGTACGGCCACATAGTGACTCTAAAAATCACGAAACTGGAATTCTAACAACTATTTGACACTGCGGATCCAGCAAAACTGGTTTCGTCGAAAACGGAGTTCGTTTGTAAAACTGGCTATTTTTAAACCCCTGAATAATCTATTTAAATATATAAATATATATAAATAAATTAAATTAAATATTAATAATTTAATACCATCGTATATATCCACATAAAATATACCACAGCTCCTAAATATTCATATATGGATTTATAGCTCGATATTCCAAATCAATATTATATCGATATTCAATTTATATTGAAATACCTTTTTATAAATCGTTTATAAATTATAAAGGAATTCCATAGCGACTTTTCTAAAATTTGACGTGCACGTAAATCAAAATTTACACGACGAAATACCGATTTTTCTCTTCCATTAGAAAACTATTATCTAATCGGTCCTGACGGTTCTTGTTTCACAGAAATCCGACTTAAAACGGACCCTGTATATTCAGTTGAAGTTCAAATCGCCAAATAGCGAACTGCAGCGCCATTTCGAGCTCGATTATAATTATATTATAATTCTACGTTCAAACCGTCGTTTATATAATATATTCGTTATTATAATTCAACTCTAAACTGAATTATATATTTTAAATTGTCCACTTCACATAGTATTGTCAATTCCACTATTTCCGACTATTTCAGAAATAAATATCTTTTATTCTATTATTTATATTAATTAAATATAAATATTATTTAATTCCAGTTATTAATATCGTTAAATTGATATTTAATAATTAAATTAGTTAATTATTCTCCTGCCAAATTACGGGTCATTACAATCTTTCCCCCTTAAAATAATTTCGTCCTCGAAATTGCTAAGGTAGAGGACGACCCTATCTACTGGGTAAAATTCTATCTGTTTACCTCTTATCTCTGGTTTCAACTGAACCCATTAATATCGACTAAAATATTAATTCATTTCGACTAACTAAAATTTTCAAAAAATCCTGAAAATTTTCTAATGCTTTATATTTTCGGAAAATTTTGCCATACCCTCCTTTGTACAGCCATATCGGTAAAACCACAACTCGCCTCTCTAGGCCTTCTCCAACCCAAAGAAAATCAAACAGCCAAGCGGCTTGCCAATTCGGCTCATCAAAGTCTCATACCCAATATATATTATAAACTGGTACCCTTTTGTCTGGCATATCGTTATATCCCTCACATCTGCCATCAATTCAGCATATACCAATGTCATGCCAATCAAACTCCAAATTAGTTTTATCTCCAACACAAACATTCGCTTTTTACCAAGCCAAATATCATTTCAACTCGAGTTCCTTCTCGATTCCCAACTCTTAACTTGATTATCACAATACACTTCAAATTTGAATCTCCCAATCCAATTTGTCTTGATATCATTCTAATTCAATCTTAGTTACCACTTTACTGGCTTTACTTTAATTCAAATTTGCTTCCACAAATTTCTGTTAAATTTGTTTTTTTAATTCAAACAGTCTTCCCCTGGGAGTTTTTAAACAGTTTACTCTTTTCAAAAATCAAATTTTCCTTTTTGAAATTCAACACCACTTGTCTTTCCCAAAACAAATTCAAAACAGTATCTCTGGTAGTAATTCATCACTTACAACTCGAAAATGAATACTGATGATGTAGCTGTCATCATCAGAATCTATTTTCCAGCAATCGAAGTGAGTTCAATACCATAAACCATTTCTAAACATTTCCACTTTGAAATTCATTTCAAAATATAATTCACACCGCTTGTAAAACAATTTAAAATTTCCCAAGATCTTAAATTTTCCTTATTTTTAATCCAAATCCATTTACAAACGCTTATCCAATTTTCCAGAGTTTTAATTCAGTTTCTAGCTAAAATTTCAGATTTAACCCATCTGATTTCACGTATTTCACTTATATGAATTCTGATTGGTTATTTACATAACCATTTAATTTATAATCTTACTCGATTATAATAACAACCAATATATCCAATATATTATAATTTTGATATATATATATATATATATATATATATATATATATATCTTCTCTATATCAAGATATACCTTGGGTAAACTTATTTTAATTTAGCCTCTTTTCAAAATATATCGTGACGACCCATCGTATTCAAGTGTTTAGTAACTCCTACCGATACAGTGGATCAAACTGATCGACCAGAACTCATAAACAACTCAACCAATGAATCTCCACAATAAAAATTATTTTTATATCAAATAACAAATACATTCACTCGTATATACACTCAAACTCAATTTAGGGTATTACTAACCCTATCTCTACCGAGTCCGCCACAGAGCCAAGGTAATTCTTAACTTAAGCTCTGATACCAACTGTAACGACCCGGATTTTGAGCGACTTTGGTTATCGATATAAGCTCGATGTCGATAACCAAAACATCTAAAAATCCTGGTAGTTAATGAAAGAAATTAGAGGGTGAGGAAAGATAAGATAGAAACTTAGAATAGAAGAAGAAGAAGAAGAACACAACATCAAAGTAACACGAACCTCACAGCGGAACGAATAACATATAATAGATAACATAACTTTGAAATATAACAGTTATATATACAATAGCACTTATCAGATTACAGCACTTACAACACAGCGGAACAAAACTCTATATAACTAACGCTGAAGCCTTCTGCTCCAAGCTCCTTTAGATAGATCTGAAAAATCCTGAACTACTTGACTGCCCGTACAAATTTAGGCACCCAAGAGTTTAGGTAGAACAAAACAAAATAAACTCCGGGTCAGTCATGGGACTGGTGTGAGTAGACTCAAATCATTTAAACAGGTATATGATATCTCATAAGACCACGCCGTGAATACAGAACGGGTTTTTCCCTTATGAGAATCCATATATCTTTGCAAAGCAATATCATTCTGATATTATAATAATGTCTAAATACAAATAGATATCAATCTAGCAGAAACGCTTGCATCTCACGTTCTACATATATAGTATACAATCAAAATCGCAAGCACGTATTGGATGATTGGATTTCCAACTATGACAAGGTATGGAACCACCTTCCGATCAGGGTACTCTAGGAACGATACACTGGAGTTCAACAAGAACATCTTGCAACTCAGCCACACATGACCGACCACTCATTTCGCTTGAGTGTATCGAATGTACATCACCAACGGTTGGGATCAGCAACCGTTCCCGTATATATATATATATATATATATATATATATATATATATATATATATATATATATATATATATATATATGGGACAACATTGATAGATTAAAGAAGCAAATGAATATTCTCTAGATAGGTGATTATACACCCTACTTCGGTGCGACCAACTTAGCCATGCTGCCTGCCCGATTTCTGTCATTTACCGGATGTGAGGCTAGAAGCTACGCATATCTTTTCATGTCATATCTTCATTTACTTGGAACACCACATCGTCATACCCGCCCAATCATTATCGATTTCTCTAACGGTATCACGGGTATGAAGCTAAGAGAAACGAATTCCTCTGCCACCAAACGTAATACGTTGAAGAGATCAACATATATGATTCGTTGGGAATACTCTGTCAGACATTCGTCCATACAAGTTGTCCTGGGACTGGACAAACCGAAGGTACTATTCAGTACATCCATCTTAGGCACTGTTATCTAAGACTTATACAATAGCCCTTGCACTTTACTTCGTCTTCAATTTTCTTCATCGTATTTGATCACAACGCTTATGTCAATACGGAGTGGTTCTTCGGATAATAATCCAACCGGTCTCTCCATATTTACAACGTAAAATGGTCAAAACTTTGATAGTCTATGATTTAACTATGATATGAAAACATGCCCGTGTACAAACAACGATCTAAATTCCAAATGGAATTATCGACCCAATCATCAAACATATATATATATATATATATATATTCATATTTCCTTATTTTCTATATTTAGAAAATATTCGTTATCAACGTTGGAAAATATTTCCATTGTTTATTTACGTATCACTATCCTTCCACAACTATCAGACTCTAACTATAAACTAACAAGAGAACAACTTCCTAAGTATAAACCCCGAAGGCCGAAACCAACATAAGATCGATAGTCAGGAAACCATTCAACTTATTAATCTCTAGTCAGTTTCTAATTTTTCTTAACTCTATATTCTTTAACTCCATTGCTCAACTCTAGATCGCAGCGATCACAATGGTTACGCCTGATTCCCTCAGGAAACATCCGACCGCCGTAGGCTATTTACAGCCCTGCGAATTACGCTAGCAGTCGTGCTAAATGGCAACTCATCCTGAATAACTATGTTTGTTTTAACTTTAATTGTTTAGCTCTAACTGGTTAACTCTAACTATTTAACTCTAACTGTTTAAACTATTCATTTATAAAGATTTACTTTTAGTAACGGTTCTTCACTTTACAAATGATTTCCTTTTTATAACTCTTTTTATTTTCTAAATATTCCCTTTTCAAATTTATTCTTAAAAATATTCTTCCTTAAATTCTCGGAAAAATTCACCATAATCTCTTTTGTCTCGGGAGCATCGGGAAAATCCCCAAACCGCTACACAAGCCTTTCCATTCAAAAAGAAAATGATTTGCAGTTATTTCCTTTTTGAATATCTCCTATTTATTTCTAAGTAAATAATCCCTATTTAATATTTTATTTATTTAACAAATAAATAATCCATGTTATAGTATCTTATCTATTTATTCTAAATAAATAATTCACTTTATAAATATTCCATTTATAAATATTTCTATTTATAAATATTCTCAGTTATAAAATCCTCTTGATTTTATAAATATTTTCTTTTCAATATTCCGGTATGTTATAGTATTTAACATATCAAATCACGATGTCCAATATCATCCATACACACACAATCAACACAGATTATAAATCACGTCATATATCACAATATATGAAAACAATCAAATAACTGTTGAGGAATCCAGTCGGATTCCTCTAACCTGTTTCCTTGCATCCACAGATGTTACACAATAAAATCAACATCCCTTTCAGTTCCATATGATATATTCTGTTAAACAGAATCAATATAGAAATTCAACTAACTGACTAGCAGTTCAATCAAATAGTCAACACACAATCAATCAGTCAATATTTAACAGTTCTAAGAATACAACATAAATTATAAACTGTTCAGAGTTAGTGAGATTTACTCACATTTGCAGTTCATCGTTAAAGAACGATAAACTGTTGTTTGATTTGAATCAAACAGTTTAATTCGCCGTAAATTCAAACGAGGTCCAATCCACTTCCAGTCAGCTTCATTGTGAAGCTCTCGTCCATACGGTCCCAACGAATCCCGTTTCGCTGTATTTCGATCATGTATGACGAAGTTATAGCATTTCAAAGTTTACCCTATTTAAAATAAATAAAACTCTAATTAAAAACCCATTGGGCCTAACCCCTTATCTCTTGGCCCACTAACCTTTACAAAAACCGGACCCATTTACTTTCCTTCTTCCCTAATTGACTACTTCCGCCGTGACTTCCTGAAGAAAACTCCACCGTATTCGATCTTCAATCCCCATCACCGGTCCTTCCCTCCTCCGCTATAAATCATGGGAAAATCACCAAAAATCCACTCGTTCAACACTCTTCCTCTACATACCCAAAAGAGCCAGCTCGAGCTCAATCTCCCCATCGCGTCGCACACCAGCATCCACGCACCAGTGTTTTTGCTCGACAGATTTTAACACCGAATACCACCAAACCTCCCCGCGAGACACCATTCAACCTCTCGAACTCATTTACGATCTCACCATCATCGATTTGCACTTCCTTTTGCCACAATAGCAAACCCTACATCAACACTGAAGTAATTCGAGCACTTCAAACCTAAGTCGCAGTGAGCAAAATCGGTATCGTGATGAAGCTAAGCCATCCAGGAATCCAAAGATCATCGTTTTAGGATTTATAACTTTGTTTTTGATTTTGTTATGAATTTTTGAGGATTGAAAGTGTTTACTGTAAGAACATTTTGGTGGCTCGTTGGTTTTTGACCAGAAGAACTTGAAATTAGGTTTTAAGAGAAGTTAGTGGGGGTATTTATAATGTTAACAAATATCTAGATATTTTTCTAGATATTTTTTGATATTTTTATTTATCCTTTTCTATTCGTATCCGTCTTCTAAAAATCCTTACGATCCCGTACGATGCCTAAAAATCATGAAAATTGACATGTAGCTAGAGTTCGACATTACGGTCCCAACGAAACTAGTTTCGTCGAATTCCGACTCCGTATGCTCACATAGTGTATTTTTAGTCGTCGAAATACTAACTGTTTTTCACTCTAAAAATCTGTACGGCCACACAGTGACTCTAAAAATCACGAAACTGGAATTCTAACAACTATTTGACACTGCGGATCCAACAAAACTGGTTTCGTCGAAAACGGAGTTCATTTGTAAAACTAGCTATTTTTAAACCCCTGAATAATCTATTTAAATATATAAATATATATAAATAAAATAAATTAAATATTAATAATTTAATATTATCGTATATATCCACATAGAATATACCACATCTCCTAAATATTCATATATGGATTTATAGCTCGATATTCCAAATCCATATTATATCGATATTCAATTTATATTGAAATTCCTTTTTATAAATCGTTTATAAATTATAAAGGAATTCCATAGCGACTTTTCTAAATTTTGATTTGCACGTAAATCAAAATCTACACGACGAAATACCAATTTTTCTTTTCCATTAGAAAACTATTATCAAATCGGTCCTGACGGTTCTTGTTTCACAGAAATCCGACTTAAAACGGACCCTGTATATTCAGTTGAAGTTCAAATCGCCAAATAGCGAACTGCAGCGCCATTTCGAGCTCGATTATAATTATATTATAATTCTACGTTCAAACTGTCGTTTATATAATACATTCGTTATTATAATTCAACTCTAAACTGAATTATATATTTTAAATTGTCCACTTCACATAGTATTGTCAATTCCACTATTTCTGACTATTTCAGAAATAAATATCTTTTATTCTATTATTTATATTAGTTAAATATAAATATTATTTAATTCCTGTTATTAATATTGTTAAATCGATATTTAATAATTAAATTAGTTAATTATTCTCCTGCCAAATTACGGGTCATTACATCGTGTGTCCAATGTTGTTTATTTACATTTCTGTATTTGTGAGGACTTCACACAACTTTGGGTGTTAGTGTCAATTTTTGGTCTAACATTTTGGCGCGCCTGGTAGGTACACACACTAGCACTTCGACTTCTAGTTTGAAAAGGAACAAATTATTTGAAATTTTGGCCTAATGGTTAAGAGGAAGAAAGGTACAACTTCTTCTCATGCTGAGGATGTTGGATTTAAGGTGCTAGGAACGTGGAAGCTAAGAGGCTTCCTCTCGCGGTGATCCATCAATATACTTGACTAGAGAGGATATTGATAGTGTTCTTGCTGAATTGAGAAACCAGATGGCCCGGCAAGATGATCTTCTTCAGAAGCAACAGGAAATGATGAATGATTTCTTTACTCGGATGGATGGAGGCCGAGCAACAATGGTTTAATAGCTGTAACAAGTACTGTTGGAATGCAAACACTAGCAAATTTGGCTCGAGAAGACGCTGCCCCTCAGGTTTGATTGCTTGGGACCCCAAGTCGAATGGATCGCAACGTTAATTTAAACGCAACAAGGAGCAACTGTCCTTCTTCCGGTGATATACATAAGACTACTTCGACTCACGACATTCTGGATGAAAATGCAAGGGCACTAGAAACTTAGCCAGGCTAGGCCTACGTCAACTCCAATTCGAATGAACTATAGAGCACCAGAACCATCATGACTCCAGGATGGAGCACCCTAGGTCGAAAAACATGGATCGGCTCAGGTCAAGCGGTTTGAACCGCGACCCGGGGGCACACTCGAACCTGAGCGTAGGCTCCCTTACTCCCTCAGGCTTAACGTTGGAGGTGATAGCTCTTTAGTTAGTTTATCATTATGTTTATTATATATGTACGGGCTTAATTTGTTATGAAAGCCCATAGTAGTGTTTGGCCCATGGAATTGTATTACGCTGCAACTATTTAAATTTGAGTTTCCCTCTTGTACAACCCTAATAACAGAAAAGTAAATCAAATTAATGGCGTCTGATAATTACATCTCAACTATCGTATTCTCACTACACCATAGTTGGCCTATTGCAATGAAAATCTAAGGTGTTGCCAGCTAAAATGTTGCCACAACAATGTTAATTTTTGTCTATTGCAAAGCACGCTTCAATGTATTAGCATAGAGCTCTAGATATATTCTAATTAAAAATAAATAAATTACACCATAGCTATCCACACCATTAGTTAAAATAAAATCTCAGTCGTCCATCTACAACACCAATCCACACCTAACATATTTCTATTCCCGTCTTTACTTTCATTCCCTCCGCTTTCAGATCTGATTTTCAGATCTCGTTCAAATCCCTAATTTCATTCCCAAATCAGATTTAATGGCCTTGAGCGATTGATATTAACCGGCACCACTTCACAACTTGTATCATTGAAGTTCTCTTCTCTCTCTAACACAACTCCAAGCAATCCCAACCTGAGGTGCCACGGTCCGAGCCACGCACCTCGACTCTGAGGAATTAGGCAGTTCCCTGTGTATTTAATGTTCTTAACTCTGAGCAAGCAAAAATCTGTGTTCTTCATCTGCTGCTAAATCTATTCTGGACTGAAATAAGGGTAATTTATAGATCTTCCATTAATTTTGTTACAATATTTGGCTTCGATTTTCCGATAATTTTGTTACTATGTATGTTTAGGCAGGAGCTGGATGGTGGTCGTGTGTTTCTTCAGATTTGGTAAATATTTTAAGACAGTTTATAGATAATCTTGTCTTCCATCCATTTACCGTTACTAATTTATTAGATTTTAATAATTGTTTTAAGATAGTTTATAGAGCTCTAAAGCAAGCAGTTCGGAAAACTTATTTGAACTATGACCTCGACAAAAAGTGGGTGGATATTATTATAATTATTTAGGAAAATTGCCACCATTGTCTAGCTCTAGTTTAGACTTTAGAGCTATTAAATCCTAATTATGAGAGCTCATTCTAGAAACGTTTGCCTGTGCGATTGTAGAGAGGTAAGGAATTCTAGTGTACACGGATTTAGTGTAAAGTAATAAGTTGATCTTACCATAAGTGAATTGAAATACAATTTTTCTGACAAATGAACTAAATTTATTTTTTGCTAGAAAATACATGTCTAATATGAGCTGATAAAAATACATATAAGTAAACTCTCGATACTGGTCTGGTAAATCTGATAAGTTAGCCTACCCTGTGCTATCTCAAAACCTTGGCCTTAAAACCACAAAATGGTGTATCAATTTTACTGTATCTTGAATTAAAACCACAAACTTTGAATCAGATATATGACTCCCTCAATATTTTAAAAATGGTGTTCAACTACATTAAAAATGGTGTATCAATTTTTGTTTTGACAGAACTTGTGCATCGTCCAATTCATTTCAAACCATGAAACTTTTATTCTGCATCAAATTGAATTAGAAAGTATATTCTCTTGACTTGGAAATTTGTAATTAGTCTCCCAGTTTAGATCAAAGGCAGCAACCTTTAGGTTGCATTTGAAACAAACCTGTACAGTTAATCAAGGACTAACTCATATCTTATGCTTTATCTAACTCCAGTGACTACAATGATATGGAGGCAAATGATAGACAGATGGATGACGGAAGCGACGAGAAGACAATGGGGACAGACAATGCATGAATAATATTCTAGCAACAATGAATTTGATGACTATGATGAAGGTTGATAGTTCATAAAGGTATATTACATAGCATTTAAAAGAACTAATGTTTTTTTGTTGCAAACAGGAAAAAACTAGTTTTGAATCATTTGATGCAATTTATTATGCAGATTCAGACCTTTACTGGTATTTTTTGTTTACTTTTGTTTTGGATTTAATGTAGTTGATCAATACGAAGGTTTTCTATGTAGTGTAACATAATATTTAGCATTTTTCATAAATGTGCATCAATTTTAACCACTGTATTCAGAAACTGGCAGTTTATGGAGCTATGTTTATAGCATTTTAAGAATTAGAAATTTATCTAGTTTCTTGTTGCATTCCATTAAACATTGCTGAAACACCCCACCTCCGTTAGGGTCACTCTCAAAGGGAATGCCCTAATTTTGGTGGAGGTTTATAAGTATGAGTCACAGATATACAAGACAAATATAAGAACACATATTTTTGAACAGCGGAAACCAACTACAACTTTTATTTCATTTAAAATACGTGTTACACAAGCCATGCCATAATTGTCTTACAATACTTCCAAAAACATAACATCTTCATAACTGTCTTGATTACATTATTTAAAGAAGCATAAAGAAAACATAAATAAACTGCAAAAGTCCCATAATTGCTGTCCAAAGCCATATCCCAAAACGGAAAAGATCCAAGCAATACATTCTTCTCTTCAAGCTGGATGCGAAAACTGGTCAAGCTGCGGTATTCCCTCCCTGTGGACCTGGGGGGGAACGAAAGAAAAGAAGGCGAAAGAAAAGTAGAGTCAGACATAAAGCCCGAGTAAGTCTAGGACTATTCAGTCTATGAATAAAGAACTGGGTATGATAAGCATAAGCTAGAAATGAGAAAGCAGTATAAACTAAGTTAAGTGGTCTAGGGTCGAATACTATCGTACCCCATATTAATCTCTGTACCCATATAAACTAGTTCCCAACAGGCACCCCATAATTAGGGTGAAGTGATCCATTTCTGACGATCGGCTCCTACTCGCATAGTTACATGTGTCTTACGGCCCCCGATGTTGTAGTTACCTATGCTGGTCCCACCATGGGGTGTATCAAGTCCCATGGTGGTGGCCCGACAAAATCCTAGAATGCACAGGCATGCTACTGGTGCCCAGTACCTTATTTTTCTGTGCC
The DNA here is from genome assembly GCA_030737875.1 of Allium sativum. Classification (NCBI taxonomy): domain Eukaryota; kingdom Viridiplantae; phylum Streptophyta; class Magnoliopsida; order Asparagales; family Amaryllidaceae; genus Allium; species Allium sativum. The sequence goes on from CM060925.1 coordinate 17,016,348, forward strand.
GGAGTGTGTGCACGCCCGCACCCCGTTAGAACCTACACTGCTGCACCACCCCCGTCGATTTGACCTCTTACAGTCAGCCCAGTAATCGTGCCCCACCCTGCCTAGTTTCAGGGTATCATGATACGCCTTGTAGGGTTACTGCTGAAAAGGGTCCCCCGCTACTAGGTTTTCTATTTCTAGCCAACATGCTAAGTTGGTTAAGTGTTTTATAAACCTAACCCCCAATCAGTCTGTTTAGTTTAGCATGTTCCATTTTGATTAAGTATTAATATAATTTACTTAATCCTATCAATCCTGACTCAGCCTTAATTGTTTTATTAAAGCCTTGACCTCTCACATTAGACAGGTATTGTTGTGGCTGCCTGTTGCCGGTTGGGTCCGGGCAGTCTTACGCCACAACTCAGTCTAACCTCGGGTCCTTATTGGGCTCTGTGTTTAACCACCCACATTGGATAGGTATTGTTGTGACTACTGGACAACCGGGCGGTTCCGGGCAGGTTTACATCACAACTCAATCCAACCTCGGGTTAAACACATCGTATTTTCTACATTTACATATTTTGTCTCTTTTCTTTTTATATGTAAATATTTGCGGCTCATTATTCAAATTTATCTTTATTGATTAAAATTCATTTATGCCACTTAATTTCTTTTCAAGATTGTTGGCATGCGTCAAACATGCCAACACATATGTTCTATATTTTAGCCCAAACGTCATTACCCCCGTTTTACACGTTCGCTCCAATGTAAGGTGTGTTGGGTTTAATACTTAAACCCAATTTAGCCAAATGAAAAGGGGAGGCTTATAACATGGTGTTTATAAGGTAACATGAAAAAGGGGAGTGTGAACGCATGAACTTGCAACGAACGATTCAGTTAACATAAAGTAGGCACATGTGAACTTGTAATTGTAACATCATATAATCATGGCATAACATGAATCATTTTATTCATATAATCATGGCATAAACAATACTTAAACATGAATCATTCTATTCATAGAATTATAGCATGAACATACCTAAACTTAAATCATGGTTCTTAATCTATCTATGTAAACTTGCAAGTGGAATGTAATTCTAATGTAATTCTAATGTAACTTATGTGTCACATATATTATCATATGATTATGCTAACAACATAAGCCTAAAAACATGTTTTTCAATTAGGCATAACAACAAACATAGTTTAGCCATGTTCATAAAATTAATACAAGTTCACAATGATGCTTTTTTTTGTCACTATCACAAAAGCATGATTTTTAAACTTGAACCATGATGCCAATTCCAACATATATGAATCATAATACTCAAATGGATCCCATTACACTAAAGATGACCATAAAATTATACATCATGTTGGCATAATAGTAAATCATATATTTGCATGGATCCCAAATAAACTATTACAACATATAGTTGTTACTTTCAACATGAATCATATACTTGCAATTACCAAATGGGTGTTGTAAATAACTACCACAAACACGTAGTTTTCAATATGAATCATATGCTTGCGAATATCAAATCGTATACTACAACATTCCCAAATCGTTTATAATCAAAGCAACATACAAATATAGATTATCATTGCCACAATTCCATTTCATACTTTACACAAATCAACACAATTATTTAATTCACATCGGAATAGCACTCTACTTACAACGTATGACGAATCTTCAATTCAGGAATCTGAATTCTGAAATTGGAGATGCTATCCTTTGTTGTAGGCGTTGCTTTGATTTGATTAACGTTGCTTTAAGCTTTCAAATTATCTCCTAATCGTCTCTCAATTTCTGACGGCTATTCCTAGTCTCTCCTCAGCAGCATGACGGCCTCATCTCCATTTTAGTTTGTGTGAATTAGGGTTAGTCTTAGGTCCTTTTTATAGAGTTTGTGAGTTGATTTAGACCGTCGATGGAGCTTGGTTTAATAATAGTCGTTCGTTCAAAGGAGAGACCAACCAGGAGCTGACACCTAACCCTAGTGACAAGGCAAGGCTCAGAAAATCGACCAAACACAGACTAGGCCAGCCAGGGTGGGCTGGATTCGACCTGGCTTAGGGGCCAGGTCGACTCCCCAGTCGACCCCCAGGTCGACTCTAGAGTCGACCTGCTTGGGTAGGTCGACCCCCAGGTCGACTCTAGAGTCGACCTGCCTGGGGCAGGTCGACCCCTAGGTCGACTCCCAGGTCGACCTGGCCTGGCAGGTCGACCCTAGGGTCGACCCCCAGGTCGACCTGGTGGGTTGGGCGGGAACTTTTCCCGCCTACTCTGATTGGGTTGAAATTCAAATCTGTTTTCGAAATTTAAATTTTCTGAAACTTCATCGGGCCATAATTTGGTCATACGGGCTCCGTTTTTCGAAAACTCGGACTCTATTTCGCGTATTTTTCCGAGACGAACGCAATGGCATATCCCGTTTCCCTTAATACTTTGATTTGAAATTTATTATACTTTAATTTGTGAATTTCACTGTTATAAAATACACGGGGTGTTACATTCTCCCCCACTTAAATGGATTTCGTCCCGAAATCTTCAAGTTCAGGAAGAATGTACATCCTAACATCCAAACACCCATCTACTCATCCATCAAACACGAGCATCCATTGTCCTTAAAAGACTTCTAATGCTTCATGATAATATGCGAAGTGTGTGTGTACATGTACTTATCTAATGTAAAATCAGGCGGCCTACTGATTCAGTTGACCTCCTTAATGCGAATTATGTAAGTGCCATGAATCCATTATGTATGCAAATCCTCCTATTCATGATTCTACATGAGTGCACAATCATTCATACAAATGCAACATCCATATGATGACACATTAAAGTTCAACCATATACGAATGCAAACATATATGCATATGCAATATGAAGTGATTGAGCCGATCTAAAACCTAGATTGTGTGTGTATATATGCAACCACGAGAAACCACTAGCAATCACTTGCAACCACTTGCAATCATCACCCATAACATGTTTCAATTACATGTTTTAATCCAAAGGGTTTCTACCTAAAAGATAGGGTCGAGGAGATATACCTAAAAAGATAGATAAAAGCGCAACTTAAGGAAAAAGAAAAGATCAAAGATGTACCCTCGAAAAGAAAAGGGTAGGCCGCACGTATCCTAGCTTCAGTTTCCCAGGTTGCATCTCCCTCGGCGTCACTCCACTGCACTTTGACGAGCTTGACTTCGCGGTTGCGTAGTTTCTTAACTTCCGTCCCTAATATGCAGGTTGGAACTTTCCTTACGGTTTCTTCGCGTTCCACTTCAGCTTCTTCCAGGATATTTGGCTCTACCACTTCAGCAGACTCATGTAGACATTTTCGGAGATGTGAAACGTGAAAGATGTTTTGAATTTCGGCCAATTTTTCGGGTAGCTCTAATCTATAGGCCATTTTCCCAATTTTCTCGATGATAGGGAATGGCCCTACGAACCTTGGTGCTAGCTTTCCTGTGGTTCCAAAACGAACAACGTTCCTTAGCGGAGATACCTTAAGAAAAACTCTGTCCCCAACCTCAAATTCAAGGTCGGTCCTCCTCTTGTCGGCGTAGGACTTTTGTTTGTCTTGGGCCGTCTTCATCCTTCTTCGTATTAAGTCTACTTTTTCTGAAGTCTCTCGGATCATATCTGGTTCAAGTATGAGCTTATCAGTAGACTCCCACCAACAAGTGGGTGATCGGCACGGTCTTCCATATAAAGCTTCGAAGGGCGCCATTCCGATGGTTGCTTGATAACTGTTGTTGTAGGCAAATTCCACCAAAGGAAGATGGTCTTCCCATGTCCCTCCGAAGTCAAGGATGCACAGTCTTAGAAGGTCCTCCAAAACTCTGTTCACTCTTTCTGTTTGGCCGTCGGTTTGGGGATGATAGGCTGTGCTCAAGCATAATTGTGTGCCTACCGCTTCTTGCAGACTCCGCCAAAACTCACTTGTGAAGATAGGGTCTCGGTCACTAACAATGCTGGATGGTATTCCATGGAGTCGAACAATTTCCTTGAGGTAAAGAGATGTTAGGGATGAGGCAGTTCTTTTACTTTTGATAGGTAAAAAGTGGGCGCTTTTAGTAAGCCTATCCACTATTACCCAAATGCTAGTGTTGCCTCTCCTAGACCTAGGCAGCCCATCAACGAAGTCCATTGAGATGCTATCCCACTTCCACTGCGGGACCTCTAGAGGATGTAGCAGACCGCCAGGCTTTTTCTGTTCCGCCTTAACCTGTTGGCACACCATACACTTAGAAACGAAATCTGCCACGTCCTTCTTCATGCCGTTCCAAAAGAAAGTTCTTTTTATGTCTTTGTACATTTTATCTCCGCCTGGGTGTATCGTCATCTTGGAGTGATGTGCTTCCTCGAGAACCTTCTTTACTAAATCCCTTGTTTGTGGGACGCATAGTCTTCCGTCTCGCCTTAGCCAACCCTTATCGTCGATGGAGTATCTGTTGAGGTGACTTGAAGTCTCACCCCTAATTAGCCTATCAATCGTTTCCACAAGCTGAGGGTCTTCGCGTTGTGATGTCCCTATTGAGTCCACTAAAGTTGGGCGTACTTCGAGAGATGCTAGCAAGCCTGGTACAAAATCGGAGGAGGGCCTAAAGTCAAAGCTGGCTATAAACTCTAGGCTTTGTCTTTCAACAAACAACGGGCTTAGGGTTGGTTTCTTTCGGCTCAACGCGTCTGCCACTACGTTGCCTTTGCCCGGAGTGTAGGAGATCTCGAAATCGTACGAGGCAAGAAACTCCATCCATCTCTGTTGCCTCAAGTTAAGATCTTTCTACGAGAAAAGATATCTCAACGATTTATGGTCAGTGTAAAGTTCGAACTTCTCACCTAGGATATAGTGTCGCCAAGACTTGAGTGCAAAGACGATGGCAGCTAACTCAAGATCGTGGGTCGGGTAGTTCTTTTCATGCATTTTCAATTGTCTCCCGCCATAAGCTACTACCCTTCCTTCTTGCATTAAGACAGCGCCTAGCCCTGTCCCACATGCATCTATATAAACTGTGAACATCTTGCTTCCATCTGGCAATGTTAAAACTGGGGCTGTTGTAAGAGCCCTTTTTAGTCGTTGGAAAGCAAAGTCGCAATCCAAGTCCCAATTGAACACTAGATTCTTCTTGGTCAGCCCTGTGAGCGGAGCTGAGATTTTCGCAAAATCCCTTATGAATTTTTGGTAGAAACCTGCTATCCCTAGAAAACTTTGGACCTTAGTTGCGTTTCTTGGTGTCTTCCAATCCTGTAACGCTACTACCTTAGCAGGGTCCACAACTAACCCTTCTTTGGATACTATGTGCCCAAGGAACCTCACTTCTTCTCTCCAAAAGTGGCATTTGGAGAATTTGTCTTTTAGCTGATGGACTCGCAGAGTTTCCATGATTGCCCTTAAGTGATGAGCATGCTCTTCCTCATTCTTTGAGAAGATCAAGATATCGTTTGCGAAGACCACTACGAACTTATTGAGGAAATCTTTGAATACCCTACTCATCAGGTCCACGAAGTAAGCAGGTGCATTTGTCAAGCCGAAAGGCATGACAAGCGATTCAAAGAAGCCGTCTGGGGTTCTGAATGTCGTTTTATCGATACTATCTTCAGCCACCCTTAGCTGATGAAAACCGGTCGCTAAATCGAGTTGGGAGAAAACAGACGCTCCTACAAGCTGATCAAACAAATCGTCAATTCTGGGGAGAGGGTGCCTATTCCTTTCTGTTAGCTTGTTGAGCTCCCTATAGTCAACACATAGACGGAGTGAACCATCCGCCTTTGTAGCGAACACCACTGGAGCGCCCCATTCTGAAATGCTCCTCCTAATGAACCCCTTTTCTAGAAGCTCTTTAATCTGTTTACTGAGCTATTTCCTTTCCCGTGGATCCATGTGTCTAACGGGAAACGCAACAGGCTTTGCATTATCTACAAGATATATGCGGAAGTCTATATCCCGCTTCGGAGGCAAGCCCTTCACCTCTTCGAAGACATCCGGATATTCCCGGACCACTCTAACCGATTGCAAATTTTCAACGGAGGCATCTAGCGATTCAAGATAACTAAGCATAACCGCATACGACGGATTACAAGTAATTTCCAAAGTGTTACCGAGCTGGGTCAGGAGCTTAACAACCCTTTTTTCACAATCAAGGATGGCCCCATTACTGGATAGCCAATCCATGCCCAAAATCAAACCATATCCCGAAAAGCCCAAAACAAAGGCACTACATTTAAATTCTACGCTTAGAATAGAAATTTTCAATCCCAAACAGATCATAGACAAATGAGCTGGGCCCCCAATTGGGTTTGAAACAATTAAGGGGTCCTCTACCATACTAGTTTTTAGGTGCAGAGCTTCTACTAAAGCAGGCGAGATAAAGGAGTGTGATGCGCCTGAATCAAATAAAGTGCGAACGGGGTGATCATAAAGATAAACTACACTTTCTACAGAAGTATTTATACCTCGCTGTTGCAAAGGTGGCGCCTCTAGCACATGAACTTGTGCCCCTGAGGTGGATCCAGCCCTCTGCCCCTGTCCTCGTTTCTTTGGGCAGTCCTTAGCCATGTGGCCTGTCTCACCGCAAGAAAAGCACCCACCATTCATCTTGGCCTTCTTTTTCCGGCAATCTTTCACTAAGTGCCCCACTTTTCCATAGAAATTACACTTCCTCTTCTCTTTGTTGTCTTTCCCACCCTTCTTAAAGTCCGTCTTCTTAGGCTGTAAACCCTCTTTCTTCCCTTGAGAGCTTTCTACCTTTGTCTCCTTCTTTCCTTTATCCTCTTCGTTCAGCAATGCCATTTGTACCAACCTTTCATACGTAGCTCCCATGGGTATATGGGTCATGGCCAAACTGTGTAATGGCTCATTCAACCCTTTCACAAAACGGAGAGCCTTCTTGTGCGAGGTGTTGACTAGGTTCAGTCCGAACTTAGCCAGCTCATCGAACTGATTAACATACTCTTTGACTGTCTTGTTCCCTTGCTTAAGAAATAAGAATTTTTCCAACTGCAAACTCCTTTCCGCGTCTGAGAGAAATTTAGCCTCAAACCTTGCCCTAAAGTCCTCTCATGTTTCCACTGGTCTTTCTACATTAGTGACTTCCCACCAGTAGGAAGCCTCGCCCTTTAGTAGCCACACTGCCAGTTGTATTTTCTGCCTATCTTCTACCTCAAAGATGACGAATAAGTCCTCGGTTTCTTTCAGCCAATTCCTAGCTGCCACGAAGGACTCAGTTCCATGAAAATCCTTTCCTCCCATAGCTTTAAAATCTTTACATATCTTAGCAAAAGTGTTTCCCCGCGAAGGAGGTGGAGGAAGAGGTGCTGTTGCAGCTGGATGATTTCCTACAGCTGGGGGAGGAGGAACGGTAGGACCTGGCTGAGTGGCCCTTGCTTCTAAGAACCGTCTAAACCAACCAGGCATTGGTACACCCTCAGGCAAGTTAAGTTCTTCGGACATGTTGAAACAAAAAGGATAGATTTAAAATGAAGGATAAGAGATAGTACCTATGGCTTTGGGGGACTTTGCCTTTTTAAAATAAAATAATATTTTATCTTTTAAAAATGCTTCTTTAAATTTCTTTTTGAAAAATAAATTTTCAAAACTTTTTATCTTATCTTGTAAACCTCGCTCTGATACCAAGTGAAACACCCCACCTCCGTTAGGGTCACTCTCAAAGGGAATGCCCTAATTTTGGTGGAGGTTTATAAGTATGAGTCACAGATATACAAGACAGATATAAGAACACATATTTTTGAACAGCGGAAACCAACAACAACTTTTATTTCATTTAAAATACGTGTTACACAAGCCATGCCATAATTGTCTTACAATACTTCCAAAAACATAACATCTTCATAACTGTCTTGATTACATTATTTAAAGAAGCATAAAGAAAACATAAATAAACTACAAAAGTCCCATAATTGCTGTCCAAAGCCATAGCCCAAAACGGAAAAGATCCAAGCAATACATTCTTCTCTTCAAGCTGGATGCGAAAACTGGTCAAGCTGCGGTATTCCCTCCCTGTGGACCGGGGGGGAACGAAAGAAAAGAAGGCAAAAGAAAAGTAGAGTCAGACATAAAGCCCGAGTAAGTCTAGGACTATTCAGTCTATGAATAAAGAACTGGGTATGATAAGCATAAAATAGAAATGGGAAAGCAGTATAAACTAAGTTAAGTGGTCTAGGGTCGAATACTATCGTACCCCATATTAATCTCTATACCCATATAAACTAGTTCACAACAGGCACCCCATAATTAGGGTGAAGTGATCCATTTCTGACGATCGGCTCCTACTCACATAGTTACATGTGTCTTACGGCCCCCGATGTTGTAGTTACCTATGCTGGTCCCACCATGGGGTGTATCAAGTCCCATGGTGGCGGCCTGACACAATCCTAGAATGCACAGGTATGCTACTAGTGCCCAGTGCCCTATTTTTCTGCGCCGGAGTGTGTGCACGCCCGCACCCTGTTAGAACCTACACTGCTGCACCACCGCCGTCGATTTGACCTCTTACAGTCAGCCCAGTAATTGTGCCCCACCCTGCCTAGTTTCAGGGTATCATGATACGCTTTGTAGGATTACTGCTGAAAAGGGTCCCCCGCTACTAGGTTTTCTATTTCTAGCCAACATGCTAAGTTGGTTAAGTGTTTTATAAACCTAACCCCCAATCAGTCTGTTTAGTTTAGCATGTTCCATTTTGATTAAGTATTAATATGATTTACTTAATCCTATCAATCCTGACTCAGCCTTAATTGTCTTATTAAAGCCTTGACCTCTCACATTAGACAGGTATTGTTGTGGCTGTCTGTTGCCGGTTGGGTCCGGGCAGTCTTACGCCACAACTCAGTCTAACCTCGGGTCCTTATTGGGCTCCATGTTTAACCACCCACATTGGATAGGTATTGTTGTGACTACTGGACAGCCGGGCGGTTCCGGGCAGGTTTACATCACAACTCAATTCAACCTCGGGTTAAACACATCGTATTTTCTACATTTACATATTTTGTCTCTTTTCTTTTTATATGTAAATATTTGCGGCCCATTATTCAAATTTATCTTTATTGATTAAAATTCATTTATGCCACTTAATTTCTTTTCAAGATTGTTGGCATGCGTCAAACATGCCAACACATATGTTCTATATTTTAGCCCAAACGTCATTACCCCCGTTTTACACGTTCGCTCCAATGTAAGGTGTATTGGGTTTAATACTTAAACCCAATTTAGCCAAATGAAAAGGGGAGGCTTATAACATGGTGTTTATAAGGTAACATGAAAAAGGGGAGTGTTAACGCATGAACTTGCAACGAACGATTCAGTTAACATAAAGTAGGCACATGTGAACTTGTAATTGTAACATCATATAATCATGGCATAACATGAATCATTTTATTCATATAATCATGGCATAAACAATACTTAAACATGAATCATTCTATTCATAGAATTATAGCATGAACATACCTAAACTTAAATCATGGTTCTTAATCTATCTATGTAAACTTGCAAGTGGAATGTAATTCCAATGTAATTCTAATGTAACTTATGTGTCACATATATTATCATATGATTATGCTAACAACATAAGCCTAAAAACATGTTTTTCAATTAGGCATAACAACAAACATAGTTTAGTCATGTTCATAAAATTAATACAAGTTCACAATGGTACTTGTTTTTGTCACTATCACAAAAGCATGATTTTTATACTTGAACCATGATGCCAATTCCAACATATATGAATCATAATACTCAAATGGATCCCATTACACTAAAGATGACCATAAAATTATACATCATGTTGGCATAACAGTAAATCATATATTTGCACCCAAATAAACTATTACAACATATAGTTGTTACTTTCAACATGAATCATATACTTGCAATTACCAAATGGGTGTTGTAAATAACTACCACAAACACGTAGTTTTCAATATGAATCATATGCTTGCGAATATCAAATCGTATACTACAACATTCCCAAATCGTTTATAATCAAAGCAACATACAAATATAGATTATCATCGCCACAATTCCATTTCATACTTTACACAAATCAACACAATTATTTAATTCACATCAGAATAGCACTCTACTTACAACGTATGACGAATCTTCAATTCAGGAATCTGAATTCTGAAATTGGAGATGTTATCCTTTGTTGTAGGCGTTGCTTTGATTTGATTAACGTTGCTTTAAGCTTTCAAATTATCTCCTAATCGTCTCTCAATTTCTGACGGCTATTCCTAGTCTCTCCTCAGCAGCATGACGGCCTCATCTCCATTTTAGTTTGTGTGAATTAGGGTTAGTCTTAGGTCCTTTTTATAGAGTTTGTGAGTTGATTTAGACCGTCGATGGAGCTTGGTTTAATAATAGCCGTTCGTTCAAAGGAGAGACCAACCAGGATCTGACACCTAGCCCTAGTGACAAGGCAAGGCTCAGAAAATGGACCAAACACAGACCAAGCCAGCTAGGGTGGGCTGGGTTCGACTTGGCTCAGGGGCCAGGTCGACTCCCCAGTCGACCCCCAGGTCGACTCTAGAGTCGACCTGCCTGGGTAGGTCGACCCTAGAGTCGACCTGCCTGGGGCAGGTCGACCCCTAGGTCGACTCCCAGGTCGACCTGGCCTGGCAGGTCGACCCTAGGGTCGACCCCCAGGTCGACCTGGTGGGTTGGGCGGGAACTTTTCCCGCCTACTCTGATTGGGCTGAAATTCAAATCTGTTTTCGAAATTTGAATTTTCTGAAACTTCATCGGGCCATAATTTGGTCATACGGGCTCCGTTTTTCGAAAACTCGGACTCTATTTTGCGTATTTTTCCGAGACGAACGCAATGGCATATCCCGTTTCCCTTAATACTTTGATTTGAAATTTATTATACTTTAATTTGTGAATTTCACTGTTATAAAATACACGGGGTGTTACAATTGCAGAGTTAGGTGTTGTTGTTGGTGATTTTTGTTTGAAAAGTTTCGAAGTCTGGTTTTAATTTAATGTATTTCGTCAATACAATATTTTAGTGTAGCTGAACACCATTTGTTCGCATTCACGCAAAACTTTTAAAAGTAATGTTCAAAGTTGATTATTACAGTAACACAATTCTGATAATGTATGTGCTTACCCCTGTATACATGTTTGTACTGGAAAAAGGCAATTGGAAAAGGATGTGGAGACTGTAATCAATGTTCTACAGCCCGGTCCTTTAGGAATTATAAAGCTCAAGTTTTCTGTTGAGGAGGTGAAAGAAGCAAAATCATTGTTGAAAGAGCGATTGCCAATTGAAGACTGAATTCTGCATCAGACAACAATGCCAAAATCAGAAGTATGCAGGATAGTAAAGGCCACTACAGTGGTTTAAGGTATGTACTTATCTAACTATTTATTGTCAACATACAAATAACAACTGAATTTGGAATCTCACCTATTGAAAAAGTTTAAGTTGCTTTTGGTTTTATTTGCAAAGAAATTATTGATATTGTGTAGATGTCGTGGCTAACGGATTATCAATATTCATGTTATTACATTTTTAACTCCTAAACTTATTTGTTATTGGCCATTCTACTCTTGTATGTTATTTGCTTAGTTATAGTTGTAAAAATAACAGTTCATATAAACTTTTCACAACCCTAGCAATTTTAATTATATTCGATCTGAATTTTGGTTGAAGGATCCACCACTTTATCCATTTAATGAAGGAATTTAATGAAGTATCCACCACTTTATCTATTTTTAAATATTTGCTATTTGAGTATATTTATCTCAGATTTCAGCAAAAAAGCCATTTGTTAGGCTTAACTTGCTTTTTCCCCACTTTTAAGGAGCATTAATTAGCAACACACAACTGGTTGTTTCCAGGAGCTGAGATTGCTTCAGAAGCCATCGCCACCGGTGGGCCAACGTGCTCCACCCATCTGTGCTCTTTCCACGCTCTAATGTGATGAACCCGAATGGTAATTTGCCTTTGCACCTTCAGATTGTGCAATCTAGTAGAGCATACTACAATGCTCGTGTTGTACTTTTATTGACATTTGTATGTACTTATTGACATATGTAAGGAATTCAGTTATTTTCTGTATTGAAGTTGGTGTAAACTTGAATTGTTGTTCTTTTATTGTGAGTAATTATGTTTGTTGTTAGTGAAATAGCGGTTATAATTATAATGTTATGAAAATTTTGATTAATATCAGTTGAGGTACAATTACTTTTAATAGTTGCAAAACAAATTTTAACAACTGCTAGAAAAAATTGAAAAAAAAATTGACTTTATTACGATTGTAGATGTAACTAGTGGCGCATGCCAGTTGTAATAGATATATTACAACTAGTTTCGGCAGTTGTGAAAGGGTATTTTTTGTTGTAGTGGCACCAGTGGCAACACATGTACCAATGTTTAAACAAAAACGGGGTGTGTGTGTGTGTGTGTGTGTGTGTGTGTATATATATACATGTCGACACAACTTTTGGCAAGGCCGTCACAACTCTATTTCTATCAAACAAACCACTCAGGACTTGAGTGTTAACTCTGATTAGCTTGCAATCACTTGGATAAAGTGTTAAAGAATTAGGGAATTTGGATTTTGAATGCTTGAAATCTCGGGTCGGATGGAATCGTTCTGCTTGAGTGGAAAGAAACTCTATCTCAATACTCCATCTTCGGATTAAAGATAGCTCTAGGTCGAATGTTTCGGGTCGAACTCAACCCGACCATGTACTGGAAAACTCTGGCAAATGAGCATTACCATTTGATCGAAGGCATCGACCCGACCCCAAACTGAAGCGGTTACCTGGCACCATCAACATGGCCATATTCTTGTGGCAATTAACTTGCTCCACTTTCCTATAAACCCGGATCAGGTTCCACCTTTCACGCACGACTCAGAGAGGCGTTCTCCACGGTCTCCACTTCGACTCCAAGAGACACTGGATGCTTGCCACATGCCGGTTTGACTCGGACCCAAACCCTACCTATAAATACATGTTTTCATGGCTATTGTAGAGGATATTTTTTCTCTTTTTGGATTTTCTCCTCCATTAACGCAAGGACATTGCGCTTCTCCTCGAGCATAAGGACAGTATGTCACCACTGAATTCACTGCTTAACGCAAGGATTCCGTGCATAAACTCATACATCGAACACAAGGATTTTGTGCATAAAGACTCTTCTTTCTCCTCTTCTTACAAATGTACTAATTTCTCCTGTAATCTGTCGATATAAACAAAAGATCATTAAGTGGACGTAGGCTCGGATTGAGCCGAACCACTATAAAAATATCGTGTGTCCCATGTTGTTTATTTACATTTCTATATTTGTGAGGACTTCACACAACTTTGGATGTTAGTGCCAATTTTTGGTCTAACATTTTGGCACGTCAGGTAGGGACACATGCTAGCACTTCGACTTCTAGTTTGAAAAGGAACAAATTATTTGAAATTTTGGTCCAATGGTTAGGAGGAAGAAAGATACAACTTCTTCTCGTGCGGAGGATGTTGGCATTGAAGGTGCTGGGAACCAGGGAAGCCAAGAGGCTTCCTCTCGCGGTGATCCATCAATATACTTGACTAGAGAGGACATTGCTAGTGTTCTCGCTGAATTGAGAAACCAGATGGCCCAGTAAGATGATCTTCTTCAGAAGCAACAGGAAATGACGAATGATTTCTTTACTCGGATGGATGGAAGGCTAAGCAACAATGTTTTAACAACTGGAATAAGTATGGTTGAATGCAAACACTGGCAAATTTGGCTCGAGAAGACGCTGCCCCCCAGGTCGAATCGCATGGGACCCCAAGTCCAGTGGATCGCAATATTTATTTAAACATAGCAAGGAGAAACTGTCCTTCTTCCGACGATATGGATCAAATTACTTTGACTTATGACCCTCTGGATGAGAACACTAGGGCACTAGAAACTTAGGCCAGGTTAGGCCTACGTCAGCTCCAATTCGAATGAACTCTAGAGCACCAGAACCATCATGACTCCAGGATGGAGCACCCGGGTCGTAAATCATGGATCGGCTCGAGTTAAGCAGTCTGAACAATGACCCGGGGGCAAACTCGACCCTGAGTGTAGGCTCCCTCGCTCCCTTGGGCTTAACGTTGGAGGTACCAATGCAGGATTTAATGACTAGCGACAGTTGTTGGCCGATTGAAACCACACTGCTAATGTAATTCGATGCTTTATGAGAGGCAACACCTCTCAGGATGATCTGGATAACGTCAATCGCAACCCATTCTCACGGGAAATCAGAAACTCCTTCAACCCTCTAGATTTCAAGCTACCATCTTTGGAGCCATACAATGGCAGGACGAACCCTACCGTGCATCTGATGCGCTATATGCGCCATATGGAAATATTCTCGACGTCGAACAACATCATAGCCAAATGATTCCCCCTCTTCTTGACCTACATAGCTGCTATGTGGTTTCAACAGCTAGAATCTGATTCGATCAACAACTAGAACATGTTGGTCGCCCGTTTCGTTGAACAGTTTCGGGTCCATATTTCTCGACCCAAGAATGTTGTGTCACTCGTTTCAATCAAACAAAGGTCTGACAAGACCCTACGTTCATTTCTAGAAACGTTCAACGATGTAGAAGCGTCAATAGATCGACGTGAACCATTCATGGTATTGATGGCAGCTGTATCTGACATTCTCGATAAGTGGAAATTCAAAGTTTCTTTGCACCGAGATCCACCAAGAGATCTTGGCAAATTCTATTTTGAAGCAGGCAGATTTCTACGAGAGGAAGATGAAAATTCCGAGAAGGAATTCTCGATGTTAACATGGTCAGGGTCGGAGGACCATCCAACTCTGGAAAGGACAACGACAGGGACAAAGGGAAGGTCGCTGCTAAGAATGATCGTAATGCTTATCCCCAAAGAGGGCCTAGATATGGTAAATACACTGAACTCGGTGCCTCATCAATCGACATCTACTTAGATACAAAGGATGCTATCTCCTATCCTAAGCCTCCCAGGTGGGAGCCAAAGTTAAGAGAACGCGATTCTGTAAGACACTACATATTCATGAGATGGATGGTCTTGATACCAATGACTGCAGGCATTTGGAAGATCTGATCGAGGAACGGGTCAGATGTGGAGAGCTACCCAAGTATGTTAAGCAACCAACAACGCCTACACCTGAACTGCCACTTCCTGCTCCTCGGAGAGGGAATGATCCTAGTCCAAACACTCGTGGGATCATCATTAACTGATCTAGATTAGATCATCATAGGTTTTCTGCATTTCTTAAGATATAAGATATGTTTCTGTATGCTTTTGCTTATCCGGATGGCTATGTTGACTCACATATGGACGGGGATTAGGATTTAATCCTTGGGCATACTCTAGTATCGACGATAGACCCATCCGATGAATAAATGACAAAGTTGAAGTACACACATAGAGGATTATGATGTAGCCATATGGGTGCTTTGAGTTAAATGATGAACCAAACATGATTTATTTTGGCCTTGTAATAGTTTCTGAATTAAATAAAATGGATTTTTCAAGCATGGATTATGTTTGGTAAACTTAAGTGTCTTGTGAGGATGTGGCAAAATTCTCAGTCTCAACCTAAGTATGGCTTATACTTATCTCAGAACCTTAGGTATGGATTATGCCTGGGGACGGACTATCTTGTCAGGATGTGGCAAGTATAGCTCTATAACGGTATGAATATGGTTCAGACTCAGTTGGATTCCTAAGTACAGATTATAATCAGGAACCTTAGATTGTCTTGTCAGAATTTGACAAAGGAACTCAATAAAACTCGAGTATGAATTATGCTCAGTTTGAATTTTCAGGTATGGATTATGCCTGAAAAGGTTGGGTCCCCTTGCCAGGATTTTGCGAGATGATTCAAACATCACTTGAGTATGGTTTATACTCAAAATGGATGTCCAAGATAGGTTTATGCTTGAAAAGGTTAGGCAGTACTACCTGGATTTGACGCATCTGTTTGCCTCATTTTCTTTGCAGGTATGGATTATACTCACAGCTGGGCGGGCCCGGCGAGGCCCTAGTTTTCTTGGATTTCTTTTATAATACGATCCTGAGCAATCATCAGATTTCCAGTTTTCTATATTAATACGATCCAGCGTGATCTTGGATTTCTGGACTTCTATTCGCATTGGATTTCTATGGATTTTGGATTTCTTGATTATCCAGAACACATCTTTCTCTCCCAAGAAAGATATGTTCTAAGGGGCAAAATGTTGACACGCCTTTTGGCAAGGCCGTCGCAACTCGTTTTCTATCTAACACTACACCAAAACAGGTGATTGCCAACGAGTATAACCGTCGCAAACAATTTCAGCAACGCTTATTAGCGTTGCTACGGAGGCGTGGCAATGTAGTACCAACGCTTATAAGCGTTGGTAGATTTTCTCTCCCAACGCTTATAAGCGTTGGTATATTTTCATTCGCAACGCTTATAAGCGTTGGTGGATTTCCTTTCGCAACGCTTATACGCGTTGGTGGATTTCTTTTGCCAACACTAATAAGCGTTGTAAGATTTTTGTTTGCAACGCTTATACATGTTACAATATTTCTGTTTGCAACACCTATACATGTTACAAAATTTTAATTCACAACAAATACAAATTTCAATAATAACAGAAATACGTACTAGCAACTCACATATTCTAACATTAACCGTCAATTAATAACCAACATAACGATAATATAGACGATATATAATATGAATCAAAAACAAATATTAAACTCAATACATACCAATGGACAACATTCATAATCACACAACAACATAGAATATCGGTTAACAACAAACAAGCACAATACATAATTAAGTTGTCAAATTGAATACATAATTAGTTCGCTAAATTCAATACATAAATGGGATTCTACAAATACCGAATACGGAACTCCGGCCATCCAATTTCCTCTTTTCTTCCACTGCCTCTATAAGTGTCTGCATTCATTGAATATCACATTAAATTGAAATTTTCAGTTCCTTGTTAAAAACAAAAAATCATGAGTATGCATCATGTATAAAAAAACATTAAATTATAAGCTCAGTAAAACTGGGTCGTTCGGCTCAGTTTTGCTGAGTCGAACAGCTCAGTAAAAGTGAGCCTAAGGCTCAGTCATTAGGTTATTTAATGTGAAACCTTAAAAGTGCATCTTGCGCGTGTGTGTAACAGGAGTAAATGGCATCTCATCTCACGTTTTGTTTTTGGTTATTTATTATTTCATGCAGGAAATGACTTCGTTCAAACTTTGGCAGCGAACATCAAATCTTGTCCGTTTTTACTGAGCCATTAGGCTCAGTAGACTATGCTAAAATGAAACATTAGGCTCAGTAGAATATATGATCAACATTATCTTTATAGCATTTAATTTTCGTTATTTAAAATCAGAAGTGAACTTTAGTACAAATGGTTGATGCTTAAAAAAACAGTATTATTATTAATGTCTTACATTTTGGCAGCCTAACATTTTTATTTTGGTTTCCTTGCAAAATTCAGAAAAAATACCATTATCCATCCTTTAAGCAACCATGTAGTGAAAAGTCAAAGCAAATATGCTATATCGGTTTCATATAATGCTACGGGAATTTGAAATGATAAGGACAATACATTAAGATAGGATACATGGCCATTTTGAAGTCACAGAATACATATAAAATTGTTATTACCATTATGAAGTAAAACGTACGATGACAAAAACATTAAAAAGAAAAAAGACATTCTTATCTGAAAGAAAACTCAGTATGGTCCTACTCAAATCCAATGTAATCAAGCATGTCACTAAAAAAATAAAATAAAAAATAAAGAAGAAGAAGAAAAGGAAAAGATGAACTAAGAAACATACCAAAGCAAAATGCTGAAGGTTAGGTGCAGCGGGTAGAGTGGAGCTACTCGGTGGCAAAGTAGGGCGGAGCAGTCGATTTGGGGGCAGCGGAAATGGTTTTAGTTCTATGCAAGTGACAGAGCAAAGACCATGAAAAAAATTGATTGGTTAACGTGAAATTTATAAACAGAAATAAATTACTGGCTATAATTTTTAGAACCAAAATTTATGAAACTTCTCTTTAGCGAATTAGTTTGCAACAATGAAACTCTTTTCAACATCAATTAAAATATAAACGGATCTAATATGTTTGAACTAAACTTTGATACCTATCAAGATGATATACGAAGTTATAAACTATAACCATATCTGATAATGTTAGGCGAAACTTTAATATTGTTTTTGAGGTAAACTTGATAAGCATATCTTGATAAGAATTTCTTCATTTTTGTTCGATGAAGATTATAAAAGTTATGCAGAACTAGTTGTGAAATATTAAAAAATAAAATAGTTGTCATCCTTAGCAATCTCATCATCGCATTCAATGTACGTCTGAGGTATGTTAATTAACTTTATTAATACATGATAAAAACTCTAAATAAATGCCAAGGTAAAAGAATAAACTCTACATTTAAAGAGAGCGTAGAAAGATGTGAGCTTTAAAAGAATAACTGAATGGAACACATTTCATTCACAAATGAAATTTAGTACACATTTCATCACTAAAACACTCAAAATAAAAGAAATAATGTAAAAGACTAACCTTTCTTCATTTGCAGGTTGTTTTGATTCCTTTTCAAGGTTTCCCCCACCATAAATGTCCTCGAAATGTGAAAAACAGCAAGCAACTGATTTCAATGCACATAAATCAATAGCACATCAATGTGCAGACACTTTATGCAATAATAAAGTTTATACCATACCTTTTTCCTACTAGATATTAGTTCCAGTAATGTCAGTGATGCAATAAACCTCATCCTAAGGCCTGTCTAGTCTGAAACATCAGCCTGGAAGAAGGGGCTAGAGGAATGTGCATTCTTCCATGTTCACATCTGTCAGTCTGTAGTAGCTGCCCTTTTCCAGATGCTGTTTCTTTGGCATTAACCAATCTGGGGGAGCTATCGCACATCTTACTGTTTTCCACACTTAGAAACTTTCTATCCCTTTTTCACATCTTACTGTTTTCCACACTTAGAAACTTTCTATCCCTTTTCTCTTCTGAAACGTAACATTATGGGTTCAGCAGCAACATTGAAGACAAATTTAAACTACTGCTATCTCAAAGCCCACCATGTCGTATATGTTTTCTCAAGGCACATAACTGCAACAATAAAACAGAATGCAATAAAAAGAATTATCAATAGGACTTGAAGTTGTGCTAATGTTATAACCTATACTACAAATAAAATTAATAAGTTAGTCAATATGTAGTGAAAGTGATGTAAATTGAGATGAAAAAGACAAATTATTTATGCAAGTTGAAGTCATGTAGATGATAAGATCAAAGTCAAATAAATGGATAAATGTTCAAACTTTGTTCATTTTGTTAGTGTTTAATGCGCTTCATTACAACATTCATCATATTTCATCTGGTTTGTGCACCGTATCCTAATTAGCATTATATTACTATAGAAAAAAAAGAAAAAAAAAACACACAAAAGCTGGTATTTTAAAAGTTGTACAACATAAACTCAGCCGTAATGCTCAGCTGAAACTGAGCTTTACGGCTCAGTTTCACTGAGCTTTACGGCTCAATTGAAACTGAGCCCAAAGGCTCAGCTTCTATGAGCCTTAAGGCTCAGCTGAAACTGAGTCTTTCGGCTCAGTGAAACTGAGCTGTAAGGCTCAGTTTCGCTGAGCCGAAACGGTTTCACTGAGCCTTTCGGCTCTTCGCTGAGCCTTAATTTACCCACTATATCGTTCCTTTTAGGTATATTCCTTACTGTTTCAAAAGGTACATTGTTATTTATGGATCTGAACTTTATAATCTATTATAAATTTACATTGCAAAACCAAAATTCCAATGAGCTAAAATAATACTGGAATCCTTATAAATATATTTTGATAACTTCTAACTTAACGTTTAACTTACATAATTCATTTAATCTATGAATCTGGAACTAGTACTTAATTTATTAAATGATGTGATGCATTTAGTGATACAACCAAACTTTTATCAATATCATGCAAGCCATTAGACAGAATTACCATGTACAGCCCACGTAAACTACATCTTCTACACGAGCTACTACATCAATTACTATTTGCAAACTTTACAGAAAGAAGAAATAATTCACAATAGTTGGGAAACGAGTACATTTAAAACTAATTCCTCTCACCTACCAATACCATAGCAGATTATGTGTAGACTGATGTTAAGTGTTAAAACTTTAGATTAGTTCATGAAACCTTTTTACCATCAAAAAATTAAACAACCAACAGAACAACACAAGCTACATGGCAAGTTCCATCAAACAGTCATATTTGAGAATAAAAATTGCTACTTTAAACCACAAATCAACAAAAATACTACAAAATCGCAAACACGGTGGGAGATCTAATAAGGGTATACGGAATAAACCGATTATGTGCCTCTTAGCCTTGGTTCTAACGGATTTCCCCAAAATCCCAAATCGAACAAATCGAACAAAGATCCCAAAATTTATACCTGAAGCGAATTCGAGTTAAATGCGAGTTGAATGCAGCACAAATCGAACAAAGATCCCAAAATCGAACGCAAGTTGTTCGCAGAAGCGACCCCAACACCCGATTAGAGAGGAACGAATTCGAATTTTTTAATATTAGACATGCTGGGATTCGTGGGATTTGGATGCAATTTTTTTTCCTTCTGAAATCATGAGATTTGGATTTGTAGTTTAGGCGGCCGTTTTTGCTAAAAGCGTTGGCCAAAGGAAGGATAGATGAGAAATAGGGTTACGGATGGTAGTTTACGTTTTTACCCTCAGAAAACACCCTTAACAACCCAAATAAGCGTTGGGACTAAAAAAATTATTATTATGTATTTTTGGCAACGCTTTTTTAATATAGCAACGCATATTACGGTGACTACCCTACAACACAAATAAGTGTTGACAATTGAAAAAAAAAAGGGTTACCAAATGGCCATTTTGGTGTAGTGCAAACCACCTAGGACTTGAGTGTTAACTTTGGTTAGCTTTCAATAGCTTGGATGATTGTAGTTGTACTGGACACTGTATAGTGATTTCATTCATCTTTTGATGGTGCAGGATACTGTAAGAATTTTTTTTAGTAGTTATCAGATTCTGGGACCATGCGAACCTTGTTTGTGCTATTGATATTAACTCACAATTAACTAAACCGGATAATCAGCTCCGCAGTTGCAAATAGATTGAAGAAAGGTACGATAACAAGAGGATGAAGTCCAAATTCACTACAAAATAATGTACAGTTATAGGTCGAAAGACAGTGATATCGAGCAACGAACGTAAGGGCGGATCCAAGAATTAATAAAGGGGTGGCCGGCTGATTTTTATATTTTAATTTTAACTTTTTATTTATAGTTGTTTCAATGTTATTTTTATAAAACACACCAAAAGAAGAAGAAGAAAAAAATACTTAATAGCAAGCATCAACATCATAATTCATGTTTTAGTAATGTATGTTGTAATTTTGGCAGCAATGCATTGATGAAGAAGATACATGGCTAAACATGATTAATAGATAGCAACGTATTGTTTTTACAATTAGAAATCGGTGGATGATTATATTAAGCAAAATTTAATTGAATTTAAAGTTCAAAATTATAATATGAGAATAATTTACAGTTTGTCAACAATGCATTTAATTTCGACATTTAGTTAATATTGATCTAAATAAATATGGGTTTTTCCACATAGGAAGGGACTCATTTCCAACCCTTCTTTCATTACGTTATGCAAAAGATACATGTTCTTTACTAGCTAAAATGAGATGAAAACCAATACCATTTATTGATATATGTAAGTACTATGCATTTGTGATGCTGTCCGACAATGCTAAATTCTTGTTTTTATTCCAGCGTCTATATATCATGTCATATTGAATTCTCAAGTCTTATCTTATCTCCAGGTAGACTAGCAATCTAACATTTATATTCTTTGACCAAATATACAATGTCCAAACATCTACAGAGCTATTGTAGCCCCCAACAGTTCAACATAACGGGGATATAAATGTTAGCATATAATCTTTCAGTCCTCCTTAACATAGAAGGAGCGACAGTGATATCGAGCCACTATTTCAACATATTATTTTGGCAAAAATAAACCTTGTCATTACAGCAAAACTCATACGGTGGTTTTTGTATTTCAGCAACCTCAAGTTACACAGTTACTGTTCCAATGCTATCCGTGATACGCTAATTTCATTGAGCTGTACCGCTTAGAACTACGTAAAATTCAAGATTGAACACATATGTATTATAAATAGAGAAGATACTTTCCAAGAAAAATACATGGACATACATATAGAATCAGAATCAGAACACATTTAGAATGGTTTCTGATTGTCACAATCGAGATTGAGTCCATAGGTGACCCCAAGCAAATCACAGTACCACTTATAAAACCCAATCCTATCCTGTACCTCTGCACTGTTCCCTCCATCACACTCAATTCCACCATTTATGATGTTTGTAATCGTGCCAAACCCAGGAAGGCGGTTCCCAGATTGATCAGAAGGCGAAGGCTTCCATTTGCCAGTGGCTACATCATGGCACGACGGCTTTGGCGCTTGCGGTGTCATCCAAAACCACAGTGCAGTCTTGAATGACACTGTTGGGTCCTTCGCTACAAGACCTGGATTGTTCAGTAAGTTTGATCCTATGTTTTCTCCTGCTGGTCCGTAGTTATAGTTACTGTCCACAATATCATCATGTTCAGATTGTAGTACAATGTGTAATGTCCATGCTGTAAAGGAAAAAAAAAAAAAAAAAAAAAAAAGACGTACTATGAGATTTGGATATGGGCCCTCGACCAAAATATTGTTGGCCTGCAACGCATGGCCATTGATCATCAACGACACAGTAATCTGAAGGGGTCCCCTGCTCTTCCACAAAGCAGTAGCCCCATGCAAATGCACCATCAGGTGCCGTCGGCCATCCACCTTCACATTTTACATAAATATATTATGCTATGCACGTGCATATATAAACAGTTTGATAAATATTATTGTATTTTAAAGATGATTGATTAACCAGTTGTTTCATGGGAAGTCTGTGCGAAGAAAGCGGCGACCTCCCTTTTTTGGGTATCGATGTCGCCGGTAGTTCCAAATCCATTGAATGAATCTGCAGCGGCAATGAAGGCATTGTAAGTGTAGAATCCTTTAGCTGGGCATGCTGCGTCATTTCTGTGCTTCAGCATCTGCTCAAACATGGATGAGCTTATGACCGATCCAACTCCACTGCTGTAGCTGTTAATGCTGCTTGAATTCAAGCTTCCTCCTATGATTCTACATTCATGTTTGCTGAATAGGAAGGCAGTCCAGATGGTTAGAAATAATAAACAAGCAATGTTCCTCATTTGTATATTTTTTGTTTGTTAACCGTGTCAGTTGCAGTTGTGAATCTTGTGATTGAAGAATGAAACACAGGGCACTTTTGTTGGTTTTTTTGAGGAGGAAGAAGAAGAAATTAGAAGAAAGAAGAATAATTGAAAAAAACTTTTATTGCTTCATTTTTTTCATACCACAAATTGAAAGATTATACTTACATTTATAGCATTACAGGGATTCTAGAGTCTTCTTCTCTAGAATTGTCTTTAACCCTTAATTTCTACTTTCCTTAACATATCAAATTTCATTTGATATCTCTTACCATTTATTTTAGCCTTCCATTAATACAATAATTAACTTTATTACATAATGTTTCCTATTAAAACTAAATTTATTTGTTTCCTTAAAACCAAGTTTATTTCCAACATTCTCCCTTAAACTTGGTTTTACTACTTCAAACAAATTCCTTGATTCGAAGCACTTTCTCTTCGATTTGTGATGCACTCTCTCACCACCTTCAAAAATTAACGAAGCACTTTCTCTTCGATTTGTGATGCACTCTCTCATCACCTTCAAAAAATTAACGAAGCACTTTCTCTTCGATTTGTGATGCACTCTCGCATCACCTTCATTTTTTTTATTTTTATTTTTTTTAATATTGGAGCACTTTCTCTCCATGGTGCACTTTCTCACCAATAATTCTAAAATAAAATTTCTTCCACGGCCACTTGTGCCATGTTCTCTTGTTTTTCATCTGTCATGGTCTCTTGCTTTTTATTTTTGAATCTACAATTCCTTGCCATATGCCCAAATTTTTGACAATTGAAACACTTAGGTTTACCCTTATACCAACAATCACTTTCTTCATGACCAGTTTTGTGACAATTGTTGCATTGGAGAAATTTGTCTTTCCCTTTATGCTTTGCTATTAAAGCTTTTTCACTGTTGTATTTACCATCTTCCTTTCTCATGATCCTCCTTTGATCCACCGCATGAAGTGAATTGATCAATTCTGAAAATGTTAACTTAGACAAATCTTTAGTATCTTCAAGTGAGGAAATTTTACCTTCATACCTTTCTGGAAGAGTGACAAGAAGTTTGTCCACCACCCTTTGGCTTGTAAATTCTTCACCAAGTAGCTTGATTTGGTTGGCAATGGACATCAGCCGACTCACATACTCCTTAACACCTTCATTACTTTTCATCCCCATCATTTCAAATTCCCTCTTAAGATTCAAAATTTGCATTAATTTTGTTTGATGATTTCCTTCATACTCCTCTTTAATTTTCTCCCATGCTTCTTTGGGAGATTCACAGCCCATAATAATTGTGAAAATTTCTTCCGACACGGCCCCATGCAGATAGGAAAGTGCCCTTGACTTTCTTGCCATATCTTCGTCATATTTTTTTGTTTGGGTGGCTGTTGGATTTTGTGGAAGTGGAGTGGGATCAATATCATTTTCAATGACATCCCATAAGCTTAAAGCTTTTAGATATGACTTCATTTTGATAGCCCATGATTGATAATTTTCTCCTTTGAATAGAGGAATGGAAAGTGAAAAATTTGTTGCAGTAGACATTAGAAGAACACACATTTTTTTTTTTTTTTTTTTTTTAACCTCACAAGCTCTGAGAATAGCTGGCTCTGATACCACTTTGTTGGTTTTTTTGAGGAGGAAGAAGAAGAAATTAGAAGAAAGAAGAATAATTGAAAAAAACTTTTATTGCTTTTTTTTTCATACCACAAATTGAAAGATTACACTTACATTTATAGCATTACAGGGATTCTAGAGTCTTCTTCTCTAGAATTGTCCTTAACCCCTAATTTCTACTTTCCTTAACATATCAAATTTCATTTGATATCTCTTACCATTTATTTTAGCCTTCCATTAATACAATAATTAACTTTATTACATAATGTTTCCTATTAAAACTAAATTTATTTGTTTCCTTAAAACCAAGTTTATTTCCAACAACTTTAAATCGGGAACTCATATATTCTTCCCATTTTTTTTTTAATATCTTTTGTTGATTGTGCCGTTATGAAATGCATGGAGTTGCATAGTTCACACGGCTCAAGGCGTTGCTTGTATGATGGTTTGTAGTTCCAATAATATCACCTGTTTGAACTTATCAGTGTTTATGACGTCTTGGCTAAGCTTTGAGAAAGTGACATGAAGCTCTTTTATAATCAATTAATATACACTATATTCAAGACTGTAGTTACTTCGTAAAGTTGCAGCATATAGATACATCATTTACAGCAAATCAAACATATATAGGTTTTACGGCATTATGTTTGTTATGAAAACATGGAACTGGACCTAGACCAAGCCCAATGCATATGTTCGTATATAACGAGGGGCTAATTCTATTTGAACCCAGCTAATTGCTGAGTAGCCCCCTAAAATTCTGAATATCAGAGATTCATTTCCTGTTTCTTGAGTGTTTTTGTTGTCACTTTGACTACTCACCATATTTGCTGCAGGGTTGTTTCTTTTGTTATTAGAAGTTTGACCGTTGTTGTAGTTGTTGTTGAACCTAAAATAGCATTTGTTGGCAGTATGATCAATCTTGTCGCAGATCTGACACTTTGGTCTGTTGTGATTACCTCTTCCAGTTCTTCCTCTACCTCTGCCAGGTTGTCCACCTCTTTGGTAAGAATTTGAATGATTCTTGAAGTTATTTCCTTGATCTTGATTCTTGAATTTTGTAGTAGTAAGGTTAACTTCAGAATTGGCTTCCTTTTTTTGCTGTATTCTGCATTCATGACTTAAAAGCATTGAGTACACACTCTGTAATGATGGAGTTGGCTCTATTGATGTTATGAATGCAACAACTGATTCATAATCATCATCGAGGCCACTTACAATGTAAAGTACTTGTTCATTTTCAGTAATCTTTTGACTAGTGCAGACTAGTTGATCACATAAGTTCTTAACTTTCATAAGATACCCATTCATGGTGGAATTCTCTTTCTTGATATTCTGAAGTTGTCTATTGTAGTGGAGAATCCTTGCAGAGGATTGAGATGTGAAAATTCTTTCAAGTGTTGCCCAATTATCGTGAGAGGAATTGCAGCCGATTAGTTGTGGCAATAAGCTTGTCCCAACTGACGACATGATCCAGGAACTTATCAGACTATCTTGTCCCAACCGATTAGTTGAGGACGACACAGCGGTGATGACAAACACAGAGGCTGAAGGTGACTGACGCAACCAGTGCAATTGATCAATGGTCAACTGTGCGAAGACGGCGCAAGCCTGGTGATGATGATTGATTGCAAATCAATCCCCTCTTGCTTGAATCGCTGGAGAGATTGCTAAGGAATGTGGTCTTGCTTGAGCCGCTGGAGAGATTGCTGAGGAATATGGTCTTGCTTGAATCGCTGGAGAGATTGCTGAGGAATATGGTCTTGCTTGAATCGCTGGAGAGATTGCTAAGGAATATGGATCAAGAATTGTTGTTAAGCAACTGTTGCTCTGATACCATATAGGAATGCTCAGCGAATTGATATGAAATAATATTTGTAATCTTGAACTATACCATATAGGAATGCTCAGCGAATTGATATGGGATAATATTTGTAATCTTGAATTGAATAATGAATGAACTGTACAAATGTATGATTATATATACAGGTATAGTTGGGTTAAGGTACATCCCAAATGTGATGGCCCAAACATGGTTTGCCACGCAATATGAAAGGAGATTTGTCAGTAGTGTAACGTTGGAGCCGCATAAAGCATTTCATATTATCTAATAATCCACAGCTTAGATCAAACGGGCACATGAAACAAGTATGTTGACATAGATGTGATCAGTGGAGGTAATCAGGAAGTGTAAAATGAGGAAATTAAAGACCCGGAAGAGACAGTGGAGCCTAGAAGAAAAGGGGACAAAAGTTAATTTCGAAAGTCCCACATCGTATAGGAAAGAAAGATACCTTGTGCGTCCTCTCTATATACAAGGCAGCAAAGTTGGAAATTCAAAGCAGGGCTTAAAAGCCATATGCAGGTAAAATGGGCCTTGATAACATGACTGGCAGCAGTGATTTTTAAAACAATTGAAATATTAGCTGGCTTTTTTCAGTTGGAATCGCGGTTTAGATCGGGTTGGGCCATTTTAACCCGGTTCTTAAGCATTTGAGGCTAAGTTGAGTTCTGGGTCGGGATACCACATGGCCTCCGGTTAGCCGCAGTTGGGCTGTCGTACCAGTCCGGTTATCAAAACATTGCAAATAGATCGTGTGGGGGGCATCCATAATGTATGATTAGGGAATATACGAATGGAAGAGGCCTTAGGGCTACACCACCCCATATCCAATTCAACCCAACCCATACGAATGCAAGAGGCCTTAGGGCTACACTACCCCATATCCAATTCTACCCAACCCGATTCAACTCATATAAACTTTACCCACCAACCCGCCTTAACCCACATAAATCGAACCCATCCGAGTTCGGAATGGATATGAGTTACAATTAGTAACTCATACCACATATAAGTTGAGTGTGATATTTTTTTTCTATCCAACCCAACCTCACATTAAAAACTAATTTGATATGAATTCACTTAAAATTAAAATAGTCTAATCTTAGAATAATGTTTATGTTCCTGTAGAATATATACAAAAAATATATTTCATTTCAATCCAAACTAGACAGAATTTGAAAAACATATTTTAAATAGCATTTTAATGTATTCTAAGAAGAAATACTTGTTCTAATATATAGTGAATTAATTCATATGTTGTGTTTTACAAAGAAATTTTAATAAAACTTGTGTTATAATGAATCAGTTATTGTAAATGCATTAAGCTAGCTAAAATCTAATATATTATGCTGAATATTTTAATATTATCTTTAAAAAGATCTCTTGTATTCTAGTTTTTTATTAGATTCATGCAACCCAACCCAACCTTACTAAACTCGACCCAACCTATACTTCAACCCAACCCATATCCAACCACATATAGGGTCGAATATGGGTT
The DNA here is from genome assembly GCA_030737875.1 of Allium sativum. Lineage (NCBI taxonomy): Eukaryota > Viridiplantae > Streptophyta > Magnoliopsida > Asparagales > Amaryllidaceae > Allium > Allium sativum. Next base: position 17,044,666 of record CM060925.1, read on the forward strand.
GATCCTTCAACCCAAACATATGCACTTCAGATGAAGTATTTGGTCTAACCCAACCCAACTCATACTTTGTGCACCCCTAGAGGCCATGATGTGAGCTCAAGGTAGATTCTATTGAGAGTGTATAATGAATGAAATTCACTAGTGATTATTTACTTTAAGAAATAAAAATCTACTAAATAACGATTATAACTTAAAAATGTGGATAAGACGTAATATCAAAATTGGTTAAAATTGCAGGTTTTAATCACTTTGAATGGTATAGTGGCATTTATTTTTAAACTGATACAAGCTGTCTTAATGGAATGTGGGGGTTTTAGATTGTGGATTATGTGCAATATTTATTTCTTTGAATATCACATGTATAACCCAACACCCACTACAAGAATGACTTCATATAGCGACGGTTTGTAGCCGTCGGCGGCCATAACCAATCATCGCCAGCCGTAGCTAAAATTCGTCGCTATATAATCTGACGCTAACAAAATAACATCATTTCTAGCGATGGCTCGGTTAATTGGGAAGACGATTGTAATATTCTAACTACAATAAACAGTGGGTTTAAGTCGGAATAAATACATCAATAGTACAGTCTACTGTAGTGGTAAGATGTATACATAGCGAGCAAGAGATCGAAGCTCAATACCCCCTCTATATCCAGAAACAGTGGGTTTAAGTTCGAATAGATACGTCAATACAGTCTCCCATAGCGGTAAGATGTATCCTTAGCTTAGAGTCGTCTGGATCGGGGGTCCATGTTTCCCTGGTCCGGACCAAAATGCAGCAATTTGCACTTTGCTCTTCGAATTCAAACTGAAATTCAAAAAAATTTCAGTGATCCGTATACCGCTTATAACTATATAAAACTCGAGTATGAACATATATGTATAATGTATTATAAGTAGAGAAGATACTTTCCACGAAAAATACAAGGACATACATGTAGAATCAGAATCAGGATGCATTTAAAATGGTTTCTGATTGTTACAATCGAGATTGGGTCCATAGGTGACCCCAAGCAAATCACAGTACCGCTTATAAAACCCAATCCTATCTTGTACCTCTGCACTGTTCCCTCCATCACACTCAATTCCACCATTTATGATGTTTGTAATCGCGCCAAACCCAGGAAGGCGGTTCCCAGATCGATCAGAAGGCGAAGGCTTCCATTTGCCAGTGGCTACATCATGGCACGACGGCTTTGACGCTTGCGGTGTCATCCAAAACCACAGTGCAGTCTTGAATGACACTGTTGGGTCCTTCGCTACAAGACCTGGCCGATTGTTTAGTAAGTTTGATCCTATGTTTTCTCCTGCTGGTCCGTAGTTATAGTTACTGTCCACAATATCATCATGTTCAGATTGTAGTACAATATGTAATGTCCATGCTGCAAAGGGAAAATAAAATAAAAAATAGACGTACTATGAGATTTGGATGGGCCCTCGACCAAAATATTTTTGGCCTGCAACGCATGGCCACTGATCATCTACGACACAGTAATCTGAAGGAGTCCCCTGCTCTTCCACAAAGCAGTAGCCCCATGCAAATGCACCATCAGGTGCCGTCGGCCATCCACCTTCACATTTTACATATATATATTATGCTATGCACGTACATACATATGCAGTTTGATAAATATTGTAGTTTAAAGTTGATTAATAGATTAACCAGTTGTTTCATGGGAAGTCTGTGCGAAGAAAGCGGCGATCTCCCTCTTTTGGGTATCGATGTCGCCGGTAGTTCCAAATCCATTGAATGAATCTGCAGCGGCAATGAAGGCGTTGTAAGTGTAGAATCCTTTAGCTGGGCAAGCTGCGTCATTTCTGTGCTTCAGCATCTGCTCAAACATGGATGAGCTTATGACCGATCCAACTCCACTGCTGTAGCTGTTAATGCTGCTTGAATTCAAGCTTCCTCCAATGATTCTACATTCCTGTTTGCTGAATAGGAAGGCAGTCCAGATGGTTAAAAGTAATAAACAAGCAATGTTCCTCATTTGTATATTTTTTGTTTGTTAACCGTGTCAGTTGCACTTGTGAATCTTGTGGTTGAAGAATGAAACACAGGGGACTTTAAATAGGGAACTCATATATTCTTCCCATTTTTTTTAATATCTTTTGTTGATTGTGCTGTTATGAAATGCATGGAGTTGCATAGTTCACACGGCTCAAGGCGTTGCTTGTTTGATGGTTTGTAGACTGTAGTTCCAATAATATCACCTGTTTGAACTTGCCAGTGTTTATGACGTCTTGGCTAAGCTATGAGAAAGTGACATGAAGCTCTTTTATAATCAATTAATATACACTATATTCAAGACTGTAGTTACTTCGTAATGTTGCAGCATATAGATACATCATTTACTACAAATCAAACATATATAGGTTTTACGGCATTATGTTTGTTATGAAAACATGGAACTGGACCTAGACCAAGCCCAATGCATATGTTCGTATATAACGAGGAAGACATAATTAGAACATGTGTTTTTTACTTCCTCATCTGCAAAGGTTTGTCAAACTGTAAAGTGGAAAAATCAGGTCGGGCGATCATAATTTTGCTTAAACTCCTACACCATGATCATAATTATAGCGGATGCTATACGAACTTCGGACTTTTATTTTTTGTGGGACAGTGCTAAACGGATCGAAATATTAGCGGTAAAATGGACCGAATGATCAAATATATGGCCAGAAATTCATGGAAGGAAAGATATCTAACGGTTGCAGCTGCTGCCGCATTTTTTGACTAATGCATTCCCGGTCCACATAGCATTATTGTTTTTTGTGATACCGTAGGAAATTTAGTGGATACTGTAGTCATTTTTGTTATAATGTTCACATTCGCGACTATGGTGACTCTGTTTGTGCTAAATATTGATAGTTAACTGAACTGAAGTAGTTGCAAATCGATTTAAAGGAAGCTGTGATAAATGAACAAGGAAATCCGAAGCATGGTTGAAATCTAAACTACAAAGTTCTTAGTCTAATTAACAAACCAGTCAAACTAAAGAATAAACGTAGTTTATTAATTGGCCAAATGTAGTCACCCCTATGTGATAAATTTAATTTTCCCAGCTCCAAAATATGTGTATTTTTTTTTTCAAAATAAATACTATATACCAAAATGGAGAAGAAAAAAGCTTTTCTCCAATAGCATAGAAAAACAGATTCGTAGTTAATAACGACTACAAAATCTATAATATAAAACTGGAAAATACAAAAGAGAAAATCAACCAAGAAGAGAAACAGAAGCCTCCAAATACAACTATAACAAACATCATAAGACCTTAAAGGGGTAGGTGAAATAAGCGATAACAAACAACAGATAGAATCAACAAACTCCCGCACGTGGAGCCGGAGGACAAGATGTGATATCAAAAGTACGCGCCAACCGAATAGAGCGGGAGCCAGCAGCTCCTTTGAAAGGCATACCATGGAAGGCAAGGAACACGCCGTTTTTGACCTTCCGTATGATAGTCGGAGGGTCCATAGGAGATTCGTCGAAAATGACTTTGTTCCGCGAGCATCGAAAGTGCCAGCAAATAAGACAAGGAATCAGAGAAAAATAGTAGGTTAGACAGATTTGCATGAGATGCCGGACCACCAGTCTCTCAGTAAATATTCAAGGGAAGAGGCATTATCTCGAAGACTAACCAAGTTTCTGAAGTAGTTCAAGACAGATCGGGCACAAAAGCCGTTGAAAAACAAGTGAGCACTGGACTCCAAAGTCACTAGCTTTACTGCATCTGCAACGGGACACGAACGGGATGTCAATTCCCTGAAGATTCTTGTCTAACGGTAACCCTTCATGAAGCATTCTCCACATAAACAAAGAAACTTTCGGAGGGAGTCGGACATCCCAGATGAAAGAGAAAATATGGAGCGTTGGAGCAGGGGTCCTCACCGAACTCCATGCCGCTCTAATTGATAAAGGACCGCCATCCCACCCTAACCCACCACCATGTGAGTCAAAGAAAGACTTCACAGATTGCATCTGTTTCCACGTCTCACTATTGTAGGACGGGGTTCCGGTGAAATTCGTGACCAGAAGTTTACGATACTTAGCATGGAGAAAATTCACCCAAAGAAATCGTTCGCTCCAAATCGTACCCACAACTTGCAAGCATAAGCAGTGCAGATATCCTTAGGATTACGAAGGCCAAGGCCTCCTTTACTCGTGGAACGACAATGATGGCGATTGGCTTTGTCCTTTTTACCCCAGAAAAAGGACGAAGCCAAAGACCGATAAGAATGGAAGAAGGAAGTAGGAGTTATAGCAGCAAAGACGTGTGATCCTACGGAGTCAAGAACCGACTTAATAAGAACCAGTCTTCCTACCTGAGAAAAGAGAGTTGCATTCAACTTAATGATCTTACACCTGACTTTGTCAGTCATGGGATCAGCGTTGAGCTTCCGACCACAATAAAGGAAATACCGAGGTAAGACAAGGGAAGGGTGGCAGCCTTGAACCCGGTTTGGATTTCGATCCAAGAAGATCTAATTGGGGACAACTCTTTCGTAGGAATGAATCAACTTTTAGCAGAGTTAACAAGTTGGCCTGAGCACCTCTTGTATAGGTGAATGAAACTAAGAAGGCGACGGACGGAACGACGGTTACCATTAGTGAAAATGACGATGTCGTCTGCAAAAGATAAGGAAGAGATGAGGAGATAGCCACTGGGAATGCCAAACCTCTGGCTCTGGCCTGCTATCATAAGAGAATGCATTCCTCGCACGAAAGCCTCGGCAGCGATGGGGAAAAGAGTCGACGAAAGGGGGTCTCCCTTACGAAGGCCCCCACCAGACTTGAAAACCCCATTGGTCGATCCGTCGATAGAAAAGGAGAATCAACAATCGGAAATGAGCCTCCAGATAATATCGATAAGGGATCCGGGAAGCTGAATGCCCTCAGAACCTAGATGACGAAGAACCAAGACATATGGTCGTAAGCTTTAGTTATATCCAGCTTGACAACCACTTTAGAACCTCTGATCTTACGATCAATCTGTGAAACCAGCTCCTAGGCTAAAAGGAAGTTATCAGTGATCAAACGTCCTTTAATGAACCCAGCCTGAGAGGAAGACATGACACGATCCATAAAAGGTGCTAGACATGAGGTTAGCACCTTGGAGATAACCTTATTGGAGAAGTTACATAAGCTCATCGGGCGAAAATCCTCATATATGCGAGGATTTACGCACTTGGGGATAAGGACCAAAATGGTGGAAGTCCATCCCATAGGGAGGGATCCACCGGAGAAGAAGAATTAGATGGAAAGACAAAAATTCGCCTGAATAATCGGCCAAACACTCCCATAAAACACTCCGTTGAAACCATTGGGACCACAAGCATTGTCTTTTGCTGAGAGCGAAGACGCATGCCCGGATTTCATCGGAGGAAGGAGGAGGAGCAAGGTTGACATCATCAGACGGTAAGACTAATCTGGGGATAAAATCTAAAAGGGAAGGGTCAGAAACGGACACCGATGGAGCACCCATAAAAGACCAAAAGTGAGACAAGATCATATCTTTAACCTCCTACAGGAAGGAAGTCAAAGAGAGATCAGGGCGCTGAATCTGATGAATCGATTGGATGTTATTCTTCTTACGAATAGAAGAATGAAAGAATTTGGAGTTTGTATCGCCCTCAACGACCCACTTAATCCTAGCCTTTAGGCGGAGGAAGTCGTTCTCAAAACGAAGCTCGGAAGAGAAGGCCAGCTGGCCTAGCGCCCATGCCTCCTTGTTAACAGAAGAGGGATCCTAATCGAAAGAGGTTCTGCTAAAATAAGAATCTCTTTGGCCGCCCTAACGCGGTCAAAAATATTCTAGAAAACCTGCGCGTTCAAGGCCTTAAGGTAAGCCTTGAGACGTTTCAGCTTAAGAGATAACACAACAAAGGGAGAACCCAGGGCAGGAGAGTTCCAGGAATCTATCACAACCTGATGAAACGTGTGGTGAGATCTCCACATACTCTGGAATCTGAAAGAAGAAGAACCAAACTGGGAGAAGGGAGAGAAACGTAGAATCATCGGTATATGGTCCAAAAAAGTACGGTGTAGATGGGAAACAAAGAAAGAGAACGGAAGACTGAACCAACCTTTTGAACCGAATACTCTATCGAGCCTGGAGAGAATTCGGTTGGGCCCTTCCTGGTTGTCACACCAAGTAAACCTTTTAAAGACCGAAGATGACAATGAAGGAATCGAAATCCGCAACCACCGCTCAAATAACGGAGGAGCCACCCCGCCTCTCGGATTGGCAGACGACAACATTAAAGTCGCCTCCAATCACCGATGCCCCGAAACCTAGATCGGATAAAGAGAGAATCTCAGATAAAAAATCCAAGCGCTCAATCCGATCACATTTAGCGTAAACAACAGAAAAAAGAAAAATAAAGGAGAAAGAAGAATAAGAACAAGCCACAGAGGGGAGAGGGACCGAGTCAAAAACAGGACGGATGACGACGTCTTTAGACCATTGGATCCAAATCTTGTCGGAGACATTGGCTAAGGCACCACCGAAGCCAAGAGAAAGAACAGACTTGGTGACCTCCTCTGGACCCATAAATGGCTCCAGAAGCGCCACCGGACAAACTAAATGCTTCCTAACACTGCGTTTGAGCCGAGCCATTGACGCGTCGTTTCCTATTCCACGAATGTTTCAGAACAAGAAATTCGCCATCAAGCGTAAAGCAAAAGATGGACAGAACCCGAAAAAAGAAGATATCTCCCAGAGAAGGGGGACTGAGCTACTCTCCTCATATAAGATATAGTGTGTGTTGAGTAGATCTTACGATCAACTCAGATACCGCTATAGAGCGTGTACGAATGGTGCGGGTAGTGCGGGAATTTGGTCTCGCTCTTCTGCATGAAGAACGGAAAGGTAAGGGCGAAGCTCTAGTAGCCGCCTCACCGATCTCGAGAGGCCCAAAAGACACCATAGAAATTGGGTCAAACGGATAAAAAAGCGATGCACCAAAACACGAAGGACAGGAGTTCTTAGTAAGGTGAGATAGGTGATCGTTAATGATCAATGTATCATCCTTACTAAGAAGGGGGAGAGACCAAGAACTCGATGACTCGTGACACACAATGGATGGTGTTGGACACAGCAGGACGACAGAAGAGCTAAATGATGACAAATATGTAGGGATACGTAAGAGAGGAAACCCCAAATCATGTGTGACCTTTACCAATGTCTAGTTGTCATTAGATTGACAACCCCATATAAAAGGTAAAGGCCTACAATCCAAACTCCGACGGATGACGAAAGGCAAAGCCAATATAGAAAGGTCGCCTCCCAGGTACCTTGTATGGTGATCCAAATCAGGGACCGTTATACGACCACATCTAGGGAGACCACCCATCCCAACTAAACTCCCCCAATAAAACCACCAATAAATCCAGGAAAAACTTGAGAACCAAAGCACTAACGTCGGAGTCGCAAACGACATAGAAATGGCCTCGCTGCGACTCGTCAATCCTACCATCCCTGAAGCCATCAAATCCCACACGGTCAAGCTCGTAGGAATCAAGTCAAAAAAACACGAGCAGAAAAAATACTCATGCCCAAAGAAGTGCACAGAGCAGCAAAATATAGGTTACCCAATCGAAAAGCAGACTAAGCAACAAGGTGACAATCAAGATCCAAAGCAGCCGATAATGGCATATGGGCATAAACAGAATAAACCAAGGGATCTCAAAAATCCACAGGGGAATAATTAAGAAAAGCAGGCACAGTGCGTAAACAATTTAAAGTGATAGGCAACAATAACATAATGCAATAAGTATAAGAATTAGCCACTACCAACATACCATCACCAGAAAGGAAAAAAGAAGTTCAGACCATACCTGCCTATGGAAGGAGGTACCTGATTTAAAACACCGAAGACCCACAACAATCGACAGTCGCAAATCCTTCAGGACCGCCTCCGATGACCCACTAAAACTTGAAGCATCGGAAATTGGCCCACGGTCTGCCAAAACCAAAGAGGCACTTGCTGCCACGAAGTGTTGCAAAGCCGAGGCATCAACACCTAAAGCCGAATCAGCGGCAACAACCTCCAAACCCGGATCAATAGCAAAAACCTCAACCAAATCCAAAATAACAGTAAGAGGTGCAAAATAGTTCGAAATGAAAATTGGAGCAAACTCGAGAGCGTGTCCATAACCATCAGAAACAACATTAGTTTCCTTAGGTGCCGTAGAGATCACCTTTTTAGCCTTATTCGAACACCGACGGTGCCGTGAATGCTTCAAAGGATGACTAGTAACTAAAGACAACAACTGTAATGACGAATAAGGAAAAATTAGGGGTAGTCTTCGCGGTAGGAAATGGGTCGGTGCATGACTTCCCCTACGCTGATCTCCTCTCAGACTTGAGCAGCACCAATTTCGTTGTTCGTCGAAACAACAAACAATAGAGCCAACCAAAAATGCAGCAACTGGCTCGATATCACAAGAAGGTGACTTCTTGCAGAAAGCCAATTTCGGCAAAAAGGGGAGGTGAAATCCCTTTTGCCGGATGAAAACCATAGGACCTCCTAAAGGTCGAACCCATAACATTAACCCCTACCTCCCTCGAAAATACAGGAGAAACTTCCAAGAAACAGTCGTCAGCTAAGAAGAAATGCTGACGCGAGATTGAAGTGAACAACTCTAAAGTGTGGTTCTAAATCGAAATTGAATTAACTCCCTCTATCGCCACATACGGCGGCTTAAGTGAAGCAATCGAGATTGCGTTGACAATCAAATCCACTTTGGGGCAAGGTCGAAAAAACAACCCATGAAGCATAAAAAAATCGCAATGGGGGTTCGTGAGATAAACCCTAGATTCGAACAATAAGGAAACAACAGACAAGCCAATTGTCGAATAAGTAGAGAGACAAGAGCTAATGGATCAAGCTCTGTTAATTAGATAGAAGGAGAGGAAGAAAAAGAGCATTGTTAACGACACTCCGAATTTGGTTAAGGGGACTCTTCGGCCACCCTTTTGACCGAATTTGGCCTTCTTATTCGGTAGAGAATGGCCGAAAATAGTTATACGGAGTGTCAAATGGATGGCGGGGGAGTCCCCTTAACCAATTTCGAGGTGTCATTAACAATGCTCAAGAAAAATCGCAGGAAAATTCAGAAGAGAGCAGACATGGAAATAGCCGTTAGTTGATTGTTTGTGTGAATTCTAATTAGGGGTGAGCGTTTGGTTGATTTAGTTTATCCAATGATAAATTTGTCAAACCAAACTAAAACCAATAAAAATGAAAACCAAACCAAACCAACCAAATTAAGTTTGGTTGGTTCGGTTGGTTATCCAATTAAACCGAACTAAAATGTTTTACACTTTGTATTTGAAATATTCACTATAATTTGAAACAAATTATAAATATATGATTACAGTATTATCACTTTTGATTTTTATGCTTTTTAATATTAATTTTGACATATAGGTGATGATTAATATATACTTAAATAACTAAACTAACCTAAAATACTTATTATAATACCGATAAGTTTGAAAATATAGTAAAAATTCGGTTAATTTGGTTAAACCGATAACCGAACTTAATATTTTTTTGGGCCGATTACAAACCGATTTAATTTCAAAACCGAACCAAACCGACCAAAATAATTTAGTTTGGTTGGTTTATTTGGTTTAACCGAATAACGCTCACCCCTAATTCTAATATCATTTACTCCAAAATATGTTGTATGCATACATAAATGTATAAACATAGGGTGCGGCTATTAACACCCCATAATTTGCTCTTCACCCCCCACTAATTAAAAAATAAAATGTGCACCCCAACATTTTCTCTTCCCACCCCAGTTTAATACGAAAATGCCCTTACTACATTATCATTCTCACTGCTTTCTTTCTTTTTTCTACTTTCCAACTTGCAATTTATTTCCACTGCTCTCTCCTTTTAAAATTTTGATTGAATAAATTAACATTTGTAGACAGCGTTGTTGATTGAAATTTCTGTATACTTCGAAAGTTTCGGAATCGTAATGGTACACATCGCCGATTGTACGGTTTATAAAATTTTAATCATTATTTTTATTTTTTAGTCATTATTTTTAATTTCTATCTTTATTTTTTAAAAAAAGATCATGTACAATGCTGATTTTGAATTTTAAGTTAACCATTGTACAACATTAGATAAGTTGTCTAATTAGTTGTTAAAATGGTAAATTTGGAAATTAAATTCTAAAATTTTAGCTGGGGGGTGAAGAGAAAATAACGGGGTGCGAATAGCCGGACCCATAAACATACATGTGTATATGTATGTGTATATGTGTGTATAATTATATTTGAAACCAATACCTGTGTGCTTGAATATAGACTTTAATGGTATATTAGTTAACCTCAAACAAAGTGCAGAATTTAGGGAGCCGAAAAGAAGAAAGGCAGGAGAGAAGTCCACTGAAAATCAAAGCAAATTCCGACGATCGATTGGCGATATCCTGAACCTTACTACCACAAGATCGTTACCACCAATCAACCATTGTGCCTATAACCGGTCGATCGACCGGCTATCATCAATCTAGATCAGTAAGCATCAAGGAATACATGGTTTTCTCTTCCTTTTTACTATTCATTTTTAAAATTCAAATTCTTAAAATTTTGAACAATTTTTTTTGTGAAATATACATGATGTTTTAGAAATTTTAAATTTGAAGATTCCAACAGAAATCTGTATCACTTGGATTTAAATTCAAAAGGATGATTCTTACTATTCAAATAATTTTAGATTAACAGAATATTGATAAAATAGCATGGTTATTTATTGGAAAGTTTTTAAGATATAGTAAAAATATACTGGGATAAGATATGATTTATATGAATCCTCATTCAAAATAATTTGAATAATATACTACTTCTATGATATTAATTTGTGGTGATGTGTGCTTACTTATAATACCACACTTGTTTATTTGTATTCAAAAATGATATGCGTTTTTGGTATAAAATGGCAATCAATATCATTTTGGGTACAAATGTAATTTCAAGAAGTTACAAATGATTTTAGACTAATTTAAACTGTGAACAACCGGATGATGTGAGCCTACTAAATGACATGATTCCTCATTACCTATTGTCGAAACAATTTGTTGTACGGACACAACTATTGTAATATGATAGTTCAAATGATAAACATGAAAGATTTGAGAGTAATCTCATTAGAAGAACCAAAACACGACAGTGTGAGCTTCAATGGTTAAGGTGGGAAAATTGCAACAAAAGATCGTGTGGGGGCATCCATAATGTCCGATCATGGAATATACGAATGGAAGAGGCCATGGTATGAGCTTGAAGTAGATTCTAGTAAGAGTGTGTAATGAATAAAATTCACTAGTGATTACAGACCTTGAACAATAAAATTCTACTTAATGATAATTATAACTTAAAAATATGGATAAGATGTAATATCCAAATTAGTTAAAACTGCAGGTTTGAATCACTTTGAATAATATAGCGACATGTATTTTTTAAACTGATATAAGTTTCCTTAATGGGAAGTGGGGGTTTTAGATTATGGATAATTATGTGCAATATTTTTTTTTTGAATATTACATGTATAACCCAACACTATATAATTATATATATATTTATTTATGTTTGTTATTGTAACACACTTAATTTTTAGTTTAACATTATTCAAGGAATTTAAATGAGTATATTAAATAAGAATAATGTAGTAAAATTTAGGGATGAGATATGATTAAAAAAACTATGGTTGGACCTTAACTAATGAACTCCTAAAGTTGTTTAAAACGAAAAATAAGATAGGACATATGTGAAGGATAAAATAGGAATAAGATTACCTTGTATCTTTTAAACCTTTACCCTCTCATTTCATTCATTACAATCTAAAATCATAGAGAAGCCAGCCATTAAATCATCTAGGGAAGGTAAAAACTAGAAGAGAATCAAGAAGAAGAGCTTAAAGAAACTAACAAAACAACAAATCCGAACTCTTTCATCCACTTCAAGATGAATAATGCTCAAAACCATCTATTTTATTCTTTTATGGATTCAGCCATGGGTAATATTTGAATCATTGTTGTTCGTTTTACCATGACATGGTTGTTTAATCATTATTTGGATAGAACGTTAATTTATGGTATTAAATATGAATTTATTAGAGGAGGTTTCAGATAGAAACCCAAGCATTATATATTTATTAACTTTGGTTTTGTGATATCAATTTTAATATGAGTTTTAATTTTCATAGTCTTCCCAGTTATAATGAAATTTCCTAAGAAGAAAAAAGTGTTAATTTCGGGATTAATTATTTAAAATAATTAACTGATTTTTGGGCTTGAATTTTTTGTATAATAAAGAGCAGGTAAATTCATTTTTTTGTTATTTTTGAGGATTTTACCCAATTAAATATGATTTTATTATGCTAGATAAGCATACAAAGATATAAATTAATTAAATTCGTAAATGACTTTAGGAATGGGAACATGGTTTTAGAGATTTCAATAAGAAAATACAAAATTTTGATTTCAACCAATCATAGATTGACATATAGGCTTAGTTAGGAAGGGCAGTAAGCCTATACATTATAAAGGTCAATAGCCTTGCTTTCAGCATAAAGATATTTTTTATACTTAAAGAAAGTTAAGTTTATTTCTAAACCTTGGATAGAGGGTTAATGAGGGTCTCAAATGACATGGCTATTGCTCATATTGGGAATGATGTAACTAAAGTCAGATAGCCACATTTTTAGTTGTTTTGATGTTACATGGATGCAGGATACCGACTTTGTTATGGTGTAAAGCCTATTCTTTTATTATATCAACTCTGGGGATACCAAAGCCTTAAAACTGAGTATGTTATCCTATTTTGACTTTTTGTACACACACACACACACACACACACACATATATATATATATATATATATATATATATATATATATATATAGACTCAACATGTTATATACTTGTAAACTTAAAACTATAATCGAGGTTATCAATGAATGGTGTATCGATGTCATTGTTGAGCTAAAAAAGGGATAACCTAGTTGGGAACACCAATAGATAATAAACTGAGTCTTTGAGGTAGAAGACTAAAATGATAAATTAAAGAAAATTGATAGGTTTATAGGTATCCTAAGAAAACTGCATAATGTGAGAAGAATGGTCCACATAATGCTTGAGATGGATAGTGTATGATTGGCTATTGTTAGGTTCATAATCATCCTAGGAAAATTGTGGGGTGTGTGATGGAGTCCATATCATTTTAAAACATACAAATTATGTTAGATGGATAATCCACATGATTGAAATGGATAAACCATGGGGATGGGTAGTCCTAGTGGCAGGGAATGGATAATCCATATAATGTTTATGTAGGATAGGTATCCCCCGATTCTAAGACGAATAGTTAAATAAAGTTAAGATGGGCAAACAAAAATACTGGGATGGATTATCCATTTTATATCACATGTTTGCATGCAATTATTTATTATTCTAAAGTTGATTTCCAGAAGTATACAAAAAATCATCAACTACCTCGAGCTCCACAAAAATGGCGACATCACTGCCTGCCACTGCTCTCTCTTCTCCCCAAATTCCCTTAAATTCCATCGCCACTGCCTCACCTCTTTCTTCGATTCTGACAACGAACCCTCCTCCACTTCCTATTTCGTTTTCCCCTGACCCGCCGCCTCTCTCATCCTCTCCACATCCACAAGCTATTCCTCCACTTCCTACTGCAAAGTGGTCGTCTTTGCCACTAAACTAGAAATGCGGGTACTTTATGTCCCCCTCCCATGACGCTAAAGTACTCAGGAAGTAAGCTCATTCCAATTGATGACATCGTAAAGGTTAGTATAGAAGTGTGTGAAGACTACTTTATTGGTTTCTTCCTCGACGCACCACTCTCATAAACCATGGTAGTTAATTATATAAAGAAGCTATAGAAACCCCGTGGTTCAATGAAGGTAAAATCGAGTAGAAACATTTTTCTTCTTCTTACTTCCTGATACCGTTTGTAGGAGAAGGATAGATAAAGCCGGCCTACTGATAATACGTAATAAGATATTTATAGTTAAAAAGTGGGATCTGAATATGGATAGTACTGGCAATTGTATTCGGCAAGTTCCGGTTTGGATTAAATTGTCGATCTTGCTATTACTAGCTTGGTCGAAAATTGGTATCTGTTGGTTGGCATCATGTATTGGTAAATTTATGTGTATGGACTCGTCAACTGAAAGCTTGGAGCATCTTGATTACGTGAAGTGTATGGTGGAGGTATCTTCAGATAGCGACCTCCCTAAACCTTCACAGTGTTGTTAAACGATGGTACCGATCACCATGTGAGAGTTAGTGTAATGACCCGCATTTTACGTATCGGAGGATCGTAAAATATTTTTATTTAATTTTTCGAGGGTCGGATCATTCTCATATTTTGATATGTTGGTTATGGGGATGTGAGACATGTCCATAATTTTTATCAATTTTATTTGTGACCATTTCTCTCCACTCTATTTTGTATAGGAAATAATATTTTACTAGGATCGAATCAGGTGCTAAGATTGGTTTCATTGGAAAAGAAATGGTGTTGCCAATACCACAGGGTGGTCATATTAAAGATTTGGTCCAGTGGTTTGGGAGAAATCGTTGTTTTAGTGCTACATATTTTCTGGATAGACTAATTATTCACTAATGGGCCAATTAGTGAGACCCATTAAGGCTAGGGGCTGTTGGCTATAAATAGGAGGGTAGAGGCAAAAAGAATTGTTTAGTTTCTTTATTTCTCTATTTGATTAGGGTTTGTGATTCTTCCTACTTCATCCAAATACCTTTCCACTCCATTGAATTAATACATCTAGATTAGTAGATTGAAGATCAACATCGAATAAAGGTAGATCACATCAAAGTTATTGATTCAGAGGTTGTTCTTCACTGTCGGATTAGAGATTCATCGATTTCAAGCTATTTTGTGGATCTGGTGAGTGATAAGAATCTCTCGCACAGATTCAATCAAGTATATGAGTTGTTTGATCTTATTTTCATCATTTCAAGTTGTTTTCACCTAGATCTAATCAATGTAAGGATATTTTCAATTTGAATCACTATAGGATCTAATCTAGCAAGATTATAATGATAAATTCATGTGTTAATTCTATATTGATGCAAGTTTAGATCCATTTTGTTGATTTGATCATTGCTTAATCATGATTTAGTGAATTTTATATGATAATATGATCATTGTTTGTGGTGAAAATATTGCTTGATGATTGTATGAAGTGTTGATGATTGAAATGTTGAAATTGGTTTATTTAGATGAATTGGATGCATGGATTGTTGCGCAAGAAAGGATGGATCTCTAGTGTGGATGGATCTCTAGTGATCTAGAATGGAGATGGATCTCGAGCGATCCAGGATTGATCTCGAGCGATCCAGGATGGATCTCGAGCGATCCAGATGGATCACAAATGATTTAGGATGGGGATCGATCACAAGCGATCCAGGATGGATCATAAGAGATCCAGGATGGATTAAGAGAGATCCCGGATGGATCTCGAGCGATCCATGGTTGGATCCTGAGCGATCGAGGGATGGATCATGAGTGATCCATCACATAAGTGACCAAATGATGTTTATTTTGGCTCGACGTTGGATATAGCTTCGACGTGAATTCAATATGGAATATTCGAAGTGTGGTAAAGTGTTCATTGATCGTCGTAATGCAACGAATGTGAAGATGACTCAAAGTTATGAACTCGGGGATAATGATTGCTCGAGACAGGGTCTGAGCTTGTGGATAGTCGTCGGTGATGACGACTATTGTTATGAAGGCTGAGAGATTATCGTTGTCGTAATTTCTAGCGGGCTTAAAGCAGGGGTATAATAGGAGACGCCTAAAAGACTAATGAGACTAGTGGAGTACCCTAGGCACATAGGATGGGCGTAGTTGTCTCGGCGAGCGAATGTACGTGGGACGTGCAATATTCTGACTAGAACTGGGGTTTCCATTAGCCCTTGACGGATGGCATGTCGGGGCCAGTCATACGAGTATCTTAAAGGATGGAACATTAGGGCCAGTCATACGATTAATGATAGTTTCAAGGCAGGATAGGCAGTGATAGCCAGAGTCATGGATGTTAATAGTTTTGCTCGTATCATCTTGCGTAGATTGTTCAACGTTGAAGAAGACATCTCTTAGGTGCTTGTCTGATGTTGGTTTAGGCCTTCGAGGCTTGTGCTTGGGGGATATTGATCTCGATTAGGATGATCTACGCAGGATAATTAATTGCTATTTCTGTTATTGTTTGTTCTTTCTGGTTATTGTAAAGGCTATCAATGTCGGGTGTAGAGGAGACAGGTTGGATTGGGTTCTTCTATGATATGTTGGTAGATTAGTTGATCGATATACCTATTTCTCACATACTTTATTGATGATGTTAGATAGTTGTTTTATCGCTCATTAAGACTGCTGTCTAACTCAAGGTTTTATGTCTCCCTCTTATTACCTTGGGTTGTTCATTCATGTGATGAATGGGCAGACTGAGTATCAGGTGAAAGGTAGTAGATCTTGATGAGGACGTTGCTGCTGAGCGACAATGAGCAAGAGGCTGACATATTATTTCCCACTATTTATTATTGTTTTCCACTATTTGATGTATTCTTTGAGTGACTTGTAGTGAGGTACTTTGTATAGATTCTTATGGTATATCCCAGTATTGTATGGGTAACTCATGACGATATGAAAAGCTCAAGATTTTGCTCAATTTTGCTTCACTATTACTGCCTGTTGTATATGTTATATTATATTTTATCCTTGCGCTGTGAGTTATATGACAGGTTCCGCTTGCGTTTTTATACCCTGGTGATCGTCTATAGTTGTCTAGCACATCTTTCAGCGCGTTATTTCTCTTATTAAGTGCAGAAGTTATGGGAGGTCGTCACAGTTAGCTATATATGGAAACCAGATAGATGTTCATGATGCAAGGTATTTGGACACGACATAGCAAGATGTGACAAAAGAGAGAATAAGGCTAGTCTGGGTGTCAATACTGATACTAATATTCCCAAATCCACATGTGTAGCCAAGGTCGGTGGATTCGATTCTGATGCTTTAGTTACTGAGGTCAGTGGTAAGGTTAGTAATGATACTGGGGCCGACAAGGTTGGTGGCTCTATTGACAAAGTAGTTGGGTTTCAAGTTCCAAATAGAAGGAACATATGGAGGAAAAGTTTGTAAGGGGGAATAAATCTAAAACTAGCAAAGAGCAGCAGTTCTGGAAATGGAAAAACGAATATAGTGGACGAGGATTCAAGCAAACATGGGAAGGTGAACATGGTAACTAATATACTTTCTGTAGGTAATAAGTTTGAGGCCCTCAATTATCTAGATGATTCAAGTGCTCTGTTGGCATCAGATGACAAGGAAGAAGGTGAGTATAAATTGTTTGATGTTGGCTCTATCGAACAGCAGCAATGAAGAAGATGAGTAAAATGATATGATGCTTAGACGGAAACTTTGTGAAAAAATTAAAGGAAAATTGGTTTAGAGTGGTGATGATGTAGGCACCAAGTCGATACCCCATGAAGTTATAACCTACTCTTGTCAAGTTGTAACTAATGATGTGGGGTTTATGAACAATAATGACATTATGCAAATGCTGGTAGAAAATGTTAGGAACTTTGAGAAGGCACAACATGCAAGTGTTAATGTCGTGGATGGTATTTATGTCGATTCTACCCTCTGGCCTCTAGTAAGCTCAGTAACTTCTGCTTCAAGCATGGGTTTCTCAATAGTGCTAGCCCATTACAAAAGCTATTAGAGAATATAGTAAAGTCTCCTTCTAAAGACAATGTAGCTTTCATTCCTAATGTTAAAAGTGTGTAACAACCCGCATATTTTACGATGATATATTTAAATATAACATCGTTAATCATTAATCATGTATGTGTCCAAAAAGTCGCATTTTGCATATGGATGAATTTGGACTCGAAACTACTTCCATTGAGTTCGGATCATCGTTTACAACCTTTTTGACTATAAACTTCGATATATGTCGAGTTTGTGAAAATGGGGACTTTGGTTGGGGATTGGATGGCTAAGCCTAGCCCACTTACTTAAGCTCCCATAGCCTTCTCCCATTCATTTACCTTCAACACTTAAAAGAAATTAGAAATGAGGAGAGGAAAGAGAAATTAAAATTCCTAAACCTAGAGTTGCTATTAGGAATTCAAATCAAGAGGAAATCAAGTGCAAATCTAAAGAGAAGCTTAGGTAACCTCCTCTTCATCTTCTTTAACTCAACTCCTCTTTAATTTCTTAAATTTCCTAAGCCTGACTCTTAGGAGATTCGCGCATGTGTGTTTAGGTTTTGGATTCTTGAGTTCTTATTGAAGAGAGATTGATCTTGCTTTGTTTTGGAATTTCTCCTTCCATATTAAGATCAAAGGCGAGTTCTTTTAGAACTCACATCTATGCCTCAAGCTATATTCTTATCTAGTGTGCCTTTGGCACTTATGTGTTGTGTATTTATTATGTGTTTTAGGTTGTTTGTGTGCAAACTTCCCAATTCATGAGTTTTGAATTCATTTCTACAAATTCGAGTATAAATCTTTTGGTGTGTTTGAGTCTTGTGATATGAAGTATTTCGACGAGCTTATGAAGCCTTATTATCATCTTGATCAAGTCCATAGTCTCTGGAGTTCGCTGAAATCGATCCATATATGAATTGGCAAAATATTGCCAAACTGGTCAGATTTGCAGTTGACCAACTGATTGGTCCTACAACCCAAATACTTTTAGGATAAGTTGACCAGTCGACTAGTCTAAAACGGACCAGTCGACTGGTCCTGCTGTTTTTCTGTAGTCGACCAGTGGAAACCACGGTCGACTGTATGGGTTGTTTCAGGCTCTTTCCCGGCCGAGTTTCAGCTCGTTTGATTTTTTCTGTGACTTTTCAGTTTCTTTGATTCACAGATTTCTACATTTCGACTCGATGGACTTTCAATTGATTCGTAGTGAACGAATTTATAATCGATGGTCGTGAGATTAAGTTTACGTTATTAAAACATGAATTCTTCGTTCGATCGTTAATTCGATCGCTATTACACGATATTTGCCACTTCGAAACTATATAAAAAGGGGTTTTAAAATTATTAGTAGATACCAATCTTTTACTAAATGGTTTCTAATTCTACTTCATTATATGAAGTTATTTTCCAAATTGCTTTACTATCTACTAGCATATGATTTCATAAACTTTTTTCTTGTTCGTATGAGAAATCTAATTAAATGCCTTGGTAAAAACAAGGACTATGACCCCTTGTGTTTGCTTTGTCGGTTAATTCTCGGACTCGTTCGATTGAACACTGTGGCAATGATCGTTTCGTTTTTCTAGTGAAATATACAACTTGTTTGTAAATATTTGAATAGAGCAAGTGATTATGGGATATGTAGCTTAACTCTTATATTTACTAGCTTGGGGTATCTTGCACTAATAACGATCTTCAGATTCACGGGCAACTTCAGTTCATGTTGTTTTGCGATCTTCGGATTCGCGAGGAACTTCGGTTTATGTTTTTTGGCGATCTTCAGATTCGCGGGGAGCTTCGCTTCATGTGACGATCTTCGGATTCGCAGCGAATTTCGGTTCATATTGTTTGGCAATCTTCGGATTTGCGGGGCTTCAGTTCATATTGTTTGGCGATCTTCCGATTCGCGGAGAACTTCGATTCATGTTGTTTGGCGATCTTCGGATTCATGGGGATCTTCGGTTCGTGTTGTTTGGCGATCTTCGGATTTGCGGGGAACTTCGGTTCAACTTGTATGATGTGTAGCGATCTTCGGACTCGCGGGGAACTTCGATTCAACTTGCATGTGGTGTGTGTGATGTATGGGTTGTTTAGTGGGGATATCTTAGAGATATTGGTTAGACATTTTTGGGGTTTCATTCTTATGGGTGAACATGATTGTTGTTGCTTATGTGTCATTATCTACCTATATCTCTATTTCTATCCCCGTTTATTATGATAGTACAGCTAGACTGATCCATTTATTGTTTATTTTCTTATAAATAATACTCGAGTCAGACTGAGTATTGTACATCTCATGACTTCTAGCAGGGACCATTCTTGGGTTTTGCTATCTACGTTCGAGTTGTAGTTATTGTTCTTTTTTTATGCATATGAGTTAGTGACATCTTTGTATATATATTCTTTTGGCTAGAGCTTGTACCTATTATTTTGATGTACAGTGGATCGACTATAACCACTAACATGTATTTTCACTCATGAGTTATATTCATATATATTTCCGCTTTAGTGATGTGAACATATGTGTCTGACTCTGATTTTACTATTATGTATTTTATATTGCTTTCCGAATTATATATAGCCACTGTGTAGTAGATTTGAACTTTATTTAGATGTGTCATATTTTCTCATGAGATTTTGAAAAGTTAGACCACATTATCCGACATATTCAACACTCGTTCAAAGCTAATATACAGATGGTCGCTCCTCAACAACTTCATTCTTCGGGTTAGTTGACACCATTGCTTGCAATGGCCTTAGCTAACGCGAGTATAGAGGTGGGGCATTACAAAGTGCCTCTACTTCTATATGCTTCCGTTTGATGCATTACTTTGTGTTTCCTATTTCTTCATATACAAAAATGCGCTGATACTTTAATTATTTATTTAGACATTGTGCTGATATTTGTTTCATGCGTAGCAGCTTGTGTCGTATCAGTATTCTATATTGTAAACCTACATTGTAATTTCTCTAATTTTCAAGTTTTATATCAAACACCTTAGCTAAATCATACTTTTTGGAAGATAACACAAATGCCTAGAGATTGGGTCGTTCCCTTCCACTCCCCTTCACCTAATTTTAATGCTCTTTCCTCCAAAACATCTGGCACATCATGTAGGTTTAATCATTCAATTTAGCATTGGAAATCAAAATTAAATCAAACCTAAAACTGAATCTAATACGAAAATCGATGCATCGAGTTAGAAGCATACCAAATATTTTACGAAATCACAATAATGACGAAAAACCGGAATCGATCGAACCAACAAATGCCATCCTCTTGAACGATGTCTCAATAGGTATCCATATGAACGATTTCTCGATCTTCATATGAATCATGATGAAGAACGAAAATGGGTACTATCCTCGGCCGCCATGATTTTATTCGATCTTAAGGTTATTTGTTTTTCTGTCTATTTTAAAAGGAAAGTATATTTTCTTTTAAAACAAATGAGAGGAAAATATAATCAAATGAAAATTAGTCGATCATACCATTTCATTTTATATAAAATATCAATGGTTTAATATTTATTCAAAGAATGGTTCTCCGCTTTTTAACGTTCTAATTGTGTGATACTATAAGTTACTACAACATTGGAAATAATTTAAAATTACAAACAGTGAGCGACATCTAGGAGTCATCGTTGTCACCCAAGTCATAATAAAATTAATGGTTCGAAACAACCTTTTCTGTTTCCGATGCTTCAACGTAATTCAATCCTTTTAATCATTGTATCCAAGATTAAATTCGAGACATGGAACATATCATCCTCTTTATAATTTAATCCTTTTATCATGATCTATGAGTAGATAATATAAAACAAATCAATATTTGAGCACGGTCATGCATTTCATAATCATACTCAATCAAGAGGCCCATGGTTATCTCTACTTGTGTTGTAGGGTTAAATTCCATCTAGATCATTCATATTATTTAATCGTTTTGAGATGTATTCGATAATAACTTTATCGTCTACTCGGTTGAAAGTAATTTTCAATGATACCAAAACACAAATATCCTCAAATAAAATATATAATGATTTCAGGTCTGAGGACCATTACGTCATTGTCATTATGAGAAATACTTATGACATTATTAATCATGATCCATGAAGTTCTCTCATGTTAGGTCAGCCCAATACACTATTCTCTAATACGTATTTATGTATTGACATTAATATCACACATATTAATGATCAATGAGATATAATCATCAGTCAATCAACATACTAGTCTCAATGGTTTATTGTTATCCTATATACAATAAAACTTAACTAGGGACATTTAAGAATTCTGATACATATTATATTATATAATCTCAAGTTCTTTGTCACTTGCTTAGAAATATATAATTCTGTATTATTATTCTAAGGACTTCTATTATGTTAATATTTATACTACGTAGTAAATATAACATAATGAAATATTTTATTCAAAATAAAATATAACATCAGCAGTGTTATAAATCACATCAAATGGATTACCTTAAGGGTACAAAATTTAACAATCTCCCACTTGCACTAGACTCAATCACTCATGTATTGTATACTCATAAAACTAGTGTGACTATCATTCTTCTGCTGTGATAGAGTTTTAGTTAGTGGGTCTGTAATATTATTATCTATTGGTACTTTGCAGATATGTATATCTCATCTGTCAACAATTTCACGAACGAGATGATATTGCCTGAATATGTGTTTGGATCAGAAATGATATCTAGGTCTCGGCATGATCAATAGCTCCATTGTTATCACAATATAAATCTGTTGGATCAACAATGGATCGAACAAAATTAAGTTCAATAATGAACTTTTAATCCAAACAACTTCCATAGCAGCTTCAGAAGCAGCAATGTATTCAGTCTCTATAGTGGAATAAGTGGTTATTCATTCCTTTGAAATGATATTATTCCTAGTAATTAATATATCATCAACATATAATACTAGGAATATAATTTTACTCCCATTAAACTTCTTGTATATACAAGGTTCATTGATATTATATAGTTCTCGTGTCCTTTCGAATTCTACTTTATTCCCATCGGTAGTTTTAGAGACTAGTTCTCTTTCATATGTTACCAGTTCAAACAAATAAACATTTTAGTCTCAAAAGGTTTGTAGAAGTAATATCCCTTTTGTTTCTTTCAGATATCCCACAAAATAACACTTATAAGATTTGGGTCCAAGCTTCTCAGAGGCAAGAGGCTTCACAAATGCCTCACTTCCCAAATCTTCATAAAAGACACACTAGGACATTTCCTAGTCCATATCTATTATGACGTCTTTAGAATCATTTTAGCAGGATTAGAATTAAGTAAGAATGCAATTGTTTCAAGGGAACAATCCCAAAATTTATTGGAAGATCTGTATGACTCGTTTGATCATACCATATCTAATAAGGTGTGACTTCTTCTTTTAGACACACCATTCCAGTGTGGTGTTCCGGCCGGAGTGACTTGTAATACAAATCCACACACTTCTAGATATCATTAAAATTTTGGCTTAAATATTCTCCTCGATCTGTTCGAAGAGTGTAACGTCCCGGTTTTTGACTGAGTTTGTAATACAATTGATTATGGATTATTTTAGTAATTGATTTAAATAATAAATTATGAATAATAATATTAGGAAAATTACAAGAATATATATATATATATATATATATATAAATGGTTAAAAATATTTTAACCAATGGAAAACAAGTAAGAAATGTTTTCTTTGTTTGTATTTTTATAATTGTTTTAACTCTTGTAAATATAAATAATACTAAATTTAAATATTATAGCAAATTAGAATAATAATTATTTATAAAATCCTATATGTATATTTTATTTTGTTATATTTATATAAACACACACACATATATATATATATATAGTGAATGTTGTTTTAACCTTTGTTTGCATTCAAACTTGTTTTTAATTCAAATAAATAATAAGTTTACATAGAATAACAAATATGGATATAATAAATAAATATTTGTTTACTTCACATGCAAGTATATAATAGATATGGCTTTAAATGCCAAGTTATAGCATAAATTGATTTGAGTGGAATAAAACACAAGTACTAAATGGGATAAGTTGCTTAAGTGCTAAGTATAAAAATATTAAACCATGTAGTACACATATTTGTACACAAATTCAGTGACTGGTCGTGCCTTTTGTTACTACAAAAGTTCAACACTCAAAACAGGCTTATGGTGAAGGGGTATTGGACCATCATGAGCGTAGAAGAGCAATACGTAAGCAAAGTCCCGGTGCAGGATAAAGTCGAAAGCATAAGGGAAGCATTCAGAACAATGAGCACCCGACACCATCATAAAAAATAGACCTTGGATCCGATGTAAAGAAAGAGTGCCGACAGGGTAGCTCTTGCATGAAAAGTAGCTGACGAGAGTACATTTCTGAAGGCACGTCACCTAAAACTGGAAGCATGTGAAGAGAAAGAATAAAAGCCTACAACCTGAGACTAAGAAGGACGAAAGGGATATCGACATTAACTTGCTTAATGTTGATGCAAAAAAGAGACGAAAGCATCAAAAGCGAAGGGATCCGAGACACAAGAAGAATTATCTGAAAGCCAGCTATCAGGACCAAAAAGCTTGATAATCAACAAGAGGTAACTTTTGCAATCAATCAGTAAAGTACCAGAAGTGTCCTTCCGAAGGAATCGAATCCCACTCCAGAAACCTACTGGAAACAAACCAAAGCTTCTAAAAAAAAGAGCCATCCACACTAACTTTCTTAGTTTCGATACCGAAAGAGGTGACGGTTCCCAGAACAAGGGAAGTTGAAGCACTGACACTAATACTATGAAGACTTGAAGACAAGACTGGAAGCTTACGACCGAAAGCCCTTCTCAAAGCTATCCATACCAACGGGATTGGTACCGATATGAGAGAAAGAAGTAACGTCAAAAAGAGGTCCAAGGCCGAGATCAGCTTTCCAAGAGCCAAGACCGACACACCGAAGGCTCCATTATATCCATTAACAATGCCAAAAGAACGACTGAGAGGAAAGGCAACCAGAACCGAAAGTTAAAAGGAGGCTAACACAAAGCTCCTGCACCCAAAAGAGGATTCGGTTGACCCAATGACAAAAGGGATCCCGATTTGTCTATAAATAAGACCCTAGGGGTCACATTTTCAAGGCTGGATTCTCATTTTCTCGATCATGTACTCTTTTCTTCTAGAGTAAACCCTAATTTTTAAATTAGTTTTGGGATTTCCTTTGTAGACCCTTATGTAATCCAAATCAGTGAGCAATAAAGAGTGGATCAACACTTAGCATATTTCCTATATATTTTCTTAGCTATTTCCTTTACAAATTACTTTATGCTTTCTACATGACAAAGGTTTCCTACAAAAAATTAAACCTTTACGAAACCTCTTCCTATAAGCCATTTAGCTTTCTATCTCGTGTTGTGCTTAGCGAACCCTTATTCCAAGATAACTGTTGGTTCTTAAGTCGCGTAAGCGTGATGCTTACCTCTTTGAGGGAAGAGTAACTAATCTTTCGGGCTTCAGACCTTGATATATAGGAAATGGTGAACTAACTCAAGCTCATGGGAACTAAATAACCCCATTTTGCCCTTAGGTCCACTTCCGTAGACCTATCTCCGGTGCTGACGAAAAATATCGTTAACACTAACGAAAAATATCGTTAACATTTTGGCGCTAATAGGAGGGCCCGAACCTCCATTTCTTTCGATACCCTTACCACAAGTTTAGCTGTGTTGTTCTGTCCCGGTAGGACTAAGCTTTGAAGAAGAAATACCATGGATATGAGGACCTGATAAGAATCTTCTGCTTCAAACGTCATTGATTCAATTGGGAGAATAGTGTAACCTAGGGACTTCTGTCTGTATTCCATATTCTGACATACGAGATACCTTCCAAGCCAATTGGAGATTTTTGGAACAAAAAGAAATTGGGATCAAGATTCCAACACACCAACTGTCTTGGAAAATAGCACAGTTTCGAATATTAGCTCAGCAAATCCGGAAACCAAAGAACCTTCAAAATTAACAGGAGGAGAGAATAATGAGTTGGAACCATTATATTTGGCTTTGTAGATTGACGCTACTAGGAGGTCTAAGAGAGCTCGGCCCAAATGACCTCAGAAATTGACTTATATCAAGCGGAATCAAAAATGAAAAAACCTTCTGAATTTAACAGATGACCTAGATCCCCGTAAAATCAACATATCAGTTTAATGTCATAAAGAAGCAATCAAGTGTTAAAAGGGAATATAGCCCAATCATTCGACCAACAGGCTACAGGAGCAGGCAGGCCCCCAATTCTCACACAACCTCTAAAACTGAGTTCTATGAAGGAGGAGGCCAAGAGGAGCAAGGCCCTGGAATAACAACTACTTGAAGTAAAGGGTTTGTAGGGGTAATACTCGATCACAAGAGTGTTCGAAAGACACCGAACTGGAACATAAGTACAAAGGCAAGTCTCCAAGAGAAAGTGTAACTATGCAGGAGATTGAAATGAAAAGAAAACTTATTTCATTTCTTCCAATAATCCATTAGATGAAAGATACAAAGAGAGCCAATACAATAAAGGCAAAGAAAAATCTAGAAGTTCAACCACTAGAGAGTCCAGTCCTGAAAGATCAAACCGTGGAAGCTTGGAAATCTACTTTAGGAACATGGCGGAGAAAACCATCAAAATTCTACTTGAACCTGAAAGGTAAAGAATATTGGATAGGCACATTAGCGAAGATGAAAGAATGACACCCTTTAATGATGAAATCAAGAATACAGTGATACCATCATGTATGAAACCTCTACAATGAAATATCATGGAACTACTAACCCCAACGACCATCTCATGGCTTTCAATATCCAAATGGACATCTATGATGCTTCTAGGGTTGTACGATGTTGATTATTTCCAATAACACTTCAGGGGGAAGCTACTAAATGGTACTGACGGTATCAGTAGAATACCATCTATTCATGGAAGCAATTCTCTCATGTGTTCTCAACACAGTTCTGCGTTTGTAAAGATCCAGCCGTAGGCTACACAATCCTTGCAAATATAAAGCAATAACAAGCAGAATCGTTGAGTAATTACTTGGAAAGGTTTAAGGCTGAGGCCCTAAAAGAAGAAAATATGAATGACCATGAGAAACTCATCCCTATCTATTCAGATATAACCAAGAATACACCATTCTAGAAGGAATTATATATCCTTGGATGCAGAAACTTGCAAGATTTCTATCTCCAAGCAGACAAATTCATTCGTATGGACGAATTCGATTGTTCAAAAGGGAACTTCGACAAGACGAGAGATCTCGATGAAGATCCTAAGTCTCATTCCAACAAGAAAAGAAGGCGCAGATCCCCGAAGACTAAAACTTCAAACTCCGTTTGCGGGAACTGCTACAATTGTGGATCGAAGGATCATTATGCTAATCAATGTTGTGAACCCTACACATGTCGCATTTGCTGAATCCCCGGTCTCATGACATCCTCAAGCCCTGTACTTTAGAAGGACAACCAGACATCATGAAAGTCTGGTAACATTCTTTTAATTCAAGCAGTACATCAATGCATTTAGAGAATTTTCGGCTTAACCGAACATGCTTACAATTTTCAATATGTCAATACCCCCCCCCCCACCTTGAGCTATCTGCTCACGCGAGCTATGTGCTCGCCCTTAAGCGTTATGTGATCACGCGAGCTGTGTGCTCATCGCGAACTGTGTGTTTGCACTAGCGAGCTGTGTGCTCACCGCGAACTGTGTGTTTGCACCCGCGAGCTGTATGCTCGCCGTGAACCGTGTTTTTGCACTCGTGAGCTGTGTGCTCGCCCGTGATCTATGTGCTCGCTGCGAACTATGTTTTTGAACCCTAGGCACGTACGTCCTCTACTCAAATTTCATCCCGTGGAAGGTAGCAAAATCTCGAAGAGAGAACTCGGAACACGTACATTCTCTACTCAAATTTAATCCCACAGAAGGCAGAAAAAGCTCGAAGAGAGCACTCGAAGCATGTACATCCTATGCTCAAATTTCATCTTGTAGAAGGGAGAAAAAGCTCGAAGGGAACACACAAAGTACGTACAACCTCTGCTTAAAGAGCAAGGACGAAATGACCAATCGAAGCCCAAAGAAGTGGCTCGTCAAATCAAACCAAAGGCCTAAGGAAGCGGCTCATTAAATTAAATCAAAGCTTAAGAAGGTGGCTTGCAAATCAAAAACAAAAGCCCGATCAATGGCTCGCAAAGTTAAAGGGGTAACACTCTCAAATACCCGAATCTGGGTTTGGTTCGGGACTTCTCTTATTTCCTAATGAGGGTACCTGGTCTACTCTCAAATACTCGATTTTGTGTTTGGTTCAGGACTTCTCTTATTTCCAGATGAGGATGCCTGATCTACTCTCAAATACCCAAATCTTGGTTTGGTTCGGGACTTCTCTTATTTCTAGATGAGGATATCTGCTCTTCCATCACAAATACCAGAATTTGGGTCTGGTTCGGGATTTCTCTTATTTCCAGATGAGGATATTTGGTATATTACAAATACTCAAATTTGGGGTTGGTTGGGGACTTGTCTTATTTCCAGATGAGGATATTTGGTCTTCTATCACAAATACCCGAATCTGGGTCTAGTTCGGGACTTCTCTAGTTTCTAGATGAGGATATTTGGTATATTACAAATACTCAAATATGGGTTTGGTTCAAGACTTCTCTTATTTCCAGATAAGGATATCTGGTCTTTTATCACAAATACTCGAGTCTAGGTTTGGTTTGGGACTTCTCTTATTTCCAGATGAGGATATCTGGACTTCCATCATAAATACTCGAATCTGGATTTGGTTTGGGACTTCTCTTATTTTCAAATGAAAATACCTGGTCTACTATTATAAAAACCCGAATCTGGGTCAGTTTGGGGCTCCTATTATTTCCAAATGGAGTTATTTGGTCTTCTATTAAAAGATCAAAACATTGAATACACTGTCTGGAGCATCGCACCAAAGGTTATTTCGCCGCAACACCTCGTATAGGGAGGCTTCTTAAACTTATACAATTTTCAATTACTATCTAATACAAATGATCATATTATTATATCACAAGCTAATCTGTTACTTAATCACGATTTAGATGGTATTTCACAATTAGATAGGTAGACCACGTTATACACCTTACCCTAAAACAAGGGGCTAACATAGGATACTGCATGATATGTCTTATGCAGAGTAATACAAAAGAAACTCCGAACAAAGATGCTCATAATGCAAGAAAAAAAATCAAACATCAGATGATATCTACACCACTTATAAAATCGTTATTCAAGCTTATTCATTGTATTCAAAATTAATTTTTGCCATAATATGAGTAGGAAATTAGGAATCCTATAGATAGCTAATGCAAAGGTGTTAGCTATTGTATTTGTTACAGAAAATGCAGAAAGAAGTTCCAAATATAGGTATTCAGAGCAAAGGTGAAAGCCACATTCAAGACTACACATAAACAAATCAAAGGACCTATTCATAAGGAGTAATTGTTTAGAAACCACATCTCAAGGAGAGACAGCATCAGCTCCAGCCTTGCTAAATCATTCGAAAGCGAAGCTTTTACATCATCCCAAGTTTGCATGAGAGATTGCCATATGATATTTTCCTTCTTTGGTCTAAGGATAGAGAGGCAGGCCGGATTCGGCTTACCAACACTTCACTTCTTAAACATGATACTCCCAGATGATATTATTCCATAAAAATACATTAGCACATTAAATACACATAAGAAAATATGAATTACTCATAAGCCTAAAGCATGCTAAAACCTTTATGATATTCGCTACACTATAACATTTATAAAGGTTAGGACATATTGACTACAAAGGTCTCTGAATCAAGGAAGATTTAAATTAAGGTAACTTGAATTCTGGATATCGGTTTGACCGAAACTAAGGGTATAACTACCAACACAGAAGACTCATAGGATCTCAAGAATTTTTAAAAGCCGGTACCACCAGCTACCTATCCAATTCTAACATTTCAAGATCTATTGGTACAGAGAAGGATATAGTTGTCAACGCTACACACATGTAACTTCAGTATCAGCAAAGTGGAAGTAAAGATCAACCGTGAGGTAAAGAAATGTATAGGAGGAAGAAAGAGGGTATATACTGAAGTGCTTCCTAAGTCATAACCATACAAAAGGGGGAAAATCAACATGCCAGATTAACACGTGAATACCAGGAGGCAGGAAGTCAAAATATCGAAAGAAAGTCAGAGTTTGACTTGAGAAGTCGAAAATACCCCTTCACAAGGGGGAGGCCAAATGTTACTACCAAAGTTCAACACTGAAAGCAGGCTGACCGTGAAGGGATATCGACCATCATGAGCATAGAAGAGCAATCCGTAAGCAAAGGCCCAGTGCAGGATAAAGCCAAAAACATAAGGGAAGAACTCAGAACAACGAGCAACTGACACCATCATAAAAATGGAGACCATGGATCTGATGTAAAGAAAGAGTGCCAGTGGGGTAGTTTTGGCATGAAAAGTAGCTAACGAGAGTAAATTTCCAATGGCACGTCGCCTAAAACCGGAAGCAGATGAAGAGAAAGAATAAAAGCCTACATCCTGAGATCAAGAAGGACGAAAGGGCTATCGACATTAACTTGCTTAATGCCAATACCAAAAAAAAAGCATCAAAAGCACAGGGATCCGAGACAGAAGAAGAACTGTCATAAAGCCAGCTATTGGGACCAACAAGCTTGATAATCAATAAGAGGTAACTTTAGTAATCAATTAGTAAAGCATTGGAAGTATCCTTCCAGAAGAATCGAATCCCACTCCAGAAACCTACCAAAAGCAAATCAAAGCTTCTTAAAAGAAGAGCCAACCATAGTAACATGCTTAATGCCGATACCGAAAGGGGTGACAGTTCCCGTAACATGGGAAGTTGAAGCAATAGCACTAATACTATGAAGACTTGAAGACAATACCGGAAGCTTATGAATGAAAGCCCTTCTCAAAGCTATCCATGCCAATGGGATTAGTATCGATACGAGAGAAAGAAGTAACATCAAAGAGAGGCTCCAAGACTGAGATCAGCTTTCCGAGAGCCATGACCGACACACCGAATGCTCCGTTATATCCATCAACAATGCCAAAAGAATGACCGAGAGCCAAGGCAATCAGAATCGAAAGGCAATGGGAGGCTGACACATAGATGCGGCACCCTAAGAGGCTTCTGCTGACCCAGTGACAAAAGGTATCCTGATTTATCTATAAATAAGACCCTAAGGGTCACATTTTCGAGGCCAAAAACTTATTTTCTCTATCTTATGCTAATTTCTTTTTGAGTGAACCCTAATTTCTAAATCATTTTGGAGATTTCCTTTGTAGACCCTTATGTAATCCAAATCAATGAGCAATAAAGAGTGGGTCAACACTTAGCATATGCATATTTCCTATATATTTTCTTAGTTGTTTCCTTTACTAAGTACTTCATGCTTTCTACATGACAAAGGTTTCTTACACAAAATTAAACCTTTCCTCAAGACCTTTACGAAACCTCTTCCTACAAACCATTTATCTTTCTAACTTGTGTTGTGCTTAGGGAACCCTTATCCCAAGATAACTGTTGGTTCTTAAGTCGTGTAAGCGTGATGCTCACCCTTTGAGGGAAGAGTAACTAATCTTTCAAGCTTTAGACCTTGATATTTAGGAAACGATGAACTAACTCAAGCTTGTGGGAACTAAATAACCCCATTTTTTCCTTAGGTCCACTTCCGTAGACCTATATCCGGTGTTGACGAAAAATATCGTTAACATTAACGAAAAATATCGTTAACACCTTTCTAGGGAAGCAAAGTTGTAATACCAACCCAACCTAGAACCTTATTTTAATCAAACCAATTATCCTTAACATCCTCTCAATCCAATAATATAACTAGCCTAACCATTTCCTAGCATCAGCCTAGTTTGCAACCATTTCTTTGCACATGGCTA
This sequence comes from Allium sativum, assembly GCA_030737875.1. Lineage (NCBI taxonomy): Eukaryota > Viridiplantae > Streptophyta > Magnoliopsida > Asparagales > Amaryllidaceae > Allium > Allium sativum. The sequence continues at coordinate 17,076,428 of CM060925.1, forward strand.
GTACTTGTATAGGTACTATTGTATACATATGGCTCTTCTTGGATGTGCATGTGCATAGGCCTGGGGGGGTAGAAAATGTAGAAATGTCCAAAACAACTTCATTTCAATCAAATAGAAGACAACCTACCCATTTCCTACTAAAACTAGGTGCCTAGAAATTAATGGCTTGGATTTCTTAGGATCTAGGTTTTTCTTAAAAATATTTTATTTCACATGGCTATACATGTATGTGTACCCCATTATGACATGGTCGCGGCTTTTCATTTGAATTAAAGTATAGGACCAGCTAGAACTAAGTTATATCATTTCAATCACCTAAGCAGCAACTACAATATTTCCATTGCGTGTAGGTTCCATTTCCCTTGCGCATATGTTTTATATTTATTTTTGCCTATAAATACACATACATACCCACTGGAAACACTCATTGAGCACACACTAAAAACCGAAAAGAAGAACGGCGGAAGAGTTAGAACTAAGAACAAATATGGAACCAGAAATCTGAAGCAAACTGGAATTGAAATAGCTACAAACTCAAACTATAAAATACGGCCAACCTGGGAACTGAAACTAAAGGCAGAAAGCATGTTTTATGAGTAAACCCCCTCTTTCCCATTTTATATTAAAGATCGGTATATATTATAGTGCAAACCTGTATATATGTTTGAATGTTCTTGAATGAGTGGCATTGAATCAATTCAGTATTCATATTGAACCTAGAATGAATAGAAATTAGAATGGATAAAATAAAGTCTTATAATCAAATAAAACCATAGGCTTTGTTTCCTATTTTTAAACCACCACCTAACTTCAAAAATCAATACCTTACAATCTAATCGATGTTAATAAATAGTGTTGACTACAATATTGTTTAAAATCCCCTATAGCTTACTCTAAAACAATTTGAAGATTTTGAGTTGCTTATGTATCTATATTTTTGTAAAACACGGAGAATTATCAAATGTTTGACAAAAATAAATAACTAAATTTTTATGGATGGTTATCACCGTCTAACTCTGCATCACTCAACTTGATTTCTAAAGTAAAAATCATAAATTTTAATAGCTTATATTTTGAGCTAGGATATATTATTTGTTTTGGGTATAAAAATCAAAATCTTGAATCTTGGTGATAGGATATGGAAGATTCATGGAGGTTAGAGGAAGGCGCAGATAAATTCTGGTGGTCTGAGGAGGGAAAACGAAGTGATTTAGGTTTTTGCATAAGTTTTTGGGGTATGGTTTTTGATTCGATCGAGTGAGTGATGAAGGGGATCAAGTTCAACAGAAATTGACATGGAGGGGCGTACTGATGTGATTATTATCTCAGCGATGGTGGTCGGTGTCTAGGAGATCAGAGGCGATCAGTGGAGGTTGTTTTCTGGTACGACTTGGTATGTGTGCTTTTTAGGTTTAGGGGTCTAGAGGTGAATTTGAGAAGAAGGACTTAGGAGGCTGGACCGACTAGTTACTGGTGCTCGAGAACGGAGGTGCGACATGTGGGTAGGGCCGCGACGGCTCTCTGATGATGGGACCATTGATGTAGGTGCACGGTACACCAGTTGTGCACTTGAAATAGGAGAAGACAGAAAACAAAAGGGAAGAAGGAGATTGGGTTGCATTGGTGGGTTTTGTGGCTTGGCCCATTATTAAAAAAATTATAAGTAAAGAAAACAACAAATAAAAAAAGCAATGAAAAGCAACAAAAGAAGGAAACACGAGAAGAAGTGAGAAAAAGAAAGAAAAGGAAGGGGATCCAACTGATTGTTGTAGCCAAAGCTGTATACGTTGGCTTTTGGGTTTTCTTTCATTCACCTGGAGCTATTTTACATGGATCTGGGTTTTTCGGCCTGGGTATATAAAAAAGAATTAAAGGAATTTAAAATCTAAGTTCAAATTTATATATAAGTATATATATATATAAGGTATGTAAGTTGTGTAGTCCTTGTGAGCGTAGAGCATTGCAATTGAAAAGGAAATGAAAAGTGTTTTAAGTTAAAGTCCAAATGTTAAAAATTACATTCGTATTATATGTATATATATATATATCGATGTATGTATATATATATATATATGAGTCAAGAAAATATATTCGAATAGAATTAGGTATAAATAACTCGACATAGCTATCAAATTTTAACAATTCAATTTAGAATAAATTGATTTATTAAGTAATTAAAAGTGGTTTTAATACTTAATATCATTTATAATTAATCAAATGTAAATTTAGTTGCTGAATTAAATTAACATGTAAACTATTTATCGGTAAATTCAGTAAATTCTAAATTGTTTTTTTCAATTAATTGAGTTTTGTTTAATTACATTAATCATAATTATATATTATATTGACATCTGTTAGTGGAAATAAACATCGTTCCACTATAAACAATATTGACTGAATTGTGTGGACACCCTGCTAGCAGAAATAAACACCGTTATGTTATTATCTATATACATACATACATATGTTGTTTAGCTATTATATTAACAACTGATAATGTAGAGTTCTATTTACATAGCTATTTGTGTAAATATGATTAACATCTTGAATGTCGTCTGTTAAAAGAACTGCTAAGTAATAATTTGTGTAAAGTAAATTATAAATTAACTTAAGTTGTTTATAGTTTTAATAATTGTTTTAAGAAACAATGAAAAGTGATTATTTAAATTAATTATATTATCAATTAATTTAAAAAGGGAAAATTAACTGTAACCAGTTAATCAGATTATTTTTAGGTTGATTTACATCAATTGTCTTAAATGAAAATTGATTATTAAATTAATTTGTTTCCAATTAATTTAATATAATAGTTTTTAACAAATAATTGTTAAAACGTAGAAATGTTTTATTAAAAGCTAATTAATATTTTTGATTAACATATTTTGGTAAGAAAATTGTGCGGTTAAATAGAGAAGTTAAAATTTGATAAATTATCCAAAATGATGTTTTTACTTAATTTATCTCTTAATTAAGTAAGTTTTAAAGATATTTTAATTATAAAAGGATAAGGAATTTAATCGATTTATTTGATTAAATTCCTTGGTTTTAGCATTTAAGTTTATCAAGTTAACTTGATATATGTTTTCAAAACATAAACATTGTTAGAATTGGTTTATTTGAAAGTCAAATGGATTTAAAAATTCTGGTTGGTCAAATATTTTGGATATAGAACTTCTATGAATCTTAACGATAAGAATGATTTCGAATCAAAGTCTGAGAGGTAATTAAAAAACCCCTACTTGAACGATTTCACTATTATCCGACAGATAGTATTAGTTTTTGTTCAAAATGAGTGTTAGAATTGAATATCGCTTTCAGCTATGAAAACGTATATTCAAGAGTGAGATTATCACGTAAGATTGATAATAAGAGTTTCCTAATACTTATGTTTTCAAATAAGTATATGAATAAGTTAATATTTGAAATTAAACAATTAAATATTATTTAAAACAAGCTTAGCAGGTCCAATGGAAACAAATATGTTTATTTTATTATATATTTGATGGTTTAAATAACCGACTATTAAACTCGAACCTATTAATCAGAGATATTCATGACAAGGATAAGAAGTCCATTCATTAACAGATAGGAAATAAATTCCACTCTTATCTATTATCCGATATTTCTAAATCTTATCGTTGTTGTTTCGAAGAGTCCAGAATAAAATCAACTTTAATCCAATTTTTACATTTTGAATCAGAGATTATTGAAGACCACTGAAGATGGAGTTTGTGCAAGGGATGTTCTGTTAATCCTAGGTAGAAATTGCTTAAGATGGATTTATAAAGTAATGTTTTCGATTTGTCAGTCCTGGGGCAACTTGTATGGATGAATATCTGATAGAGTATGCCTAACAGATCATATGATTGATCTCTTCAAACTATGTTGGGTGACGGAGGAATTCTTTTCTCTTAGCTTTATACTCATGGTATTAGGCAAATCAATTTGTGATTAGGTAGGTTTGACGATGTGTCATTCAAAGTGAATGAAGATGTATTATGTTTAAAGATAAGCGTGGACTCAAGTTTCACAACCGGAGAATGACAAAAATCGGGCATGCAACATGGCTATGTGGATCGCTCACATTAGGGTGCATTATCACCTATCTAGAGAAAATTCACTTGCTTCTTTATTCTATCGATGTTTTATGCTTCAGAAACGGTGGGTAACTCCCCATTGTTGGTGATAATACATTGGGAACACTCAAGCGAAGTAAGTGGTCGGTCATGTTTGGCTGGGTTGCAAGATGTTCGTGTGGAACCTAGTGTATTTCTCTCTAGAGATACACTATCGGAAGGTGGTTCCATACATTGTCATAGTAGGAAATCCATTATCCAATAAGCACTTGCAATTTTGATTGTATACTATGTATGTAGAGCGTGAGACGCAAGCGTTATGATATATTTCTGTTTATTTAATTTATACACAATTATAATATTAGAAGAGTTTGATATAAAGATGTTCTCGGTTACCGTAAGGTGAAAACCATCCATGTTTATGTGTGAATTAGTCTTACGATTATCTTTTCGTTCAAAACGTTTTTGACAGGTAAACCTAGTATTCTGGATTTTCATACGGGAAAACCCGTTCCGTGTTTTATACGGCGTGGTCTTATGAGATATCCTTTATTTCTCAGGTTGTTTTAAAATTGTTTACTCACACCAGTCCCATGATTGAACCAGAGTTTATTTTCATATGTTTTCCCTAAACTCTTGGATGCCCAAATTTGTACGAGTAGTCAAAAAGTTCAGGATTTTACAAATATACCGAGGGAGCTTGGGGCAGGAGGCTTCATTGACAGATATATAGAGTTTATTTTCGTTGTTGTATATATGATGTACTCTGATGTTGTATATAAGAATAGATAATGTTTTGTAATTTCAAAAGTTATGTTATATGATATATTTTATTCATTCCGCTATGAGATTCGTGTTTATTCTGATTCTGTTATGTTATGGTCTTCTTTTCTTCTATTCTGTCTTTTCTATCTTATCTCTTCTCACCCAATAGATTCTTTCTTCAACTTCTAGAATTTAGTGTTCTTTGGGTTGGACTTGTGTTGTATTTGGTTGACTCAAAGGGTACCGAAATTTGGTTCATCACAAAGAGTCTTTATGTTATTTCAAAGTTCGTTTTGAACTTCATTTTTGAATTCTTTGAACTTTTCAAAGGATTCTGATTTGTGTTTCAAAAGATACACATAACCATATCTACTGAAATCATCAGTAAATGTAATAAAACAGTAAAACCTATCTCTAGCTGATGTACTAATTGGTCCATATACATCACTATGTATAAGGTCCAATACATCACTAGCCCGTTCACAGTCTCCAGTGAAAGGTGTTTTATTCATTTTGCCTAATAAACAAGATTTGCATTCTTCATATGATTCGAAATCAAATGAACTAAAAAATTCCATCATTAAGGAGTTTTGATATGCATTTCTCGTTTACATGGTCTAAATGACAATGCTAAAGATATTTGGATTTAAATCATTTGATTTAATCTACTCAGTTTTTATGTTATGATCAAGCACATCAAAGTTAAAGGATTTGTAAAGATCTTTAACTAATTGTGCATTTTCATAAGATACTCCATTTAAATAAAATGAACACCAAGAATCTTTTATTACAAATGAAAATTCAAACTTGTCTAAAAAAATACAGAATAACATTTGTTTTAACGAAGAATATATTTATATAACAACAATCTTTTAATTCTTCATTTAAGCTAGTGATTAGGACAAGAGGAAGCTTCATATGAATAATGCAACAACATTTGCTTTGTTTCCACTCGTAAGTCCACTTCTCCTTTTGCCAAATTTCTACTCTTTTGCAGTTCCTGCAAATTCATACATATATGTGATCACGCCCATTATCTAATACCAAAGATGCAGAAGTAGATAGATTGACAGTTGTAACATTTACACTTGACTTGTTTGAAGTCATACTTCTCCCTTTTCTTTTCAGATTGTCTGCAAAACTATTACATTCTTCGTTTTATTTGAGGACAAACCTCAAATTTCGGTGTCAGTTAAGAAATTTGATTTAATTCAGTTTATTCTTTTTAAGGA